>CM077664.1:113431984-114631984 GCA_039707655.1 Elymus sibiricus | reverse complement strand
CCACCGTTCATCATTTTTATGCATGTTGTGCTAGCATCATTGCACATCCTGGTACACTGCCAGAGGCATTCATATAGAGTCATATTTTTGTTCTAGTATCGAGTTGTAATATTGAGTTGTAAGTAAATAAAAGTGTGATGATCATCATTATTAGAGCTTTGTCCCAATGAGTAAAGGATGATGGAGACCATGATTCCCCCACAAGTCGGGATGAGACTCCGGACGAAAAATAAAAAAAAAGAAAAAGAAAAAAAAGGAGGCCAAAAAGAGCCACGTAAAAAAAATGAGAGAAAATGAGAGAAGGGGCAATGTTACTATCCTTTTTCCACACTTGTGCTTCAGAGTAGCACCATGTTGTTCATAGAGAGAGTCTCCTATTTCGTCACTTTCATATACTAGTGGGAATTTTCATTATAGAACTTGGCTTGTATATTCTGATAATGGGCTTCCTCAAATGCCCGAGGTCTTCGTGAGCAAGCAAGTTGGATGCACACCCACTTAGTTTTCATGTTGAGCTTTCATACACTTATAGCTCTTAGTGCATCCGTGTCATGGCAATCCCTACTCCTCGCATTGACATCAATTGATGGGCATCTCCATAGCCCGTTGATTAGCCTCGTTGATGTGAGACTATCTTCTTATTTTTGACTTCCCCTTATTAATCTCTACCACCACACTCTATTCCACCCATAGTGCTATATCCATGGCTTGCGCTCATGTATTGCGTGGGGGTTAAAAAAGCTGAAGCGCGTTAAAAAGTATGAACCAATTGCTCTACTTGTCATCGGGGTAGTGCAGGATAAGTATTTAGTGTTAATAAGATGGAGCATGACAGGATTATATGATTTTGTAGGGATAATGTTCTTTAGCATTTTTATTTTGAAAGACATGATTGTTTATTAGTATGCCTGAGTATTGATATCTTTATATCAAATTATAGACTATTGCTTTGAATTATTCGGATCTTATTATTCATACCGTAAGAGAGAGATTACATGATGAAACATGATAGGTAGCATTCCACATCAAAAATTCTGTTTTTATCATTTACCTACTCGAGGACGAGCAGGAATTAAGCTTGGGGATGCTTGATACGTCTCCAACGTCTCTATAATTTTTGATTGTTCCATGCTATTATAGTATCAATCTTGGATGTTTTATATGCAATTATATGCCATTATATATCATTTTTTGGGACTAACCTATTAACCAAGTGCCCAGTGCCAGTTGTTGTTTTCTGCTTGTTTTTGCCTTTTCAGAAAATCATTATCAAAAAGTGTCCTAACGAGAAAAAAACTTTGGATTAATTTTTTCTGGACCAGAAGAGACCCATGAAGCTTTGGGAGAAGACCAGAAGAGCCACGAGGAGGCGACAAGCCTGGAGGGCGCGCCCCCAGGCTTGTGGGCCCCTCGTTGCCCCTCCTGACCTAATTCTAGCGCTATAAATTCCCAAATATTCCCAATATACCAGAGAGCCAGAAGAGAAAACCTTTTCGCCGCCGCAAGCCTCTGTTCTTCCGTGATCCCATATGGAGGCCTTTTCCGGTACTCAGCCGGAGGGGGAATCGATCACGGATGGCTTCTTCATCAACCTTGCTGCCCTTCCGATGATGTGTGAGTAGCTTACCACAGACCTATGGGTCCATAGCTAGTAGCTTGATGGCTTCATCTCTCTATTTGATATTCAATGCCATGTTCTCCTCGATGTTCTCGGAGTTCTATCCGATGTAATCTTCTTTTGTGGTGTGTTTGTTGGGATCCGATGAATTGTGAGTTTATGATTAGATTATTCATGAGAAATATTTGAGTCTTCTCTGAACTCTTTTATGCATGATTATTATAGCTTTGTATTTCTCTCCGATCTTCCGATTTGGTTTGGCCTACTAGATTGATTTGTCTTGCAATGGGAGAGGTGCTTTGTGATGGGTTCAATCTTGCGATGCTCAATCCCAGTGACAGAAAGGGACATGACACGTATTTGTATTGTTGCCATTAAGGATAAAAAGATGGGGTTTAATCGTACTACTTGAGTTTACTTTGTCTACATCATGTCATCTTTCTTAAGGCTTTACTCTGTTTCATACTTAATACCCTAGATGCATGCTGGATAGCGGTCGATGGGTGGAGTAATAGTAGTAGATGCAGGCAGGAGTCGGTCTACTTGTCTCGGACATGATGCCTATGTACATGATCATTGCCATGAATCCGTCATAATTATTTGCTTTTCTATCAATTGCCCAACAGTAATTTGTTTACCCACCGTATGCTATGTGTTCGAGAGATAAGGCTCTAGTGAAAACTATGGCCCCCGGGTCTACTTTATCATATACAAAAAACCTAAAAATACCTTGTTGCAATTTATTTACTTTTATTTTAATTAGTATTTTAGTTTATCGATTTACCTCTATAAGATTTAATCCTTGCAAATAACCGCTAAGAGGATTGACAACCCTCTTATTTGCGTTGGGTGCAAGTGTTTGCTCTTGTGTGTGCAGGTGCGCTTAACGGAATTTTGCTTGGTTCTCCTACTGGATTGATAACCTTGGTTCTTAACTGAGGGAAATACTTATCTCTACTAAACTGCATCATCCTCTCCTCTTCGGGGAAATACCAACGCAGTCTACAAGTAGCAACCGCCGATGATGACGCCGCTCTAATCGGCACCGACAAGGCCATGGACGGTGAGGATGCCGACAATGGCAACAACATCAGAAGCAGGGATAACGGCAGCGGTAACGGGGACAATGAAGACCCCGAGGACGCCGACTACTATCCCGAGTCCGAGGAGGATAGAAGCCTCGGTCCTGATGAATTTGAAGTTTCTGAGGAGCCCCTTGAGCCACCTCAGCTCGAAACCTACCGCAAGCGATTGGCCAGTACGTCCAAGAGCATCAAGCAGAAGACCCAACAGCTGAAGTCCGAGCAGGATCAGTTGAATGATGGATGGGTCGAACTCTTCAAGGCCGAGACGGATCTTGAGGACAAACTTATGAAGAACGAGGCCAACAAATTCTACCCTCGGAGAAATTTACTCCCATAGTTATACGAGGAGGTTGACGTCAGCATGCTCTCGAAGCACGGTTAGGCCAAGAAACCCGACCGCCCTCCTTTGGTCCGAGATAGGTCAACTGGCGGATACAAGAACCCTCCAGAGATCCCTTGACACCGCGGAGGAGTAAATCCACCCCAACCGGCCCACAAAAATGACTTACGAGGCAAACTGACGGCTTCTCCATCACGATCGATCTACTAATCCAGGAAGCGACCACCTGCTGGACAGGCAGGATGCCTTGCTAGCCAAGAATGGGGATCTACGTGACTATACATGCAATCAAACCCTGTCAACATCTGACATCTGTCACGCCATAGAAAGTGTCTGAGGAGATGCCCATCCTCTGTGCTTTACCGACGAGGTTATGAAGCATGAGTTCCTGGATGGTTTTAAATCCATCAACATCGAGCAGTACGAGGGAACCACAGACCCTGCCGTGTGGATTGATGATTTCCTCATGTATATCAACATGTCCCATGGCGACGAGCTTCACGCCATCAAATATTTACCCCTAAAATTCAATGGATCAGCTCAGCATTGGCTTAACAGCCTGCCCGAGAACTCCATTGGCAGCTGCGAGGAGCTCGAGGATGCATTCCGAGCAAACTTTTAGGGCACCTATGTCCAACCCCGGACGTCGATGACCTCGGCCATATCATACAGAAACTGGGGGAGTCTGCCAGAAAATTCTGGAATTGATTCTTGACCAAGAAAAACCAGATAGTGGAGTGCGCGGATGCTGAGCCAATCGCTGCCTTTCAGCATAGTATCCGCGATGAATGGCTCGCTAGAGAGCTCGGTCAGGAAAAACCTCGGACAATGGCGGCCCTTACACATTTAATGACCCGATTCTGTGCAGGAGAGGACACCTGGTTAGCTCGGAAGAGCACCCGTCATGGTGATCTAGGCACCTCCGAAGTACGCGATGGAAACGGGAAGCCTCGGCGGAATAAGAATAATAAGTGCCGCAATAGATGAAGCAACAGTGATGCTGAGGACGCCACGGTCAATGCTGGCCTTAGTAGCCAGCGTGGTAGCAATAAACGGAAACCCTTTCAAGGCAACAGGGATGGTCCGTCAACCTTGGACAAGATCCTTGATAAATGATACGTCCATTTTGCATCATGTTTTCCTACTGTTATTTATTATGTTTTGGGTCATTATTTCACTTTATGATGCAATCCTAATGCCTTTTCTCTCTTATTTTGTAAGTTTTACGTGAAGAGGGAGATTGCCGACAGCTAGAATTCTGGACCTGAAAAGGCTACAACAAAGATACATATTCTCCACAACTCCAAATGACCTAAAAATTTCTGGAGAGTTATTTTGGAATATATAAAAAATATTGGCGGAAAAAATACCAGAAGGGGACCCACCAGGGAGTGACAAGCTCAAGGGGCGCGCCCTACCCCCCAGGGCATGCCCTATGAGCGTGTGGGCCCCCTGGCAGGCCTCTGATGCCCATCTTATCCTATATGATGCGATTTTCCCTAGAAAAAAAATTAGAAGAAGACTTTCGGGATGAAGCGCCGCCGTCTCGAGGCGGAACCTGGGCAGGAGCACTTTTGCTCTCCGGCGGAGCGATTCCGCCGGGGATACTTCCCTCCGGGAGGGGGAAATCTAAGCCATCGACATCACCAATGATCCTCTCATCGTGGGAGTAGCAATCTTCATTAACATCTTCACCAGCACCATCTCCTCTCAAACCCTAGTTCATCTCTTGTATTCAATCTTTGTCCCAAAGCCTCAGATTGGTACCTGTGGGTTACTAGTAGTGTTGATTACATCTCATAGTTGATGCTAGTTGGTTTATTTGGTGGAAGATTATATGTTCAGATCCTTAAGCATATTCAATACACCTCTGATCTTGAACACGAATATGATTTGTGAGTAGTTAATTTTGTTCTTGAGGACATGGGAGAAGTCTTGTTATAAGTCAGCTTATCCAAGACATAAGGTCTTGCATGGCAGGGGATGCACTAGTCGAATTGTAAAAAACAGAAATTACATGTTGAAGCAAAGAAGCAGAAGTCATGCTTAATTACGAAAAAAGACTTGTTGTTGTGACGTACCGTAAAATCATCAAAGGTCTCGTCTAGCTTGATGGTGAAGCGCCTACCGTCTTCCAGGTGAGTCCCGTTGCACATACCCCGGTCGTCGGAGCAGTACTCGCACTTAGGGATCCTACCGTCGTCAGACATTTCCTATGTTCATAATTCAAAGATTAAAAATCGATCGACGGTAATTACCAGGAAACTCAACACACAAATCACTATTCAGCACGGGTTGACTTTCGGTCCGTCGAGTCTTCCTTGCTAAACTCTCATCTCACGTGGTGTATATGGTGGGCACTCCCTCTCTGATATTGCAACTGTCGGTGATGGTTGCTCCTCCTAACTTTCCAAAGTGCATTACACCAAAATGTCTAGCACCTTGGAAAGAAGCGACCCCCGCGACAACATTCGGGATTCTTCCACTCTCATATTTCGCCCGTCGGTGATGGTCGCTCCTCCCTTCATTCTCGAGTGCATTACACCAAAATGTCTAGCACATGGGAATGAAGGAGAAGAGACCCCCATGACAGCAGTCGGGATTCTTCCTCTCATCTCACGTGGTGTATATGGTGGGCACTCCCTCACTGATATTTCGACCATCGGTGATGGTCGCTCTTCTCTTCCTTCCTGTGCATTACCAAAAGGTCTATCACGAGAAAGAAGAGGAAGAGCGACCCCCACGACAACAGTCGGGATTCTTCTCTCTCATATATGGAGCAAGGAGCCCCAACAGATTGAAAGTCAACCCGTTACATATATGGAGTAATGACATAAAAAATGGCCTATGTTCTGCCGGAATGTCGATTAATTCCCGTTCCGGCAAATCACGGGCACTCGATATTTCCTATTTTATAGCACAAGTCATGCCAAAATCCATGAAAAATTTCGGCATGACCTTTGCTAAAAAAGGACATATTGAGCGCCTCAAATTTGCCGGAACGGAAATGAATCAAGATTCTGGCAAAACATAGGCCACTCGGAGGTGTTCCCTGCAAACATAGGCCACTTGGGCAAGCACATATCCTTCATTTTCCAAATATTCATGTGTGACAGCACTAGTAGTACATAACACTACATATCACATGTCTAAATCTCCATCATATTTGAGCAACACAAGTACACAACACTAGATATACATGTTTACTCACTATAGACGATGGCTGTCGAGGATGCGGGTGTCGTCGGGGATCTTCTGGGCGTCGTCGACCAGCTCGTCGGTGATATACCTTGCGCCATGCTACTTGTAGACTTCGTTGGTATTTCCCCGAAGAGGAGATGATGATGCAGTATAGTAGAGATAAGTATTTCCCTCAGTTAAGAACCAAGGTTATCAATCCAGTAGGAGAACCAAGCAAAATTCCGTTAAGCACACCTGCACACACAAGAGCAAACACTTGCACCCAACACAAATAAGAGGTTGTCAATCCTCTTAGCGGTTATTTGCAAGGATTAAATCTTATAGAGGTAAATAGATAAACTAAAATACTAAATAAAATAAAAGTAAATAAATTGCAGCAAGGTATTTTTAGGTTTTTTATATATGATAAAGTAGACCGGGGGGCATAGTTTTCACTAGAGGCTTCTCTCTCGAACACATAGCATACGGTGGGTAAACAAATTACTGTTGGGCAATTGATAGAAAAGCAAATAATTATGACGGATTCATGGCAATGATCATGTATATAGGCATCACATCTGAGACAAGTAGACCGACTCCTGCCTGCATCTACTACTATTACTCCACCCATCGACCGCTATCCAGCATGCATCTAGGGTATTAAGTATGAAACAGAGTAACGCCTTAAGCAAGATGACATGATGTAGACAAAGTAAACTCAAGCAATATGATTAAACCCCATCTTTTTATCCTTAATGGCAACAATACAAATATGTGTCATGTCCCTTTCTGTCACTGGGATTGAGCACCGCAAGATTGAACCCATCATAAAGCACCTCTCCCATTGCAAGACAAATCAATCTAGTAAGCCAAACCAAATCGATAGATCGGAGAGAAATACAAAGCTATAATAATCATGCAAAAAATAGTTCAGAGAAGACTCAAATATTTCTCATGAATAATCTGCTCATAAAGTCACAATTCATCGGATCCCAACAAACACACCACAAAAGAAGATTACATCGGATAGAACTCCAAGAACATCGAGGAGAACATGGTATTGAAGATCAAAGAGAGAGAAGAAGTCATCTAGCTACTAGCTATGGACCCGTAGGTCTATGGTAAACTACTCACACATCATCGAAAGGGCAGCAAGGTTGATGAAGAAGCCCTCCGTGACCGATTCCCCCTCCAGCAGAGTATCGGAAAAGGCCTCCAGATGGGATCGCGGAAGAACAGAGGCTTGCGGCGGCAGAAAGGTTTTCTCTTCTGTCTCCCTGGTATATTGGGAATATTTGGGAATTTATAACACTGAAATTAGGTCAGGAGGGGCAACAAGGGGCCCACAAGCCTGGGGGGCGCGCCCTACCCCCCTGGGCGCGCCCTCCAGGCTTGTCGCCTCCTCGTGACTCTTCTGGTCTTCTCCCGAAGCTTTGTGGGTCTCTTCTGGTCCAGAAAAAATTAATCCAAAGTATTATTCTCGTTTGGACACTTTTTGATAATGATTTTCTGAAAAGGCAAAAACAAGCAGAAAACAACAACTGGCACTGGGCACTGGGTTAATAGGTTAGTCCCAAAAAATGATATATAATGGCATATAATTACATATAAAACATCCAAGATTGATACTAGAATAGCATGGAACAATAAAAAATTATAGATACATTGGAGACGTATCACGCCACATGAGCATAAACACATGAGCATTTATATAGAAAATTTCAAACTTGGTATGCTCACTGCATTTCAGTGGTTCAATTTTGACAGCAAGCATAACATTTCATTTTTTTTTGCGAAACCATTTCATTTCATTAGGTCTCTCTTTCTCTCTCTCTCTCTCTCTCTCTCTCTCTCTCTCTCTCTCTCTCTCTCTCTCTCTCTCTCTCTCTCTCTCTCTCTCTCTCTCGCTCTCTCAAAATTCACTAGGCATCAACTACATCCAAACCTACGAACAAAATTAGTAAAACTTTTGAAACTTTCTATACCTAAATTAGTACTAATTTTTTTATAACAAAACTACTAAAATTTTCTATAACAACACTATACCTAAACATTTATAGTACTTTCTATAACAAAACTACTAAAAAAATTATACCTAAAAATTTCTATAACAACATAATACCTAAAAATTTGTCTAACATTTCTATAACATAGAGGAGGTGGGAGGAGGGAGGAGTGAGGAGGAGGAGGGAGGAGAGAGGAGGAGGAGGAGGATGGAGGAGGAGGAAGGAGTAGGGCGGCCGGAGGAGAGGGAGGAGGGCGGTGGGAGGAGGGAGGAGGGCTGCCGGAGGAGGAGGGACTTCATGATGCTTCGCGTGCCTCTCTAGATTTGGGCTTCGTGGGTTAACTCTGTTGTATCCCCTGTTTAGGTTGAGCATGCTTGTCCCTCTGTTCTAGGCACCAATGTCATGTGTTGTACCCCTCTTTGTACTCATTTCATTCCCTTCTATCAACGAAAGATACGCAAGCTTTGCATATTCGCGAAAAAGAGTTTGCTATAGTTACATAATTTATGTAATAACATGAAAAAACTATTTATTTGCTAAGTTAATCAGAGGGCCTATTAATATATGTCTATACATTGCATCGTAATGATGCAGAGGCCGGGAGTTTATCCTTCCCGAAAAGAGAACACTTCTAGTACATGTCAATACGTTCATATGGGTCAGTCACGTGTAAGCCAGGGGAATATACATGTTCGAAGAATTTGGTTAGGAATTTCTGGCGTTTCACACCAAAACTAGACCCCAACAAAATGTTAGGGTCAATAACTAAACTTGATATGTGTTCACACAGCCGAGTTGGACTTTTTCCGTATCACAAGCTAGCGGCCTTCGTTGTAATATTTTTCCAAGGACTATTTTTTGTAGACTCAACTGATCTCTATCGTTTCTGGTCAAGAAAACAATGGAAGATACACCCGTATTATAACTATTCACCTTCGTTGTAATATTTTCCAAGGGCTATTTTTGTAGACTCAACCGATCTCAATCGTTTTGGGTCAAGAAAACAAAGGAAGGTACACATGCTTGATGAGAGTCTAGAACAGCATAATTGATTAAAAAACCTCAATCATGGCATCACAGTATCTTGGATATAAACGCAGACCAAAGACCATACTTGGTCAATCCAACTATGAATATCGTAATTTTCTATCCTTTAAGAGGCTTTACCCTGGATATGTTAGATTTTTTGCGGGGTGATATGTTAGATTGTAAATGAAAGAACAGAAAGTGGACTTTGGCCTAAGCAAGTGTACATCTTTTATTTTGTTCTCAAAGCAATTTGCCTCTTGCATTGGCAAAATATTGGAAGGAAATTTTGAATAAATTTTCTAAAATCCTATACCTATTTTTTTTGCAGCGGTAACAGACTCCACGCAATGCAACGAACATTCCAATCTGGCTCAGCCATTTTTATCACTTGCTGGGTCACTTTCCGACAAGATTTGCTAGCACTATAAACATGGAGGACGGCTGACGAAGCAGCTACGTAGTAGTTAACAATAGGGAGAGGAAAAAGTGTCACCATTGGCTTTTGGAGGCCGAGCTCCGGGGAGCTCATTTTGGAAAACGAAATTTCTACAGCATGAAAAAAATTTAAAAAATTGTGAACAATCACACACATGAGTATTACGTACACGTTGCGTATAGAAAAAGAAGCCAAAAACGTATTTCTAAGATGGGCTGATTTTTTTTTTTTGGCCAGAATTTTTTTTTGTACAGCCTACAAAACACAGAAAAATCAAATGATTTTTCGCACGTTCGTGTGGAAAATGTATATGTTTCCATGGATTTTTTTTCGATTTTTTTGACACTTTGAAATATGACTTTTGAATTTTTTAAAATACCGAGCTCCCTGGAGCTCGGGCGCCATTGGCATTTTCCGTGTCGCCGATGGGCTAGTTACATCCGTGACGAGGTGGGATGTACTCCTGGGAGGCTAGCTATGACATGCAAATCTCTAATTTTTTGAAAGACCCAGCAAATTGCTGGCATTCATATATTAAGGAGGAAGCAGCGGGAAATGTTATACATGGAGGATGTGATCCGAGGATCAAAGACTAAAAAGGAGAAGAAAGGAAAATAGAGTAGGCCACCGCATCTGTATTACACAGCTTAGCCTAGTCCTGCTGGTGGCTCTGCAAACTGCAGCTCTAGGCATTTAGCTCCCACTTGGCGCCATAGATCGATGCCCCGTCTTGCGGCCGTCAGTACATCCGTCCCTTGTGCAATTTTGCCTCTGAAGGTGCACTGATTTCGCTCCAACAAAATTTCCCATAGCACCAAGGTGACGATCGTCTTGATCCCCTTCCGGTTGAATGCCGCTGTGCTATTGATGATCCTCTCAACAATGTCGGTTGAGCGGTGAAGAGAGTTCCAGGAGGATGGGCTCACGGCCAGGCAGCCATTCCATGTAGCCACTTTCTCCCAAACAGCCCTAGTCATCTCACATTCCCAGAAAAGGTGTACCGAGCTTTCTAAGTGTCTGAAGCATAGTTGACAGAATTAATGGTTCTCCCATCCTTGTCTTTGCAGTCTGTCATTGCACCATAGGCGATTTAGATGCAACATCCATGAGAAGATCTTGAGTCGTCCGGGAGCCCATGCACTCCAGAAAATAGCCTTGAAAGAGGTCTTGAGGGATCCTTGGAACTGGGCTCGATGCGCCGATGATGCACTGTACTGTCCATTAGCCGTGAGCTTCCATTGAATTTTATCTGGGTGGCCCAGCCTAATTTTTGTTCTGGCGGTTTTGATCAATCTTTCCATGTCCAAGAACTCCTGAAGCAGGGGGTTTGTGTCGCCGTGCGCCAGGTCCTTGATCCAGGTGTTGCATGGAGTGACGCCCGCACAGTTCTGTTTTTCCTTCTGGAGTGTTTGATCAGGCACGGGAAGGAGAGCTTCAAGGGTTCAGCACCGGCCCAGGCGCAGCACTAGAAGATTGCCCTACTGCCGTCCCCCATGGTGATCGTCGTCATTGCACTGAATGCAGCCTTGTCATTGTCATCACAGGGCACCTCCATCCCCACCCATGGCCAATCGGGGCTTTTCCACGAGTGCCACAACCAACGCAGCCTGAGTGCCCGACTGAATTTCTCGAGGTCAAGGATGCCGAGCCCACCGTATTCTACCGGCGAGCAAACTTTGGGCCAATTGACCTTCATTTCCCTCCTGACAAATCCTCATCTTGTGCCCATAGGAATCTTCGACGGGACTTGTCCACCTCCTTGAGAAATCTTTTTGGCACCCGCAGTGCCGTAATTGCAAATGTTGGCAATGAGCTAAGGACTGATCTGACTAACACCCTTCGGGCCGCGATGGACATCAGTTTTCCTTTCCACCCGGCAGGCCATGCGCGAATCCTATCAAGGATGAACTACAGGTGGAATAATCTAATCTGCTTGATGGTAATCGGCAGCCCCAGGTATAGGAGGGGGGAGTTTGCTTGTTGACCACCGAAGCTCTGCAGGACCTGCTCAATGTTAATTTCAGAGCACCAGATCGGCGTGGCCGTGGATTTTTGGAGGTTTATTCTCAAACCCGTTGCTTCCCCAAAGCCGTGGACAATTTGCATCAGCATCTCAATCTCTTCTTTGATCGGGTTTGCAAAGATGACTGCATCGTCCACATATAGGCTCACCCTCAGCTTGATTTCTCTGCCCGGTAGTGGCTGGAGCAGGCCCTGATCGCCAGCAGCTTGTAGCAGTCGGTGTAGGGGATCTATGGCAATGATGAACAGTAGCGGCGCCAGAGGGTCGCCCTGCCTCAATCCTTTGCGATGTAATACGGGCATTCCTGGGACCCCATTAAGCAGGAACGAGGAGCGCGAGGTGGACAGCAGCAGCGTCACCCAGTCCTGCCAACGTGCACTGAAACCCAGTTGCTGCATGAGCTCAAGCAGGTAGGTCCAGGAGATACTGTCAAAAGCTCTAGTGATGTCCAATTTCAGCAGCACTGCCGGTGTGTTCTTCCTGTGCAGAGACCTCACCCCATTCTGAACATACATAAAACTGTCATGGATGCATTTTGATCTCATGAAGGCCGTTTGGGCAGGCGACATAATCAGGTGGATGATCTTTGATAGGCAGATGGAAAGCACTTTTGCAATGAGCTTGGCTATGGAGTGGATTAGGCTGATGGGGCGAAAATCTTACATTTTCAGAGCACCGTCCTTCTTCGGCAGGAGAGCTACTACAGCAGTGTTTAGGCTACAGAAGTTTTGCCCGACACTGCAGTAGAACTGGTCAAAAGCAAGCATTACATCTGGCCTGATGATTTCCCAGCAGGTCCTGAAGAACACTCCATTGAAACCGTCCGGCCCCGGTGCCTTGTCCACCGGCGAGTCCTTGATCGCCTCCCAGACCTCATCCGCCGTGAATGGATTATCCAGACCAGCATTTGGGATAGACGGCAGATGTAACTGTTGCCAATTTAGTGTGGTCTTCCTCGTTTCCGCCGAGCCCAGGACAGAATTGAAGTGATCAGAAATTATATTTTCCTTGTCTGTGTGTGCTGTTGCAGTGTTTCCTTCATGCAGAATGGAGTGGATGAAGTTCTTGCACCGTCTCAAGCATATTTTGGCGTGGAAAAACTTTGTGCTGGCATCCCCTGATTTCAGCCATGTGATTCTCGACGCTTGCCTCTTTCTTGCGCGTTCCACGGCCGTGAGGCCAATCAAATGCAGCTTAAGAAATTTTCGTAGCTTGAACTCAGCTTCAGAGAGGGCCCTGCTTTCCTGTGCAATATCCAATCGCAGAATGACCTCGTTGACTATGTGAAACTGCACCTTGGCGTCGCTGAAAAGGGTTCTGCTCCAAATCTTCAGATCCTTAGCCGTTCTTTGCAACTGGACCACCAGCCTCTTGAATGCACAGACCTGATCAGTAGGCCTGTTCCATGCCTTCTCAACAGTCTCCTGAAAGTGTGGGAAGCATGGCCAAAAGACTTCAAATCTGAAGCGCGTGCGTCTAGGCGGTGAGGAAGCATTTGCCAACAGCAGCGGGCAGTGATCAGAGCAGGCCGTCGACGCCGCCATCAGCACGTCGTGGGGGAAGAGGAGCTCCCAGCTAGTGCGACAAAAGAATTTGTCAATGCTAACTAGTGTGGGGTTCTGACGTTCGTTGCTCCAAGTAAACCTACGGTTTTTACACTTGATCTCTCTAAGCCCTGCCATGTCTAGGGCGTTTCTAAAACGGCCCATGATCCTCCTATTAAGGTGGAGATTGTTCTTGTCCCTAGCCTCATAGATGATATTGAAATCACCGTTGATGAGCCAAGGTTCAGTAGCAGGAGGCGTCGCTCGTGATAGCTCGAGGAGGAAATCGTCTTTGCGTGCGTCGTCTGCTGGCCCGTAGACTGTGGTGAGCCAGAAGGACTGGGCTGTATGCAGCACGGTCACTCTCGCGGTAATGGCGAATTGCCCTATGTGGTGCGAGGAAACTGATACTAAATTTCTATTGGAGAAGATGGCTGCACCTGCCCTCGTTCCCATGGCAGGAAGCACAATACAGTCAGCAAGAAGGGCTTCTCCAGTATCGAGTACTTGCCGCCGATCCCATACCTCAAATTTTGTTTCTTGGAGGCAAAGTATGTCTAGTCTATGTGATTCTACAACCTCACGAATGGCATCTCGTTTGGCCGGCATGTTCATCCCACGAACATTCCAGCTCATAATGGGGCAGCGGTTTGTGTCATCCATATGGAAACCAAGACGTGCTCCAACAACTACGTTTACTAATTAAGCAAAGACGAAACGAGTACACCATCCATCGCACCGTGGCGCGCCAGAGCCCACCAATATCCCCTGAAGCTAACTGACGCGAAGCTAACCACCAATCTAAGTTACAGACAATTAAGAGACATCCTAACTCAAACCAGTCAAGAGCCAGCCGCTGTTGGAGACTAAATCTAAAAAAGACTAACATGATCAACTATTGGCCGCAGTGGCAGCAGCATCAGGACCAGCCATGCCCGCTGCGATGCGCAGCGCGGCTGGGTCGAGGCGGGTGAGCGTGGCAATGGCGGTGATGTCCTCGTCTGATAGTGGCTGCTTGAACTTGTTGATGTGGGCAGCTGCAGCTTTTGGCGTCATCTTCTCCCTTGGGCCAAGTATGCCCAGCCCTTGCACCAGGCGGAGCGCAGCTCTCTGGGCCACCGGCACCTCCGAGTGGTTGGCAGCTTGGCGGGTACTCTGACGCGTCGCAACCCGAGTCTTGGGCGGCGCTGATGCTCTGCGTGGCGGGGGAGGAGGAGGCGCAGCTGCGAGGATGGGAGGCTGGATCTCTTGGAAGAGGCTTGGAGGCTCGCCTGCTTCACCAGCTGCAGCTGCTGAACCTCCTGCGTGACGGCGCCCAGCTGCATCGCCATCTCTCTGGGCTGGCTCGGTGCCTGTTGGTGATGCAGGCCCAGGACCTCCGATGGCCCCGCGAGTGTTGGGCCGAAGGCGTCAGGCGGCCCACACAGCGTCAGGTTGCCTTGCTCGTGTTGACCGTCGAAAACGAGCGGGGCCCCCACCACAACCGCCACCTGGGCGTTCAGCTCAGCCAACATGCAGTCAAACCCTCTTGGGGAGGGGACGGCGTTGACCGTGCCGTTGAAGAATGCCGCGATCGGGTCTCCGGCGCCTTCGCCGACCACCGTGCGCGCAGGCGCTGCCAGCGGCAGCGGGGCGCGCAGCAACCCTGGCTGCACCCCCACAACGCCTGCAGCACGACGTGCAGAGGCGTGGCGGCCGCGCGTGTCTTCAGAGCGGCGCTGCCCAAGAGGGGAGCGGCTGCGACGCCGAGTGGAGGAGCTGCTCTGGTGGCGCGGCTCCTTGCCCGCGTCCGCCTTGACCGCGCGTCCCCTGCCAAGCAGGGTATCCTTCCAGGATCGGCAACCAGTTTTGGCCAGAATTTTGTTTTTTCGCACGTTCGTGTGGAAAATGTATATGTTTCCATGGATTATTTTTTATTTTTTTGACACTTTGAAATATGACTTTTGAATTTTTTTAAATACCGAGCTCCCTGGAGCTCGGGCGCCATTGGCATTTTCCGTGTCACCGATGGGCTAGTTACATCCGTGACGAGGTGGGATGTACTCCTGGGAGGCTAGCTATGACATGCAAATCTCTATGACTTGTAGACCTACAAGGCGTATGAACATTTGAAATTTTCGCTCCTGAAAGCATAGACTCCGGCAGATTGTTACGGTCAGTTTGTTAGAAGAACAACCCGGCAAAAAAAGTTTGTTAGTAGAACAAGTCGAAATGTTCAAATAACTCATGTCCACATTTGCTGAACCGGCATCTCCAATATTTTCATAGACTCGACTGACCCCTTTCTTTTGTGGTCAAGAAAACAAAACAAGAGCTGCACGCATACTTTTGTAGACTCAAGTGGGTCACAAAGTCAGACAAGGTACACATGCATGATACGAGTAGTAATTAACGCTCAGTCATGGCTTATTAAATTATGTAGGACAGAGAAACAAGCATGGTCGTTCAATTATGCACCAGTAAAGTACAATATGAAGAGAAGACTTTAGCAGTACCACCCCCTCCCCATCCAATCCTGGTTCACCTTTTTTCTTGTATATGTAGGGCAGTAAAACTAAGGCTGGTCGTAATGGGAGTATCATAAGCGGTATCATGTCAACTAGATTTTTTTGATGATGTGACACACAAATAAATAAAAAAAAGAGGATGTGGTATCTTATCATGATACCATATCATATTAAATGTTGTACTACTTTCTGTTATGCATGACAATTAATAAGGCAACCTAAGATAATAACTTATAATACTATGCATTATGGAAGTAGTATCATACACTAGCACTCCTATTATATGCATCATACTAGTATATGATACTCCCCATTACGGGCAGCCTAAGCCTAATCCAGACCTCTCATGCCCTCATCATTTTTGGCCGTTCATTTTCGTGATTGGGATGATCTCGGCCGTCGGATCTGTTGTTTTTATTCAAGCTAAATTCCCTGGCCTAACTGTCCTAAAGGATTGCTGCTCCAAGAGAAAAATCCGAGGTCTGTGATTTGATGGGCTTTTCTCCTGCCCATTTGTCTAACCTGCACAAGAGATGAACAAGAGCCTGCTCACTAACCCTCTCGAGAACACATTGACGGACCAGATCTACCCATACCGTTCATAAGAAAGGGTAGGATGGGCATTATCTAAAAAGTCTCTGTTGCGGGGCACCGAGCGCGTCGTACGTGGCTTGTGTACGCCCGTACATGCCCGGTGTACATGGCCTGTGTACGTCGTACGTGGAGTACGTTGGCGATCAGTGATGGTGTCCTGGATTAGGGTGTACTCATCACGTCAACCTATCATTCATGGGCCGGGCCGAGGACCACTGACAACCGAAGAATGGGCCACGTAAGCTATGGTCCTCGGTGTACTCTCCTCCGAAGACTTGGCGTACACTTCAAGACATATTCAAATATTCGGCATGTTTATCTCTAGATGCAACCGACCATGTGTAAACCTAGGTACCCCTCGGTCCCTATATAAGCCGAGGCAAGGTTAGAAGGTTGGATTCATTCATACGATCTCGAGGTAGATCATCCTGTACTTTGTACCCCATCCACAATTAATACAATACAAGACGGACGTAGGGTTTTACCCCATCGAGAGGGCCTGAACCTGGGTAAATAATGTGTCTCTCTACTTCCTGTTACCATCAAGCCAACACCACCAGCTCGGGACCCCCTACCCGAGATCTGCTGGATTTAGCTCCTACATTGGTGGCCCATGTAGGTCCCGCTGTGTGGTCACAAAGGCGCGATGTCTCATATTCGGATCGACGACAACATTGGCTGTGGGAAGACATTCCTCCCCGGACAACTTTTTTGCTTTCGGCAGCATCATGCTGCATGGCGACTGGACTGGCTACCTCGGCCAAGTCAAGAATCTCGCTCCAGGCCAGACCATCAGGTTTGGCAATCTGGAATATGCCGTGGATTGCCGTGGCAAACTTGCTTTTTTAGGTTGGGTGCCAGACGAGACCGAGGATCCTGCCAACGCCACCGTCTTAGCACTAGACCGAATTTCGGAGCAGGACCTCGGAGGCGTCCATACCTCGGATCCGGCCTCAAGCTTGGACCTGAGCATTACCGCGTCGGATCAAACTTCGGATCCGACCACCAGGACCCCCGAGGCCACGTCAGGTAGAACCTCGGGCAAACTTCAACTAAATCCTGCCTACTATCAAGAGATGAGCGAGGCCGATATCGCGCTTCTGAACGAGATGTTAGATCCGATTTAGAACCTGTTAGCCTCAGACGATCAAGTTTCAATCTACAATCAGATCAGGGAAAGACCTGGAGTGGTCAAAATTTCAAACCCACCCACCACCCACCTAGTCGCTACCGTCGATGATTTAACCGACGTGTTCGCGTACGCGTCTGATGAATATGCCGACATGGATGAAGATGTCAACGAGGCCTCGAGCGCTACATCCCCACCGGCCACCGGTAACACCGGCAAGTGGGCCGCTACCTCCACGTATGACGTCTATATGGTGGATACCCCCAAAGATGGAGGAGGAAGCTGAAAACCTCCCAGATGCCGATGCAAGGGCAGCCATAAAGTGGCACTGGCAACAGCGAGGCAAGCAACGATGACACTAGAAATGGTGACACTGCCGATGATGACACCGCTCTAATCGGCACCGACAAGGCCATGGACGGCAAGGATGCCAACAATGGCGACAACATCAGTAGCAGGGATAACGGTAGCAGCAACGGGGACAATGAAGACCCCGAGGAGGATAGAAGCCTCGGCCCCGATGAATTTGAAGTTTGTGAGGAGCCCCTTGAGCCACCTCAGCTCGAAACCTACCACAAGCGATTGGCCAGTACGTCCAAGAGCATCAAGCACAAGACCCAACAGCCGAAGTCCGAGCAGGATCAGTTGAATGATGGATGGGTCGAACTCCTCAAGGCGGAGAAGGATCTTGAGGACAAAATTGCGAAGAACGAGGCCAACAAATTCTACCCCCGGAGAAATTTACTCCCATAGTTATACGAGGAGGTTGACGTCAGCGTGCTAGCAAAGCACGGTTAGGCGAAGAAACCTGACCGCCCTCCTCTGGTCCGAGATAGGCCAACTAGCGGATACAAGGACCCTCCAGAGATCCCCCGACACTGCAGAGGAGTAAATCCACCCCAGCCGGACCACAAAAATGACTTACGAGGCAAACTGACAGCTTCTCCATCACGATCGATCTACAAATCCACGGAGCGCCCACCTGCTGGACAGGCAGGATACCTTGCTTAGCTAGCCAACAATGGGGATCTACGTGACAATACGCGCAATTGAACCCTGTCAACATCTGACGTCCGTCACGCCATAGCCAGTGTCTGAGGAGATGCCCATCCTCTATGCTTTACCGATGAGGTTATGAAGCATGAGTTCTCAGATGGTTTTAAATCCATCAACATCGAGCAGTATGACGGAACCATAGACCCCGCCGTGTTGATTGAGGATTTCTTCATGTATATCGACATGGCCCGTGGTGATGAGCTTCACGCCATCAAATATTTACCCCTAAAATTCAATGGATCAGCTAGGCATTGGCTTAACAGCCTGCCCGAGAACTCCATTGGCAGCTGCAAGGAGCTCGAGGATGCATTCCGAGCAAACTTTTAGGGCACCTATGTCCAACCCCGGACGCTGATGACCTCGGCCATATCATACAGAAACCGGGGGAGTCTTCTAGAAAATTCTGGAATTGATTCTTGACCAAGAAAAACCAGATAGTGGAGTGCGTGGATGCTGAGCCAATTGCTGCCTTTCAGCATAGTATCTGCGATGAATGGCTCGCTAGAGAGCTCGGTCAGGAAAAGCCTCAGACAATGGCGGCCCTTACACATTTAATGACCCAATTCTGCGCAGGAGAGGACACCTGGTTAGCTCGGAAGAGCACCCGTCATGGTGATCTAGGCACCTTCGAAGTACGCGATGGAAATGGGAAGCAGCGGCTGAGTAAGAACAATAAGCGCCGCAACAGATGAAGCAACAACAACGCCAAGGACGCCACGGTCAACGTTGGCCTTAGTAGCCAATGTGTTAGCAATAAAGGGAGATTGCCGATAAATGGAATTCTGGACCTGAAAAGGCTATAGCAGAGATACATATTATCCACAACTCCAAATGACCTAAAAATTTACGAAGAATTATTTTTGAATATATAAAAAATATTGGCGGGAAGAAATACCAGAAGGGGACCCACCAGGGAGCGACAAGCTCAGGGGGCGCGCCCTACCCCCAGGGCGCGCCCTATGAGCGTGTGGGCCCCCTGGCAGGCCTCTGATGCCCATCTTATCCTATATGATGCTATTTGCCCTAGAAAAAATCAAAAGAAGACTTTCGGGACAAAGCGTCGCCGTCTCGAGGCGGAACCTGGGCAGGAGCACTTTTGCTCTCCGGTGGAGCGATTCTGCCGGGGATACTTTCCTCCGGGAGGGGGAAATGAAGCCATCAACATCACCAACGATCCTCTCATTGTGGGAGTACCAATCTTCATCAACATCTTACCAGCACCATCTCCTCTCAAACCGTAGTTCATCTCTTGTATTCAATCTTTGTCCCAAAGCCTCAGATTGGTACATGTGGGTTGCTAGTAGTGTTGATTACATCCCGTAGTTGATGCTAGTTGGTTTATTTGGTGGAAGATTATATGTTCAGATCCTTAAGCATATTCAATACACCTCTGATCTTGAACATGAATATTATTTGTGAGTAGTTACTTTTGTTCTTTAGGACATGGGAGAAGTCTTATTATAAGTAATCATGTGAAGTTGGTATTCATTCGATATTTTGATGATGTGTATGTTGTATTTCTTCTAGTGGTGTCATGTGAACGTCGACTACATGCCACTTCACCATATTTGGGCCTAGGAGAATGCATTGGGGAATAATAAGTAGATGATGGGTTGCGAGAGTGACAGAAGCTTAAACCCTAGTTTATGTGTTATTCTGTAAGGGGCTGATTTGGATCCATATGTTTCATGCTATGGTTAGATTTATCTTAATCATTCTTTCATAGTTGCGGATGCTTGCGAGAGGGGGTAATCATAAGAGGGTTACTTGTTCAAGTAAGAATAGCACCCTAGCACCGGTCCACCCACATATCAAATTATCAAAGTAGCGACCGCGAATCAACTATACATGATGAAAGTGACTAGACGACAATTCCCATGTGTCCCCGAGAACGCTTTGCTTAATATAAGAGAACGTTCCGGCTTGTCCTTTGCTATAAAAAGGATTAGGCCACCTTGCTACACCTTGGTTACTATTGTTACTTGTTACTTGTTATGAATTACCTTGCTACAAAACTATCTGTTACCTCTACTTTCAGTACATGCAGAGAATATCTTGCTGAAAACCGCTTATTATTTCCTTCTGCTCCTCGTTGGGTTCAACACTCTTACTTATCGAAAGGACTACGATTGATCCCCTATACTTTTGGGTCATCAAGACTCTTTTCTGGTACCGTTGTCGGGGAGTGAAGCGCCTTGGGTAAGGAAACTTTTTTATTACATGCTGAAATTTTCTGTCACTTGTCACTATGGAAAGTAATCCTTTGAGGGGCTTGTTCGGGGTATCTTCACCTCGACCGGAAGCAATAAGACTTGCCACTCAAGCTACTGAACCTACTTAAAATATTTATTATGAGATTCCTTCGGGTATGTTAGAGAAATTGCTAGCTAATCCTTATGCATGAGATGGAATGGTACATCCTGATATGCACTTGATATATATAATTGAAATTTGTGGATTGTTTAAGCTTGCAGGTTTATCCAAGGATAGAGTTAAGAAGAAAGTATTCCCTTTATCTTTGGGGGGAAAGGCGTTGACATGGTATAGGCTATTGGATGATACTGAAACATGGAACTGGAACCGGTTGAAGCTGGAATTTCACCAGAAATTTTATCTGATGCATTTGGTTCCTCGTGATCAGAATTATATATATAATTTTTGGCCTCGTGAAGGAGAAAGTATCTCTCAAGCTTGGGGGAGGCTTAAATATATGTTGCACACATGCCCCAATCATGAGCTCTCAAGAGAAATAATTATACAAAACTTTTATGCTTGACTTTCTCATAATGATCAATCCATGCTCGATACTTCTTCTACTGGTTCCTTTATGAAGAGGACTATTGAATTCAAATGGGATCTTCTGGAATGAATTAAACGTAACTCTAAAGATTGCGAAATCGACAAAGGTAAACAGACAGGTATAAATCTTGAGTTTGATTGTGTTAAATCCTTTATGGAAACTGATGCTTTTCATAAGTTTAGTACTAAATATGGACTTGATTCTGAGATAGTTGCTACCTTTTGTGAATCATTTGCTACTCATGTTGATCTCCCTAAGGAGAAAGGGTTTAAGTTTCGTCCTCCTATTGAAGTAGAGGAAGAACCTATTATAGCTAAAGATGAAACCGTCGTTTATAATGTTGATTCAGTTGTGCCTACTGCTTATATTGAGAAACCTCCTTTCCCTATTAGGATTAAGGAACATGCTAAAGCTTCAACTGTGGTTAATAAGAGTAATATTAAACCAATTAAATCCTCCAAACAAATTAGAGTGGAACCTAATGTTGCAATGGTTAAAGATCTTTTGGTCGATAATATTGATGGACATGTCATATACTTATGTGAGGAAGCAACTAGGATTGCTAAACGAGAAAAGGTAGATAAGAATAAACCTGTTGTGGGCATGCCTGTTGTTTCTATTAAATTTGGAGATCATTGCTATCACGGTTTATGTGATATGGGTGCTAGTGTAAGTACTATTCCATTTTCTCTATATCAAGAAGTCATGAATGATATCGCACCTGTTGAGATTGAAGATATTGATGTTACTATTAAGCTTGCAAACAGAGATACTATTACACCACTTGGGATTGTTAGAGATGTTGAAGTCTTGTGTGGTAAGATCAAATACCCTACTGATTTTCTAGTTCTTGGATCACCACAAGATGATTTTTGTCCCATTATTTTTGGTAGATCATTCTTGAATACGGTTAATGCTAAGATTGATTGTACTAGCGAGATGGTCAGTGTTAATTTTGGTGATGTATCTCATGAATTTAATTTCTCTAAGTTTCGTAGACAACCTCATGAGAAAAAATTACATAATAAAGATGAAATTTTTGGTCTTACTTCTATTGCTGTGCCTCCTACTGATCCTTTAGAACAATATCTGCTAGACCATGAAAATGATATGCATATGAATGAAAGAAATGAAATAGATGAGATATTCTTTAGACAAACACCTATCCTTAAACACAATTTGCATGTTGAAACTTTAGGAGATCTTTTCCCACCTAAGAGTGACCCTGTGTTTGAATTAAAGAAACTGCCTGATACACTGAAATATGCTTATCTTGATGAAAAGAAGATATATCATGTTATTATCAATGGTAACCTTTCAGAGCATGAAGAAAAGAGACTACTCAAAACTCCGAGGAAGCATCGTGCTTCTATTGGATATACTCTTAATGATATTAAGGGCATTAGTCCCACTTTATGTCAGCACAAGATCAATGAGGAGCCTGATGCTAAACCAGTCGTTGATCATCAACGCCGTTTGAACCCTAGGATGAAGGATGTGGTAAGAATTGAAATATTAAAGCTTCTGTAGGTAGGTATAATTTATCCTATAATTGATAGTAGATGGGTAAGTCCTGTTCATTGTGTTCATAAGAAAGGAGGCATTACCGTTGTTCCTAATGATAAAACTGAACTTATCCCATAAAGAATTGTAACTTGTTATAGGATGGTAATTGATTTTAGGAAATTAAATAAAGCTACTAGGAAAGATCATTACCCCTTGCCTTTTATCGATCAAATGTTAGAAAGATTATCTAAGCATACACACTTTTGCTTCCTATATGGATATTCTGGTTTTTCTCAAATACGCGTATCAAAAGAAGATAAAGAGAAAACCACTTTTACTTTTCCTTTTGGAACCTATGCTTATAGACGTATGCCTTTTGGTTTATGTAATGCACCTACTACCTTTCAAAGATGTATGACTGCTATATTCTCTGATTTTTGTGAAAAGATTGTTGAGGTATTCATGGATGATTTCTCCGTTTATGGAACTTCTTTTAATGATTGCTTAAGCAACGTTGATCGAGTTTTGCAGAGATGTGAAGAAACTAATCTTGTCTTGAACTGGGAGAAGTGCCACTTTATGGTGAATGAAGGTATAGTCCTTGGGCATAAAATTTCTGAAAGAGGTATTGAGGTAGATAAAGCTAAAATTGATGCAATTGAGAAAATTCCATGTCCTAAAGATAAAAAAGGTATAAGAAGTTTCCTTGGTCATGCTGGTTTCTATAGAAGGTTCATAAAAGACTTCTCTAAATTTTTTATGCCTCTTACTAATATCTTGCAAAAAGATGTTCCATTTGTTTTTGATGATGATTGCGTAGAAGCCTTTGAAATACTTAAGAAAGCCTTGATTTCTGCACCCATTGTTCAACCACCTGATTGGAACCTACCCTTTGAAATTATATGTGATGCTAGTGATTATGCTATTGGTGCTGTTCTAGGTCAAAGAGTTGATAAGAAATTGAATGTTATTCATTGTGCTAGTAAGACCTTGGATAGTGCTCAAAGGAATTATGCTACTACTAAGAAAGAACTTTTAGCAGTTGTGTTTGCATGTGATAAGTTTAGACCTTATACCGTTGATTCTAAAGTAACTATTCACACCGATCATGCTGCTATTAAATACCTTATGGAAAATAAGGATGCTAAACCTAGACTTATTAGGTGGGTTCTTTTACTACAAGAGTTTGATTTGCATATTGTTGATAGAAAGGGAGCTGAAAATCCAGTAGCAGATAATTTGTCTAGGATGGAAAATGTTCTTGATGACCCACTTCCTATAGATGATAATTTTCCTGATGAACAATTAGTTGTTATACATGCTTCTCGTAATAATCCTTGGTTTGCAGACTATGCGAATTACATTGTTGCTACATATATACCACCTAGTTTCACATACCAATAAAAGAAAAAGTTCTTCTTTGATTTAAGACATTACTTTTGGGATGACCCACATTTATATAAAGAAGGCGTAGATGGTGTTATCAAACGTTGTGTACCTGAGCATGAACAGGAACAAATCCTATGGAAGCGTCATTCCGAGGCATACGGAGGACACCATGCGGGAGACAGAACTGCACATAAGGTATTACAGTCTGGTTTTTATTGGCCTACTCTCTTCAAGGATGCACGTAAGTTTGTCCTTTCTTGTGATGAATGTCAAAGAATTGGTAATATTGGTAGATGCCAGGAAATGCCTATGAACTATTCACTCGTTATTGAACCATTTGATGTATGTGGCTTTGTTATATGGGACCTTTTCCTAAATCTAAGTGGGTAGAAGCTATTCCAACTAGTAGTTCTGATCACAACACATCTATGAAAATGCTTAAAGAGGTTATTTTTCTGAGGTTTGGAGTCCCTAGATATTTAATGACTGATGGTGATTCACATTTCATTCATGGTGCATTTCGTAAACTCCTAGCTAAATATGATGTCAATCATAGAATTGCATCACCTTATCATCCTCAGTCTAGTGGTCAAGTTGAATTGAGCAATAGGGAAATAAAATTAATTTTGCAAAAGACTGTTCATAGATCCAGAAAGAATTGGTCTAAAAAACTTGATGATGCATTATGGGCTTATAGAACTGCTTATCAAAATCCCATGGGTATGTCTCCATATAATATGGTCTATGGAAAAGCATGTCATTTACCTCTTGAGTTGGAACATAAAGCATATTGGGCAATTAAAGAACTTAACTATGATTTCAAACTTGCTGGTGAAAAGAGATTATTTGATATTAGCTCTTTAGATGAATGGAGAACCCAAGCCTATGAAAATGCTAAGTTGTTTAAGGAAAAAGTTAAAGATGGCATGACAAAAGAATCCAAAAATGGGAATTTAAAGTTGGTGATCAAGTTCTATTGTACAACTCTCGTTTCAGATTCTTTGCAAGAAAACATCTCTCTAAATGGGAAGGGCCATATATTGTCGAAGAAGTTTACCGCTCAGGAGCTATCAAAATTAACAATGCCGAAGGCACTAATCCCAAGTTGGTTAATGGGCAAAGAATTAAATATTATATCTCAGGTATGCCCATTAATGTTGAAACAAATATTATTGAAACAATGACACTGGAGGAACACATAAGAGAGACCTTCCAAAACACTACAGAACCTTGAAAAGGAGTGGGTATGTGATACGGTGAGTAAACCGACTCCAAAAGTTCCATAAAAGTACTTTTTGTTCGTTTCGGAATATATAAAAAATTAGGAAAATAATAAACTATTAGGAAAGTGCACGAGGGAGCGACAAGCTCAGGGGGCGCGCCCTAGAGTCTATGGGTATATTGATCCCTATGGATGGGCCACCGATGTGGAGGAGGATGCCGATCTGAAGAGGATGAAATCATCAAGTGAAGAAGACGAAGAAGATCCTTTGCCTCAGCCAGGAGATATGCATGTGGAATTCAAAAAGTCGTGTCTGCCAAATAAGGTTAAACCCTCCAGTATTCGATTTACCCCTTATCATCATGCGTAGGTGGATGTTTCCTTTTCCACCGCCAAAACTCATCCCTTGGAGGAGGATGCATCAACTGTTACAAGCGAGCTCCGCAAGGAGAATGCAAATCTTTAAAGGGAGGTCAGCGAGCTCAAGGAGGAGATTCATACCCTTAGGGGAATCATCGCTAAGAGAATCACTTCATCACCATCATCACCAAAGAAAGACACTTTAGTACAATGGTATGGGCACCACCCTTGGCTTGTTCCAAGCTTGGGGGAGGTGCCCCGGTATCGTATGATCATCACTTTTACCATCATTATCTATCTTAGTACGATCCTTAGTAATTTCGTGATTTAGAAGAATAAAGTTTTAGTATGATCTAGTTTCAAGTTCTTGTTTCGTGATCTATCTATCTATGTAATCGAGTGTGAGAGTTATATAATAAAGAGTAGTTTGAGTTTGTTTTTTTTTACTTTCTTGTTTAAATCCTTGCAATGAAAAGAATAAAAGATCAAATGCTAATCCCATGGGGAGTGATGTATTCACATAAAAGAAGTATAATTGATAAAATTTGTTAGAGGTTAACAAACACAACATTGGTCATTGATGCAATTCGTGAAAAAGTAATAAAGAAAGAGAGGTCTAACATATAAATATACTATCTTGGACATCTTTTATGATTGTGAGCCCCCATCAAATATTCTATGCTTGATCAAATAGTTGACATTGGACAAGGAAGACAACATAATGAGTTATGTTTGCTTACATTCACATAGAAGTTATATTGTTATGGATCCTCTAACATGTGGTGCTTGCTCATAATCTTTTGCTAGCCAAAAATTCGCACTAAGTAGAGATACTACTTGTGCATCCAAAACCCCTTGAACCCAGTGTCTTGCCATGAGAGTCCACCATATCTACATATGGATTGAGTAAGATCCTTCAAGTAAGTTGTCATCGGTGCATCAGCAATAAAAATTGCTCCTAAATATGTATGATCTTTTATTGTAAGGGAAAATAAACTTTGTACGTACTTGTGATGGTGAAGAAATAAAAGCGACGGACTATATAATAAAGTTTGCTATCACAAGGGGTAATATAAAGTGACGTTCCTTTACATTAAGAGCTTGCACATCCCAAAATAAAAAGCGCATGACAACCGCTGCTTCCCTCTGTGAAGGGCCTATCTTTTACTTTTCGGTATTTACTTTTATGCAAGATTCAATAATGTTCATCCCAATTCCATTCTTATTTATTCTCCACTTGGCAAGCATCATGTGGTAGGGAAAGATCCAGGCATATATATCCAGCTAGATGTAGGTGATCATGAGTTATTATTGTTGACATTATCCTCGAGATAAATCAGTTGGGTGGTGAAAATTATAAACCCCCATCTTCCTATGTGTTTGACTAAAACTTTTGCTCCATAAATACAACGTGAGTGTTAGCAATCATGGAAGACTAAATGATAGTTGAGTATGTGAACTTGCTAAACAGAGCTCTTACATAGACTCTTTCTGAAAATATGATGAACTGCAATTGTTTTGATGACTGAAATTATAGCTTGTTAGTTTTCAATGAAGTTTATAGTTCATACTTTAGCTTGTGAAGAAATTATTACTTGATCATGAGAAGTTTTATGATGTTATATTGCTACTATGATAATGATCATGATACTTTCATGCACGTATTTTGTTTTTATTGACACCTCTCTCTCTAAACATGTGGTCATGATTATTGATTTCGGCTTTCGCTTGAGGGCAACCGAGGTCTAAGCTTGGGGGAGTTGATACGTCCATTTTGCATCATGTTTTCCTACAATTATTTATTATGTTTTAGGTCATTATTTCACTTTATGATGCAATCCTAATGCCTTTTCTCTCTTATTATGCAAGTTTTACATGAAGAGGGAGATTGCCGGCAGCTGGAATTCTGGACCTGAAAAGGCTATAGCAGAGATACGTATTCCCCACAACTCCAAATGACCTGAAAATTTATAGAGAATTATTTTGGAATATATAAAAAATATTGGCAAAAGAAATACCAGGAGGGGACCCACCAGGGAGCGACAAGCTCAGGGGGCGTGCCCTACCGCCAGGGCGCGCCCTATGAGCTTGTGGGCCCCCTGGCAGGCCTCTGATGCCCATATTCTCCTATATGATGCTATTTTCCCTAGAAAAAGCAAATGAAGACTTTCGGGACAAAGCGCCGCCGTCTCGAGGCGGAACCTAGGCAGGAGCACTTTTTCTCTCCGGTGGAGCGATTCCGCCGGGGATACTTCCCTTTGGGAGGGGGAAATCGAAGCCATTGACATCACCAACGATCCTTTCATCATGGGAGGACCAATATTCATCAACATCTTCACCAGCACCATCTCCTCTCAAACCCTAGTTCATCTCTTGTATTCAATCTTTGTCCCAAAGCCTCAGATTGGTACTTGTGGGTTGCTAGTAGTGTTGATTACATCTCGTAGTTGATGCTAATTTGTTTATTTGGCGGAAGATTAAATGTTTAGATACTTAAGCATATTCAATACACCTCTGATCTTGAACATGAATATGATTTGTGAGTAGTTACTTTTGTTCTTGAGGACATGGGAGATGTCTTGTTATAAGTAATCATGTGAAGTTGGTATTCGTTCGATATTTTGATGATGTGTATCTTGTATTTCTTCTAGTGGTGTCATGTGAACATCGAATACATGACACTTCACCATATTTGGGCCTAGGAGAATGCATTGGGGAGTAATAATTATATGATAGGTTGCGAGAGTGACAGAAGCTTAAACCCTAGTTTATGTGTTATTCCGTAAGGGGTTGATTTGGATCCATATGTTTCATGCTATGGTTAGATTTATCTTAATTCTTCTTTCATAGTTGCGGATGCTTGCAAGAGGGGGTAATCATAAGAGGGTTGCTTGTTCAAGTAAGAACAGCACCCTAGTGCCGGTGCACCCACATATCAAATTATCAAAGTAGCGAACGCGAATCAACTAAACATGATGAACGTGACTAGACGACAATTCCCATGTGTCCTCGAGAACGCTTTGCTTAATATAAGAGAACGTTCCGGCTTGTCCTTTGCTATAAAAAGGATTGGGCCACCTTGCTGCACCTTGGTTACTATTGTTACTTGTTACATGTTACGAATTACCTTGCTACAAAACTATCTGTTACCACTACTTTCAGTACTTGTAGAGAATACCTTGGTGAAAACCACTTATCATTTCCTTCTCCTCCTCATTGGGTTCGACACTCTTACTTATCGAAAGGACTACGATTGATCCCCTATACTTGTGGGTCATTAATAAACCATCTGCCATCCACGACACTGCTGAAAAGCCCGCTACACATACCAATCGGAATTGCTGGGTTATCAAGCAAGCCGACAAGATAGCGGTCGAGAACCAGGGTAAGGGCCTATCTCGTAATGAGGACGATGACTAGCCTGGGTCAAGTAATGGTGGCCAGAAACAATGTCCTCCTGAGGTCAAGGACATGAACATGGTATACGTCACCCACGTAACCAAAAAGAGAAAGCGCGTACTCCATCAAGTGTATGCCGTGGAGCCAGCCATGCCAAAATATAACCCATGGTCAGATATCCTGATCATATTTGGCCGAAGAGACCACCCGACCAGCATCCATCATGGAGGCACGGGGGCACTAGTACTCGATCCCATAGTGGATGGTTTTCATCTGATCCGAGTCCTCATGGATGGCGAGAGCAGCCTCAACCTGATATATGCAGATACAGTCAACAAAATGCATATCTACCCAGCATGGATCAAACCTAGTAGTACCACCTTCAAGGGTATCACACCGGGAATTGAAGCACAGTGCTCGAAGAGCATGACCTTTGTCGGTTTCTAAGAACCTACATATGAGTTGTGAGCTACAACCCTTTGAGAGTTCGGCCAGGGACTAGACACGTGCAACGATCCTAAGTCATGGATGAGATATGTGGATGAACTACAGATGAACACAAAGAACTACCCAGGTTCAGGCCACCTTCTTGGTGTAATACCCTACTCCTGCTTTGTTTGTATTTCAATGGAGAGAGCTACAATGTGTGTCTGTTACAAGATGAAAAGATCGACCCTCGGCGAAGCCTTGGTCTCCCCTATTTATAGTGTTGAGGGAAGGCCTTGCCGGGACTTCTGATTGGCTGAATATACATTGGAGTAGACCAACGTAGCCTGTAGCTAGGTAGCATGGGCGCCCATCGCACGCTGGCGCGCATGATGATGACGTCCTCTCGGGGAAGCGTGTTACCCCCCGGGCACTTACCTGCCTCCTTTGGCATTCGTCGGGCGGTGGCGATGTACCACCACTGTAGCAGTGTAGGCGGTAGGTGAATCTTACTGTAGTCACTGCAGATGGCTTGGGTCGCATGGGTGCTTCCGGAGGTCATGTGCGTGGACTAGTCATTCGACCCCCGTCCTCCTCCTGACGTAGGTAGTAGTGCTTCCCGGTACGGACCCGCTCGTACTCTCCGAAGTCAAGACCCGCTCCTCCCGAGCAGGCAGGTGAGGCCTCAATGTGGCTTCCCAGGAAGGCCCCACGAAGGCCTTCCTTGGGGCACTGTATCTTCATGTTTTGTCCCCTGATGACCCGATGCACAGTCCCACGGCCACATCAGGGTATTCGCCAGACGTTCTCGGATGAAGGAACACCCATGTCTTCGTCCTCAAGGCTCTTCTTACCGGGTTAGTAATACCCCGGTTTTACTGATGCCGACAGTAGCCCCCGTCCCCGTTACCCGTCATGGTGTTTGCCGGAGCCGAGGCGGGTAACGCGGCCATGCCTTCTTAGAGCCTTGACACGCGGCAACCGCCCGATTATGACGGGACTGGACGTTAGGGACTTTTTCTGCGCTCTATTGAAGGATGGCTTGGTGGGTCGTTTTGTCAGACCACGGGAGTGCCTCGATTCCTTCCCACGCTCGTGGTGCGTCCTCGGGAAGTGGAGAACGTGGGCAAATGTAGCCAAGAGGCAGGCAGTTTCTCTTCCATCCGCCCCCTGATCTATAAGAGTGAGGAGTTAGGGCGTCGTTAGCCCGTTCCATTGTCTTCACCCCCATCCATTCTCTTCGCCTTTGCTTCAGCCTTTTTCCCCTTTCTTTGCATTGGCTCCCGCCCGGGATCCTTTTCCCATGGATTCCAACAGATCCAAGACCACTGCGGACAAGGGAAAGAAGATCAAGGAAGTGGAGGCGGCGGCGCCGCCGGAGCCGGCGCCGCACGAGTCAGATTTCGTGGACACCGACAGCATGAAAGCGCTCCGGTTCTTGGTCGGCAGTCGAGGGAGTGAGTGGGGGCGCACGGTGCTGCTGCCGGCGGAAAACCAGGAAGTGGATGAGGACGTGGTCCCCATCTTTGTCAACTTCCTTGCCGCCAGTTTGGTGCCCCCCTTTTTTGATTTCTTCATGGTGGTGCTGGAGCACTACGGGCTCCACATGTTACACCTCCATCCGAATGCGGTGACAGTCTTGGCCATCTTTGCCCATCTCTTCGAGGGTTTTGTCGGAGTGTGGCCATCGCTAGAGCTTTTTCGGCTTTTCAACTCCCCGTGCCTGAACTCCATGGACCAGTAGACCTCGGGGTGTGTGACCTTTCCTCTTGCGGTGAAGAAGACGGACATGAGTTATATCCTGATGGATCTGTACTCCCATGTGAAGGAGTGACGCCGTAGTTGGTTGCTGGTGAAGACCCTGCGAGGCTCCCCTCTGCTTCAGGAACCAGAGGCTGCCCCACCCGTGATGACACGCCCGGGATGGAAGCGCTGTATCGCCGGCAAGGCTTTCGAGCCAGTCCTCCGGCGTATCAAGTTGTTCGCTGAGTGGGGGCTGGACGGCCATATGGTGGCGTGCTGCTTTGTCCACCTCCGGATTGCCCCTCTTCAGTTTCGGAAGGAGCCAACTTGGACGCTCACGGGCGAGGAAGACGGTCAACACCCGCACCAGGATGCGCTCTTGGTGGAGAAGTTGTCATGGGTGATGGAGACCCTATTCAATCCAACGAAGCCCCCGGCCTGCCGGCCGCGATATGGATGCTTCACAACAGCCAGTCGCGTGGCGCCATTCTAAAGTAGATGTCGTTGTGCGACCGGTGGGGACTTTTCTCAGGAGGTTTGGCGAACCCATTTTTTTCGCCTGAGGCCTTGGAGGAGGGAGCAGAGGAAAGCGTGGCGGAGAAGGAGGAGGATGGAAACGACTCCGAAGGTTCCTCCAGCACACCGACTAGGGGGGACGCACCTCCGCCGCCCGGCCGGAAACATGCCTTATCTCCCGCAGCCCCCGGCCCTACCACCCGAGCCCGTCGACAACGCCGTACTGCTGGCTCCAGGTAAATGTCTGAATTCGTTGTCTTCTTGTAGGCACAACCTTGTTTACTGTTGGCCTTATTCTTTAGTCCGCCGACCGCGGAAGACGATGTGGCAGAGGTGGTGCCTCCTTCGGCCAACAGGGCCCCCCTAGGGGAGGTGATGGATATCCCGGCGGCCCCCGAGCCTGGGTAGGCTCGTGCTTCACAGGAGGACACCGGTGGCCCTGCCGGAGGGCCGAGCCTGAGCGTCTCCTTTCGTCTAGACCGGCTCAAGAGGTCGTGGATCGCCAAGGACGAGTATGTGGGTTATTCCTTGAGGGTGTAAGCCGTAGCCCTTGAGCCGTTTTTAATCATTTCCTTGCCATGTGCGCAGCCCATCATGCTCCGGTCGTCCATCGAAGAAGGCGAAGCGGGTGGCGTCCAAGAAGGCGGCTGGCGAGGGCCCACATACCAGCATGGCAGCCGAGGCCGAAGCTGGTGACTGAGAGGTGCTTCGTTAGTCCGAGGATGCGGAGGTGTCCCGAGAGGCCGCCCGGGACGCCCGGAGTGAGACAGACCCTCATGCGGCAGGTGTGCCCATACAAGGGGATGACTCCATGGTCGTGACGGCCCTTGACAGGACTGTCGGAAAGGGCAAGGGTGTCGGCCAAGCCGTCCGGAAGGCCCTGAAGGGGAGTCCTGCCGAAGGCAACCTGGCCTTGGAGTCCCTGTTATTGGGTCTACGGGAGGCTCCAGGACCCTGCAGGGCGACGCTCCGGGAAGCGTTATTGACCTAGGCACCCAAGCCCCGAAGGCCCCCATTATTGGGTCTACAGGGGACCTCGGGACTCCGCTGGGGGACACCCATGGGAGCGTAGTTGGCCCAGACTCCCAGGCCCCGGAGGCCCCCGTTATTGGGTCTAGGGGGGCCCTGGGGCTCTGTCTGGCGATGCCCAAAGCAGCAGTTCCCCAACCCTGTAGCTCCAACAGGGGGTTCTTCAGCAGGCACCTCCAGCCTGGCGGAGCGTGATGGCTTGCCGGATAGTGCCGCGCATCATGCGGCTGCCTCCATCATGGAGGATGTCATCCGGAAATTCCCCCCCCCCCCGCGGGCAGTTTGAATTGGGCCCAGGGGCCGGTGCTTCATCCGGCAGGGGCTGTAGGCCTCGGAGCGCCCACCGGCAGGTTTCTCCGTTCGGTGCGTCGGGCGGTTGACCGTCTTGAATCCAACATGGCAGACGAGAGGGCAGCCTTGGCCCAGGGCTGGCAAGCCCTTGCCGGAGCGTGGGGAGTCTTCTTCGCCCATTCCATCCGTGCTGGGCGGGAGAACGAGGAGACCCGAGAGCAGGTGTCCCAAGTTCTGGCGGAGGCCAAGGCAATTCTGGACCGCGCCCAGGATGAAGCCCGCGAGAGGGTGGCCACCGAGCTTGCGCAGGAGCGATAGGTGCAGGAGGTGGAGAATGCGAAGGTCCTGGTGGAGTCCCTCCAGAAGCAGAAGGGTGAGGCCCGCACCGAGTATCAACAGTAGCTAGACCTCTAGGCGTCGCATTTCTCGAAATTAAAGCAGATCCTCGAAGCCAAGTGCGCATCGTTGGAGGTGGAGCTCCCTTGAAGAAGCTCAATCCGTCATGGCCGAGAATGACAGGGCGCGGTCCGCAGCTGAGGAGAGGCCTGGGAAGCTCCAGGAGGAGCTGATGCACCTTGAAGGGTTGAACGCCCACCTGGTGGAGTCCAACTCTCAGCGCAAAGAGGAGATACTCAGGCTCGAAGGGCAGCGGAGGTCATAGTGCCGGATCTTCAAGGGGGCCTACACCCGCATCTTTGAGGCTGCCGGGTCGTTTGGCATGTCCCTCCTGGCCCCTGCAACTTTCCGGATGATGATGCGGGGAGCTATGCTGTGTTCTTCGAGAAGTTCGTCGACAAGCTGGTCTAGGCAGCGACGGACTTCGAGAAGACCATCGAGGACGAGTGCCGGGAGTTGGGGACGAAGATCGGCGAGCGTATCCTGGCCAACTTCCACCTTGCCAACGCCGAGTTCCATTTTGCCGACGTGCTACGGCCGCTGGGGGAATCTTCGCAGGCGCACGCTTCCCGGACTGCCATGATAGGCCTCGTGGAGGAGCTTGTCCGCCTGTATGTCCGAGGCGAATAGGAGGAGCAGGAGGACCCAGAAGAACCCGCGCTTGTTGCCGGCCCTACTGACGAGGGTGCAGATCCATAGGTTGTCAGTTTAGAGCCCCCGGGCCTTATCCTTGTAATCATGTACTTTGGTGCTTCTTTTGACACGTTTATGGTGCCCGCCCTTGGGCTGTATTATTCATATTTTTGTTTTTCCCATTCTGCTTGTGAGTTCATGCCGCCTGGACGCAACAGATTTTCTTCACGTGGCGGGCAGCCCCGTCCTTGGGCCTGTGGACATCCCGTGTAGCCCCCAGGACCAGGCCCTTCGAGTGACGAGCAAAGAGCTATCAGAGGGGGTGGGGCCTAGAGTCAACAAAGGTTAGACATGTGGTGCCTTCTGCCTTTTGTTGGGGAAGCGCAGCCCTATAGTCTGGTCATTTCGCCACCCGGTCATGTCGGATTTACGACCGTAATAAAACGTCGTGAAAAGCGGACGACTCCTTTATACCCGTGCCTTGATGCTTGGGGAAGCGGGCGGGTGGGAGGCCGCACAGTAACTCCTGGGTCGTGGATGTTTGCCCCCTCACCGCTTATATAAGACGCGGGGAGGGGAGTTTTCACGCCGTAGCCCCTTCTTCTTCTTCATCATCATCTTCTTCTTCGCCTCCTGCGCCTCTTGCCCAACACCCTTAGTCCATTCGACCAACTCGGAATTTGGTAGCCATGTCATCTGCCCGCTTTCTAACCCGTGAGGTGGTGCGGCTGGACCGCGAGCTGGCCGCTAAGGAGGATGAATTGGTGGCGAAGGATGAAGTGTTGGCAGAGAAGGACGCCGTCTTGGCCGACGTCCATTTCCGCGCTCTCGGTGTGCTAACACGGCATGAGCGGGAGAACGGGGAGCTTCGCGCTTGGCTCCACAAGACCACAGAGGAGCTTCGGGAGGTGAGGGACAACCTCACCCCGGAGACGCTCCGGATGGCCTGCCTGGCAGCGCGAGAGAACCGTCTGCGGGAAGAAGTCCAGGAGCATCTCAGCGGAATGTTGGCAGAGATCAACAAGCATCACTCGTCCCTGCGTGAGGTCTACCACCTTGTTAGCGGGCTGATGCCTGCCCTCGAGCTCAATCCGTACCACCACAGTGATGGCTTTAATGAGCACTGGGTGGCAGATCTTTTCAGCTTCTTTAGTCATCTGGCCGACGAGCTCACCCACCTCCGGGAGGAGGTGGCCGCGAGCCTGGAGAAGGAGAAGGCCCAGGCCATCGTGGCGGTGGCCACGCGCATCCTCTCCTCGCTTCATCACCGAGACCCCCTCTTCCCCGTGGACGCCATCATGGAGGACCTTGCACCCGAGGACCGGGCGCGGTCGCTGAGAGCCATGGCGAGCCACGTGTCCGCGAAGGTGCGGGAGGAGAAGAGCAGGGACTACATCGGCCTCTGAGCTCAGGTGGAGTAAACCTTGCATCTTCGGCTGGAACGCAGGCTTCACATTGGGGAGAGACCTTCGTTGGTCCTGGAGGCAAGTTCTGTGGTAGAGATGCATAGTAGTATAGTATGTTTTGTTAAGTACGCTTGTCTTAGTCTGTAAGAGTTTAAAGGATTGTTTGTTGGAATCCTGAATATCTTTTTACTAAGTGCGTGTGTATGATATTCTTCCCGAAACCTGTAGTGTAACCAGTATGATCCCACGTAGCCAGAGTAACTGCAACCGATGACAAGAACAATGCGACGCAAATACGTTGGAGCTGGTCCGGAATGCAGCGTGTATGTTTTGCTTCTCGAGATGACAGAGCGTTCCCGGGAGCGGGTCACATGGTGATGTTTCCCGGGAAGCCCCCGTTTCATGGTCGGGACTGATTACACATTGAAGGATTTCGGAAAAGAAACAACTTAAGCGCAAGAGCGCTGGGATGCTTGCACCCCTTTTTCTCGACTTGCTGATAACATGGCCAGTAGAAAAAGGAACAAGGCTACAACAGTACATAGCTATGGTATGACATGACACTCCTTTTGACGGGGGAGAACCCGAGTACATGGCCAGTAGAGTACTTAGATTTTTACACACAAAACAACGACTTCTGCTCTGCACTTGCCGCGGGTAGTTGGATACCCAACGGTTAGTGACCTCCTGGTGGGGCGTCGTCTAGTGAAGCAGCAGGTCGCCACGTTCCAGGAGGCTGAACGCAGCCCCCGGGCCTACGCGATGGAGAAGGCCACCTTGACAGAGATGTTGCGGGACGTGTCCCCGCCAAAGGTGATCTCGATGGTGAAATAAGTCATCTCGGGCTCCTTCAGAGGTGGCGCCACGGCCGGTCATACTGGGGAGCATAGTTGGCCCAGACTCCCAGGCCCCGGAGGCCCCCGTTATTGGGTCTACGGGGGGCCCTGGGGCTCTGTCTGGTGATGCCCCAAGCAGCGGTTCCCCAACCCTGTAGCTCCAGCAGGGGGGTTCTTCAGCAGGCACCTCCAGCCTGGCAGAGCGTGATGGCTTGCCGGATAGTGCCGCGCATCCTGTGGCTGCCTCCGTCGTGGAGGATGTCATCCAGAAACCGCCCCCCGCAGGCAGTTTGAATTGGGCCCAGGGGCCGGTGCTTCATCCGGCAGGGGCTATAGGCCTCGGAGCGCCCACCGGCAGGTTTCTCCGTTCGGTGCACCGGGCAGTTGACCGTCTTGAATCCAACCTGGCAGACGAGAGGGCAGCCCTGGCCCAGGGCTGGCAAGCCCTTGCCGGAGCGTGGGGAGTCTTCTTCGTCCATTCCATCCGTGCTGGGCGGGAGAACGAGGAGACCCGAGAGCAGGTGTCCCAAGTCTTGGCGGAGGCCAAGGCAATTCTGGACCGCGCCCAGGACGAAGCCCACAAGAGGGTGGCCACCGAGCTTGCGCAGGAGCGACGGGTGCAGGAGGTGGAGAACGCAAAGGTCCTGGTGGAGTCCCTCCAGAAGCAGAAGGGAGAGGCCCGCACCGAGTATCAACAGCAGGTGGACCTCTAGGCGTCGCACTTCTTGAAAGAAAAGCAGATCCTTGAAGCCAAGTGCGCATCGTTGGAGGTGGAGCTCCTTTGAAGAAGCTTGATCCGTCATGGCCGAGAATGACAGGGCGTGGTCCGCAGTTGAGGAGAAGCAGGGGAAGCTCTAGGAGGAGCTGATGCACCTTGAAGGGTTGAACGCCCACCTGGTGGAGTCCAGCTCTCAGCGCGAAGAGGAGATACTCAAGCTCGAAGGGCAGCGGAGGTTATAGTGCCGGATCTTCAAGGGGGCCAACACCCGCATCTTTGAGGCTGCCGGGTCGTTTGGCATGTCCCTCCTGGCCCCTGCCAACTTTCCGGATGATGACGTGGGGAGCTATGCTGTGTTCTTCGAGAAGTTTGTCGACAAGCTGGTCAAGGCAGCGAAGGACTTTGAGAAGACCATCAAGGACGAGTGCCGGGAGTTGGGGACAAAGATCGGCGAGCGTATCCTGGCCAACCTCCACCTTGCCAACGCTGAGTTCCATTTTGCCGACGTGCTACGGCCGCTGGGGGAATCTTTGCAGGCGCACACTTCCCGGACCGCCGTGATAGGCCTCGTGGAGGAGCTTGTCGGCCTGTATGTCCGAGGCGAAGAGGAGGAGGAGGAGGAGGACCCGGAAGAACCCGCGCTTGCGGTCGGCCCTACTGACGATGGTGCAGATCCATAGGTTGTCAGTTTAGAGCCCCCGGGCCTTATCCTTGTAATCATGTACTTTGGTGCTTCTTTTGACACGTTTATGGTGCCCGCCCTTGGGTTGTATTATTCATATTTTGTTTTGCCCATTCTGCTTGTGAGTTCATGCTGCCTGGACGCAACAGATTTTCTTCACGTGGCGGGCAGCCCCGTCCTTGGGCATGTGGACATCCCGGGTAGCCCCCGGGACCAGGCCCTTCGAGCGACGATTAAAGAGCCGTCAGAGGGGGTGGGGCCTAGAGTCCACAGAGGTTAGACATGTGGTGCCTTCTGCCCTTTGTTGGGGAAGCGCAGCCCTATAGTCTGGTCATCTTGCCGCCCGGTCACGTCAGATTTACGACCGTAATAAAATGTCGTGAAAAGCGGACGACTCCTTGATACCCGTGCCTTGTTGATTGGGGAAGCGGCCGGGTGGGAGGCCGCGCAGTAACTTCTGGGTCGTGGACGTTTGCCCCCTCGCCGCTTATATAAGACGCGGGGAGGGGAGTTTTCACACCGTAGCCCCTTCTTCTTCTTCATCATCATCATCATCTTCTTCGCCTCCTGCGCCTCTTGCCCAACACCCTTAGTCCATTCAACCAGCTCGGAATTTGGTAGCCATGTCGTCTGCCCGCTTTCTAACCCGTGAGGTGGTGCGGCTGGACCGCGAGCTGGCCGCTAAGGAGGATGAATTGGTGGCGAAGGATGAAGTGTTGGCAGAGAAGGACGCCGTCCTGGCCGACGTCCATTTCCGCGCTCTCGGTGTGCTAACACGGCATGAGCGGGAGAACGGGGAGCTTCGCGCTTGGCTCCACAAGACCACAGAGGAGCTTCGGGAGGTGAGGGACAACCTCACCCCGGAGACGCTACGGATGGCCTGCCTGGCAGCGCGAGAGAACCGTCTGCGGGAAGAAGTCCAGGAGCATCTCAGCGGAATGTTGGCAGAGATCGGCAAGCATCACTCGTCCCTGCGTGAGGTCTACCACCTTGTTAGCGGGCTGATGCCTGCCCTTGGGCTCAATCCGTACCACCACAGTGATGGCTTTATTGAGCACCGGGTGGCAGATCTTTTCAGCTTCTTCAGTCATCTGGCCGACGAGCTCAGCCACCTCTGCGAGGAGGTGGCTGCGAGCCTGGAGAAGGAGAAGGCCCAGGCTGCCATGGCGGTGGCCTCGCGCATCCTCTCCTCGCTTCATCACCGAGACCCCCTCTTCCTCGTGGACGCCATCATGGAGGACCTTGCACCCGAGGACCGTGTCCGCGGTGGTGCGGGAGGAGAAGAGCGGGGACTACAGCGGCCTCTGAGCTCAGCTGGAGTAAACCTTGTATCTTCGGCTGGAACGCGGGCTTCGCATTGGGGAGAGACCTTCGTTGGTCCTGGAGGCAGGTTTTGTGGTAGAGCTGCATAGTAGTATAGCATGTTTTGTTAAGTACGCTTGTCTTAGTCTGTAAGAGTTTAAAGGATTGTTTGTTGGAATCCTGAATATCTTTTTACTAAGTGCGTGTGTATGCTGTTCTTCCCGAAACCTGTAGTGTAACCAGTATGATCCCACGTAGCCAGAGTAACTGCAACCGATGACAAGAACAATGCGACGCAAATACGTTGGAGCTGGTCCAGAACGCAGCGTGTATGTTTTGCTTCTCGAGAGGACAGAGCGTTCCCGGGAGCGGGTCACATGGTGATGTTTCCCGGGAAGCCCCCGTTTCATGGTCGGGACTGATTACGCGTTGAAGGAATTTGGAAAAGAAACAACTTAAGTGCGAGAGCGCTGGGATGCTTGCGCCCCTTTTTCTCGACTAGGTGATAACATGGCTAGTAGAAACTGGAACAAGGCTACAACAGTACATAGCTATGGTATGCCATGACACTTCTTTTGACGGGGGAGAACCCGAGTACATGGCCAGTAGAGTACTTAGATTTTTACACACAAAACAACGACTTCTGCTCTGCACTTGTCGCGGGTAGTTGGATACCCAACGGTTAGTGACCTCCTGGTGGCGCGTCGTCTAGTGAAGCAGCAGGTCGCCACGTTCCAGGAGGCTGAACACAGCCCCCGGGCCTACGCGATGGAGAAGGCCGCCTTGACAGAGATGTTGCGGGACGTGTCCCCGCCAAAGGTGATCTCGATGGTGAAATAAGTCTTCTCGGGCTCCTTCAGAGGTGGCGCCACGGCCGGTCCTACTTGGGAGGCCAGCGCGGCGACCGATCCGGCCCGAGCAGGGGCGCTCGAGATGGCGGGTCCCTCCGGTGACGCCGACTGGGCCTGCTCAATCCTGTTCGCGGGAATGACCGCTCCTAGGAGAAATGGCCTAGTGCGACAGAAGCGGTGGGACTCCGGAAGGATACCGGCCTCTAGGGACCAGACACATTGAGGCGCCACGAGGTAGAGATCCGCCACGGTTGTCACCGCCTATGCCGCAAGCTCAACACAGACCCCAAGGCTGTTGACATTCTCAAAGAATGCCACAATGACTATAGCCTCCGGAATGCCTCGGGTCCATGCGTGGTGCTGGCGGAAATGGGTGACATAGCTCCTGTCGTGGGTGCAAGTCTGACAGTAGTGTGTAGGGGTACGGATGAGAGGGCAGAGCCTAGCTATGGCGCAGGTGTTACACTCGGATTTACGAGTTCAGGCCCCTCAGCGGTGGAGGTAACAACCCTACGTCTCGGTGCTCTGGAGCTTGATTGCTTGAGTGTATGAGTTACAAATGGAATGCGAACCCCTGGAATGGAGCTGGGGGGTGGCTTATATAGCGTCCGCCAGCCCTCCCATGAATGCCGCCATTACCAGGGGTTAAGAGGGGGTTTAAGGGCGCCAGGTAACGGGCGCATTGATTACAATTAATACGAGCGAGCGCACGTCTTGCCCGTTGCGCTCCTGGAGTCTCCTGGTCTTCTCTGGTCGAGTGACTGTCAGGTACTCCGAGTGAAATAGCTGGTCGAGTGGACTCCTTCTTCCCGAGTGATTCATTAAACTCCGAGTGAATGTCAGTCTGCCGAACTCTTGGTTGCTGATCCGGCCCTGGAGCCCAGTATAAGGCACGTGGAGTCCTAGGGTAGGGTCTGTAGGACAGGCCTGTTAACCTATCCCTAGTCGATGCCCTCGTCATTAGCCCCCGAATCGGTCGAGGTTAGGCGGGTCGAGTCAAGGTGAATTCCCAGGTGAGTTGAGCGCTATGGAGGCGCTCAAGAACTCCTACTGGTCGTTAGACGCCCTTGCCTTCGCGCGGCACCTTGACGGATTCTGGACCATATGACGTCCGAGTGAAATGAGTAGTCTCCATCCGAATGAAATGAGTAGCCTCCATCCGAGTGTAATGAGTAGTCATCATCCGAGTGAAATGAGTAGTCGCATGCCGAGTGTTGGAGCAGATCCGAGCGTACATGGCACGTCTTCAAAGTGAGATCAATCGGGTTGTTGGGTTCCGGGTTTCGCGGGATTTGAATCCATATTTGAGCACGCGCGAACGGTTGCAGCGCAGTGAGTGGGAAAAGTGGGGCGTGACGCCCCGATTTTTGCCCCGGTTTCCGCCACGTACCGCTGGATCTTCGACGGCACGATTTGAGGAGATCTGCGGGCCCATGATTTAGCGGCGCGGATTGGGGAGCGGAGCGGACAGCGATATAAGGGGGCTGCCGCGTCGGAGAGGGAGAGAGAGACAGATCCCCTTTTCCCCAACTTCTCCAGTCTGCCCAATCCCTTCTCCCGCAACCCACTCCGCGTGAATCCTCCTCAGTGCTGAAGAGCCCGGTGGCGATGGCGAAAGACAAGACGGTGAAGCTTGAGAGGGCGAAGAAGGCGGCGAAGGGCAGGAAGGCGTCGATCTCCCGAGCCGCACCTCCGCGCGGGTGGATCCATGGCGACTGGCTTCCGCCGACCACCATGGTCGACGACGTCCGCGGGCTCGTCATGGACGGTCTGGTCCGCGACAGGAGGTGGAGGCTGCGGGAGGAAGGGGAGATCGAGCCCACGCCGCGCCCCGGAGAGCGAGTGCTCCTCACGACGCACATGGAGCGAGGTTTCTCCATGCCACCCCACCCCTTTTTCCGCAGTTTCTTGAACTTCTTTGGCGCTCAGCTCCACCATTTGCCTCCGAATGCCATAGTGTACCTCGCCGCTTTCGTTTCTTTGTGTGAGAATTTCCTGGGTTGCCCGCCGCACTGGGGCTTATTAAAGCACATCTTCACATGCCGTTCTCAGTCGGTCAAAAAGGCCAACCCCGAGGGGGAGAGAACCCATGTGACCCAGCTGTGCGGCGGCTTGGGTATTCAGATGCGGGGTAGGAGCACTTTTCCTGTGATGACTTTTCCCGACTCAGTTAGGGGTTGGCAGTCGACATGGTTTTACTGCAACGACGTCCCTTGTGCCGGCTCGTCGACTGGTCTCCCCCCTTATACATCCGAGAGAGTCAATGTGCCTTCATCTCTGACGGTGGACAAGGAGGAGAAGACCGACGTGGGAATCCTGGTCACCGCGGTAGTCAGTCTGGTCCAAGGTGGGTTGACAGGTCTGGATCTGTTGGAGGTCTTCCTCAGTCGATGAATCCAGCCGCTGCAGGAGCGAGCTCACCCAATGTGGCAGTACACTGGCACTGAGGACAAGACTCGAGTGCACCCGGAGGAGCTCGACGAGAAGACCGTGAAGGAGTGGCTCAAGTGCATCACCGGCGCGCGCGACAATCCGCGGGGGTCGAGACGGATCCCGCCCTACGACGCCAATAACTTGCCGTTGGAGGTACAACATGTATCTCCGAGTGAATTTCTCTGCCTCAATTTATCCGAGTGAATTTAATAATCCGAGTGAACTGACTGGACTGGCTGTTTATGCTCTTCGTGTCTTGCAGGAGTTCCAGAAGATGGTTTCGCCCATGCCGAATGGCGAACACCTCGCAGGGGGCGTGGAGAGTGAACATGGCAGCGCCGACGACAGTTACGCGGAAGATAGCTTGGATGAAAGCGACGAATCGGGAGGGAGTGACGAGGACGAGTCTTCCCTGTCTCCAGAGTTGGGCTTTGAGAGCCGCTCTAAACAGACCCACGATCCGAGTGTTGACTCGGGGAAGGCGGCGGCTCCGAGTACGAAGGCTCCAAAGCGCACTCGGACGCCGACACCGGACCCGGCGGAGAAGACCGCCAAGCAGCTCAAGATTGCTTCTCCCAAGCCTCGGAAGGCTCTGCCGAGGATCAAGGTCACCGTGCCCGTCGCCTCAACGTAAGCGCCAAGCATTTCCTTTCTGTCTTTGTCGACTTTCGGGATTCTTCTGACCGAGTAAATCTTATGAATCAGTGCCGCAACCTCGACGACGTCTCCCATGAAGATTGATGGGGACTGCACCGAAGCCGAGTCAGCAGACGCGGCCACTTCTCGTAGAGGTAACAATGACTTCACCTTTATTTCGACCTGTCGTTCGACTGAAATGTCTTCATCCGATTGAATTATGTACTGCGACTGATTAAGTCAAGTGAACGTAGTGCTTGCAGAGGTCATCCACGTCGGAGAGGACGATGAAGAGCCGCCGTGGAAGGACACTGAGAAGGGGACCCTAGTTTCGACTGCTCCTCAGGCTACCACATGGAGAACGCCGCCGAACGAAGCGCCTCAAGTTCCTCCTGCACCTGCCGTGACCGTGCCTTCGGGGCAGGGTTCTTCTCAGGCTGGGGCTGGTTCTACCGTGGCTCCGTTGACTGCCCTGGCTTCGGTTCCGACTCCTCCCGTCAATATCTTCAGTCTATACAAGGTGCCGGAGGACCAAACTGGGGCCAGCAAGGAGGCAATGATCCAGGCAGAACTGATGACCCAAAGGCTCAAGGAGGTGTGCACAGCTAGCAAGCTGGCATACGATGCCAGTGCTGCCCTCCAGGAGAACGTTCGAGTAAGTACCCTTGTAAGTTGACTTCCAACTCATTTTTCTTCAGTAGGAATTTCAGTTGGAAAATATCCGGTACACCCACTGGGTGTTTTTTTTGTGTTTGGCCATCACTCGGATCGGGCGGACCGTTCCGAGTGGATACCGTTCCAGTGGGGGCACGCTGAGTGCACCCACTGGGTGTAGTCCCCGAGACTGCCATCGACTGCGGGCAGTCGGCGGGAGTCTTAGAACTTAGACTTTGTTCTGTTGTTGCTGTTGTTTTCTTTTTGTTTAGCCGTCACTCTGATCGGTCGGACCGCTCCGAGTGGATGCCATTCCAGTGGGGGCACGCTGAGTACACCCACTGGGTGTAGTTGACGAGACTGCCGTTGGCCGCGGGCGGTCGGCGGGAGTCTTAGAACCTTTTGTCTTCTCTTTTTTTTGGCCATCACTCGGATTGGGCGGACCGTTCCGAGTGGATACCATTCTAGTGGGGGCACGCTGAGTGCACCCACTATGTGTAGTCCCTGAGACTGCCGTCGACTGCGGGGAGTCGGCGGAAGTCTTAGAACTTAGAAATTGCCTTAGAGGGTACTTCAGGATCTGGTACTCGTCAAGCTTGTTCCTCCCTGACCAAGGGTACTTCAGGATCTGACATTGGTCAAGCTTGTTCCTCCCTGACCAAGGGTACTTCAGGATCTGGTACTGGTCAATCTTGTTCTCCCCTGACCAAGGGTACTTCAGGATCTAACACTGGTCAAGCTTGTTCCTTCCAATAGCACTGGTCTTTAGGCACTCGGAATATTTCTTAACGTTAACTAACCTGCCCGTTCTTGTGTTTCAGAAAACTTGCGAGCTTGGGACTCAGTACGTGGCACTGGAGAAGGAGACGGCCCAGCTCCGACTGGATTTGGAGGTGAAGAGGAGGAACACAACGTGCGCTCAAGCGGAGGTCAAGACCATGGGAGGTAAGCTTTGATTACTGAGCATTTTGCTTTCATTTCTTTCCATTCTTTCAACCCAGTGACTTCACTCGAGCGTATGTGCGTAGTGAAAACCATCGACTCCAAGTGCGGCTCAGAACCTCTATCTCTTTAGAACCTATGAAACAGGCACTCGAGAACAAGGACAACGAGCTGGCGGGAGCGCAACAAGTGGCGAAGGAAAAGACCAAGGCCGCCGAAGAGAAGCTGACCTCATTCGGGAAGCTTGAAGCAGAGAACACATCGCTGAAGAAAGAGGTACTCGAGCTCAAGAAGCAGCAAACTGAGTGGGAGAGCAAGCTAAAGGCCCAGGCGGAAGTCTACGAGAAAGAGAAGAAGACTCTGAACGAGAAGATTGCCCAGCTGATCGAGAAGAAGAACACTTTGGTGTCGTGGTGAAATCACGGCAGATGCCATGACATGGCTAAAAGTGGGGGGCCGCGTGAGGACGCCTGTGGGTTCTGGAAGCGAGGTTGGCACGCGCATGCGAGAGACACAAGACGTACCCAGGTTCGGGGCCCTCCGGAGAGGTAACACCCCTAGTCCTGCCGAGTGGGTTGATAGGCTCAGAGGCCACAATGGTTACAATGATGCTCCTGGAGCTGTTTGGGCGGAGGAGGAAGAAGGAGCTAGGTCTCCGTTTGGCCTCTCCTGTGAGAGTGTGTGTGTGTGTGACGCTACAGAGTGTTCCTCCGAGAGAGCGAGCTGACCCCCCTGCATGGAGGCCTCCTGGGGGGTCTTATAGCTCGACCCCCCAGGGTTACAATGGGTAAAGATACATGAGCGAGGCGGGAACGAGCGTCCGCGAGCATGCTGGTGCGAGGAGTCCCCTAGGATCTTTTATCGACAGACGCCCAGGGGACAAGGGGACAAGGGGCACTGTAGACTGTGCAGATGCAGCGCACTGACGAGCGAACAGTGCACCACTATTTGCCAATAGTGCGCTGCCGCCAGGTACGGCCGTCGCGTCTGCGTGTGTCCGATGGGACGCCGTAGTTGACTTCGGGCAGCCGGCTGGCTGGAGCAGCCGGCTGCGGGCACGAGCCGGATCAGCCGGCTGGCTGGGGCAACCGGCTGGCTGGAGCAGCCGGCCGCGGGTGCGAGCCGGAGCAGCCGACCCGGGCGGGCGAGCACCCCGTCCGGTTCGCCGTCTTGGGACCACCCGGGGGTCATCCCCCCGACAGTATCCTCCGAGCCTCCGGGCGACTTGGTGAGTCGGGCGGAGGGTTTTTGCAGTTGTCGTGGCAGATGTCGTCGATGACAGCCGGCTGCGGGCTGCAGCCAGTGCAGCTTGCTTCCAGTGGGGGCGCGCCAGCACACCCACTGGGTGTAGCCTCCGGGCGACTCAAGGAGTCGTGCGGAGGGTATTTGCTGTTGTTGGAGCGGAGGTCGTTGATGATAGCCGGCTGCGGGCTGCAGCCGGCGCGGCTCGCTTCCAGTGGGGGCGCGCTAGCGCACCCACTGGGTGTAGCCTCCGACTCTCCGGGCGACTCGAAGAGTCGTGCGGAGGGTTTCCGCAGATGTTGGAGCAGACGGTGGCGTCGAGGATGCCGGTGGCAGCCGGCGGCGGGCCTGCAACCGGCGTGGCATTTTCCCAGCGGGGCACGCCGGCGCACCCACTGGGTGTAGCCTCCGAGCCTCCGGGCGAGGAGGGAGGGTTCCCCAAGGAAATAATCATGCGAAAGACAAAGTTAGGCAGTGCAGATATATCAAATATTTAGCTTTGGCAGCGCAAGTTGCGTGCAGAGGGGTGCCGACTCGGTTTCGTCCGAGCCCCCATCAGTCTTTTTCGTGTCCCCTCCGCGTTTTGGCTTTTGCTCTTGCCAGCCGGACAGCCGGGAGCCGGTCTGTAGCTGAGGCGAAGAGTGGGCCGCGGAGTGGAGCGTACAGTACTTGGACTCTGGGAGCAGATTCGACCGAGCAGATACTCATAAAGTAAACAACCGGGTCGCCCAGGCCGTTTTCTCCCCGGACGTCTTTCGTGTGGGCTGACCTCCAGCTTTTGCTCTCGCTAGCCGGACAGCCGCGGTGCGGTCTGTAGCTGAGACGAAGAGTGGGCCTTCGGTACCGTACACGCTACTAAGCCGTCTGCGGGGAAAACAAATGGGGCCAAACGGCAAGCCTGCGGGCCAAGACTAGCTGGCGCCGGGGTGAACAGCGAAGCAGCTGAAGAAATGCAGCGACAGACCCCGAGGGTCGCTCGGGGTTATCCGTTTGTGTTCACGGTGCAAAGATATGCGAATGGGGAGCTCACATTGGTTTTGACGCAGACGGTGCTGAGGTGACGTGCGGCAGGCGGCCCGAGCCTTCGGGCGGTCGAGGGGCGCCCCAGCCGGTCGGGCCCGACCGGCCAGGCGTCGAAGCGGACGGGCAGCCGGCACCGGCCCCCCAGCCGGCCAGGCGTCGAAGTGGACGGGCAGCCGGGCGGGCGTCGGAGCGGGCAGGCGGCCGGGACGACTCCCCAGCCGGGCGTCGCAGCGGGCAGGCAGCCGGCCGGTCTTTTTTTTTTACACGGGCAGCCGGCCCTTTTTTCCAGCCGGGTCACTCTGCAGCCGGCCTCTCGCTTTCTTTTTCTCTAGCCGGCCCCCACCCCTTTTTTCCTTTTCTTGTTTGGGCAACCGGCCGCAGCAGCCGGCTGAAGCGACGGGGAGCCGGCGGGCGCACAGGGGAGGCGCGAGCCGGCGGGGGTGGCGGGCGGGGCCGCCGCTGGCTGCGGACTCGGGCTTCCCGCAGCAGGAGGAGGCGGTGGAGTCGTTGGGCAGCAGGAGGAGCGCAGCGGAGGCGGCGTTTGCCGGAGCAGCGAGGGAGGAGCGGGTCGAGGCGGAGCCGCGGAGCAGCGAGGGAGGAGCGGGTCGAGGCGGCGGGGCGCGCATCGGAGACGGCGTAGACGAAGGCCGCGGGCACGCGTGAAGGCCGCGGGCGCAGGGGCGCAGGCGGAGGCCGAGCGACGGCGGCCCGTGACGGGGACGGTGAGGCTAGCGCGAGGCGGCGCGGGACCGGCGGGCGGCCCACTGTCGTGGCGTGGACGGAGCAGGCGGAGCCGGCGGTGGCCGACCCACCCACTGGGTGTCGCTTGCGGTGCAGGGAGCAGTCGACGTCGGGGTGGAGGTGGAGCGAAGCACCGCGGCGCGGGCAGGGGAAAACTGGCGAGCGGGAGGCTGGCCAGCTCGTCGGAGGCCGCCTCGGCCACGGCGGGGACGGGGGACGCCGTGACCACACTCGCAGGGGGCAATGCGGGGACAGGGACAGAGACGGCATGCGGCGGTGACGAGGGAGGGCCAGCGCGCGTGGGCGCGGGTTGGCCGGAGCAGAGGCAGCAACAGGGCGGCGGCCGGAGGCGGGCGAGCCTGGCTTGGGAGCTTCCCTCGGGCGCGAGAGGAGGCTGGCGCCGAACGCGTCATGAGGCATAGGAACTGCAGCGAAGAGGAGGAAAACCGTGGCGACGAGGGGACGGAGGAGGCGCGGGCGTCCACGCCCTCGCGCGGAGGCAGGAGGCGCTTGGGCCGGGCGAGGCGAAGCAGTCTCTGGCCGGAGCGGAGGCGGAGCAGCATGCCAGATCTGACCGGAGATGGTGAGATAGGCTCAGAGGCTAGCAGCGTGGGAAGGAGGCAGGAACGAGCGGGCGAGAGCATGCTGGTGCGAGGAGTCCCCTGGGATCTTTTATCGACAGACGCCCAGGGGACAAGGGGACAAGGGGCACTGTAGACTGTGCAGATGCAGCGCACTGATGAGCGAACAGTGCACCACTATTTGCCAATAGTGCACTGCCGCCGGGTACGGCCGTCGCGTCTGCGTGTGTCCGATGGGACGTCGTAGTTGACTTCGGGCAGCCGGCTGGCTGGAGCAGCCGGCCGCGGGCGCGAGCCGGATCAGCCGGCTGGCTGGGGCAGCCGGCCATGGGTGCGAGCCGGAGCAGCCGACCCGGGCGGGCGAGCACCCCGTCCGGTTCGCCGTCTTGGGACCATCCGGGGGTCATCCCCCCGACACTTTGGAGAGGTACATAGAAGAGTTCACGGAGGAAATGTACACCAAGCTTGCAGGTAACCTGTAACATCCGAGTGAACTTTTATCCAAGTGAACTTCATGCATGCTGACCTTCAACTCTCCTCTTTTCTTTTCCGCAGAGTACTGCCGAGACTTCGAGCTGGAAACTGAAAGAATTGAGAGGGATCTGGATCCTTCCAGGTCACTCGTTGGTGACAAGGCTGCTCTAGGTATCCTGCGGGTGGAATCTCGCATCGAAGACGTCCAAGGTTACATCATTCGTCTGCGGGGTGCACTCGGCAGAATCGACAAGGAGCTATGGCCCGAAGACACCTTCGACACCGACCTGGAAGCCATGATGACTCGACTCAACGACATTCCCAGCCGAGTGCAAGCGTGGAAGAAGTCGGCTGCTCGCTGCAGGGCCGACGTGGCGCTCTCCCTGGTCCGAGTGCATTGCAAGGACGCCAAGGAGGAGAAACTGAAGACTCTCCAAGTTGCTAACATGAAGAAACTCAAGTTTGAGGACTTCATGGAGACATTGATCGAAGCGGCCACTCGGATCGCAGACGGCATCGACTTGGATTCCTTCATTGAGCCAGCTAGCCCTACAGGGGCATGAGAAAACTTTAAGTCCTACTCATTAGCCTCGGTATGCCGAGTGAAATTGTACTCGTTAAACTCTTTCGGGCTTCGGGCCCGCGTACTTGTATTCGCTTTTGAACTGCTGAAGTTATCTGAATGCTTTCTTTCGAGTCTTTTGAATCTTTGAAATGGGTTTTAACTTAGGCGAAAGTTGGTTCGCAGCTAAGCCTCCAAGTGAGAGGGACGCTCTTCACACGGAGAAGCGTCTTAACTTGGGCGAAAGCTGGTTCTCAGCCAAGCCTCCGAGTGGGAGGGTCGCTCTTCACTCAGAGTAGTACTTTAATCTTGGGTGAAAGCTGGTTTGCAGCCAAGCACCCCGAGTGAGAGGGTCGCTCTTCACTCGGAGTAGTATTTCAACTTGGGCGAAAGCTGGTTCGCAGTCAAGCCCCCGAGGGAGAGGGATGCTCTTCACTCGGAGTAGGTTTTTAACTTGGGCGAAAGCTGGTTCGCAGCCAAGCCCCCGAGCGAGAGGGATGCTCTTCACTCGGAGTAGCATTTTTCACTTGGGCGAAAGCTGGTTCGCAGCCAAGCCCCCGAGTGAGAGGGATGCTCTTCACTCGGAGTAGCATTTTTCACTTGGGCGAAAGCTGGTTCACAGCCAAGCCCCCGAGTTAGAGGGATGCTCTTCACTTGGAGTAGCATTTTTAACTTGGGCGAAAGCTGGTTCGCAGCCAAGCCCCCGAGTTAGAGGGATGCTCTTCACTCGGAGTAGCATTTTTAACTTTGGCGAAAGCTGGTTCGCAGCCAAGCCTCCGAGTGAGAGGGATGCTCTTCACTTGGAGTAGCGTTTTTAACTTGGGCGAAAGCTGGTTCGCAGCCAAGCCTCCGAGTGAGAGGGATGCTCTTCTCTCGGAGTAGCATTTTTCACTTGGGCGAAAGCTGCTTCGCAGCCAAGCCCCCGAGTGAGAGGGATGCTCTTCACTCGGAGTAGCATTTTTAACTTGGGCGAAAGCTGGTTCGCAGCCAAGCCCCCGAGTGAGAGGGATGCTCTTCACTCGGAGTAGCATTTTTAACTTGGGCGAAAGCTGGTTCGCAGCCAAGCCTCCGAGTGAGAGAGATGCTCTTCGCTCGGAGTAGCGTTTTTCACTTGGGCGAAAGCTGGTTTGCAGCCAAGCCCCTGAGTGAGAGGGATGCTCTTCACTCGGAGTAGCGTTTTTAACTTGGGCGAAAGCTGGTTCGCAGCCAAGCCCCCGAGTGAGAGGGATGCTCTTCACTCGGAGTAGCGTTTTTAACTTGGGCGAAAGCTGGTTCGTAGCCAAGCCTCCGAGTGAGATGGATGCTCTTCACTCGGAGTAGCATTTTTAACTTGGGCGAAAGCTGGTTCGCAGCCAAGCCTCCGAGTGAGAGGGATGCTCTTCGCTCGGAGTAGCGTTTTTAACTTGGGCGAAAGCTGGTTCGCAGCCAAGCCTCCGAGTGAGAGGGATGCTCTCACTCGGAGTAGGTTTTTGACTTAGTCAAAAACTGGTTTGCAGCTAAGTTGAACGGCGTGCAGTCACTGGCGGTTGTATGCCAGAAAATGCGTACGAGTGAACTCAATGTGGAACTGGAAAAGTCATGCTTTTATTCACCAAAAATCACTCGAGTACTTTTATTACATCTCATGATCAAGTATAAAATTGTCGCAGCAAATCCGCATTCCAAGCACGGGGCTCATCTGCTTGCTTCCGAAGGTTGTACAGGTGGTATGCTCCGTTGTGCAGAACCTTTGACATGATAAAGGGACCTTCCCACGCGGGAGCAAGCTTGTGAGGTCGCTGCTGATCCACTCGGAGCACAAGATCCCCTTCCTGAAAGGTCCGACTTCTGACGTGCCTGCTGTGAAAACGTCTTAGATCTTGCTGATAAGTGGCCGAACGGATCAGAGCCATCTCCCTTTCCTCCTCCAAGAGATCAATGGCGTCTTGCCGTGCTTGCTCTGCTTCAGCTTCAGAGTACAGTTCCACTCGGAGCGAATTGTGGAGCAGGTCACTCGGCAGGACGGCTTCAGCTCCGTACACCATGAAGAAGGGAGTGAGATTGGTAGACCGATTGGGGGTCGTCCTCAAGCCCCAAAGAACTGACGCAACTCGATGACCCAAGCTCCAGCTGCATGCTCCAAATCGCGCATGAGTCGTGGCTTTAACCCCTGAAGAATCAGCTCGTTTGCTCTCTCAGCTTGTCCATTCGACTGCGGGTGCACCACAGACGCATAGTCGACTCGGGTGCCTTGGATGGCACAGAACGCCCTGAACTCTTCCGAGTTGAAGTTTGAGCCGTTGTCAGTGATAATGTTGTGGGGCATGCCGTATCTGAAGACTATCTCCTTCATGAACTTGATCGCTGTATGAGAGTCTAGCTTCTTGATGGGTTTGGCTTCGATCCACTTAGTGAACTTGTCGACTGCGACCAGCAAGTGGGTGAATCCACTCGCCCCTGTCCGAAGGGGTCCCACCATGTCGAGTCCCCAGATTGCGAACGGCCAGACGAGTGGAATTGTCTTCAGAGCAGACGCAGGCTTGTGCGACAAGTTTGCATAGAATTGGCATCCGGCGCAGTGTTGGACTATTTCCTGCGCAACTTCATTGGCATGTGGCCAGAAAAAACCGGCTCGGTAAGCTTTAGCCACGATTGTCCGAGAGGACGCGTGGTGTCCACAAGTTCCCAAGTGAATCTCCTCCAGGATCAATCGACCTTCCTCCGGAGAGATGCAGCGCTGAGTCACACCGGTGACGCTCTTTCTGTATAACTGATCGCCCATCACTGTAAAGGCTTTGGACCTGCGAACTATCTGGCGGGCTTCAGTTTCATCTTCTGGAAGTTCCTGCCTGAGCAGGTATGCAATATAAGGCACTGTCCACTCGGGTGTGATTGCTAGGACCTCCATGGCCAAATCAATGACTGCCGGGACCTCGACTTCAGTCGGATCAGAAGGACTGACCGCTTGCGGGGGCTCTTCCGTGAAGGGATCTTCTTTTACCGTCGGAGAACGTAAATGCTCGAGGCACACATTGTTGGGTATGGATTTCCGAGTGGACCCGATCTTTGCCAGATCGTCTGCCTCCCGATTCTTGGCTCGGGGAACGTGATGCAGCTCCAGACCTTCAAATTTCTTCTCAAACTTTCTCATTGCGTTGTAGTATCCTGTCATAGCGGGGCTTCTGATATCCCACTCCTTCATCACTTGGTTCACAACTAGATCCGAGTCTCCGTAGACCATCCACTACTAGAAAAACGGCTATAGATAATATCACTATTAGTGGCGCACCAGAGATGTGGTGCGCCACTACTATATAGCAGTGGCGCACCATAAACAGGTGCTCCACTAATAGTGACATTACTAGTGGCGCACCAGGGGTGGGGTGCGCCACTACTATTTTTTTGGCAGTAACCAGCCCTGCCCAGGCTTACCAGTGGCGCACCAGGTCCAGGTGCGCCACTACTATTTTAATAGTAGTGGCGCACCTGGACCTGGTGCGCCACTGGTAAGCCTGGGCAGGGTGGTTCAAAAAAAAATAGCAGTGGCGCACCTCTTCACTGGTGCGCCACTAGTATGCCTGGCTACTAGTGGCGCACCAGTGAAGGGGTGCGCCACTGGTAACCTGGGCAGGGTGGTCCAAAAAAAATATATCAGTGGCGCACCTCTTCACTGGTGCGCCACTAGTATGCCTGGTTTTATCACTCCATTTGCATTTTCCTTTTCTTTTATCTCAAATCTTAAATTATCACAATGATTCAAATCTTAAATTAAAGCCCACTGTTCATTAAAGCCCACTGTTCATTAAAGCCCACTTTTCTTTTTAAGTTTTACTGTCCCCTTTTTGAATTAATTTCAAATTTTGCATAACTATAATGTGGACTCGTAGAGGATGTATCCTCTGCTCACATGTGTGTGGAAATGTAGTCATGTGTTCACAAAAGGGCAAAGAAAAAACCAAAGAAAACCAGGGAGAAACATAAATAACCAAAGAAATCCGGTGAAAATCAAAGAAAGAACAAACAAAAAATAAAAATAAAAACCTAAGAAAACTAAAAAAGAACTGACAAAAACAGTAAAGAAAAAACACAGAAAAAGGTAAAAAATGTTTAAAGACCGGACTAGTGCAACCAATAGACATATATACATCAAAAACATTTTTTTTAAAAAGATGCAAAAAATGGGGCCGCCAGGATTCGAACCCTGGCTGGCTGGGTTATGCATCAAGGGTCCAACCACTAGGCCATGGCAGTAGTTCTGTCCATAACCAGACGCGGACTCTTTTAAGCTATTACTACTAGTAGTAATGGCGCACTACCAGGAGATGCGCCATTGAAATGCATCTTTTATGGCGCACCTGTGAGGGGTGCGCCATTGTTAGCCGCTGCCATCCCCTGCTTCTCCTCCCCGGCCGCACCTCCCTCTCCTCACTCCCCCACACTTGTCCCTCTTCTTCCTCTCCTCTTCCCCTCCCCTGCCGCCGCCACAGCCCCCCATCCCCTGCGGCGCCGCCCCCTCCGACGCCACCGCCGGCCGCTGGGTCCCGACCCCGTCTCCCCCGCCGCCTCCCCTCCCCTGCCGCCGCCACAGCCACCCATCCCCTGCGGCGCCGCCCCCTCCGACGCCACCGCCGGCCGCTGGGTCCCGACCCCGTCTCCCCCGCCGCCCCCGCGTCGCCGCGCTCTCCTGGGCCTCCTCCCGCTGCGGCGCCATCCCGAGGCTCGATCCCGCCGCGTTCCTCGAGGCGGCCAGAGGGCGCCGGATCGGGCTCGTGGGGGACTCGCTCTCGGAGAACCTGGTCGTCGCGCTGCTCTGCGCGCTCCGGTCCGGCGACGGCGGCGCGCGCAAGTGGAAGCTCGCCAAGTACACGTGAGTCCTGCCACCATCTCTGCTCAATGCTGCTCCTTCTCCGTGATTCTTGTAGATTGCAAGACGAGATCAATGCTTTATGTGAGAGAAACTTTGATTAGGATGAACTGTAGATCTATCTTACTTAGGATAGTTGCATTTAGGATCCGGACAGCTAGAATGCATCTTTGTGTTTTTTTTAAGTAGGGTGGATGAACTGTAGATAGATACAACTAGATGTGTCCATAGCTGCTATAAGAATTCAATTTGCTTGGTTTGTGGGTAAAAAGCAAAGAGCTTGTGCATAATTAGAATGGTTATCACCCTCTTTTGCTGTTCAAAAGGGCATAAAGGGGGAGAAGACCAGGCCCAAGAGAAGGGGGGAAAAAGCATGGGCATGCTTTCGAGCACTCATTTCCTTGGTCCTATCAAAAGCGAGACAAAAGCAATGCAGCAGTCACTAGATCTATCCATCACCCTAGAAAAAATGCACTACTACATGGCTACTGCTATTTTTCTCTCCTAGGAAAAACATCACTCATTAAAAATGAAAAATCTGTACCACTACTCAGTAGTAGCATTTTGAACTTTGAAATGAAATACAGCAGTAGTAGTATATATGGAGTATCTGTGTACTATCTGAAGTAGAGCATGGAAGCAAGTTTTGCTTCAGAGGCCGTATTTAATGGGATACACAGGCGTGCCCATAAATTTCACACTTATGGCCTCCTCTGCCTGCTTGCAGCACCTAGTAGATCAGCAAAAGTTGTAGATCTTGTGCACATCAACCGATCTTTGGCAGAACCTATTTTCAGTTGTGTAAACTCAGCCCATACGAACAGATGTTGCCCTGTTGCTAGCTCATTTCATTTACAAGGGCATTATAATCCATGCTGTAAACTGCTGTTGAGCTGAATACATGGCACCTTTAGCGCCCTTCAACGTTCAAAAAAAAGGAAGATGTTGGACTGTCAAACACATATGTATATCAGGCTTGTATGCTCCGCAGGCCGTTATTTGGGACAGCTGATGGCTCTCGACTGAAACCGGCATACGTGATCATTAAACAAAATTGAAAATGTCATAATAACCATCCAGCAAGACAGCAGAGTGCTAACATTTTGGGTGAGGGGTGCATATTCATTTTGTATAGTGATAGATGTGTCTGACAGAGTTTTTGCAGCATTGGTCATGTTTGTTTAGTTTGGTTTCTACATTCTGTACAATGAGTAGTTTTTTTTTTGTGTGGTTTTTGCTTAGCTGTGGGTTAGTAGGATAACATAATGTGTTGCCAAACCCAGAAAATATTTGATCATAATTGCAAGTATCTAGTGTTAAAACCTGGGTGGTTGAGGGACTATATTCCTCTTCCAAAGACTGAAACCTCAGTACAAGAATCAATATTTGATAAGTATATTAAGTATTCCGCACACTCATCCTCTTAAGCCCGAAATATTCCACGGCCACGTATTTCGACTCGGACCGTCAGTCGCAGAAAGACTACACAAATATCAAGAAAGTTCTTGATGATGCTCTCCCCGGCTACGCCAAATCTGGAGGCACCTTCAGGAGGCCAGTGCGTAGGTACGGCAAGCACGTGTTCGCCCACGTAACGACGTTCCCCTGCGTCAAGCAGCCGCCTAGCAGTCAGAAGGATGCCTACTACGCCCTCCATCACATGCGGGCGATCGTACGGGACCATAATCACCTTATGCTACCAAATGGTCTCCAAGATTGGGCCGCACGCTTGTCGGGAATCCAGGACGCGGACATCAGACAAGAATTCTTTCGCATCCAGTCGGAGTTTGCGGAAATCATCTATGAAGATGTCCTTCGTAACTCGGGGCAGTTCCACCTCAAATATCAACCGTCCAACAGTGAAATAGAAACAACGCTACAAATGCAGGCTGACAACGAACGCACATTCATGACCCCCACGTATGACGGCGGCTTCATCCACGCTCCGGTCCCTGAGTCTAGTCAAAGAAAGTATTGATGCTATATATGCAGTTCTGAAATATCGATTAGCTCGTGTTGTAATTAAACTTTAATGAACTTGTATGTCTCTTTAGTTTGGACAGTCGTTCAACTTATATGTAATCGATGCTATTAATGTGTTGCTTTTCTCTTCCGATCCTTTTGTTGCATACTTATATATTATCTGTGAATTGCTACTAACGTTTTGTTTGTCTAGTGCATAGAGATGCCGTCGTATGTTGTGTACAAGGGTAAGGTTCCCGGAGTCTACGACGACTGGGAGGAGTGTTGGAGACAGGTTCACCATTTCAGCGGTAACAGTTACAAAGGGTACGCCACTAGGGCGGAGGCGGAAGCTAGATACGCGCGCTATGTAGCGAGAGAGAGGAGGGAGCGGAGGAGGAACCGGATGAAGACCAGTTTCATCGCGATGATGCTCATTGTGACCGCAGCTCTCTTCTATGTGATGGTAGTTTAGATGATATCAACTTTGTAATGTGACGGCAAACTCGCTACTCGGTCTCTAGACCTAAACTTGTCTAATATTTGAACTTTGTTCGCTATTTCGAATTCGGAGACTAATGTGATGAATTGTATTATGTGCTGTTTATATTTGACTGATGGTAATTTATACTGTAATGCAAACTGTATATTATGTGCTTTATTGTATTATGTAACCCGTGCAAATAAGAGAAAAGCAAAAAAATAAAAAAAATACTGGAATTAATAGTAGTGGCGCACCATATATATATATTAGTGGCGCACCCATATTTTATACCAGTGGCGCACCTTTAGAGTTAGTAGTGGCGCACCAGTAGCCCCCCCCCAAACTGTATATATTAGTGGCGCACCCAGACTGCCTATTAGTGGCGCACCCAAACTGCCTATTAGTGGCGCACTGGGAGGGGTAGTAGTGGCGCACCAGGTGGTGCGCCACTGTTATGTACATTAACAGTGGCGCACCAGGGGTGCGCCATTACTACTTATTAGTAGTGGCATGATAATAGTGGCGCACCTATAGTGCGCCACTAATAGGGAAATTAGGTGCGCCACTAATAGGCATTTTTCTAGTAGTGATCAGGCGCCGGACGCCGAGTGAGATGGCCATACGTAGACCATAAAGGAGCGCCTCGTACTCGGCTTCATTGTTGGAGGAATCGAAGTGAATCTGCAGAACATATCTGAGATGATCGCCCTTTGGAGATACTAACACAACTCCAGCTCCTAATCCATTCAGCATCTTGGAACCGTCAAAGAACATGGTCCTGTGTTCCGGGTGACTCTGAGTCGGTTGCTGCTGTTTAGTCCACTCGGCTAGGAAATCGGCTAATGCTTGGGACTTGATCGCCTTCTTCGCCTCGAACTTGATGTCCAGGGGCAGGATCTCGATAGCCCACTTCACCACTCGACCAGTCGCATCCCGATTGTTCATAATCTCAGACAGCGGGGTGTCGCTGACGACTGACACAGTGTGCTCTTGGAAGTAATGGGCTACTTTCTTCGCAGTCAGGTAGATGCCATAGACGAGCTTCTGATAATGAGGATACCTCTGCTTGGAAGGAGTCAGAACTTCAGAGATGTAATAGACTGGGCGCTGAACTTTGTAAGCCTTACCCTGTTCTTCTCACTCGACTGTGAGGACAGTGCTGACAACTTGACCAGTGGCCGCAATGTACAAGAGCAACGGCTCGTTGCTGTTCAGAGCGGCAAGCACCGACTGGGGGGAAAGCAGGGCTTTGAGCTCAACAAACGCTGCTTGTGCTTCAGCAGTCCACTCGAACGAATCAGATTTCTTCATCAATCGGTATAGGGGCAGTGCCTTCTCACCGAGATGGGAGATGAATCGGCTCAGAGCTGCGAGGCAACCCGTGAGCTTCTATACATCATGAAGACGTTCTGGATGTTTCATTCGTACAATCGCCCCGATCTTCTCAGGATTGGCATCTATCCCTCGTTCGGAAACGAGGAAACCGAGTAACTGGCCCCCAGGAACTTCGAAAGTGCACTTTGCTGGATTCAGCTTGATATCATACTTCCGCAAATTTGCGAAAGTTTCAGCTAGGTCAGCCAGTAGGTCGGAACCTTTTCTGGACTTGACCACTATGTCATCCATGTATGCCTCGATATTCCGACTGATCTGTTTTTGCAAACACTTCTGCACCATGCGCATGAAAGTGGCACCAACATTTTTAAGACCGAAAGGCATGGTGATATAGCAGAAACACCCGAATGGGGTGATAAAGGCTGTTTTTATTTCATCTGGCCCATACAGTCGGATCTGGTGGTACCCGGAGTACGCATCCAGAAAAGATAGTCGCTCACAACCCGCGGTGGAATCTATGATTTGATCTATGCGGGGGAGCGGGAAATGATCTTTGGGGCAGACCCGATTGATGTGCTTGAAATCAATGCACATTCGGAGAGACTTGTCCTTCTTAGGGACCATGATGACGTTGGCGAGCCACTCGGAGTGGTACACCTCATGGATGAACTCGGCTGCCAGGAGCCGAGCAACTTCTTCGCCAATGGCCTTCCTCTTCTGTGTAGCAGAGCGACGGAGATGCTCCTTCACAGGTTTCGCCTTTGGGTCGACTCGCAAACGGTGCTCAGCCAGCTCCCTGGGTACACCCGGCATGTCGGATGGTTTCCATGCGAAGATGTCCCAGTTCTCACGGAGGAACTGGATGAGCGCTTCTTCCTATTTGCTATCGAGTGTTGTTGATATGTTGGTGGGAGCAACATTGGGATCTTCCGGGTGGATGTGCACAGGCTTCGTGTCGCCGGCCGACTGAAACGCAGATTCTGCAGCCGGCTTCTTGGAGCGTAGCAGATCACTCGGATCGTCATTTTTCTTGTAGTCCTCCAGCTCCACCATGGCCATTTGCTCATCAGCTATCTTGGACCCTTGCTGCAAACACTCCTCCGCGCGCTGTCGACTGCCAGTGACTGTGATCACACCTTTGGGGTCGGGCATCTTCAGCTTGAGATACACATAACATGGACGGGCCATGAAACGTGCGTAAGCTGGCCGACCAAGGATGGCATGGTAGGCGTTGCGGAAGTCGACGACTTCGAAGGTTAGCCTTTCCTTCCGAAAATTCTTGTCGTCTCCAAAGACCACATCCAGGGCGATCTGCCCGAGTGACTTTGCTTTCTTGCCAGGGATCACTCCGTGGAACTACATGCTGCTCTCGCTGAGTCGGGACATCGGAATGCCCATCACTTGCAGAGTATCAGCGTACAGTATGTTCAGTCCACTTCCACCGTCCATGAGGACCTTGCGCAATCAGACGCCTCCCACGACTGGATCGACCACCAGCGCCTGCCGCCCAGGGGTGGCAATGTAGGCTGGGTGGTCCGACTGATCAAAGGTGATCGGAGTTTTCGACCAGTTCAGAAACTTTGTCATCGCCGGCATGGCCATGTTCACTTCTCGGTTGATAACTTTCAACTGGCTCCTGCTCTCTACATCTGCAAAGATCATCAGGGTTGCGTTGACACTGGGAAAAGGTTCATCTTTGTCTCCATCATCAGCGTCTTCTGGGCTCTTCTCACTCGACGGGCCCTCTCGGAACTGCTGAATCAACAGTCTGCACTGTCGAGTGGTATGCTTGGGTAATATCAGATTGCCCTCTTCATCCTTTCTGGTGTGGATGTGACATGGCAAATCGAGGACATCTTGGCCCGACTAATCTCTCTTTTTCTTCAGGATCCATTTTTCCTTAGCTTTCCCCTTGTTCTTGGCTTGACCGGCCAGAGCGGCAGCCTCGGCCTGAGTCGAACCATCAGCTTTGCACTTCGGCTTCCGATTGGGGTTACTGTTTCCGGGGTTGGGCTCGTTGGTTTTCCCTTTGCCATTATGGAGACGATCTTCCTCTTCTCCGTTTGCGTACCGAGTGGCAATCTCCATCATTCGGCTCATGGTCAAAGATCCTGAACGACCAAATTTCAGGATGAGCTCCTGATATCTGACTCCTGCCTTGAAGGCGCAGACGGCTTGATGCTCTGTGACGTTCTCCACCACGTGATGCAAGGTTTTCCACCGCTGGATGTACTCCCTCAATGTTTCATTCGGTTTCTGCACGCAGTGCTACAACTCAGTCAATCCAGACGGGCGTTTGCACGTGCCCTCGAATGTTTTGATGAACACTCGGGCCAAATCTTCCCAGCAGTATATGCTGGCTGGAGTGAGCTGGTTGAGCCAGGCACGGGCGGACCCTTCCAGCATCAAAGGCAAATGCTTCATAGCCACATAGTCATTTCCTCCACCAATCTGCACAGCCACTCGGTAATCCTCTAACCAAGTTTCTGGCTTGGACTCACCGGTGAACTTGCTTACTCCAGCTGGCAATCTGAAGTTAGGCGGGATCTCAGTGGCCCGGATGGCCCTGCTGAAACATTCGGGCCCGGAGATGAATGCTCCACTTCCACTCGGACGATCTCTGTCCAAGTTCTCTCTTAGAGCCCTGCGTCTGTCGACCAGGTTCTGAGCGAGAACGGATCTCGCGTTGAACTGCGGGTCACGGTAGTCGACTAGCTCTCTCTGGCGATAACCGTCACCATGACGAGGAGGGCTGGCCCTCCGATCGTTGCCGTAAGGACTCCTGGCGTCCTACGGCCGGGGCGCGTACGAGCCATCCCGCGGAGGGGGCGACTGCATGCGGCGACGACCATCTTGACGCCGCGGGGGCTTATTCCTACTGCGACCCTGCCCCGAGTACTGGTCTCGGTGGCGGTCTTGGTCGTTTCGCCGTGGAGGCGAGTGTCTGTTTCTCCTTGGAGACACTGGACTGTGGGCCGACTGCACGGTGTCAGCCCTAACGGATCTGCTGTGAATCCGGTTGCACGACTGGGATACTGCCGAATTTTGCTCCTCTGCCGCCTTGAGCAGGGCCCGGATCTGCTGAAGACCCTCCCCCGCCTTGGATCGGGACGGCTCAATGGAATCTGCTATCCGAGTGGCCGCCGCCAGATTCTGGATGGGAGTGCGGAATACCTAGAAACTCTGCTGCTGGTCATTCGAGAACAACTGCCGCTGCCGCCGACTGGAACTGGGTTGATGCTACCTGCGGGTGCAATCGTCGAGTGACTTCTGGAGCGCTTCCAGACGATTGTGCTCAGCCAAGTTGGCCTGGCGCACGGATCCAAAGCCTGAGCCTCGGGGGTCGTCCCAACGATGGGCGTCTGGAGGGCCTGCTCGGTCCTGCGCTGTTGTTCCTCCCTCTGCTGCTGAGTGAGAGGTCGGGGGACGTACTCATCGTCATGTCGGTCCCTGCCGCCGCCAAGATCAGCACGCGACGGATCACCGTTCTCCACGCCGCCGCGGCCGTACCCTGTCGATCCCTGCCGCACGCAAGTTCAGCAGGACCGTTTACATCACAAAGTTTCAAAGTTGCGTCGAATACATAAAGTTCAAATTCAACGGACACGCCATCATCGTGATCGTCAATCACGGGAACTTCCATTCATCCATGTTTGGAAGGGTGCACCCTAGCTTCGTAAAAGGCGTCATGTCCATACACTGTAGTCCTATGCAAGCTCGGACGTCAGCCCGCGATATAGGGCCGCCGTGGAACATCCCATTCTTTTCGACGGCGTCTTTCACGATGATCATCGCAATGTCCTGCTGGATGCGATAGAAGTCATTCCTCAGTTTATGATCTGGTTCGGCTCCTATGGCTTCGGCCCATTTGTGGATATGGGCATCGGATGAAGATGTGATGCCAAGTTGTTGACGATCCCTTCTGAATTCCATCATGTGATGGATGATGTAGAATCCATCGTTCGTACTTGCTGCCGGTTGCTGGACGCAGCAGAACTTAGTTTTATGTAAGAAAGCCAGTGAGATCCTCCTTTGTTTCTTGATTTGAGTGTGGCCACCCCTCATGCTGAACCAAGGAGAGCACGATCCAGAACACTCTTAATGTTTGTGTAGTCTTTCTTCACCGTGTTTTTGGACGAGTCCACATACAGAGCATAGGAGACTCGCGGGTAAAGAATGATAAGGACGGCACGCCCCTCGCTGCGCAAAATAAATACACCTCAAATTAGCCTCCCTACGTTCGAAGGAATGATTGAAATGTACCAAAGGATGTGTTAAAGCGGCTATCCGGGAATGACTTACCTGGGATGATAAGGAAGCAAAATCCTTTCCTTGTCCTTATTCATTACCATGAAGTCTTCGATGTAGTTAGTCGCAGCTAGACGTTCCACATCGCTGATTCCCAGGAAGCTCTCATGCATGTAGTAGGGGTCCGCTACGGCAATTAGCGAGATTTGCTCTTTCCAGATAGTGTAGCTCATATGTAGCGCAAAAAGGCGGATGAGCGTAAAGTCCAACCGCCTCTGGAGATAAATATCGTAGATGTGATCAAACCGCAGGAAGAAGATATCCACTGGGCATGTAGCGACGTAGCCCTTGCCCATCGGCACACGAACTGTGTATATCGGGTATCCTGGATCCTCTGAGGCGAGAAGGCTCTTCTCTGTCAATAGCACATGGTCATGGAGTCTCCTGAGATCCCCATCTATGGCCATGAGACCATCCAGCGGTAGCATCGGCTTGCCCGCGACATGGAGTAACAACGAATCTCTTATCGATACACTGCCCGCAACCCTGTTCACCGGAGGCGGCTGGCTGCTAGAAGCAGCATTGGCAGCAGCAGAGCCTTTGTTCGTAGGTCTCTTCCTCTTCTTTTTCTTGGGTTGAGCTACTGAGCCTTCCAGACCCTTCCAGGCCCCCGCCCCAAGTGTTTTCGGGCTAAGCACTACACGACCCTCGTGTAGTTGACCCTGGGTTGAGGTGGCATCCGGAGGCGTGTCCTGTGAGGATTGCATGAACAGAGACTTCTTGCACTCAACCCGAGGATGTTCCAGCTCTTGTGCATCATGCATCTCATCTTCACGCTCATAGCCTGAGTCATATGGCAGCTGGCTCATCATTTCTGCATCTTCATAGCCGGTATTAAGGTACCGGAGAGGGTCATCCTCATCCATATCATCATTCATACCTTCTTCCATGGGGGTGACGGTTGGACCCCCTTGCTCGCATCGTGCGCTCTCACCCAACACGACAGACGGTGGTGGTAATTGCATGGGTGGGGTGGTGGTCATACCTTGAATCGGTATTGTTGTCATTGGTGTGCTCCCGGTCGCCTCCACATGAAGAAGATTCTTCGGCCACAGCAATGGCCAATTCTTGCATTGGCCCAACTGCGCCAGGCTGTCATCGTCCTCTCCCCCAGATCGTAGCGGTGGAGCCAAACCCTCATAGGAAGTTTTCACACTCGCCACAGAAACCCTAAAGATGTTATCGGGCATCCGCCGGCCATGGAACAAGCGCTCCTTGGGCTTTGTTATCGTACCCTTTACCACATCCACCAACTGACCGTTGATGTGGTAGAGTAGGGTGGATGGTTTTTCATCGGCCTGCGAAGACATGTGTGCGGTGTGTCGGACATCCGAAAGGCAACGGGAACAGAAGATTATAGATATGTTGATGAGTGTCGGTGTAAAAACCAGCGGATCTCGGGGTAGGGGGTCCCGAGCTGTGGATCTCGGATCGATGGTAACAAAGACAATGGAGACAATGTTTACCCAGGTTCGGGCCCTCTTGATGGAGGTAAAACCCTACGTCCTGCTCTTGTTTATATTGATGAAGATGTATCGAGTACAAGGTTGATCTACCTCGAGATCGTAAGTTGTGGTCTAAACCCTAGGGGTGAGGATGAATATCATAATTCTCTATCGACTAGCCTAGCCTCGGCTTATATAATATACCAGAGGCCTAGGATAACAAGAGTCCTAGTCAGCTACGCCGGTGGAGAGGAGTCCTTGTCTTCATCACCAAGTCTTGTGGAATCTTCCTCGTATATGTCATGGGCTGCCCGAAGTGTCCCATTAGTAAACCGCCATGTGGGTCCTCGGCCCGACCCACTGGCCGGGAGACGACGTGGTGAGTACCCCATAGTCCAGGACATCGTCAGTAGCCCCCTGAACCGGTCTTCAAGTTGGGGACACTCCTCGGTTCTTCTGAGCTGTTCTTCGTCTTCGGCCGTCAGTCTTGAAAGCTGGTTCAACAAATCTTCCCATCTTCGATCTTGAGGATCGCTGAGCTGAATCCGAAGAGTTCATACGTCGGGCATCCGAGGAGCCCTTTAAGTTTTCGGCCTTTATCAATGCCTTGTTATTTTTACGCCGCACCTTGGGTTCAAAGTTTTTCCCGTGCAGCGATGTCCTCTTGCAACCGAGCTCGAACGCCGGACTGCATCCGAGGTGTCTTTTTGTAGCCGACCTCTAATGCCGATCGGCATCCGAGGTGTCATAGATTACCTCGGTCTTGAAAAAGTTGAAGGAGTTCAGCCGAGCTTAATGCCAAAAAAGTTCTCTATGGAGCCAGCCACTCGCAACCGAGCTTTATGCCGAACTGCTTCCGAGGTGTTGCACCACCTCGGTCTTGGGCTGATTTTTTGCGGATATATTTTTGATTGGTGCAATTTATTATTTGCCGAGATGTATAGCCAGTAGCCCTCAAGGTGTGTGTCGTCCCAAAATCCGAGATGCACCTGAAGGAAATCATAAAACCGCTAACCCAGTAGCCCGTCAGACTCAGGTCGATTAGCGAAATCGGTCCTGAAGATCAACTCCTAGCTCGGCAGCATACGTAGTAACAGAAACACAGTGTGCATAGTCCTCGAGACTCAGGTTGGGTGCGGCCGACCAACCCGAGGATCATAATCTCCTCGGAAACTATTTTGCACTGTGAATTTTCTGCATTGAATCATCAATGCAGTAGCCCCCGAGCCACTGGTCGGGTGGCAGCACCAGAGTAGGGGATCGATGTACCCATTTAATGGCTTTTAATTGAGAAGCGCGAAGCCCAGTAGCCCCTGAGCCTTAATTTGGGCACAGGTGGCCGACTTAAGGATCAATATCTAGAATAAATTGACTTTACTCACAATTTATGTGTAATGATTCTATGTATCCAAGTACTTTACATCATTACAAATGCCTCTGTTCTACAAACTTTGTTAACCAGCCTTCGGCTTCTCCCTTCTCGACCATTGGCCGAGGAGTGTTTCCTACTCCTGGTCCGCCAAGGCGAACCAGACTTTTCGGATAACAAAGCAATCCGGCTATTTGGTTCTACAAACAAAGTGGAACAGAGCTTATGTTATATTACGTTTAAGCGTAAGAAACATCTTCCAAGAAAAGTAGTTCCCTTATAAGTTCCTTTTCTCAGGCTATCATGTTGACCATGATCGTGAAACCTCAACTCCGATCAATGTGGGAGAAAAATATTGAGGATTTAGTTTGGGGAAATTTCCCGAACTCTGAGGTCTTTAATGAACCTAAATTTTCACTTCCGTCGTTGCCGACCAATTGTATTCTTAAGATGCCTAGCTTTCGGCTTCACCCAGTCTGAGGTACTAACTCGGATGACCCGGTAGTAACAATCACAAAGGTGCTCCCTTTACCCCCTAGCCGAATAATCGGGAACGTAGGGGGTAAGCACAGGAGCAAGGCAACCCAGCTTGGCCAAAATCTTAAGTCAAATTGATGCATATTTATGGCTTTATAATGATGATTACGGAAGGCAGCTTTTGTATATTGAATACAAACGCTAATGATATGTTGTGCTCTCCAGGAGTCCTGATGTAACCGCGCCGAGGTGCCTCAAGGGGCCCTCGGCATATGTTAGGATGGTCAGCTTTATGCTATATGTTATTTTGACTCCATTGCAACCGTTTATCATTTGAAAGTGGCCCATCGTCGGCTTCCACCCCTTCGTAGATGCTACGCAGGGTGTTTCCGAAGTAACAAGACAACCCGTAGCCGACGTCTCGGTGCCCGAAGGCGGTTGCGTTAGCGGAAACGAGGCAATCAGATATGCAGGCTTTATAACTTTCACTTAGTCATAGGAGCTTAAAGTTGGGAGGCCAGTTACTAGCCCCCTGTTAGTGTTCGGCATCATCCGAGGTCAAGCCATTAACACTTCGACCAATTTTATGAAGGGCTCACGAGGTAACCTCTATCGATCTATAGTTTGACACAGTCATCGGATCGCTGACCAGTTTGCGCTCATTGTGACAGTCAGTTTTCGGCTTTCTCCACTGAGGTACTTGACCAGTTAAATCTGAAGTACAATCGCAGTGGTTCTCCCTTTGCACACCTAGCCGAACAAAGCGGAACGTAGGAGGCAAGCACAGGAGCCGGGCAACCCAACTATTGACCGAAGACACAATACGAAACTGATGCATATAAAGCAATATCCGAGAACGTTTTGCTGAGGACTCCTCAGAGTACCTTGGCTTTTGGTGGGTTTGGCTCTAGTCACAGCCCCCCCGTTGATATTGTCGATGCTTTAAAGGCGTCCGGCTTTGTACTGCGAGGCTTATGGTTTTGACAACGCCGAGGTGCAGCTCGGCAGGAAAGATGCTGAACTGCGGGTCGGAAAAGATTTCCTGAGCAAAACCATCATGCAGAACACCTCGATCAAGAGGATGTCCCACCTCCTGAAAGGAAAACATACAAGTAGGTTAAAGGTGCCATAAGCTCAGGAAACCAAAAAACTTTAGTAAAAACTTTACGTCCGAACTAAATCAAGTTTTTTGGCGCCAATCCGAAAATTGGTCTTAAAATTAATTTGTGCTTCCGTCGTGCTTTAACATGATATATCCGATCTCCAGACTTCAAGCGGGTCAACCTGCGGCTTCAACCTCCTATCCCGAAGGCGGAGTGCTTCTCAGGCCAGTTTAGCGAAATAGACTCAAGTGGCTTTAGAGGGAAACTAGGCTACCCAGTTATTGACCATACACTCGCGTCGGAAAAAGGATTAGTAGAAAAATACTTTGCAATGACTAAGAAGAAAACACTTATTATAACGGCTCATATAAATTTAAGAGCCCCAGTTAACATGGGAAAAAGAAGTGTTTTTAACAAACATTGTTTTTGTCTAACAAAAATATAATGCTTGGTCGAACCGAACAAAAATTAAAAATTGTAGAAAGTTGAGCTTGGAAGCAACTTAGCTGGTTAATGTGCTAGGCGTTGATGACGTAGTCCGGGCTTGCAACGGGTCGAGATCCCAGCCCCCAAGCCGGTCCTGGGGTGCCCGAGCGAAGAGCTCGGTTTGACGAAGTGGTAGTACAGCACTGCCGATATGTTGAGGCGAAGCCCCCGATCTAGCCGAGATGACGAAGCTGGTCGGCTGGTGACGCCGAAGTCCCCGATCCAGCCGAGATGACGAAGCTGGTCGGCTGGTGACGCCGAAGTCCCCGATCCAGCCGAGATGATGAAGCTGGTCGGCTGGTGACGCCGAAGTCTCCGGACTAGGTTGATGAAGAGATGGCGAAGCCCCCGGTCTAGCCGAGGTGTCGGAGCAGGTCGGTAAGGTGACGTTGCAACCCCCATGCCAGCCGAGGTGTCGAAGCAGGTCGGCGAGGTGGACATCGGCTCAAAGAAGCAATGGCGCGGCGATGCCGACGCAGGTCGAAACTTTGTGACGCGCTCAATGCTGGCTTGAGAAGTGACCGCGCGGCGGTGCTGGCGCGCCCGACCCGTGCAATCCGTAAGGTGACGATGTTATCTTGACGATCATTAGGGAGAGCGGTGCCGAACTCTTGGTCGGCTCGCCGAGGTGATGATCCGAGGTGGTTGTCGTCGGCTCGATGAAGCGACGGCGCAGTCGATGCTGGTGCAGGTCGGCAGCCATGGAGCAACGTGGACAGGCTGGTTTGACACTGGCGTGACGACGAAGATCGCCTCGGAAAAGGCTTAAAATTTGCAGGCACGTGCTTGAAAACAAAACACAATACCCTATAAAAAAATCCCCTTCAAAAAGGATGTCCGATAATCTGTTCAAGAAAAAGATGAACTCGGGCCGGATTCGTTTTCGCGCAGAAAATAGATCCGAAAATTGATTCACTCATCGGACACTTCCCGGAGTTTGAACGGTCGGATCGAGCTGAAATTTTGAGGGGTGGTAGATATGGGAATTCCACAGCCGATGAATGGTTGGATCTTCCAAAGGACGCCCGAGCTGCGTGCTAGACTCCTCGCCCTAAACTCATCCAGATTCGACAGGGCTCCGGTATATCGGAGATCCCCGGAGATTCCTCCATCGGAACGCGACGAAATTTTGCAGGGTTGTTCTAGACTCAATTCCTCACAATTCCATTGAAGCGATCGTCAAAGCACGCTCGAGGATATGGGGACGGTGAACGCGAACCCGCTGTCCAGAAAAACTGCATGGTCACCCGAGGGCAATGTTGATCTTGAGCCCCCGAGCTCCATGGACGATTCCCCCATGATCTTGATAGAGATCGGAGTTGAAGTTGATGAGGGAACCAGTCCGATCTTGATGATCCGACATGTAGCGTTGTCCTCGGTCCAGCCGAGGTTGCTAGTCGAGCCGGCAACAAAGATGCCGTCGTCAACGATGAGGTTCGGTCCCGACGTGTAGATCGCGTCGGAGCCGATCTGAATTCCCATCGAACCACGCGATCGCACAGCGGAACTCTCAATGAAAGCACCAGTGTCGGTGTAAAAACCGGCGGATCTCGGGGTAGGGGTTCCCAAGCTGTGGATCTCGGATCGATGGTAACAAAGACAATGGAGACGATGTTTAGCCAGGTTCGGGCCCTCTTGATGGAGGTAAAACCCTAGGTCCTGCTCTTGTTTATATTGATGGAGATGTATCGAGTACAAGCTTGATCTACCTCAAGATCGTAAGTTGTGGTCTAAACCCTAGGGGTGAGGATTAATATCATAATTCTCTATCGACTAGCCTAGCCTCGGCTTATATAATATACCAGAGGCCTAGGATAACAAGAGTCCTAGTCAGCTACGCCGGTGGAGAGGAGTCCTTGTCTTGATCAGCAAGTCTTGTGGAATCTTGCTCGTATATGTCATGAGCTGCCCGAAGTGGCCCATTAGTGAACCTCCATGGGGGTCCTCGGCCCGACCCACTGGTCGGGAGACGACGTGGTGAGTACCCCCTAGTCCAGGACATCGTCAATGAGGGTGCGACGCATAATTACCGTGAGGGCGTCGAGCTCAACCAATGTGGAAGCCCCGCCGAGCATGCCAGAGACGGAGGACGGGCTGCTATGAGCGGGTGCGGGAGCAGGTGCGGTTGCAAGAGCAGGTGATGGTGCGATGTTCACCGAGTTGCTCCCGATGAAGCTAGGACGGGGATAATCCGCTGCCATTTTGCCTAGATTTTGCCTCGTTCAGTCGATAACAGCCTGAATCAAGGTATTAACTGAAGCTACGAAATCACTTCTGCAGGCAGCTAAAGCTGCACTGACTGTCTGATGGATCATCTCATCTCTTGTCACTAGAGTGGTCTCAGCTGCATTTTTCTCGACCGCAAGCTTCACCTTCTCGTCAATGTTCACCTGACTAAACTTCTTTCTCTGCCTTTTGGCCTCCGTGTCCTCGTGGTAGTAGAAATTCCACGTGGCCCCATCTCCGGCGCCGTGCACACGTCCATACTCCGGCCGGTTGTCCAAAGGGAGTCCCTTCAGCATGTTCAAGGCCCGGTTGAGAGGGGTGTCCCACTTGGGCCTCGCCGATGACTGAGATGACGAGTCGCTTTCAGCCGCAAGCTTGTGTTGCTCTTTCTGCGAAAGAAACATGAACCGTTCACAAATGTTACTACAACATGTAGTCGACTTGATCAGAAGCTAATATAAGGTGGAAAAATAATAATTACCAGTAATCTAATCAATTTTCTCGTGGGCGCGTCCGTGTAATAAACCTTTTTCTCCTTGTCCCACTTGTAGCAAGCCCTTATGAAGTCACGCTCCTGCGGGTCGGTGAACTCTGCAAAGGGGTCTAGGATCACCACGGCTTCACGTTCCGCATCCTCCTTATCCCATATGGGCCTCTTGCCAATGTAACCATGGCTTCCCAGGCAGTGGCTCCCCGTGTTCTTTTCCTGCATCCCCGTGAATTTCTCAGACTTACGCTTGGTTTCATCAGTAGCGCAAGTCTCCTTGAATTTTTCAAACTCCTCTTCTGAAAGTGTCAGATTGTCCTCCCAAATCTTGGAGTAGGGTTGTTTTTTTTCAATAGCTCGTTTCACCCTGCCTTTCCAGGTGGCCAACGCGTTGCCGAACTTGCCCATGGCGGCATTGTTTATCTTGACCATAGCAGGATCTTCCCACAGACATTTTTTGTCATTCCGGCTAGGGAACTGGAATTTGTTGTGTAGCTTCGTTAGGAGGAAATGCTCCATATTTGGTTTACTCCTTAAGTCCGAGTCGTTGATGCTCGCGGTTTCCCATAGGATGCATCCGACTTGGTTGCCGTAGCATTCTGTTGGCTCAAATTTGTCGGGGTGCACCTCTGTGACCAGCAGTCTTCTGGTGCCGAGCTTGTTTGGGCATCGTGTCCTCGACTTCTTCTTGTTCGCTTCGTTAGAGGCTTCGGCGCTGCTACCATCTGCACCGGTCTCGGCGCCGCGGTATCGGTGCCATCGGTGCCGGTGCCGGTCTCGGTGTCGGCGTCCGCGGCAGTACCATCGTCCGCTATGACATGGGGGTCATGCAAACCTCGACTTTGCTGACTAGACAAGAAGTCGAGGTAATCGTGCTCATGCAGTAAGGGGGCCCTGCAAACCTCGTCAGCGTGGGCAGAAGCCCTGGCTTCATCGTTGCTCGACATGTTTCCTATGATTAATTCTGCTAGTTTAGTTCTCAAACTATAATAAAATGAATAATGACATAAAAAAGGCTGTCTTCCGGCCCATGGATTGTTACAATTTAGGCCCATTAATGGTCCATATTGCGGTCCGGTTTTGGCCCACGAACAGTACGGCCCATGGATCCTACGGCACGTACGAGGCCCATGGATCCTACGGCCCGTAGGAGGCCCATCGTTACCACGGCCCGTATGTGGCCCAAGGTTATTGCGGCCACTAGCAAACCGAGGAAAAAGAACTGCAGTGACTACAAGCAAACAAATAAACAAGACTATAAGTAAATAAATAAGAAAGCAACTAATGCTAGGCTATTACAGCGATTACACAGATTACATCCACTGGGCATCAAAGTTCGCTACCAGTGCAAATATTAGGGAACAACAAAGCAGCATATTCCATACACTGGGCGTCTAAATTGGCCACCAGTGCAAATAAACGCGGCAGCAAAACGAGTCCAGAACTGAAACCACTTCAAAAGAGCTCAAGAAACGATATCCTGGGCACCCACCATGCTGGCAAGAAGCTTAGCAAGCTTATTAGCTTTCTCTTGTTTGGCGCTAAAATCCTCCAACTCTTGCTGTTTCTCCAAAAAGTATGCATCTGAATTCTATAGGGACTTCCTCAGTCCTTCGGCTTCTTGTTGTAGCACAGCTGATCGTTGTCTTTCAGCTCGTAGTTGAGACTCAAGAAGCCGAACTGATTCAGGCAGCGAGTTGGAAGGGCTTGTGCCAGCGGTAGTGGCCAGTAACTCGAACACTACATCAAGGCAGGACTTTGGGGTTGTCTCACTGTCTTCAAGATAGTTTTTGTCAGCTTTCTTGGAGAACAACAGGGTTGTCTCACTATCTTGGACCTTATCTGAATTACTTCATTTACCATTGCCTAATGGGGTACTCTTCTCCACTATTCTGCCGGCATTCTAAAAGAGAAACAAGCAGACACATCACAGGCTTAGCATATAATGAAACTCATTTTGGTAAACCAGTTCAGTAGTAAGGTTGATAGGATTATACTAACTTGTCTTCTATTGCAAGGTAGTACATAATAACAGAATGAAACAAACATATATCTATGTACTATGGTCACTGTATTGTCTATATCATCCTAGTTTATGTTGCCAAATCAAGATAGAGACACAGTTCAAATCATATCTGTTTAACACAAAGTAGCATAGACATAATATAACTGTGGGAAACTACACATCACTAACAACTCTTGTAATGTGCATGACATGAGAACATAACTGTTTATAAAATTGAAACTGAAATCAACATAGAGCAAGAAGTTACAACAGCAAACCAGTTAAAGAAACAGGTTTAAAACATACCTTTTGCACCATTGGAGTTTCAATTGGTTCCTTCAAATTAAAAATTAGTTGGTATGAGTAAATACAGTGATGCAAGAGCAAAGGAGAATGCACCATAGCTATGGAATCTGACCTGAGAACAGTTGTTCTTCTGCTTTGAGCGTGGAGTTTGGGTTTGCTGTGGTGGTCCTCATGCTTTGGGCACTGCAGTTGCCTTACTAATTGCTCGTGTGTGGGTGCTCTGTGGTGGAGATGCTGCTGTGTCAACTGGAAGTGGGTTACTATGGCTGGGGTTGGGGTCAGATGGGGTGTAGCTGGTTTCTGGCCAACGAGGTACGGGTACAATCTATAAGAGTGTCGGTTATGTGTGGTGGGGCTGGCTCTTGGGCAAGTACAACCGTGGTTCTATCTGCATCGACGGGTAGCACCATCTTTTGTGAAGACCGTGTTTTTACTCCCTTAGATATTGCCATCACCCCCTCCAATTCAAATGGCTGATAAACAAGAAAAGAAATTGAAGGTACAGACATTGTATGATAGCCAGATGCAGTAGTTCACATATATGTTGTCTAACCAAACAGGACAGCATGACACAATTTCACATATATGATGGCTAACTAAATAGGATAGCATGACACAATTTTAGATATATGATGGATAACTAAACAGGATAGAATGACATAATTCAACATACAATGACTATCTAAACAGGATGACATGACATAACTATATGATGTCCTTATAAACTAGGTCGGCATGAAAAAATTCACATACATGTTGTCTAAGTATACAGGATGGCATGATATAATTCACCTATATGATTGATATACCAAGCAGCTGGCACTCGCATATATGATCTCTAAACTAAGCAGATGGCATTGAATATTGTGTATAAGATGTCTAAACTAAGCAATGCAAGACACCATATGCATGATATGAGAAATATAACCATCGCAAGTTAGAGCATACACCTCAGCGGGGATATAAGACTGGTCATCTGTCTCTGAATCCTCCTCTGAGGAGCTACATGTAACCAGCGATATCTGCTTCAACAGGCATCATTGTCTGCTTTGAAGACCTTGTTTTCACTCCAGATTTTTCCATAACCGACTCAAATGGATGATGCACAGGAAGAGTAGTTCAATATACAAATATTGTCGGCAAATGGAATACGTAATGAAAAAAAAGGATGGCATGACATAATTCACATATATGATGCCTGGCTACACAGGATGGCATTGCATAATTCACATATATGATGGCTTGCTAAAAAGATGGCATTGCATAATTCACATATATGATATACTCCCTTCGTTCGTAAATATAAGTCGTTGTAGAGATTTCACTATAGACCACATATGGATGTATATAGATGCATTTTAGAGTGTAGATTCACTCATTTTGCTCTGTATGTAGTCCATAGTGGAATCTCTACAAAGACTTATATTTAGGAATGGAGGGAGTAGAAACTAAACAGGTGGCATTCACACAAAGCAGGTCTAATCTAAGCAAATGACATAGCAATGCAAGACACCATATGCATGATATGAGCAATATAACCCTGCCAAGCTAGAGCATAAACCTTGGGGGGGGGAGGAATAGGACTGGTCATCTGTCTCTGAATCCTCCAGCAAGATATCTGCTTCGACAGGTACCACTGACTGCTCTGAAGACCTTGTTTTCACTCCAGATTTTTCCATCACCGACTCAAATGGCTGATGCACAGGAAGAGTAGATGAATGTACAAACATTGTCGACAAATGGAATACATGATGAAAAAAAAATAGTATGGCATGATATAATTCACATATACGATGACTGGCTAAACATGATGGCATTGCATGATTCAAAAATGTGATGCCTGGCTAAACAAGATGGCATTGCATAATTCACATATATGATATAGAAACCAAACAGGTGGCATTCACACAAAGCATGTCTAAACTAAGCTGATGATACGATGTATAAAGTAAGCAATGCAAGGCACCGTAGGCATGATATGACCAACATCAGCATGCCAAGTTAGATCAAACACCTTAGGAGGTAAATAGGAGTGGTCTGCTCCCTCTGAATCCCCCTTTGAACAGTTATACTCCTCTGGAATACAATCTGGAATGGGGGGAGGGGGGGCTGCCACTGCGCCCACCATGGAGTGACGTCAGCATGACATTATATTCCCACACAACGCTCTTCTCTTTTTCTCTACATGTTCTGTACGATTGTGTACATTAACCGACATGCATAATAAAAAAACATAGTCAGATTATGTAAGGCCTAAGGGGTGCATGCAGAAATCTAGACTGATGGTAGCAACCAGTGGATAGATCCAAAACTAATGGTAGCAGGCAGATGATAGCTTTAGTTACAAAAGACATATGATGGCTCCTCTACTGTTTGTTGCCCACCCAACATGAACCACATAGAAGACCCGAGATGAACCAGATAGTAGACAGAGATACTATTCATTGCTGCCTCAATATGTGCGCCACAAGCATTTTAAAACTCAAGTCTGAACATTCGTTTGGACCTGACTCAGAGTCTAAGAGGTGAATAGGACGATAAAGTAGAAGGTAATATTAATCGATGTATAACGTACGCAGACACGAAAGAGTGTGACCTCTCTTCCAAAACTATTTAGTCGACAGGTTCATCTTCTCAGTTGATGATGGTAATGCAGTTGGATTGGCTGCCGGCATCGGGGAAGAAGATCTGAGGCGGCAAAAGAAGGTCTGGAGTGGGGATCTCTACTGCGGTGGACGCTTCCGTCGATGGAGCAGCTCAGGTGGGGTGGACGACGGCACGGGAGCAGCGGGACAAAGTACACAGAGTTTTCTTTGACACCTATCTGTAAATGAAGTAAATCTGTATGGGCTCCTTTGAACTGGAGGATTCTAAAAACGCATGAACGGAAAAAACACAGGAATAGGATAGGAATGCACGTGCAAAACTGAGCATTTGCAAACACAGGATTTCTATCAAACTGGGTGTTTGGTTCACAGCAATTGGAAGAACATAGGAATGCAGAGAAACTTGGTCAAATTAAAATCAAACCACATGAAAATGTAAAGTTAGAATCTTCTTATGCCACTAATGCACTTAATCTTGTTCTTCATGCATAGGAATTTGTAAAGGACGACCAAGTGGATATTAAAATTCCTACATTTTTTCTTTGAAAGAGACACCAAAGGAAAAAAAATCCTCCAGTTTTGCTTTGCTCCATTCCTTCTAACCAAATGCATGAATAGTAGTACCATAGGAAACTTTCCAAGTCCTATGTTTTCCTTCACTTTTTCTTTGAATCAGTGGCGATTCTAGTATGCAGTCTTCAACAGGATGATGCCTACCCTTGAATAATGTTTTTGTACTGCTACTATTTTGGACACAACCAACTAGCTCAACTACAAGGCCCATCTACACAAGCACGGCTCCAACACGCAAAAATAAAAAAATGATCGCTTCCGAGAGAGTCCAACATGGATAGCTAACTTGCCTACTACCTCACTGCATGTCATATGGGAGAAACTATTCGTATTTCTCGTTACTACTTGTTCTCAGTGGGTGTTCTTGCCTGCATGAACTGGATATTTTTCGAAAAGAAACCTAAAGTTTTTCAATATATGCTACATGTGCTCTGTTGTACTCTAAATAAATTTGAGCTTATATGGACAACATAAGTAGGTCCATTATTCTAGTTAATAAATTATATCTTTAAAAAACCAAACAATTCAGTAATAGTACATGTTCATGTTGTAATCTGAAATTTTGTGAGCTTATTTGGTCCACATGATTATGAGATAATGGCTATCTTGCTAAACCGATTCAAATTGTGGTTCAAAAGAGCATTTATTTTTCTCCTTGTTAACTTTGAGACCACCGTCCATTTCTTTCTAGATTTGCAACTATTTTGAACCAAAGGATCCCTAATGGATCGACATGAATGTAGAGTAAAAAAGTGATGCGACAAGTGTACAACCTCTTTGGCGTAGCCTTGTCGACCTCAGCATCATTGGGTTGGTCGTGGAGGATGGTGCGGCTGGTGTGACTATCGGAGGCAGGGAAGAAGATGTGAGGCATCTGGAGACGGTGCCGAGGGTACTGCTCCGCTGTGATGGACGGTTCCGTCGTTGGAGCAGCTCCGGTGAGGTGTACGACGGCAAGGCTGAAGCAGGACAAGACAGACAACATTAATCTGAGGTGGGATTCTAATAGCATCTGCAATAGATGATGTAAAATACATCAACAAACAGTGCTAGATGTAAAATGCATCAGCCGTGCTGCGGTTGCTCCAACAGATGATGTAAAAACTGTTGACTCTGAACTTAACTGAAGAAACTGAATTGTACAGTCAAAACTGAATTTTACTGACGAAACTGAATTTACTATCGAAACTGATTGCACTAGTTCACTGCAATAGAAGTTTAGGATGCTCGAGCACTAGTAGCTCCCGAAGTAGTGATCTAAATCAGCAGCCGTGCGAGCAGTGAACGCACTAGCAGAGAGCAGCTCGTGCAGCTGCAGCAGCTGTTCCCAGAGCAGCAGTGCGAGCGAGAGCTAATGCGGCAACTCGTGTAGCTACAGCAGGTCGTGTAGTAGCAGCAGCAGCGTGAGCGAGAGCAAGAGCAGAGCACAACAGCAACACGAATGAGAGCAAGAGCAGAGCAGCAGCGCGACCGACAGCAAAAGCAGAGAAGCAGCGCGAGCGAGAGCTGGAGCAGTAGCAGCAGTGTGAGCAAGAGCCAGAGCAGCAGCAGCTCCTGCTGGTGTTGGTGTCGCCGCCGAGGGAGCAACGCCATGGGGGAGAGACACCATGGAGGAAGAGACCGGTGACATCGCCGTCGATGGAAACGCGCCATGGCGGCTCGGGATCGAGCACCAGCAGCCCCGTGAGATCGAATAAATGAGAAAATGCAGCGATGAGTGTAGAACCTCCTTGGTGGTGCCGAGTAGGCTTCAGCTTCATCGGAGGAATTGGAGAGGGTGTTGCGGTTTCGGTGGGGCAGGTGAAGATGGCGCTGTGGGAATGGAGGTGGCGCGTTAGACGAGGCGAACGTCGGGGCAGCTCCTTGGAGGTGGAGGATGAGGTGGCTGAACCGGCGGGACGACAAGATCGATGACGGATCCTCATCCGGAGTGGTGGATGAGGGACATCGAGCTGTTGCTGTGGACGACGTCGTTGGGGAAGAGGCTTCGGCTGGGCGGCGATCAGGTGGCGGACGGAGGAGGGTGGGGTTTCGCGGGTTTTGGCGGCCTCGATGTACGAATGGGGGTAACGCAGGGGAAGAGACGGGGGAGCCATGGCTTAGGGACACGCTTGTCCGAAATTTGGGGTAATTTACGACAGTACCCCCACCAGTTTTAACCATGGGACGTTGAGGCGGTATTTCTTGCTGAGGGGTAGAAGCGGGATTTCGCGTGTTGGGCGGCACGACCGATTTCGGATGAGGAGGGAGTTTTCGCGCGCGTTGAAATTTCGGGATAACAAGATGTGGGTTGAAGAGGCAGGAGTTTCGCACCACAAGAGACAAAGAGATACTCTAGCTTGAAAATTTCGCGATAACAAGGCGCGGCTTCGAATTTCGGGAGAACAAGCTTAACGTGTACAAAAAACAAAACAAAAGACAATTCATACAAGACAAAAGAGAGTCATGTCCCGTTTTACTATATTACTACAAATGTCATTCAAAACCAACAGCAAATAACTAAAAAATTCGGTAGAACAAGCTTAGCGTGTACAGTACCAAATCAATTCGCACTTCCCTCAACAACAACAAAAAAACAAATCAAGGCACTCCCGCAAAAAAAATCAAATCAAAACACTGTTGTCTACCATATTGACTCAATTTGAATCAATTTTCCCTATTTGAATACGATTGTTGTCAAGTTATACCATCATTTAAATATTATCTTGATAATACAATACATGCATATAGTAGTAATCCTATTTAAATATGAACTACATGTACCATACGATCTCCAATTCAAATATTTGTATCCATTTTAATGCTGAATAAAAATCACAGTACATTTCATGCTCTAGCTAGACGTCTGGAATGATCTAAACCCTGTTTTCATATGTATAATGTGTTTAACACACACAATGCATGCCCCCCACACAGCATTTAGATGTTAGCTACGAAAGCCACACATTATCTCAAATTCGAATAGTTATGTCCATGCATGGATGCAATGTGGTCAAATGATGCCTGCCATCGGTGTCTCAAATTCAAATCAATTTGGGCTTGTTCGACGTGTATATAGTATTGCATGTTCGATTCAAAACCACATGCATATCTTGATTATATTCATACATGCATGGGTTACAAACATCATGATCTCTTATTCAAATATTTTAATCCACTTTTAAATTGATTATCATCTATATCTGAGTCTTCTACACCCACACGCACACTCCTATCTTTGTGAATATATACCACTAACTTTCCTATCGTGCATGCATATATATATGCACACACACTCCCCACTTGGCATCCTCTACATCGCGCACACACATTCTTGTTCTCTAGGTCGGTCTCCCACGATCTCTCTAGGTCTCTCCATTTGCCTCTTTCCCACACACACCGATCGATATACCCCTCTAGCTAGGTCTGCCTAGCTACCACACAAAAACATGTAGACATATGGTCCTACCCTCCTCTCACCATCCATGCCTCCCACCCTAACTCAGAGGAACGCGTGCACTGTTGCCCCCTCTGTTGTTATCCATCTCGCACTCATACACTGTCTCAAGCTAACTAACTAATAGGCCTCTCACACCATCTCCTAGGTAGCTAGCTAGCTAGCTGCACCCCTCCCCCCCACACCTCTCCCTCTCTTCGTCACTCTGGGAGTTTTTTATCTCTGACACATGCATGCATGTGCACCAATCGATTTCCCTCTATGTGTGGGCAGGTCTCTCTTGCTATTTTCCCACACAAACCGACCAATCTATATCTCTAGTTAGGTCTCCCCCTCTTTTCCCACATACACACATCGACGAAACTACGACCTCTCTCGATAGGACCGCCTACCACACACACATTAATTGTCCCTCCCCATTTCATCATCCATGCCTTCCGCTTTATCTATCAATCAAACACGCGCGCCCACGCACGTTCTTGTCCCCTCTCTTTAATTATCAATATCACACTTGTACTCCTTCCTTATCTTCGTCTACCTGGACTCTCGCACCATATTCAAGCTCCCCCTTTGTCCTAGAGCTTGTACACTCATAAAGTTCTTCCCTCTATCCGTCTCTATCGATATCTGGCGTAAACGATTCTTCCCCTCTCTTCTCGTACATTGCCCCTGCACATACATATACTATGTATGCAGGCCTCTCTTTGACACAAACATATCTATAGAAGAGGTGCACGCACGCACACACTCCTTCCGTCATACACACACACGGGTACACGGTGGAGCACATTTCTATAAGAGGCAGCCCACGTGATTGATAATTTGACGTGTGTAGAAAGGCATTTTAGATGATGTGGCACTAGTACTTCCGGTACGTGGAAAGCAACCAAGTTGGATTTGCAATAGCATGGCACCACTTTGTAGGAAACAAAATACGAGGAAGATCTTGTTTAGGGTGATGTCTCTCTTTTTTATTCAATATATTTATGAATAAAATGATGTGGGAGGCATCAATGAAGCCACGTGGCACATGTGGAGGTGTTGTTTGCCAGCTTCCTGTGTGGATTTGATCACACTGATGTGCCGATGGTTCTAGAAGAACGTAGAACTTTTTTTTGAGGGTGGGTACACTTAGGTTACTGTAGACGTGAATCCGAAACACCTAGACCGTTGGATCAACATCAATGAATGGCTAATATCATGTCACACGTGAACGATTGAGAATTTCAAAACTAATTATAGAAATAGCCAGCAGCGGGCTCCTCTTTTTTTGGTCTGAGAGGTTGTGGGCGTTTGGCTCCGCCACGATGGTCTCCGAGAGCACGGGCCCACGTACGCATCCGAGAAATGTATGCAAACCGTCGGCAAAACTTCCACGCCTCTGCTCCAATAAAAAAAAACTCCCTTGCTTGCCGCGCTGGAAAAACACCCCCTGGCCTTTCTAATGGCGATTTCTATCGACCGATCTCGCTAAGGAGTGAAATCAAGTGTTACACTTTAGATATTAAGTTAGGCGGTAAACTTACAGCCCATCATGTTCGCGTCGCACCAACACACGGTCGGTCCGGCCCGCCGCTCATCGAAGGGACGCGCATCGGCTTGGTGCATCAATGACATGTGCAACCACCTGTGAGCAGTAGCACGAATAGGCGGTCGGTCCGGCCTGCCGCTCACCGAAGAGACACACATCGGCTTGATACATCACTGACATGTACGACCACATGTGAGGAATAGCAAACCGACAGGCCAAGATCCCCCACCTACTGCGCGACAAAAGCCCGGCCTTTTTAATAATAGTATAGATTGCACCAAGGAGCAGACCATGGCTCCCTCAGTTGCGAACGCTCGCATGGCAGTTTCATGTATGGGGAGGGGCGTGGTGTGGCAATTTTGTAAAATGCCATGGCATTTCTTTTTTTACTGCTGTTTTCGACCAATAACTGGCACCGTCGGATGCAGATCTTACGGTTACTGGGGCATCCACCAGGAATAGCCTAGTGGAGAACTATTGACTTTTTTTTCACACGCATTACATCGACACATATCATCTCTCTCCCTCTTTCCCACGCACACACCTATGCTCACGAGTCTCTCGGGACTTCTTGCACACACCATCTCTAGCTCTCTAGGTCGATGCCACACACATACACTTGTACTCTAGGTTTAGTATGTTGTACACGAAGAGAAGAGGTGCACGCACGCACTCGTCCTCTCCCACACACGCATCTGTAGCAACGAATCGTAGTGTTCTCAACCATCCGATTTGCTCTATCAAAGGTTCATGTTGCTCCTTGGCCTTCAGATTCAAAGGTTCAAAATGCGGAGCCTCAGCTGGAGGCGTGAGGTTTTGCTAATGTGGGTACCGCACATGGCACCAACACGACACAAGATTGGTCTGCCTGGTGCGCAGTCGGGTGAGTACTAGTAGTGTACTACTTTCATGTGTCGCGTCAACTCACATAAGTAGGCAACACTTCCTTAACAAACAAACATATAAGCAACTTATATTTATGTTTATTTCTTGCCCAAAGGATCTTATATCCAACAGACACAAAATATCCCTTGGACTGTTGGGAATTACTTCAACAGCTGATGTGATGTTGAAGTAATTGCTGCATCGCCACCAAAATCCACCATCTCTTAAGGTAAAGTAGAACAAACTAATCCCTACATTAGCATATTACTAAGATAACTAGAAGGCATTGTGGAATCATTTAGGAGGTGAGCTTGTCAATCCAAATGTGGAGGGACACCGTCCTCGATGACCCAGCCCCGGCCAGCAGCTAGGGCGGCACTATCAGGAAGGTCAGCTCCTCCACGGCGACGGCGTCGGGTTCCTTGCTACTTGTCACCTCGATTTCCACCTTGACGGCATTGGTACTGCCGTTGGGCCCCCCGGCGGCCTATTCGCCCACACCTCGGCCGCGTAGTGTGGTGGTGGGGATGCCCCCGCTCTGATGCAGACGACCGACACGGCGATAGGCGCGCCCATGCAAAGCGCGCCGCCGACCATGAAAAATGCGCGGCCGTCTTCCTCCACGAACAGCAAGCACCGCGGCTCCGACACCGGCACCTGCAGCTGGAGCACCTTGCCGTACTGGATCCTGTGCACGGGCATGGGGTGCACGGTGCTGAGGTGGTTGGGGAGCGACGGCGGTGGGCCTTCGTAGCCGCAGCCGGGCACGTGGCACTTGCACGGCGCGAGCGGACACGTGCTCTGTTGATCGTCGAGCTTGTGGTAAGTGACGTAGAGCCCACAGCCTTCGTGTGGGCACTCCACCCTCGCCGAGGAGAGGACGGCATCCATCGCTATGTTGCGCACGTCGAAGCCGTCGCCGTGCCTGCACTTCTGGCACTGCCGCTGGTTCCCGGGGCGCTCACAGCGGCAGTTCGTGCAGGCCAGGTGCCCTCCCTTGCACTGCACAAATCAATCGAATACCAACTCAATCAAGAAAACTATGCCTTGCTCGATCAGCCGAATGGACGAGATGTATTCGAACCTCGTACACCGGAGGCTTCAAGGGGCAGAGGCAGAAGGGGCAGTGGAACATGGTGAGGTCCATAAAGATGTCCATCGTCGGGTCCTGTTCCGTCGGCATGATCTCGCCCTCCTCGTGCACCACCATCTCTCGTTTTAGGGCCGGGGCATTAGAAAGTTTTGCCATCACATGTTCATACTTCAAGGTGCATTAAATCAACACATGAAAGGATCAAAAGGGAACTCACGGCATGCATGCATGCATTCCGTGATTTATGCATCGGTAAAAACAACTTTTTGAGAAAATCGAGTGTACTTCGTTGATATGTCGCGTTAGCTCGTACAACAAGGAGAAGCTTGATTACTAGGCCCTCTCCACCCCATGCGCGGTGGCTCGTAGGACGAGGAGAAGCTTTTGCTTACAACACGCTCTCCCTCCCCCTTGCGGAGGACATGCAACAGTTCATTTGGTGTCAGATTGCCAGAAGCATATAGTACTCATGTGCAGGGGAGGGGCATGGTGTGGCAGTTTTGTAGTAGTACAACTTCCCGAAGAGGTGAAGAGCCAAGCGCAACCCGAATGTGGCAGTTGTGAACGCTCGCGTCATAGTCTCATGTGTAGGGGAGGGGCGTGGTGTGGCAGTTTTGTAAAATGTGGTGGCATTTATTTTTTATTGCTGTTTGCGTCCAATAGGTGCCACCGTCGGATGCAGATCTTACGGTTATTGTGGCGATTGCTAGTTATAGGCTCATGGAGAACTGTTGACTAGTCTCTTTTTGACACGAATTTACAACATTGATACGGCTTGAGAGCCTACGAGGGAGAGGGTAGCGGTTCCCGAAACGTTGAACGGTCAATGATGCATCCTCATTCAATTAGCATGCAGAGGGAATTAATTGGAGAAGCAGAATGGAGCCAACACAATATGAATGCAACGCAGTTTACACTCTCATATGAAGGTGCCCCTCGACTTCAATCCATCTACCAAATCGTACGCACCTACTAGTACTACGCACCTAGTCTGCGCAACACTGCTCCCTCCAATCCAAGACCAAGTGACCAGAAGTCACAACCACCCATGGAGGCGATGGACGCGAGCGGCAGGCGGCTGTGCCAGATGATCCACGACGCCGGCCTATGGCCCGGCACCGAGCAGCGTCTCCAGACGGTGCTGGCGACCGCCAGCATCATAGCCCTCGGCAACAACGGCTTCACCTCTCACATGGGCGAGATGATGGTTTGCTCCATCCACAAGTTCACCGTCGTCAAGAAGCGTGCGGATGACCTTGCCGTACTCCTCCAGAATACGTGCCCAGGCTCCTCGTTGCCTGCCACCCTCATCGGCCTCCATGGTGACAACCTCTTTCCCACACTGGTGGCCCTACAGCTGCCTGATGTCACGCCAAAGAATGTCCACCTCGAGGCCGCGCTCGCCGCGCAACGCCTCGCCGAGCAAGAAACCATCGACCTACACATCCATGTCTACGAGGAAATCATCTACATAGGCCACTACAGGGCCACGGACGACGCTAAGACGTTAGCCTTCTTCGACGGGCTGGAAGCCTTGGATGCCATTGCTCCGAAGCATGTTGACCCTGCCACGAAAGCCGCTACTACTCAGCCGCCATTCGGTGGGCCGGCGCCCTGAGTCGGGGAGGAGGAGGTCGTCGATGGATGCATCTTTCTTCTTGCCTCCTGTAATCAGCACTGCATTGCGTCGTGGCCTTAATGTGTTACTGTATCGCATTATCATTCCAGTCGTAAATGACATGTGTGATCCCTTTCTCTCATTCAGCGTTAATTATATGTATCACTGTCTTCGCCCAGGTTTATTGGTCACCTTTCGTATTTTGTGCCAAATATTGACTTCAGATTTAACTAACAACAAGTTAATGCATGTCACAAAAAACAATATCGTTGGAAACTATGTTCAAATACGAATCCAACGATATATTTTTTGGTGACATGCATTAATATTTTGTTAGTTAAATCTATGGTCAAAATTTGGCACAAAGGGGACCAACAAACCAGGACGGAGGTAGTACTTACCTATTGCATCAACTTTGTAATTTACGTACGATGCATGACCCAACCTACCAAACTATAGTACTAGTATATATATATATATACACACTAGTACTATATATATATAAATATATACATCCCAGCTATTCTGCAACCCATTCCTGAATAAGCTATTCAGGAACCGTTCCTAACTGCTCGAAAACAGATAAGCTAACTGTGCGTCATATACTAGTTAACTGCCGGGCGGACTTTTTTCGGCACCATTTTTTCGTACTGTTTTTTTATTGTAATTTTTGAACCGTTTATCGGAATGATGCAAATGATATGCCGTTGGATAGCTATTGAAAAGGAGGAAAAAACTCATGTTGATCGTATTCCCAAATTGATTCGGTTTTTAAACAAAATTCAAAAAACTGAAAATCCATCAAACGTGTTTTCAATGTTTTTGTGAAAGGAATTTTCAAACCGTTTGTCGGAATGATGCGTATGATATACCGTTGGAAAGCTATCGATTGACCGAAACTTTTACATATAAAACACGTTTTCAGATTCTCTACGGTTTAGGAGCAGTTTTCAAAAAACTAAATTCATTTTCGACATTTTTTGCCCTGACTGCTACAGTACATGCTAACTGCTCGAGCGGAATAGCTAACTGCACTATGCAGAGCAAGCTAACTGCCTGAGACTGAAGAAATTGTTTTTTTCTATACTTTTTATCGCCGGGTCAAGCTAACCGCTAGGAGTGAAATAGCTAACTGCCGAGAATCACGGCAGTTAGCACCAAGTTAAGAGGTCGGACTGAATGTACTACAATTTTTTATTTCATTCCTTTTTCCCCGGGTCAAGTTAACTATCAGGACTGAAGTAGCTAACTGCCGAAGACGGCGGCAGTTAACTTGGTAACTTGGAAACCAAGTTAACTACCAGACTAAAAATCTATTTTTTTCCAATTTTTTCTGTTCGGGTCAAGATAACTGTCGGGACTGGAAGTAGCTAACTGTCGAGGATAGCGGCAGTAAACACCAAGTTAACTACCGGACCGACGAAACTATTTTTTATTCTTTCTTTGCACGGGTCACACTAACTGTAGCAATTTCATAAGTTAACTGCCACTTTGGACGAGTTTTTTTTCATATTTTTTATAGAGCTAACTGCTACTGTCATCGAAATCAACTTCTATGGACAAGTTAACTGCCACAATTTTTTTCCGATGGAAATGCTAACTGTCATTTTTTCACTTCATTTTTTAGCAGTTAGCAATATAACAGTTAGCCAATTAGCAGTTTAATTGGCAGACAGTTAGCAGCACAAATAGCACACAGTTAACCGTCTTAATTATTGTTGTTGCATATTCCCCCCTTTTAGCTAACTGCAACAACGCTAGTAGATAAGTGAAGAAGTGATAATAGTTAACTGACAGAGTACAAAAATGCAGCAAACTGACGAACAAGCATGCAAAAACCGGTGAGACCCGTGGCAGTTGGAAGGATGGAGGCGCTCGGCGCTGTAGGCAGGAGTCGACGACCAGTGTGGGGAACCACAGCGGCGGTCGTCGAGATCTGCACTTCTCCCCGCACAAGGATGGGGAGAGGTGGACGCGTAACCCCCTCCTCCGACTAGCTCAGCCGCCCCTCTCCATCTGCTCCGCGGCGGACGAATTTTGGCCAGCATCGCCGGGGACGAGCTCTGCCATCGCCCAGCCAACGGCCGCTGCTTCCCCTGTCCTCTGTTGTGCGAGCATGGTCGCTGGAGAAGCTCTATGCGTATTCCAGTCGATGCAAAGTAGCTCCCGGGAGCACCATATCCCACCACCGGCCCAGGCGGACACATCCGCACAACGCTGGATCAGGGGAAGAAGTGGTAGGCTAGCGATTGGGCTGGGGGAGCGACTGAGGGATGGGAGTGGGTCACGGCGGCGCGCGGTTGGTGTGTGGACAGACCTTGAGCAGGGAGGATCTCCATCGGGTTGCACGCCGCGGTGGGGAGGACAGACCTTGGGCTGTGCTCGAGGAAGATGTGCCCGGGGTGGAGGGTCTGATGCAGGAGGCAGCCTTGATCTGGCCCCTGTCGCGGTGGGAGGAGGCGTTGCGGGCCTTAGCACGACGTCGGCCAGGGTGGCCCGCGGGCGTGCGGAAGGAGGCGGTGGCGGTGGCTCGAGCGGGGAAGCAAGGAGGCCAGCGGCGACCAGATCGAGGAGTTGGGGAGGTATGCGGCGGCTAGAGTGTGTATCCGGGGAGGAAGGGCACGGGACGATGGGTTCTGGTGGACTACGCTGTGCGGAGGCGCGTGGGATGCCGCCGGGAGGAGCTGGGATCCAGGGAGGTTGGGTGGCGGGCGGAGCGAGGTCGGGTGAAGGAGCAGGTGGGGATGCCGGAGGACGCTCGGCCGGTAGGGTAGGTAGGGGGTCCCGGTGGTGGTGCGGTATCGGGGCCGCGGATGGCGGCGGCACGCGGCAGGGATGGTAGGCGGCGCGCGGCTGCCGTCGGAGGTGGCGGCGCGTGGGTCGCCGGAAGAAGAAGGCAGGTAAGGAGCGGGGTGAGGCATGAGGAGTGGGCGGTGTCGACGGTTTTAACCAGCTCCGCTCACGGCCGCTCGCTGCGCGCGGTGGTAGGAACAGGTAAGAGGGGTGGGGGTTTCTGAATAAGCTTATTCAGGAACTCTAAAGGGGGGTTGCAGAATAGTCCCACCCTATATATATACAGCCGGTCTATTCTCCTAATATTAGGAGAATAGTTGTTCTCCTAACACTTCCGCACTGCACGCTCAATGCAAGTGCACGTCATTGTTAAAGCAAGAGTACTGTAGTACTGAGACGAGTGAGCTTCCCGTCGCAAAAAAACTGCACGTAGTTTTTTCGGTACTGTTTTCACTCTAGTTTTTAAACCGTTTGTCGGAACAAGGCGTGTAATATACCGTTAGAAAGCTATGGATTAGGCGCAACTTTACCATGTTAAAGTTTTTTGGAGAGTCATCACGGTTTAAGAGAAGTTTTGAAAACGGTGCGGCGCCCGACGAGTGGCAGCGAGCATATTTCGCGTTTTTTCCTAAACTGCTCATTGGAATGAAGCAAATGATACGCCGTTGGAAATATATCGTCGAGGCGCAACTTTTTCATATATATTACTTTCTCTAGTTCATTATGGTTTAAGAGCAGTTTCAAATTTACTAAATCGTGGAATTCTGTTTTTCAAATTTTTGCAAATTTTCGGCACTGTTTTCGCTCCAGTTTTTAACCGTTTGTCGAAACGAGGCGTGTGATACGCCGTTGGAAAGCTACGGACGAGGCCCAACTTTCATATTTAGAATTTTTTTGAGATTCCTTACAGTTTTAAATGAATTTTGAAAATGGTGCGACGGATGACGAGTGGCAGCGGTAGTTTTTTCGTGATTTTTTACAAACCGCTTGTCGGAATGATGCAAATGATATGCCGTTGGAAAGATATCGTCAAGGCATAAATTTTTCATATATATATTGCTTTCTCTAATTCATTACGGTTTAAGAGCAGTTTTGAAAGTACAAAAATGCCGACACTCTGTTTTTCGCGACAGCAAAATCGACGAGTGAACTTCATCAGACAGAAGACTGCACTGCTTCAGACTAAAAACCGCACTGCATCGGATGGGGCAAGTGAACTGCATGATTTCTTTTGTCGGACATAAGTTTTTCCAAGACGAGCAAGTGAACCGCGCTTCACGTCGGGCGTAAGTGAACCGCAACACTATCGAGAAGTGAACCGCATTATTTTTTTGTCGTTTGTGTAACATTTTTTTCTGCACTTCACATTGGTAGTACGTGAACCGCGAAGACTACCGAAAGTGAACAACATTACTTTTCTTTATTTTCCCTATTTTTTGTGATTTTATTTTGGGTCTAAGTGAACCGCAACACTCTTCAAAGTGAACCGCAAGCACTCTTGAAAGTGAACCGCACTACTCTTTTTAGTATTTTAAACTTCTTCAATGAACACAACGTAAATTTTTTGCAAATACATTTTTTTTTCAAATGAAGTGTACTTCAAAGTCCTTCAGAGCGGACTTTTTTAAAGACCGGAGTGCACTGCATTTTCCTTTTTCTTTTTTCTCTATAGAGTTTTCGTTTTCCCCGTAGTGCACTGCATATATATTTTTGGTTAGTAATGAAATATGCATTGCGGGAACGAGGTGAGTGGACTGCAATTTTTGTTTGCATGCTACACATTACACATCGCGTTGTGGAATGCATGGTCACAGCATTGGCTTCCCCCCACGAGAGCACCTCCTCTGTCCCTTCTGGCCATGTTTACCGCTGCGACAAAGCACACACAGGTATTCAAGCCCTGCCGAACGGCACTGCACGCCCTGCCGAACCGCATGGCATGCCCAGTCGAACTGCACAGTGGTTCCAACGAACCCAAAAATGAGAAAAAAAGAATTGCGCGCAGAGGAAACATGTGGATGGCGTCGACGGCGACCAAAACAAACTGCAGCATGGGGGTGGGGCATCGCCAGTGAACTGCATGAGGTGGGAGGGAGACCTGCAGAGGTAGCCGAACTGCACGTCGGCCCTGCTCCACCTGGGGTTGAGGAGCGAGATGCCCAGGTAATAGGTGGGCTTGCCGTGCTCCATGGACGCAGCCCCATCTCCACTGGCAGACGCGGGGAGATCCGGCTTCCTGGGCACATGCGAGGCCACCGACCCCCTCCAAATGCAAGATCCGGCCTTCACGGGCACGCGCGCGGCCGTTGCCCCATCGCAGCGCGGGATCCGAACTCCACGGCAGAGGTAGGTAAGCCGCCGGCCATCCAGGGTAGCGCCGGCCGGTCAGGAGGGATGGAAGGGCGCCGCCGGCCATCCAGCATAGCGTCGGCCGGTCGGGAGGGTAGGCGCCATGGGGGGAAGGCTGGAGGAGGACGACGCCGAGTTTGGATGTTGGGGATCTGGTGGCTCTCGATCTCGGCGAACGCCAACTAGCGCTGCACAACTCGGGTTGGTGATGCGGGGCATCACTATGGAAGATGGAGGAGCCCAGATCCGGTGACCACCGGTGCGGGCCGGCGAGGGGAACCGGGAGGAGGGAGGTGGAGGAGGATCCCGACGCGAGGGAGGGAGGCGGCGGGACGGCGCGAGCCTGGGCCGGCGGTGGGTTGGGGCTGTGGGAGGTTGCCTGGCTGGGAGCATTGGAGGCGGGGGTGGTGGTCGGGGCTGAGTTGCTGGGTTGGGTCGGGAGCAGAGGGAGGTGAGGCGACAGTCGGGGAGGCGTGGCGCGTGGTGGGATGGGGCTTCGGCGGCGCGGGGTTGGAAGGGGTAGGTGGGAAGGTCGGGGGTGGTGGAGCCGTGGCGCGGCGAGGCTCGCCCGGGTGGGCACGGTGGATGAAACTGGGGGCGATGTGGGGAAAGGTGGAAGAAGGTGGAGGTGTGGGGATGGGGTGTTGGTGTGTGCGAGGTGGGCGGGTTAGTTTTTCAGATGGTTCGGCTGGCTGTGTGGGTGCGCGTCGGGGGTGTTATGAGAATAAGGCTAGGTGTTAGGAGGCTTCATCCACCGTGCCCACCCGGGCGAGCCTCGCCGCGCCACGGCTCCACCACCCCGACCTTCCCACCAACCCCTTCCAACCCCGCGCCACCGAAGCCCCGTCCCACCACGCGCCATGCCTCCCCGACTGCCGCCTCACCTCCCTCTGCTCCCGACCCAACCCAGCAACTCAGCCCTGAGCACCACCCCCGCCTCCAGTGCTCCCAGCCAGGCAACCTCCCACCTCCCCAACCCGCCGCCGGCCCGGGCTCGCGCCGTCCCGCCGCCTCCCTCCCTCGCGTTGGGATCCTCCTCCACCTCCCTCCTCCCGATTCCCCTCGCCGGCGCGCCCTGGTGGTCGCCGGATCTGAGCACCTCCATCTTCCATAGTGCTGCCCCGCATCACCAACCCGAGTTGTGCAGCGCTAGATCGGCGTTCGCCGAGATCGAGAGCCACCAGATCCCCAGCATCCACCCTCGGCGCCGTCCCCCTCCAGCCTTCCCCCCATGGCGCCCACCCTCCCGACCGGCCGGCGCTATGCTGGATGGCCGGCGGCGCCCTCCCTTCCATCCTGACCCGCCGGCGCTACGCTGGATGGCCGGCGGCTTACCTACCTCTGCCGTGGAGGACGGATCCCGCGCTGCGATGGGGCGACGGCCGCGCGCGTGCCCGTGAAAGCCGGATCTTGCGTTTGGAGGGGGTCGGTGGCCTCGCATGTGCCCAGGAAGCCGGATCTCCCCGCGTCTGCCAGTGGAGATGGGGCTGCGGCCATGGAGCACGACAAGCCCGCCTCTTACCTGGGCATCTCGCTCCTCAACCCCAGGTGGGGCAGGGCCGACGTGCAGTTCGGCTACCTTTGCAGGTCTCCTTCCCACCTCATGCAGTTCACTGGTGATGCCCCACCCCCATGCTGCAGTTTGTTTTGGTAGCCGTCGACGCCATCCACATGTTTCCTCTGCGCGCAATTCTTTTTTCTCATTTTTGGGTTCGTTGGAACCACTGTGCAGTTCGACTGGGCGTGCCATGCGGTTCGGCAGGGCGTGCAGTGCGGTTCGGCAAGGCTTGAATACCTGCATGTGCTTCGTCATAGCGGTAAACATGGCCAGAAGGGACAGAGGAGGTGCTCTCGTGGGGGGAAGCCGATGCTGTGACCATGCAATCCACAACGCAATGTGTAATGTGTAGCGTGCAAACAAAAAATGCAGTCCACAACGCGATGTGTAATGTGTAGCGTGCAAACAAAAAATGCAGTCCACTCACCTCGTTCCCGCAATGCATATTTCATTACTAACCAAAAATATATATGCAGTGCACTACGGGGAAAACGAAAACTCTATAGAGAAAAAAGAAAAAGGAAAATGCAGTGCACTCCGGTCTTTCAAAAAGTCCACTCCGAAGGACTTTGAAGTACACTTCATTTGAAAAAAAAATGTATTTGCAAAAACTTTATGTTGTGTTCGTTGAAGAAGTTTAATATACTAAAAAGAGTAGTGCGGTTCACTTTCAAGAGTGCTTGCGGTTCACTTTGAAGAGTGTTTGCGGTTCACTTAGACCCAAAATAAAATCACAAAAAATAGGGAAAATAAAGAAAAGTAATGTTGTTCACTTTCGGTAGTCGTCGCGGTTCACTTACTACCAATGTGAAGTGCAGAAAAAAATGTTACACAAACGACAAAAAAATAATGCGGTTAACTTCTCGATAGTGTTGCGGTTCACTTACGCCCGACGTGAAGCGCGGTTCACTTGCTCGTCTTGGAAAAACTAATGTCCAACAAAAGAAATCATGTAGTTCACTTGCCCCATCCAAAGCAGTGCGGTTTTTAGTCTGAAGCAGTGCAGTCTTCTGTCTGATGAAGTTCACTCGTCGATTTTGGTGTCGCGAAAAACAGAGTGTCCGCATTTTTGTACTTTCGAAACTGCTCTTAAACCGTAATGAATTAGAGAAAGTAATATATATGAAAAAGTTGCGCCTTGACGATATATTTCCAACGGCATATCATTTGCATCATTCCGACAAGCGGTTTGTAAAAAATCACGAAAAAACTACCGCTGCCACTCGTCCTCCGTCGCACCATTTTCAAAATTCATTTAAAACTATAAGGAATCTCAAAAAAAATTCTAAATATGAAAGTTGTGCCTCGTCCGTAGCTTTCCAACGGCGTATCACATGCCTCATTTCAACAAACGGTTAAAAAACTGGAGCGAAAACAGTGCCGAAACTTTCTAAAAATTTGAAAAACAGAATTCCGCGATTTAGTAAATTTGAAACTGCTCTTAAACCATAATGAACTAGAGAAAGTAATATATATGAAAAAGTTGTGCCTCGACGATATATTTCCAACGGCGTATCATTTGCTTCATTTCGACGAGCGGTTTAGAAAAAACGTGAAATATGCTCGCTGCCACTCGTCGGGCGCCGCACCGTTTTCAAAACTGCTCTTAAACCGTGATGAATCTCCAAAAAACTTTAACATGGTAAAGTTGCGCCTAATCCATAGCTTTCTAACGGTATATTACACGCCTTGTTCCGACAAACGGTTTAAAAACTAGAGTGAAAACAGTACCGAAAAAACTACGTGCAGTTTTTTTACGACGGGAAGCTCACTCGTCTCAGTATTGCAGTACTCTTGCTTTAACAATGACGTGCACTTGCATTGAGTGTGCAGTGCGGAAGTGTTACGAGAACAACTATTCTCCTAATATTAGGAGAATGGACCGGCTGAATATATATAGGGTGGGACTATTCTGCAACCCCCCTTTAGAGTTCCTGAATAAGCTTATTCAGAAACCCCCACCCCTCTTACCTGTTCCTACCACCGCGCGCAGCGAGCGGCCGTGAGCGGAGCTGGTTAAAACCGTCGACACCGCCCACTCCTCACGCCTCACCCCGCTCCTTACCTGCCTTCTTCTTCCGGCGACCCACGCGCCGCCACCTCCGACGGCAGCCGCGCGCCGCCTACCATCCCTGCCGCGTGCCGCCGCCATCCGCGGCCCCGATACCGCACCACCACCGGGACCCCTCACCTACCCTACCGGCCGAGCCTCCTCCGGCATCCCCACCTGCTCCGTCACCCGACCTCGCTCCGCCCGCCACCCAACCTCCCTGGATCATAGGTCCTCCCGGCGGCATCCCACGCACCTCCGCACAGCGTAGTCCACCAGAACCCATCGTCCCGCGCCCTTCCTCCCCGGATACACACTCTCGCCGCCACATACCTCCCTAACTCCTCAATCTGGTCACCGCCGGCCTCCTTGCTTCCCCGCTCGGGCCACTGCTACTGCCTCCTTCCGCACGCCCTCTGGCCGCCCTGGCCGACGTCGTGCTAAGGCCCGCAACGCCTCCTCCCACCGCGACAGGGGCCAGATCGAGGCCGCCTCCTGCATCAGACCCTCCACCCCGGGCACATCTTCCTCGAGCACAGCTCAAGGTCTGTCCTCCCCGCCGCGGCGTGCAACCCGATGGAGATCCTCCCTGCTCAAGGTCTGTCCACACACCAACCACGCGGCGCCACGACCCACTCCCATCCCTCAGTCGCTCCCCTAGCCCAATCGCTAGCCTACCACTTCTTTCCCTGATCCAGCGTTGTGCGGATGTGTCCGCCTGGGCCGGTGGCGGGATATGGTGCTCCCGGGAGCTCTTTTGCATTGACTGGAATACGCATAGAGCTTCTCCAGCGACCCTGCTCGCACGACAGAGGACAGGGGAAGCAGCGGCCGTTGGCTGGGCGATGGTAGAGCTCGTCCCCGGCGATGCTGGCCAAAATTCGTCCGCCGCGGAGCAGATGGAGAGGGGCGGCTGAGCTAGTCGGAGGAGGGGGTTACGCGTCCACCTCTCCCCATCCTTGTGCGGGGAGAAGTGCAGATCTCGACGACCGTCGCTGTGGTTCCCCACACTGGTCGTCGACTCCTGCCTACAGCGCCGAGCGCCTCCATCCTTCCAACTGCCACGGGTGTCACCGGTTTTTGCATGCTTGTTCGTCAGTTTGCTGCATTTTTGTACTCTGTCAGTTAACTATTATCACTTCTTCACTTATCTACTAGCGTTGTTGCAGTTAGCTAAAAGGGGGGAATATGCAACAACAAAAATTAAGACCGTTAACTGTGTGCTATTTGTGCTGCTAACTGTCTACCAATTAAACTGCTAGTTGGCTAACTTCTATATTGCTAACTGCTAAAAAATGAAGTGAAAAAATGACAGTTAGCATTTCCATGGCAAAAAAATTGTGGCAGTTAACTTGTCCATAGAAGTTGATTTCGATGACAGTAGCAGTTAGCTCTAGAAAAAATATGAAAAAAAACTCGTCCAAAAAGGCAGTTAACTTATGAAATTGCTGCAGTTAGCGTGACCCGTGCAAAGAAAGAATAAAAAAATAGTATCGTCGGTCCGGTAGTTACTTGGTGTTTACTGCCGCTATCCTCGACAGTTAGCTACTTCCAGTCCCGACAGTTATCTTGACCCGAACAGAAAAAATTGGAAGAAAAATAGATATTTAGTCTGGCAGTTAACTTGGTGTCCAAGTTACCAAGTTAACTGCCGCCGTCTTCGGCAGTTAGCTACTTCAGTCCTGACAGTTAACTTGACCTGGGGAAAAAGGAATGAAATAAAAAATTGTAGTACATTCAGTCCGACCTCTTAACTTGGTGCTAACTGCCGTGATTCTCGGCAGTTAGCCATTTCACTCCTAGCGGTTAGCTTGACCTGGCGATAAAAAGTATAGAAAAAAACAATTTCTTCAGTCTCAAGCAGTTAGCTTGCTCTGCGTAGTGCAGTTAGCTATTCCGCTCGAGCAGTTAGGATGTACTGTAGCAGTCCGGGCAAAAAATGTCGAAAATGAAGTTAGTTTTTCGAAAGCTGCTCCTAAACCGTAGAGAATCTGAAAACGTGTTTTATATGTAAAAGTTTCGGTCAATCGATAGCTTTCCAACGGTATATCATACGCATCATTCCGACAAACGGTTTAAAAATTCTTTTCACAAAAACATTGAAAACTCGTTCGATGGATTTTCAGTTTTTTGAATTTGGTTTAAAAACCGAATCAATTTTGGGAATACGATCAACATGAGTTTTTTCCTCCTTTTCAATAGCTATCCAATGGCATATCATTTGCATCATTCCGATAAATGGTTCAAAAATTACGATAAAAAAACAGTACGAAAAAATGGTGCCAGAAAAAGTCCGCCCGGCAGTTAACTAGTATATGACGCACAGTTAGCTTATCTGTTTTCGAGCAGTTAGGAACGGTTCCTGAATAGCTTATTCAGGAATGGGTTGCAGAATAGCTGGGATGTATATATATATATATATATATATATATATATATATATATATATATATATATATATATATATATATATATATAGTACTATATATACTAGTACTATAGTTTGGTAGGTTTGGTCATGCATCGTACGTAAATTACGAAGTTGATGCAATAGGTAAGTACTACCTCCGTCCTGGTTTGTTGGTCCCCTTTGTGCCAAATTTTGACCATAGATTTAACTAACAAAATATTAATGCATGTCACCAAAAAATATATCGTTGGATTCGTATTTGAACATAGTTTCCAACGATATTGTTTTTTGTGACATGCATTAACTTGTTGTTAGTTTAATCTGAAGTCAATATTTGGCACAAAATACGAAAGGTGACCAATAAACCTGGGCGAAGACAGTGATACATATAATTAACGCTGAATGAGAGAAAGGGATCACACATGTCATTTACGACTGGAATGATAATGCGATACAGTAACACATTAAGGCCATGACGCAATGCAGTGCTGGTTACATGAGGCAAGAAGAAAGATGCATCCATCGACGACCTCCTCCTCCCCGACTCAGGGCGCCGGCCCACCGAATGGCGGCTGAGTAGTAGCGGATTTCGTGGCAAGGTCAACATGCTTCTGAGCAATGGCATCCAAGGCTTCCAGCCCGTCGAAGAAGGCTAACGTCTTAGCGTCGTCCCTGGCCCTGTAGTGGCCTATATAGATGATTTCCTCGTAGACATGGATGTGTAGGTCGACGGTTTCTTGCTCGGCGAGGCGTTGCGCGGCGAGCGCGGCCTCGAGGTGGACATTCTTCGGCGTGACATCAGGCAGCTGTAGGGCCACCAGTGTGGGAAAGAGGTTGTCACCATGGAGGCCAATGAGGGTGGCAGGCAACGAGGAGCCTGGGCATGCAGGCTGGAGGAGTACGGCAAGGTCATCCGCGCGCTTCTTGACGACGGTGAACTTGTGGAAGGAGCAAACCATCATCTCGCCCATGTGAGAGGTGAAGCCGTCGTTGCCGAGGGCTATGACGCTGGCGGTCACCAGCACCGTCTGGAGACGCTGCTCGGTGCCGGGCCGCAGGCCGGCGTCGTGGATCATCTGGCACAGCCGCCTGCCGCTCGCGTCCAAAGCCTCCATGGGTGGTTGTGACTTCTGGTCACTTGGTCTTGGATTGGAGTGAGCAGTGTTGCGCAGACTAGGTGCGTAGTACTAGTAGGTGCGTACGATTCGGTAGATGGATTGAAGTCGAGGGGCACCTTCATATGAGAGTGTAAACTGCGTTGCATTCATATCGTGTTGGCTCCATTCTGCTTCTCCAATTAATTCCCTCTGCATGCTAATTGAATGAGGATGCATCATTGACCGTTCAACGTTTCGGGAACCGCTACCCTCTCCCTCGTTGGCACTCAAGCCGTATCAATGTTGTAACTTCTTGTCAAAAAGAGACTAGTTAACAGTTCGCCATGAGCCTATTACTAGCAATCACCACAATAACCGTAAGATCTGCATCCGACGGTGGCACCTATTGGACGCAAACAGCAATAAAAAAAATAAATGCCATGGCATTTTACAAAAGTGCCACACCACGCCCCTCCCCTACACATGAGACTATGACGCGAGCGTTCACAACTGCCACATTCGGATTGTGCTTGGCTCTTCGCCTCTTCGGGAAGTTGTACTACTACAAAACTGCCACACCATGCCCCTCCCCTACACATGAGTAATATATGCTTCTGGCAATCTGACACCGAATGAACTGCTGCATGTCCTCCGCATGGGGGAGGGAGAGCGTGTTGTAAGAAAAAGCTTCTCCTCGTGCTACGAGCCACCGCGCATGGGGGAGGGAGAGTGCGTAGTAATCAAGCTTCTCCTTGTTGTCTGAGCTGACGCGACATATCAACGGAGTACACTCGATTTTCTCAAAAAGTTGTTTTTACCGATGCATAAATCACGGAATGCATGCATGCATGCCGTGAGTTCCCTTTTGATCCTTTCATGTGTTGATTTAATGCACCTTGAAGTATGAACATGTGATGGCAAAACTTTCTAATGCCCCGGCCCTAAAACGAGAGATGGTGGTGCACGAGGAGGGCGAGATCATGCCGACGGAATAGGACCCGACGATGGACATCTTTATGGACCTCACCATGCTCCACTGCCCCTTCTGCCTCTGCCCCTTGAAGCCTCCGGTGTACGAGGTTCGAATACATCTCGTCCGTTCGGCTGATCGAGCAAGGCGCAGTTTTCTTGATTGAGTTGGTGTTCAATTGATTTGTGCAGTGCAAGGGAGGGCACCTGGCCTGCGCGAACTGCCGCCGCGAGCGCCCCGGGAACCAGCGGCAGTGCCAGAAGTGCAAGCACGGCGACGGCTTCGACGTGCGCAACACGGCAATGGATGCCGTCCTCTCCTCGGCGAGGGTGGAGTGCCCGCACGAAGGCTGTGGGCTCTACGTCACTTACCACAAGCTCGACGATCAACAGAGCGCGTGTTCGCTCGCGCCGTGCTAGTGCCCCATGCCCGGCTGCGGCTACGAAGGCCGACCGCCGTCGCTCCCCAACCACCTCAGCACCGTGCACCCCATGCCCGTGCACAGGATCCAGTACGGCAAGGTGCTCCAGCTGCAGGTGCCGGTGTCGGAGACGTGGTGCTTGCTGTTCGTGGAGGAAGACGGCCGCGCATTTTTCATGGTCGGCGGCGCGCTTGGCATGGGCGCGCCTATCTCCGTGTCGGTCGTCTGCATCAGAGCGGGGGCATCCCCACCGCCACACTACGTGGCCGAGGTGTGGGCGAATAGGCCGCCGGGGGGCCAACGGCAGTACCAATGCCGTCAAGGTGGAAATCGAGGTGACAAGTAGCAAGGAACCCGACGCCGTCGCCATGGAGGAGCTGACCTTCTTGATAGTGCCGCCCTAGCTGCTGGCCGGGGTTGGGTCATTGAGGATGGTGTTCCTCCACATTCAGATTGACAAGCGCACCTCCTAAATGATTCCATAATGCCTTCTAGTTATCTTAGTAATATGCTAATGTAGGGATTAGTTTGGTCTACTTTACCTTAAGAGATGGTGGATTTTGGTGGCGATGCAGCAATTACTTCAACATCACATCAGCTGTTGAAGTAATTCCTAACAGTCCAAGGGATATTTTGTGTCTGTTGGATATAAGATCCTTTGGGCAAGAAGTAAACATAAATATAAGTTGCTTATATGTTTGTTTGTTAAGGAAGTGCTGCATACTTCTGTGAGTTGACGCGACACATGAAAGTAGTACACTACTAGTACTCACCCGACTGCGCACCAGGCAGACCAATCTTGTGTCGTGTTGGTGCCATGTGCGGTACCCACATTAGCAAACCTCACGCCTCCAGGTGAGGCTCCGCATTTTGAACCTTTGAATCTGAAGGCCAAGGAGCAACATGAACCTTTGATAGAGCAAATCAGATGGTTGAGAACACTACAATTCGTTGCTACAGATGCGTGTGTGGGAGAGGACGAGTGCGTGCGTGCACCTCTTCTCTTCGTGTACAACATACTAAACCTAGAGTACAAGTGTATGTGTGTGGCATCGACCTAGAGAGCTAGAGATGGTGTGTGCAAGAAGTCCCGAGAAACTCGTGAGCATAGGTGTGTGCGTGGGAAAGAGGGAGAGAGATGATATGTGTCGATGTAATGCGTGTGAAAAAAAAGTCAATAGTTCTCCACTAGGCTATTCCTGGCGGATGCCCCAGTAACCGTAAGATCTGCATCTGACGGTGCCAGTTATTTGTCAAAAACAGTAGTAAAAAAAGAAATGCCATGGCATTTTACAAAACTGTCGCTTAACTTAATATGTAAAGTGTAACACTTGATTTCACTCCTTAACGAGATTGGTCGACAGAAATCGCCATTAGAAAGGTGAGGGGGTGTTTTTCCAGCGCGGCAAGCAAGGGAGTTTTTTTTTATTGGAGCAGAGGCGTGGGAGTTTTGCCGACGGTTTGCATACGTTTCTCGGATGCCTACATGGGCCCGTGCTCTCAGAGACCATCATGGCGGAGCCAAACGCCCACAACCTCTCAGACCAGAAAAAGAGGAGCCCGCTGCTGGCTATTTCTATAATTAGTTTTCAAATTCTCAATCGTTCACGTGTGACATGATATTAGCCATTCATTGATGTTGATCCAACGGTCTAGGTGTTTCGGATTCACGTCTACAGTAACCTAAGTGTACCCACCCTCAAAAAAAAGTTCTACGTTCTTCTAGAACCATCGGCACGTCAGTGTGATCAAATCCACACAGGAAGCTGGCAAACAACACCTCCACATGTGCCACGTGGCTTCATTGATGCCTCCCACATCATTTTATTCATAAATATATTGACTAAAAAAGAGAGACATCACCCTAAACAAGATCTTCCTCGTATTTTGTTTCCTACAAAGTAGTGCCATGCTATTGCAAATCCAACTTGGTTGCTTTCCCCGTACCGGAAGTACTAGTGCCACATCATCTAAAATGCCTTTCTACACACGTCAAATTATCAATCACGTGGGTGCCTCTTATAGAAATGTGCTCACCGTGTACCCGTGTGTGTGTATGATGGAAGGAGTGTGTGCATGCGTGCACCTCTTCTATACATATGTTTGTGTCAAAGAGAGGCCTGCATACATAGTATATGTATGTGCAGGGGCGATGTACGAGAAGAGAGGGGAAGGATCGTTTACGCCAGATATCGATAGAGACGGATAGAGGGAAGAACTTTACGAGCGTACAAGAACTAGGATAGAGGGGGTGCTTGAATATGGTGCGAGAGGCCAGGTAGACGAAGATAAGGAAGGATTACAAGTGTGATATTGATAATTAAAGAGAGGGGACAAGAACGTGCGTGGGCGCGCGTGTTTGATTGATAGATAAAGCGGAAGGCATGGATGATGAAATGGGGAGGGACAATTAATGTGTGTGTGGTAGGCGGTCCTATCGAGAGAGGTCGTAGTTTCGTCGATGTGTGTACGTGGGAAAAGAGGGGGAGACCTAACTAGAGATATAGATTGGTCGGTTTGTGTGGGAAAATAGCGAGAGAGACCTGGCCACACATAGAGGGAAATCGATTGGTGCACATGCATGAATGTGTTAGAGATAAAAAAACTCCCAGAGTGACGAAGAGAGGGAGAGGTGTGGGGGGAGGGGTGCAGCTAGCTAGCTAGCTACCTAGGAGATGGTGTGAGAGGCCTATTAGTTAGTTAGCTTGAGACAGTGTATGAGTGCGAGATGGATAACAACAGAGGGGGCAACAGTGCACGCATTCCTCTGAGTTAGGGTGGGAGGCATGGATGGTGAGAGGAGGGTAGGACCATATGTGTACATGTTTTTGTGTGGTAGCTAGGCAGACCTAGCTAGAGGGGTATATCGATCAGTGTGTGTGGGAAAGAGGCAGATGGAGAGACCTAGAGAGATCGTGGGAGACCGACCTAGAGAACGAGAATGTGTGTGCGCGATGTAGAGGATGCCGAGTGGGGAGTGTGTGTGCATATATATATGCATGCACGATAGGAAAGTTAGTGGTATATATTCACAAAGAGGGGAGTGTGCGTTTTTAATCGTTGTTTCTATCTGTCTACCGTGCCAAGTAGCAGAAGCATAACCAAATGTTACATTTTCTACAAGTTCAAAAGGAAAAGCCTGCCGCGTCGCGTGGCACTCCCACATGGTTGAGAGTACTAGGGTCGGTGCGGCACGCCGCTCAAGCTAGGGAACACGTGTTGTCTAGCATTTTCACTGTCATGTGGGACCGCAGTTGAGCAAACCGACTATCGGCAAATCCCCACGCCGCCCGCTGTGCGTTGGCTGAGTTAGAATTAGAATAGAGAAACGAGAAGGGAGAAGAGCTAGCTGTAGCATGGAAGCCGTTGTCTGATGGGACTCGTGTTGATAGAGTAGGAGTACTCCGTAGTCGTTTGTACTCGTACGTACTACGACCACTCATTGGGTGCCTGTGACCTATACCTGTCATCACTTTGCAGCTATGCTTCATACTACATATTTTTTCACGCATTTTTCCAATTTGCTGAGATGTACTGTCGGCTCCGCGATTGAAAGCACATTTGCTCCCTTGGTGGTTTTGGTAATTCATAACAACATATATCTCATTGAACTAATATCCATTCAAGATTAAGATTTCAGGATGTTCAATGATTGGCATGGCATGGACTCGATATGTGGACCCCTCAAAATGCTAAGGACAAGAATTGGCAAGGATCAAGACTCTACATTTTTGGTTTAGTGATCCAAGATCACATTGAGTTCATAGGAAAGCCAATACTATTAAAAGGGGATGAGGTGTTGCTTAATGGTCTTTTTGCTCAAGTGCTTAGTGACAGTATTCCTAAACCCTCAACCACTCACTCTACCCAAATACGTCCAAAACCGAAAGTCTAACTCGGCCCCACCGAAATTTCCAATCCGGCCCCACCGAGTTCATCCAAGACTTAGCCACTGCCAAACCCTAACAAATCGGATCCACCGAAATGGATCTCGGTCTCACCGAGATGGCCTTGCCAACTCTCTGTAATCGTTTGCATTTACTTCGGTCTCACCGAGTTTGCAAATCGGTCTCACCGAGATGGCTTGCCAATTCTCTGTTGCCTTATTGCTTCACTTCGGTCCTACCGAGTTGATGCAATCGGTGCCACCGAGATGAGGATTGCCCTAAGCCATTGCACTTCAGTCCATCAAGTTGTTCATATTGGTCCCACCGAGATTCCTAAAGTTCATATCTTTTACACAGTTCGGTGCTACCGAGATGATCGTTTCAGTGCCACCGAGTTGAGTCAAAAGTGTGTAACGGTTGGATTTTGTGTGGAGGCAATATATACCCCTCCACCCCATCCTTCTCAGAAAAGAAAAGCCATCAGAACGTGCCTACACTTCCACCATTCATTTTCTGAGAGAGAACCACCTACTCATGTGTTGAGATCAAGATATTCCATTCCTACCATTTGAACCTTGATCTCTAGCCTTTCCCAAGTTGCTTTCCACTCAAATCTCTTTTCCACCATAGCCAAATCTGTGAGGAGTTGATTGAGTGCTGGGAAGACTATCATTTGAAGCACAAGAGCAAGGAGTTCATCAACAACACACCGTCTATTACCTTTTGGAGAGTGGTGTCTCCTAGATTGGTTAGGTGTCACTTGGGAGTCTCCAACCAGATGTGGAGTTGGACCAAGGAGTTTGTAAGGGCAAGGAGATCGCCTACTTCATGACGATCCACCCCGAGTGAGGCTAGTCCTTCGTGGACATAAGCCATGGTGGAATAGGCAAGGTTGCTTCTTCGTGGACCCTTCGTGGGTGGAGCCCTCTGTGGACTCGCGCAGCCGTTACCCTTCGTGGGTTGAAGCCTCCATCAACGTGGACGTACGATAGCACCACCTATCAGAACCACGCCAAAAACCGCCGTGTCTTCATTGCGTTTGAAATCTCCTAACCCCTCCCTACATACATATGCAATTGCTTACATTCCGCTGGTATACTCTTAGAATTGCATGTGTAGGGTGATGCTTGACATGTACTATTGCTAAAATCTGCCTACAACTAAAATCTGGGAAAAGGTTAAGTTTTATTTGGTCAAGTAGTCTAATCACCCCCCCTCTATACATACTTTCGATCCTACAAGTGGTATCGGAGCTTTGGTCTCCGTAAGCCTTGATTTCCATAGCTTTGGTAATCATAGCCTTGGTTTCACAACCTAGGAGAGTATGGCGTCTAGTGAGGGTAACTATCACCGTAGAGGTCCATATTTTGAAAGTACAAACTTTGCGAGTTGGAAACATAAGATGAAAATGCATATTCTTGGTCATAACCCTGCCGTTTGGGCTGTTGTTCATGTTGGCTTGCAAGGTGACTTCTTTGAGGATGGCAAGGAACCGGATCGTGAGGCAACCCCGAAAGAATTGAAGATGTTGCAATACAATGCTCAAGCTTGTGACATTCTATTCAACGGTTTATGTCCCGAAGAATTCAACAAAATCAGCCGCCTCGAGAATGCAAAGGAAATTTGGGATACTTTGGTTGATATGCATGAGGGTACCGAGTCCGTCAAGGAATCTAAGTTGGATGTGCTTCAAAGTCAACTTGACAAGTTCAAGATGAAGGATGGTGAAGGAGTCGCAGAGATGTACTCTAGGCTTGCTCTCATCACAAATGAGATTGCCGGCTTAGGAAGTGAAGAGATGACCGACAAATTCATCATCAAGAAGATACTTAGAGATTTGGATGGAAAGTATGATACCGTCTGCACATTGATCCAAATGATGACAAATTACAAAGATCTCAAGCCCACGGAAGTCATTGGAAGGATTGTCGCTCATGAAATGTCACTCAAGGACAAAGAGGAGCTGCACAACAATTCAAGTGGTGCTTACAAAGCCTCAACCGATGCTCCAACTCCGACTATAGTCAAGATGAAGGTGTTGCAGGACTTGCACTTGTGTCATCCAACTCCTACGATCTATTTGAATCACCAAATGAAGGAATTGGAAGATGCTTCATGGCAAAAGGCCCTAAGGTATCACACCCCAAGTATCTTGATTTTAATAGTGATGAAGATGATTTGCTTGGCGATGATGATTTACTTATTGATAGGGCTAGTGATGTGAGCTATAATGAAAATGCTAGTAATCATGATAGTCAAGAGGAAACGAGTGCAATGCTATGAAGGAGATTGAGCGTCTAACTAAAGAACTAAATGCTCTTAAGTTAGCTCATGAAACAACTCAAGAGGATCATAGAGAACTTCTAAGAACTCATGAGAAGCTACACTTCGAGAAGCTAAATTTAGAGCAAGAGCATGAGTTTCTTAAAGCTATCAATGACGATCTTCGAAAGAAGAGTTCTTCATATCTTGCCAAGCGTTTACTCTTGTCTACCTTTATGCCACAAGTTAAACCTAAGCAAACTAGCAACAAGGGTAAAAATGATTCTACCTCTAGTAGTAACAATAACAATGCTATCCAATGTTGTTGCTTCTAGTAGTTCTATTGATTCCACTAACAATTCTCTTAGCCAAGTTACACTTGAGCAAGAAAATATGCTATTGAAAGGAATTATAGAAAAAAGGTGTCTACAAGAGCCTTGCCGGGAGTAAACAATTTGAGGAAATTGTACGCAAGCAAGGAAGGCATCAGAAGAACCAAGGTGTTGGTTTTGAACGAAAGTTCAATGCCGATGGAGTTGAGTGGGAAGAAGGTCAATACCCCAAGACGAAGTTCGTTCCTCAACAAGTGAAGTATGATCCTACTTCCTTCAAGGGAACACAAGCTCAAGAAGACCTTCCACCACAAGACAACAAGCTAAAAGGCAAGGACAAGCTTCAAGAAGAGATTGATTCATTTGAAGAAGCTCCTCAAGCCATGGTCAAGTGGGTTCCCAAGACTTCATCAAGTTCTACTTCATCAAGTGCTACTACAACTCCAAGGATTCCCATCAAGTTGATGTGGATCCAAAAGAAGAAGAACTAGAGTGTTCTTGAGGGTGACTCCGCCAACAAACTTCACTCATATTCTTTATGGCAAGGACTTGTGCAACCAACTTTCACATCTTAAACTAGTTCATGGAGTCACAAACCCTCTTGTTGGTAAGGCAAGGGACAAGGTAATCAATGCATTCATGGACATCATCATATGTGTATTTCACTCTATGTCTATGGATATCCTTGTATGTTCCTTGTGTGGGACTAACCCATGTAGGTATTGAAAGCACAAAACTCCAAAGGATTGCTCCCAACTTTTGGTGGTCTACATCAACATTGAGCATCCACATCTTCAACATCTACATGAAGTCATCATCGACAAAACCCAAGGTTAGTTCAACCCTCTTAGGGGGGATATCACATCTAGGGGGAGCTTTGCTCTAAACAATTGAGCTAAAGCAACTCTAATGGTGTGAACACATCAATGCTTTATGTAAAAGTGGTAACCCCACTTGTGCTTAAACGATGAGTATGACCTATGATCAAATGTTCTCATTTGGCTCCTAAGTCAATATACTCATATATAGATGACCTAGTCATCACCATTGCTTGATAGATGCTAGAATTGGTTGTGCATATTTGACACATATTTCATTTGCTATCTTATTGTGTAAGCATGTTGATTTGCATGTTTTCATCATTCGAGGACATCCATTTGTTGTTTTGATTGTCTTGGTTTTTCTGGCCAAGTGGATGTACAAGAATGCCTAAGAACCTTCTCTAGCTATCTATGCTTTCTTGTCTCAAATTCTATTCTTGCTGCATCACAAAAATTGAACAAGTCATTTTCGGACCCTCCGGGTGAGGAGCACTCGGAGCCACCGATCTGAAAGGGCAGAACCTCCAAAACCTTCTAATTGATTTCGGTCAGACCAACCTACTCAAACTCGGTCGAACCGAAAGCATTTAGATTGATCTAGATTTTCATCTCGGTGCTACCGATTAGACCAACTCGGTCGGACCGAGTTGTTGTAACTGCAAGCAGTTGCACGTCTCGGTGCTACCGATTTGTTCCACTCGGTGCCACCGACAGCGAATGGGTATATATCCAGCGGCTCATGCGGTTGAAAATTTCTTCAAACGTTACGCGCCTGCGCCCCATTGCTGCCGCCCCTTTGGTCTCCGGATCGTCGCCGTCGTCGCCTGTGCGCCCTCGCCGTAGGACTCCGTCGCCGTCAACAGTAATCTCCACCGCCGTTGCCGCCGTAGAGGAACTCCACCGAGTTAGGGTGAGTTTCGATCCCTTTCGTGTTTCCCTTTTCCGATTCAATGCATGATTGGATAGCCTGTAATCTTGCCACGAATGCAATTCAGTTTCCACCAGATTAGTTCGTTTGAACGAGATTCGAGCAAAAATTTTAGGGTTAGGTTTCCGCCGAATGCATCTCGGACCGACCGACTAGGAATTTTCGGTCCCACCGATTTGGCCCTGGCCATAGCACAAGTATATCTCGGTGCCACCGAGTTGTGCGAATCGGTAAGACCGAAAGTAACGTCTCAGTGAAACCCTAGCATCTCGGAGCCACCGAAACCCATCTCGGTCAGACCGAAATGGCGTGCCATGTCTCTGTAGTGTGCTTCGGTGTCACCGAGATTACCAACTCGGTCCATCCGAACTGCATTCTGTGAAAACCTAGAACTAAAGTTTGAACTCATTTTTATGAAAAACAATCTGCTTTTTGTGATGAATCATCTACTCTACCCATACCTATCTATTCACAGGGTCAACTCAGCACAATGTTTGATGTCAGTGACAGTCAAAACAGGTCAGAGCAGCATGAAGAGCAAAGTGAAGGATCAAGCCATAATGAAAGTTACTATGAGGGAGAGAGAAGCTCTCCAGATCTTACTAAAGCTGCAACCAGAACACGGAAGAAGAAAACCTCAGATAGTGAGGATGAGGACTTTGTTGCAAGTGAAACTGTACAAAAGAAGAAGAGAGTAGTGCCAGCTAAGGAGTACAACACAAAGCCTACTTCTGTCAAGGAAAGAACTGCTGTGAGGAAAGTGCCTCAGAAGACTATGCAAGAGCCTAGTGAGGCAGCTGCAGGTGCCAAGAAGAAAAGAGTAAGGAAATCTTTTGCCCGAGTGATTGGCAGACCTAGTATGATGATTGATGAGGAAGAAGAAGAGGAGGAAGAGCCAGCTGCTGCACCCCCTACAAAAGCACAAAAGTTCATGTCTGATGCTATCAAGACTGCTGCACCTCCCAAGTCAAAGCCTAAGGCACCAGCACCCAAGAGATCATCCAGAAACATATCTGCTACAGAGAAGAACAAGGCCCCAGTGCCTGAATCAACTGTTGATGAAGAGCCTCTAGTGCTCAGAAAATTGAAGCCCAAGATACCAGAACATGACAACGCACACCCAGTAGCTGAGAACAAGATGTTGAGAAAGGACAAAGGACTGCGTCAATGGAGATTGTCAGATCCTTATGCTATCAGAAGGAGGACAGCTTGTGATTATCGTTTTCACACCCGTGAGCAACATGATTTCTATGAGACAGTATTGCTTGACAAGAAGCCCATAGTCAGTGACATGAGATGGGTGGACTGGGAATACATTGATGAGAACGAGGATTATTTCCCCCATGTGCATGAAAGCTTCAGAATTGCAGGTGTTGATGAATTTGTTGGGAAGAAATTGACTAAGTGGAATGACGAGATGGTCATGCAATTCTACTCCACAGCACATTTCTATCCAGATGGTCGCATAGTGTGGATGACTGAGGGCATTAGATATCAATCAACTATTTCTGAGTGGGCAAATCTTCTTGGTGCACCCAAGGAAGAAGATGATGATTATGATGTTTATGCCAAGCTCAAGTTTGATCATAATTCTATGAAGAACATGTACACTGCTATTCCCCAGGAGGATCTTGAGACTCATAAGCTTGGATCAGTGAAGCATTTGCTACCAGGTCTGGCCACCTCAAACACTATACTGCGGTACACTCTGCTACCCAAGTCAGGAGATGATAAGATGATTCGTGGCCACTCCATCAACTTGCTGCATTTATTCGATACACCTCAGAAATTCAAGGTGATGAGCCTGATAGTCGAGACTATCAAGAGGACAGCAGCAGATCAGAAGAGATCGTGTGGTTATGATCCACATATTCAGTTGTTGATCAATTCCAAGGTTGGAACCAGCACGTATCTTCTTGATCGAGAGCACTTGCCTTTGCGTCCAGATTTTGAGGACAATGTCATAGTGATGGATCCTTCGCATCCCACATCTGCACAAGCTCAAGAGGAAATCCGCACCACGGACCACAGTATCTGCACCAGCCGCCACAGCCACAGTGCCACAGCAGGTCTCAACACCTCCAGTCCAGCAGTCAGCAGCCGAAGCATTCGCGGACGCTCTCATCTCAACGCCGTCTACGCACACCGGAGCCGCCAACAGGAGATCGCCTTCGGTGGATCGTGCCTAGAGAGCCGACTAGTGCTATACGATTCGAACTTTTTGGTACTTGTTGCCAAAGGGGGAGGATTTGTATAGATCATAGGCTTCGAGAGAGAGAGTTTCTTGTTTTTGATTTGCTTCGAGAGTTTCTTTTGCTACTTGTTTGATCGTTCGTTAATACTTTGTTGTGTGTGCTTGCCTACAGTATTCTGTCATTTATACTTGTGAGATACGATGGTGATTGATCATACTATGCCTATTGTGATATTCCATGTTTATCTCTACTATTATCTTTTATGATCAATTACTTATGTTGGTGATGCGTGCCTATTATTCCAATCATATCATTTTGCGCGCTCCACCAAGATGTATGTGACATGGAAGAGTAACCCATGAGCCTAATCGATTGTGCATTTGCATTCAAACGCAAATTTTTAATAATGCACAAATTTAGGGGGAGCTCTTGCTTATCACATACTTCTCAAAGCGACGATGTATTTCATTAAGTTAATCATTTGTCGAAGCTTTGATCCATATGTTGTCATCAATTACCAAAAAGGGGGAGATTGAAAGCACATTTGCTCCCTTGGTGGTTTTGGTAATTCATAACAACATATATCTCATTGAACTAATATCCATTCAAGATTAAGATTTCAGGATGTTCAATGATTGGCATGGCATGGACTAGAGATGTGGACCCCTCAAAATGCTAAGGACAAGAATTGGCAAGGATCAAGACTCTACATTTTTGGTTTAGTGATCCAAGATCACATTGAGTCCATAGGAAAGCCAATACTATTAAAAGGGGATGAGGTGTTGCTTAATGGTCTTTTTGCCCAAGTGCTTAGTGACAGTATTCCTAAACCCTCAACCACTCACTCTACCCAAATATGTCCAAAACCCAAAGTCCAACTCGGCCCCACCGAAATTTCCAATCCGGCCCCACCGAGTTCATCCAAGACTTAGCCACTGCCAAACCCTAACAAATTGGATCCACCGAAATGGATCTCGGTCTCACCGAGATGGCCTTGCCAACTCTCTGTAATCGTTTGCATTTACTTCGGTCTCATCGAGTTTGCAAATCGGTCTCACCGAGATGGCTTGCCAACTCTCTGTTGCCTTATTGCTTCACTTCGGTCCTACCGAGTTGATGCAATCGGTGCCACCAAGATGAGGATTGCCCTAAGCCATTGCACTTCGGTCCATCCGAATTGTTCATATCGGTCCCACCGAGATTCCTAAAGATCATATCTTTTACACAGTTCGGTGCTACCGAGATGATCGTTTCGGTGCCACCGAGTTGAGTCAAAAGTGTGTAACAGTTGGATTTTGTGTGTAGGCTATATATACCCCTCCACCCCATCCTTCTTAGAAAAGAAAAGCCATCAGAACGTGCCTACACTTCCACCATTCATTTTCTGAGAGAGAACCACCTACTCATGTGTTGAGATCAAGATATTCCATTCCTACCATTTGAACCTTGATCTCTAGCCTTTCCCAAGTTGCTTTCCACTCAAATCTCTTTTCCACCATAGCCAAATCTATGAGGAGTTGATTGAGTGCTGGGAAGACTATCATTTGAAGCACAAGAGCAAGGAGTTCATCAACAACACACCGTCTATTACCTTTTGGAGAGTGGTGTCTCCTAGATTGGTTAGGTGTCACTTGGGAGCCTCCAACCAGATGTGGAGTTGAACCAAGGAGTTTGTAAGGGCAAGGAGATCGCCTACTTCGTGAAGATCTACCCCGAGTGAGGCTAGTCCTTCGTGGACGTAAGCCATGGTGGAATAGGCAAGGTTGCTTCTTCGTGGACCCTTCGTGGGTGGAGCCCTCCGTGGACTCGCGCAGCCGTTACCCTTCGTGGGTTGAAGCCTCCATCAACGTGGACGTACGATAGCACCACCTATCAGAACCATGCCAAAAACCGTCGTGTCTTCATTGCGTTTGAAATCTCCTAACCCCTATCTACATACGTATGCAATTGCTTACATTCTGCTGCTATACTCTTAGAATTGCATGTGTACGGTGATGCTTGACATGTACTATTGCTAAAATCTGCCTACAACTAAAATCTGGGAAAAGCTTAAGTTTTATTTGGTCAAGTAGTCTAATCACCCCCCTCTAGACATACTTTTGATCCTACAGCGATCATCGGAAATATTTCTACGTGCTTCCTTTCGCCGACATGTGGGAGATAGAGCATCTGGGTCCACCTACAAGCACTCGGGGCATCTCCAACGCTGAGCGTCGACCGATAGGAATGCGTCCTCTGACAAAATGCAGCAGCAGGCCATCCAACCATGCCGGCGTACGAGTACATTTCAAACCGGATGAATTACATGCAGACCCCCGGCAAAAGAATAAATAAATGAATTACTACATGCAAATTAACCGGATGATTTTCATAGAAACCGGAGCACATTCATTACATTTTGGAGATATTTCATTGAAAAAAACGACCGGCTGTAAACCAGTCTAAGGGCCTCTTTGATTCTCATGATACTGAAAATGCAGGAATGGGGAAAGTATGGGACCGGAGTCCTCAATCCAATAGGATTAGCAAAGAGTGTTCAACGCCACAGGAAAAAACAAAGGAATTGTAAAGAAAAGGTTGGAGAGGAGTACTAGCTAATCTGCGACGATGCTCTTGCTCCACTGATGGTGGTAAACCGAGAGGAGGAGGAGGAAGCGGTGGCATGTTTTTACATGCTAAGGCTGGACGGTAGTACATTGTTTTTTTATCGCCATATCGCCTGCTGGTTCACTGGGCTGCCGTGTTTCGCACTCCTCCGACGTATACTACTACTCCAGTGCTAAACTAGAGTATACCTCACGGTTCTTTGCTCCTTATTACATTGTCGGCAACAATTATTCTTCCTTTCCCCGACATGTGGGACCGCCAGGATCCGGGTCGACGTGTCATGCACTAGATTAGAGTGGGGAACAGAAGGGGAGCCTCACCCGGTCGTAGAGCCACAGTAATAATGACTATAAATGAGCAGTCATATCACAAGGCCCCACCTTTCCTGCAGTAATGAGCTGTCAAATCACACAGTCCCACCCTTCTAGCAGAAAGTTGAAACCGCTACTTCCTCATCCTCCTCGCCTCTCAAAACCGACTAGGCGAAACTGCCGCGTGTACCACGCGGGAAAAACCTCGACCTCGACTTTTAAATATAATTTTGTATCAATGGATTGCGGCATGGAGCACAACCAAAAGAAAAAAAGGTGGTACATGTATATAGCACGCCCGTCGATGTCGCGTCGCACCCCCACGGTCGGCCTGGCACGCCGCTCACCGAATGGAACGCGTGTCGCGTTACTACTACTACTACAGTACTAGAAAAGAGAGACGAGCGATGGTAACATACGGCTGAGGTAATTTTTTTAGGCAAGCTGAGTTACTACTACTATAGTAGAAAAGAGGGACGAGCGATGGTAACATACGGGCTGTAGATATGTTGAGAAATCAAAAAAAATGTTGAGACACCGGCTATATAGTACTGTATAGTACCAGTAAAATTCGATTCTATTTCGCTATGAATACAAATCTACTCCCCCCACCCTTGGCAGCTAGGGCAACCTTCCCTCTCCACGCTTCACCGGTGATCCCGTGGATTCGCCCCTCCCCTCTTCCTGCCGCTCGGGCCACGGGTGGCGGGGAGGGGAATCCCGGTGCCTCCGCTCCTGTTAGTAGTTTACATTATGATTTTTTAGTCCACGCACACGCAGCCCTCACTCGGATGGGGGGCACGTCTCCTTTGAGTTTGTCTTTCGGGCTCTGATCCTCCTCGAGTTCGTCCATCTAGACATAGTGGATGGAACATGAGCGTATTGTCATGTGGCGAGATTAGGTGTCAAGTGCTTTGGATAATTACAAGGGTTCAGCGATGACAAGGGTGTGTTTGGTAGGGTGGATGAAGGGTGCATGAGAACAAAAGTTCCGTTCTTGACCCACTTTTGGGTGTTTGGTAGGGTGTATGAAGGGTGCTTGAGAGCAAAAGTTCCCTTCTCGACCCACTTTTGGGTGTTTGGTAGAGTGTATGAAGGGTGCATGATTCCACACTATCTTAACACAAATACACTAGGAGCACGCATGAAGAGGGATGCTGAGATGAGCATGCACAAAGAGGGAACAACTATGCTGAGATGAGAATGCAACCAAACACACAATATGGCTCTATGGCTCTGGTCCTTATGGGCATCTTCACGAAGACTTCCCGTTTATCGTCAAAAAGGTCAAGCCGACTCCGGTAGGACAGCGGCGACATCGATCGACACATCTTCTTTGAGTTAGTCTTTCGAGCTTTGAGCCTCGCCGGGGCATAGTCGATGGAGCTCCAATGTAGATTCATGTCGTCTCCTAGCGGCGGTGAGGCTAGGGTTTCTTGTCGTGTGGTGAAATATTGCATTATATGAATTAGGTGCTTCAGATCAATTATGACTACTATGGCTCTGGGTCACTGCTCCTTAGGGGAAAGGGCACGAACACTTCCCGGCTGTCATTGACGAGGTCAAGCCGGCTCAGGTAGGATGGCGGCAATAGCGGTGCGTCGACGGCTCGTTCTGATGGTAGTAGGTCGTTCGGTGGTCTCGAAATCTCGATGTAATTTTTATTATGTTTGAGATGCTTTTGTAGTACTCATGGTGAACTTTTTATAATAGATCTGGTCATTTTCACAAAAGGGTTGCATATGTTGTAGTATGTTCAAAATTAGAACAAAGGTCGATGGCCCTTTACATTTTCTTTGCAAACGCTAAGATCATGAATTCAAACATTTGATTCCACTTTATGTTGAGAACAAAAACAGTTCAAGTTCTAGCTAGCGATTCGGAATGTAAACCGTGCATGTGTTTATACGTATAGGGTAGTTGTCAAAGAAAATGTATGGTATTCCCCCATTTAGAAGGGAACTGCCATGTTACGACAACTTCAAAGTAGTGAGTCCATTGATGCAGTGTGGTCAAACGGTACCATCGATATCTCAAAGCCAAAAGATTTCCAGCTTGTTTGTTCTCTCTATATATATTCACCCATGTGGTTGTTCAATGAATGGAGGGCCAGGGTCCACAAGTGAACAATACTATACTAGTACTCCTGAACGCCATGGAGTTTTGTTCACAGTAGCATGTTAAATAGAGAGTTTCTTTTCTTTAATTTCATGTACACAAATTGAAACGATTGTTGTGGAGAGAAAAATAAAATCACTCCACTATATATATGGGCAGGAGCCTCAGTGCTTGCTTTACTAGGGTTGCGCAAGCTGCGTATCGGCAAGGTGGGAACCCGGCAAGGAGCAGTCCCGGCAAGCCAAGACCCGACAAGCACCTTGCCGGCAAGTAAAAGACCGGTGAGCTCCGTGCCAGCAGGCCTTTTCTATCCCGTTACCGCTCCACCTCATGATCGACCAGATAGGCTCGTATGATAGGTGTCGAGTGGGCAGGCAGTCTATACAGCTAGCCAAGGCACATGTCGGCATGCCACATAAGGATTAACTTTAATGACACCCGTCCTGGGGTCGTGTCATGATTACAGCAACTTGACTAGGCAGGCGGTACAGATCTTTTCGACAAGGCCTCGCCTCCCCGACGTAGCACCTAACGGTGCATTTAATGCACTTGTCCTACCCCGTTAGGAGATAGACTTGGTGACGGTGCAGTCACTATTCATACTCTGTAATGACCGTATTAGCCATTGTGGTAACCCCTTGGCCTATAAAAGGAGGCCCACAGCTACATTTAGAACGGTCGACACCTAGGTCAATTATGCGATGTTGCTACACTTCCCACGCACCTTGCCGGCAAGCTGCGCACCTTGTAATTGGAGTTCATACACAATCAACCACCAAACTAGGAGTAGGGTTTTACGCTCATAGCGGCCCGAACCTGGATAAACCCCCGTGTGTTCATGCATCTACCAACCCTGCTCTTTGTTGCATATACATCCCTGTAGCTGAATCGCAAAGGGGCAGTGCGGTCCCATAGATCGTCGTTTTTCCACGACATCTTTGGCGTGCCAGGCAGGGGGTTGTGTGTAACAAACCATCTTTGGTAGTGTGAGTACCAACGTCATCACCTTCGTCGATGGCACCGAAGAAGAAGAGTGGAGCCGCGACGACTCCCACCACTTCCAAGCTGCCCTCCCAGGCGACCGCAGGCGACGCAGCTGGCGCGGGCGCTACGGCTGAGGCAGCCACAGCAGGAGGTGCGGGCAGCGGAGGCGGTCAGCTTCCACACCGCGCTGGTGAGCCCAGCCACCACACTGGAGATGGTGCGGATGGCCGCGTCCCAGGGCGTCATGGTGAGCACAGCCGCCGTAGCAATACGGTACGCCCCGGTGCAAGCCAGGATCCCATCGACGCAACGTCCAAGGACGGAGCAGTGACGTCCAACAACGTTGTGGCGGGGCGTATACCGCGACCATCGGAAGATGGGTGCGACACGCTCCCTCGCGACGCCGACGGTTCCAGAAGACCGCATGGCAAGACCCCTATGCAGCAGCTTCAAGTTGCTCACGGGGCACCGCCACCACCACGCCAACCCATTGGCGAGCATGTGCCACAGCAGTAGGTGCGTGGCGGAGTTCCTTCTGGTCTTACCAGGAGTCGAACGCCGTCTCGCGCTGTGCCCCTGGCCATGCCAACCATGGCGGCGGAAGCCATGCCGCAGGTTCAAATGCTTTTGAACTTCCCGCCGGGCCCAGATAAGATGGATGAATGGAGGGCTACTATTTAGAGCCTCATCAGTTTTGCCCATCCCGGCAAAACACAGGATGTGGGCCCCTCCAGACAAACCACCCAGAGTGCCGACACGACCAACTGGCTACCGTGTCGGAGACGGTGCGCCAATGGTGCAGTCGCCTCCACGTCAACAACCACACCGGTGGCAAGCTCGCCGATCGGATGACCACGACATGGTGACTATGGCGTCGTCGGACCCGTGGGATCGCCAAGATCAGCGCCAAGTACTCCAGCAGCGGCGCAATGAGGATGCCCGTATAAATATTGAGCGACACCGGGAAGCACGCCATTAATCAGACAACCATGCCAGCCCGGCGGCGAACGTGCCCGCGCCAGTGACCCCTGGGTACCTACCTTATGAGGTGGGGTGGCCTGTGTTTACTCGTGAGTTGCGGTAGGTTCGCTGGCCGTACGCCCGTGCCTTCAAGCCAGAGCTTCCTGACAAGTACGACGACACGCTCAATCCAGCAGAGTTCCTTAGCATCTACACCATCGCGGTGCAGGCTGCCGGGGGGCGGGGTGAGAAGATACTGGACAACTACTTCCCATTGGCGCTCTAGCCCAACGTCAGGTCGTGGTTGATGAACTTGCCAGAGGGATCCATTTCTTCTTGGTCGGATCTGTGCCATCAATACGTGGGTGCCTACCAGGGTGGCCACAAGCTCCCTGGTCAGGAGAGCGATTTGCACGTGATACCCCAGAGAGTTGGTGAGCCCCTCCGCAAGTACATACAGAGGTCCAGCCGTGTTCACCACAACATCCTCGATGTTCACCCCACAGCTATGTGTTCCGTGTTCCACACGAATGTGCGTAACTGTAGAATGCGGTCTGAGATGAACATTGAGAAGTTCAGGACCATCAACGAGCTGTACGCCTTGGCGGATAGGTGTGCACGTGCTGAGGAGCGAAGGAGACTTCCCGGGGAGGATGCTGGTGCCGAAGTCGACTCCGAGGACGATGACACAGATGACGCAACAACCTTGCAGACAAAGAACAGGAAGTGTGTCGGGGGGACGATCCCCGGGAGGGCCACGGAGCCCGGAGCCCCTTTTTCAGTACATCGGGGCAGGCCAAACCCCTCAATCCGGCTAGCCTGCACGCCGGCTCCCTGGCGCGAGCCGGCTCGGCATGGCGAACCGGCCCAGCTGGCTGGCCCATTCTGGCTGGCCACGAGGGGCCAAACCCTCGTGACCGGGCATGCGTGGCTACAGCGCTACCTCCTTTCCACCGGCCCCGACGGGCGTGGCTACAGTGCTCCCTCCTTTACGCCGGCCCCGGCGGGCGGTGCAGTCTTGTAGCCTGGCGGTGCCAGCCATCCCGTGATGCGAGACAAGACGCGCCACAGTGCCCCGCACCCGGCCGGTGCGGCGCACCCGACGGACCCGGCGCACCCGGCGGACCCGGCAGCCCCCACCACCGGCTCCCAGTCGATGACACCAGGGCCCCGCGCCCATGTAATCTTACCATTGTAACCCTGGGGAGTCGAGCTATAAGACCCCCCAGGAGGCCACCATGTGGAGGGTCGGCTTCTTCTTGGTTCAGTTCACTTCCTCTTAGTCTTCAACACCCCACAGCACACACACATACACATTCTCACAGGAGAGGCAGAACGGCGGTCTAGCCCCTTCTTCCTCCTCCGTTCGAACAGCTCCAGGAGCAACCTTGTAACCCTTGTGCATCCATATTCCATTCGGCAGGACTAGGGGTGTTACCTCTCCGGGGGGCCCTGAACCTGGGTACGTCTTGTGTCTCACACTTGCGCGTGCCAACCTTGCCTCCGGAACCCACCGGCGTCCTCCCGTAGCCCCACCTCTTTAGCTATCTTATGGCATCTGCCGTGAGAATACCACGACAGTTGGCGCCCACCGTGGGGCTGCTCGCGGCGCTGGCCGGAGTCAAGTCAGCTGGCCCTCAGCCGGTCAGCCATCTACCAACAAGGCCTGCGCCACTACCACAGCAAGAAGATCAAGCCCCTCGCGTTCCGCGAGGGCGACCTCGTGCTCCAGCTCGTCCAGCGAACAGCCGGCCAGCACAAGCTGGCCTCCCCCTGGGAGGGCCCCTTCATCATCAGCAAGGCTCTCTACGACCGGAACGCGTACTACCTCATCGACACGCAGAAGCCGAATAAGCGCAAGAGAGATGTAGCCGGCGAGGAGTCCAGCCGGCCCTGGAACGCAGAGCTCCTCCGTCCATTTTACAGTTGAACGCATGCACGTATGTATCGCCACCTTTTGAGTTTAATGAAAGTAGAAGGTCCCCCCGTTTTCGAATCTCCCACCGAGTCGGCCCAGCCAGCTCGGGGGCTCGGGGGCTTCCTTTTCCCTTTTTACTAAGCTCTGTGTCTATGCACTTCCCCGTTTTCGATTCCCCCACCGAGTCAGCGTTGCCGGCTCGGGGGCTCGGGGGCTAGCCGGCCAGACCGTGCCCCGCCATTTTCCCTTAGTCCATCTCGAAATGTACGAGCCGCCAAAGCCCTCTCTTCGCCAGCCACAACCGGCTCCCGGCTGTCCGGACGGCAAGAGCCAAAGGCCGGAAGCATCGTTACGCAAGCACGGCTAAGGAGGACAGCCCGACACGGCCAACCCGGCCCAACCCGCCCTCACTTCTTTACCACACGACCGGCTGCGCGCCAGCCGACTTCGCCGCCCGGTGCCAGCCGACCCAGTGGGTGTTTCGCTCGCGCTCAACGTCTGAAAAAGCCTAAGTATTGTGCGTTCCTTCTAAAGGCCGAATCCTTGTCCTAGCCACAATCCGCCACTCGGCTGTCCGGCTAGCGGGAAGGAAGCCCGAAGGAAGGACAAACAAGAAAAGTCCCAAGGCCGAACAGCAAAAAGCGAAATTGCATCCAAAATTTATAAACAACAAAGGCTGGCGGCCGCAAGTTCATTACATGGAACTACACCCCCAGTGGGTGGACCTGCTACCTAACTAAGTTTGAGTACAGGAAAGATAAAAAGGAAAAGAAGCCTAAGCGGCGCCCGCGTCGGCTCCGGTCGGTGCTGGCTCGGCCGAGGTGGATGCGGCGGCCGGGTTGGGTCCGGGGCTCTCCGGCCTCTCGGTCGTGGCGGCATCGTCCTGGCCGGCCTCGTTGTCGGCGTAGGCCCCCGTCTCGGCCGAGCTGCCGGCCGGATCGTCGAGCAGCAGGCCGAACTCGTCGGCGGGGAGCTCCTCGGCGTCCTCCGTCCGCTCCAGGACGAACTCGTCGTGCGGGGCGAACAAGGCCAGGTACCTGGCCCGCCCAGTGATCCGTTGCGCCCGCGCCGCCAAGTCGTCCTCAGCTCTGGCACGCTGCGCCACCAGCTGGTCGAGGTCCAGGCCCGGATACCAAGACACGACGAAGCGCAGCGCCGTCTCTGCTCCGGCCCGGGCCACGGAGGCCCTCCACGCGCCGAGTCGCTCCACCCCGGCCTCCAGCCATCGCGCCAGCCGGGTGACGCTGTTCGGCACCACCGCACTCGGCCAGAGGCTGCTCGCCATGCCCACCCCGATCTCGAACAGGCGGTGCATGTGCCCCTCCACGGCTCGAAGATGGGCCTCGCAGGCAAGGACGATCTTCGAGGGGCTCCAGGCGGCGTAAACGTCAATCTCCGCCCCTGTCGTGCGCAGGTCTGCCCGGTTGGTATACACAGCCGCATCGGTCGCCTCCTGCGTCTCCGGAAAGACCCCTGGCAAAGGAAGGAAACAAATCAGTCAAAGAAAACGACTTGCCGGCTACGCCAGCCGGACCAAAGAAAAAATAGCACTTACGGGCGAAGGTCTCGTCGAGGTGCTGCGCCTCGCCAAGCATCCCGTTCTCCCGTAAGACCGACGCGCGAGCCTGGGCCTCGAGATCCTTCTCGAGCGCGGCGATCCTTCTGCCGGCATCTGCCAGCTCCTCGGCCGCCTTGCCGCGCTCCTCCGCCAGCCGGCCCAGTTCCGCCTGGTAGGCGTCCTCCGTCTTGGCTTTCTCAGCCACCAGCCGGTCCACCTCGGACTGGAGCCGGTCGCGGTCGGCGACGGCGCGATCGCGCTGCTCGCCGGCTTCGGCAAGCCGGCCTCGGAGGCCTGGCACTTCGGCCGCGTCGGCTGCGCGACAGGGCTCCCGGTCAGATGCCGGAAGCAAAGATTAGAAGAAAAAGACAAAGCTCTAAGATTCGACCCGGCTGCTCCACAGTCCGGCCTGAATCTCGGGGGCTACACCCAGTGGGTGCGCTGGTGCGCCCCCACTGAAGGCATCCAAGACGTACCTTGGACCCGGCGCAGCTCCTCTTCTTTGGTGGCGAGCTGGGCCTTGGCCTCGCGGAACCGCTCCCGAAGTCGGTTGTACGCGCTGGCCTGCAGGTCGTACAGATGCTGCGCGCGGACAGAAGGTTAGAAGAATATGAAAGACAAGCTATAAGATTCGCCCCGGCTGCTCCGCAGCCCGGCCCGAACCTCGGGGGCTACACCTAGTGGGTGCGCTGTCGCGCCCCCACTGATTCAACAACCAAGGCAAGCAGAGAAGAGGAAACTCACCACGATCGCCTGCTCTAGCCTCCGCGCCGCCTCCTGCTCTTCCCGGACGAAGGCCTGCAGGTGCTCGCTCCGACCACGAAGCTGCGAGCGCAAGGCATCCGCCGCGTCGTCCTCCCGGGTTCACGGCCCGACCACAACCTCGCCGGAGCTCGCCCACGGCTGCTGGATCGCGGTCCCGGCGCCGGATCCGCTTCCACCCGGCCGCTCGGAGTTCGTTGCGGCTTGGGGCGGCACGACCACCAGGGTACCGGCGTTCCCGGTCGCGGCCTCCGGGACCGCCGTCGGCTGCGCCTGGCCGGACGGCGCAGAGTCCGCCTTGCGCCCCCTTCCGTCGCCCTCGCCTCCTCCTGCCGGGTCGGCCCGGGGCGGCGTGTCCACGATGATGTTCTCATCGACGTCCGACTCGCCGTTGGCCGGCTCCGTCCGCCCTGCCGGCTCGAACGCTCCCTCCGGCTGCGGCTCGACCATCGTCACCACCGGCGCCGAGCCCCTCTCCATCTCCGGCCAGGCCGAGTCTGCGGTGGCCCTGGCCCGCTTCGCGGAGGCCCTCTCCCACGCCCGGGCCGAGGCCTCCGCCATCTCTTTCTCGGCCTCCGCCCGATCCCGCCAGGCGTCACGGCACGCCGCGTCAAGATCTTGGCCGGACTGGCGGGCCTCGAGGTGCTCCTCTGCGGTCCGAGCCGGCTCGCGGTCGACGGCGCTGCTCTGGGTTTTCCTCCAGAAGGCCTCGCCCGCCGCGGGCTCCGCCGCCAACATCGCCAGGTCAACGGCGGACCTGTGCGCAGCAAGTTTATCACCACAAAGGCTTAAGCAACAAACAAGCAAAAGATTAGAAAAAGACAAGGGACACTTACCCAATAACCTTCGAGACCTCCCGCCTTGGGCCCTCGGACGGGGCGAGCCGGCGTTTCTTCTTGACGACGGCCCTCTCGCGCGCCGGCCCCGCCGCCTGACGAGGGCATGTACTAGGGATAGGGTAACAGGCCTGACCTACGGACCCTACCCTAGGACTCCTCACGCCTTATACTGGGCCCCAGGGCCAGATCAGCGACCAAGATTTCCGCAGACTGACATTCACTCGGAGTTCAATAAACCACTCGGAAAGCAAGAGTTCACTCGACCAGCTTGTTTCACTCGGGGCACCCGAAAGTCACTCGACCAGAGAAGACCAGGAGACTCCAGGATCGTAACGGTCGGGACGCACGTTCGCCTGTATTAATTGTAATCAATGCGCCCGTTACCTGGCGCTCTTAAACCTCCTCTTAACCCCTGGTAATGGCAGCCTTCATGGGGGGACTTGACGGACACTATATAAGCCACCCCCAGCTCCATTCCAAGGGTTCTCACCTTTTGTAAACCTATACACTCAAGCAATACAAGATCCAGAGCACCGAGACGTAGGGCTATTACCTCCACCGCTGAGGGGCCTGAACTCGTAAATCCGAGTGTAACACCTGCGCCGTAGCTAGGCTCTGCCCTCTCATCCGTAACCCTACACACTACTGTCAGGCTTGCACCCATGACAGTTGGCGCCCACCGTGGGGCAGGCGTCTAGCGACTTCCGGCGTAGTTGCATTTTTCCGATCATCACCATGGTTTCCGGCGGCGGACTGACTCTGGGCGGCGAGATCCGTTTCGGCGTCCTCAGCTTCATCGCCGACGATTTGGCGTGGCTCCAGGAAGCCCCGCTGGATGTCGAGGAGTTGCCCGTCCGTGGCGCGGCGCACTTCTGCGCGAGTTCCTTCGGCGTCCTTCTCCAGCAACCGTCAACCCCTTATCAGTCGACTTCTTCGCTCCCCACCAGCCGCCGTCGCAAGCGCTTCGGACGCTCGCGGCTTCAGCGGTGGATCAGGCACGCGGTGGCCCTTCAGGCTGCGGCCCCGCAGATCGCGGCGATCGAGCCCGATGAACCTGTCTTTGATCTGTTCGCCTCCGTGTATGAGCACTCAGAAAACGTATCCGAGTGCGAGAGCAGCGATCCCGCTGCGGAGGTGCTGATGGCCGAGTCATCGTCCAGTCCGCCTGGATACGGCCGCGGCGACGCGGAGAACGGCGACCCATCGCACACTGATCTTGGCGGCGGCAGGGGCCGACAGGACGACGAGTACTCCGAGTACATCCCCCGACCTCTCACTCGGCAGCAGAGGACGGAACAGCAGCGCAGGACCGAGCAGGCCCTTCAGACACCCATCGTTGGGACGACCCCCGAGGCAAAGGCTTTGGAGGCCGTGCGCCAGGCCAACTTGGCTGAACGTAATCATCTAGAAGCTCTCCAGAAGGCACTCGACGATCGCGCCCACAGACACCTTTAGCCCAGTTCCAGTCGGCGACAGCGGCAGTTGTTTCCGAATGACCAGCAGCAGAGTTTCCAGGTATTCCGCACTCCCGTCCAGAATCTGGCGGCGGCCACTCGGATAGCAGATTCCATTGAGCCGTCCCGATCCGAGGCGGGGGAGGGTCTTCGGCAAATCCGGGCCCTGCTCAAGGCGGCTGAAGAACAAAATTCGGCAGTGTCCCAGTCGCGCAACAGGATTCATAGCAGATCCATTCGGGCTGACACAGTTCAGTCGGCCCACAGCCCAGTGTCTCCAAGGAGAAACAGGCACTCGCCTCCGCGGCGAAACGACCAAGACCGCCACCGGGACCAGTACTCAGGGCAGGGTCACAGTCGGAATACGCCTCCGCGGTGTCAGGACGATCATCGCCACATGCAGTCGCCCCCTCCGCGGGATGGATCGTACGCGCCCCGGCCGTACGATGCCAGGCGTCCTTATGAAAACGATAGGAGGGCCAGCCCTCCCCGTCATGGTGACGGTTATCGCCAGAGAGAGCCAGTCGACCACCGTGACTCGCAGTTCAACGCGAGATCCATTCTCGCTCAGAACCTGGTCAACAGAGGCAGAGCTCAGAGAGAAAACTTGGACAGAGATCGTCCGAGTGGAAGTGGAGCATTCATCTCAGGGCCCGAGTGTTTCAGCAGAGCCATCAGGGCCGCCGATATTCCGCCAAACTTCAGATTGGCAGCTGGAGTAAGCAAGTTCACCGGTGAGTCGAAGCTAGAAACTTGGTTAGAGGATTACCGAGTGGCTGTGCAGATTGGAGGAGGGAATGACTATGTGGCTATGAAGCATTTGCCTTTGATGCTGGAAGGGTCCGCCCGTGCCTGGCTCAACCAGCTCACTCCGGCCAGCATATACTGCTGGAAAGATTTGACCCGAGTGTTCATCAAAACATTCGAGGGCACGTGCAAATTCCCGGCTGGATTGTCTGAGCTACAACATTGTGTGCAGAAGCCGAATGAAACCTTGAGGGAGTACATTCAGCGGTGGACAACCTTGCATCATGTGGTGGAGAATGTCACGGAGCATCAAGCAGTCTGTGCCTTCAAGGCAGGAGTCAGATATCGGGAGCTCATCCTGAAATTCGGTCGGTCAGGATCTTTGACCATGAGCCGAATGATGGAGATCGCCACTCGGTACGCAAGCGGAGAAGAGGAGGACCGTCTCCATAACAGCAAAGGGAAAACCAGTGAGCCTACTTGATGATGAGGTGTAATAAAAGTACTCGAGTGATATTTGATGAATAAAAGCATGACTTTTCCACTTCCACATTGAAGTCCACTCGTACGCATTCTCTGGCTTACAACCCCCAGTGGGTGTACGCCGTTCAGCTTGGCTGCGAACCAGCTTTCGCCCAAGTTAAAAACGCTACTCTGAGTGAAGAGCATCCCTCTCACTCGGGGGCTTGGCTGCGAACCAGCTTTCGCCCAAGTTAAAAATGCTACTCTGAGTGAAGAGCATCCCTCTCACTCGGGGGGCTTGGCTGTGAACCAGCTTTCGGCCAAGTCAAAACGTTACTCCGAGTGAAGAGCATCCCTCTCACTTGGGGGCTTGGCTGCGAACCAGCTTTCACCCAAGTAAAAACGCTACTCCGAGTGAAGAGCATCCCTCTCACTCGGGGGCTTGGCTGCGAACCAGCTTTCGCCCAAGTTAAAATCCTGCTCCGAGTGAAGAGCATCCCTCTCACTCGGAGGCTTGGCTGCGAACTAGCTTTCGCCCAAGTCAAAACGTTACTCCGAGTGAAGAGCATCCCTCTCACTTGGAGGCTTGGTTGCGAACCAGCTTTCGCCCAAGTCAAAACGTTCCTCCGACTGAAGAGCATCCCTCTCACTCGGGGGCTTGGTTGCGAACCAGCTTTCGCCCAAGTAAAAATGCTACTCCGAGTGAAGAGCATCCCTCTCACTCGGAGGCTTGGCTGCGAACCAGCTTTCGCCCAAGTTAAAATCCTGCTCCGAGTGAAGAGCATCCCTCTCACTCGGAGGCTTGGCTGCGAACCAGCTTTCGCCCAAGTCAAAACGTTACTCCGAGTGAAGAGCATCCCTCTCACTCGGGGGCTTGGCTGCGAACCAGCTTTCGCCCAAGTCAAAACATTCCTCCGAGTGAAGAGCATCCCTCTCACTCGAGGGCTTGGCCGCGAACCAGCTTTCGCCCAAGTAAAAACGCTACTTCGAGTGAAGAGCATCCCTCTCACTCGGGGGCTTGGCTGCGAACCAGCTTTTGCTCAAGTTAAAATCCTGCTCCGAGTGAAGAGCCTCCCTCTCACTAGGATGCTTGGCTGCGAACCAGCTTTCGCCCAAGTCAAAACGTTACTCCGAGTGAAGAGCATCCCTCTCACTCGGAGGCTTGGCTGCGAATCAGGTTCGCCAAAGTTAAAACGCTACTTCGAGTGAAGAGCATCCCTCTCACTCGGGGGCTTGGCTGCGAACCAGCTTAAAACGCTACTCCGAGTGAAGAGCATCCCTCTCATTCGGAGGCTTGGCTGCGAATCAGCTTCGGCCAAGTTAAAACACTACTCTGAGTGAAGAGCATCCCTCTCACTCGGGGACTTGGCTGCGAATCAGCTTTGCCCAAGTTAAAACGCTACTCCGAGTGCAGGGCGTCCCTCTCTCTCGGATCAGGGAAGAACAAACTTAACCAGTATCAGATTCTAAGTTCTAAGACTCCCACCGACTGCCCGCAGTTGACGGTAGTCTCGGGGACTACACCCAGTGGGTGCACTCAGCTTGCCCCCACTAGAACGGTATCCACTCGGAACGGTCCGCCCGATCCGGGTGACGACCGAACAACACAAAAAAGAGCTCTAAGGCTCCCGCCGACTGCCCGCAGCCGACAGTAGCCTCGGGGAGTACACCCAGTGGGTGCACTCAGCGTGCCCCCACTGGAACGGTATCCACTCAGAACGGTCCGCCCGATCCGAGTGACGGCCGAACAACACAAAAAAAAGGAAGAAGAACTCTAAGACTCCCGTTGACTGCCCGCAGTCGACGGCAGTCTCGGGGACTACACCCAGTGGGTGCACTCAGCATGCCCCCCACTGGAGCGGTATCCACTCGGAACGGTCCGCCCGATCCGAGCGACGGCCCAAAGAAGAAAAAATACCCAGTGGGTGTACCGGATATTTTCCGACTGAAATTCCTACTGAAGAAAAACGACTTGGAGATTGACTTACAAGAGAACTTACTCAAACGTTCTCCTAGAGAGCAGCACTGGCATCATACGCCAGCTTCCCAGCTGCGCACATCTCCTTGAGCCGTTGGGTCATCAGCTCTGCCTGGATCATCGCCTCCTTGCTGGCTCTAGGTTGGTCCTCTGGCACCTTGTACAGATTGAAGATGTTGACGGGAGGAGTCAGAACCGAAGCCAGAGCAATCGACGGAGCCGCGGCAGGACCAGCTCTAGCCTGAGAGGAACCCAGCCCCAGAGACGCGGTCATGGCAGGTGCGAGGGGAACTTGAGGCACTTCGCTCGGTGGCGTCTTTCGTGTGGTGGTCTGAGAAGCAGTCGGAGCTGCGGTCCCCTTCTCGGCGCCCTTCCATGGCGGCTCTTCGTCGTCATCCCCGACGTGGATGACCTCTGCAAGTGCTAGGTCCACTCGACGCAATCAGTTGCAGTTCTCATTTCACTCGGATGGAGGCTACTCATTTCATTCGGATGGAAACTACTCACTTCACTCGGATGGAGGCTACTCATTTCATTCGGATGGAAACTACTGACTTCACTCGGATGGAGGTTACTCATTTCATTTGGATGGAGGCTACTCATTTCACTCGGACGACACACGGTCCGGAATCCGTCAAGGTGACACGCGAAGACAAGGCCGTCTAAAGACCAGCGGGAGTTCTCGAGTGCCTCCGTAGCGCTCAACTCGCCTAGGGATTCGCCTTGACTCGACCCGCCTAACCTCGACCGATTCGGGGGCTAATGATGAGGGAATGTACTAGGGATAGGGTAACAGGCCTGACCTACGGACCCTACCCTAGGACTCCTCACGCCTTATACTGGGCCCCAGGGCCAGATCAGCGACCAAGATTTCCGCAGACTGACATTCACTCGGAGTTCAATAAACCACTCAGAAAGCAAGAGTTCACTCGGCCAGCTTGTTTCACTCGGAGTACCCGAAAGTCACTCGACCAGAGAAGGCCAGGAGACTCCAGGAGCATAACGGTCGAGACGCACGTTCACCTGTATTAATTCTAATCAATGCGCCCGTTACATGGCGCTCTTATACCTCCTCTTAACCCCTGGTAATGGCAGCCTTCATGGGGGGACTTGGCGGACACTATATAAGCCACCCCCCAGCTCCATTCCAAGGGTTCGCACCTTTTGGAAACCTATACACTCAAGCAATACAAGCTCCAGAGCACCGAGACGTAGGGCTATTTCCTCCACCGCTGAGGGGCCTAAACTCGTAAATCCGAGTGTAACACCTGCGCCATAGCTAGGCTCTGCCCTCTCATCCATACCCCTACACACTACTGTCAGGCTTGCACCCACGACACCGCCGCCGGGCGCTTCGCAGTTGGCCTCGTCTCCACCACCTCCTGCCCATGCAGCCGGCTTTCGGACGCAGCCGCGCGGGCCGGCTCGGAGCCGGTCGTCTTTCGCAGCCGTCTTGGTGGGTCGACGCTGGCGTCCTCCCTAGCCGAAGGCGCTGCACCGTGGGCACTGGTCTGGCCCTCTTCGTCGTCGTCTGGCCAGTCGCGCAGGAGTTCTGAGGGCGCAGACTTACCCGCATTCCGCGACCCGCCGGCCACGGCATCAGCCAGGAGCGCTTCGACCGCCCCCTCCTCCGCCTCGGCGCCGGCCTCCTCCACATCCGAGTCGGGTAGGTCGGCCAGCAGGATCTGGGGATTCGGCCTGTCGTGATTCGCTGACTAGCGAATAACTGCGGCCCTCCCGCGGCGTCAGGACACAAGAATAACGTCGAGGCGGAAAAAATAAAGACCAGAGACTCACCGCCGGCACCGGGTTCCCGCGGTGATAGGGCTCCTTCACGAAGCTCCACCCCTTCTCCTTCAACCCGGCCTTGGAGATGTAGTTCACCCGCTGGATGATCCCAGCTGGCGTCAGCTCCTTGGTCGACATCCAGGTCGGGTCGCGCCGGCCGCTCATGTCGCAGATCCGGTGTGCCCGGCGCTGCAACGGCAGCACCCGGCGGGCGATGAAGGCCGCGATGAGGTCGGCTGGCTTCAGCCCCTCGCGATCCGTCATCTCCCCGACCCGGCGGCAGATACTCAGGAGCTCCGGCGGCGGCTTCTTGGGGCAGTAGCCCCAGTTCGGCTTCTCGAGAGGCGGCGCGTCGACGAAAGGCGGAAGGTTGATGACGTCCACCGCTGGGTTGGCGTTCCGGACGTAGAAGAACGTCGTCTGCCACTTCTTGGTCGAGTCCTCAAGCGGCAGCTTGGGAAACGGCTCGTTCACTCGGCCGGAGACCACTGCTGCCCCGCAATCCGACATGGCGCCAGCCGAGGCCCCCTGTTGCTTGAGGAAGAACGTCTTCGCCCACAGCTCCACAGTCGGCAGCATGCCGAGATAACCCTCGCAGAGCGTGGAGAAGCTGGCGACCTGCAGCGCGGCGTTGGCGCCGAGATGATGCGGCTGTAGCCCGAAGAAATCAAGGAAGGCACGGAAGAAGAGGCTCGCGGGGAGGCCGAGTCTGCGCTCGAAGTGCGAGTAGAAGACGACGAACTCGCCCTCCCGCGGCTGCGGCACCCTCTCCGGGCCGGGCACGCGCGCGACCAGCGGCTCCGCCGGCGGCAGTCGTTTCGTGCGGCAGAGGTACCGGATGTTTTCCTCGGTCGTAATCGAGCCCTCCCAAGAACCTTTCGGCAGCGCCATTGGAGGGCTCTACGGGTGCCGAGATGCAGTAATGGAGAAGAGGAGGAAGAGGGAGCAGCGCGTTGCGGACCTCGAGTCGCGGTGCGCAGCAGCAGGCGTGGTCAAGGCGCGCTCCGGCAGCAGCACTTCGCTCGAGCATGGCGGAGAAGAAGCAGGAGCAGAGGGGAAGCGAGGGGCGGGGGTGCGTGCGGAATCGTTTCCGTCGCACTCTCCCCTCGCCTCATTTATAACCGCGAGAGATCATGGGGGAGTGGGATCGTTTGCGCCCACGATCCCCACTCCCCCGCACTGTGCGCGCTTGTTCCCCATGCGCATTTACTGCGTGGGGGAGCGCAACCGCCAAGGGTCGCCGTAGTAAATCCCTCGTGCGCGGGCCGAGGGCGCGTCGTGGCGGGCCCGGTCCGTAGTCGCGTCCCGTCGCGCGCGTGGGCTGTCAGGCCTCACCCGCCGCGAGGCAACACGTGGCGGTCCGTCAAGCTGCGGCGGGCGCGAATCGTCATGCGAAGCAAGACTCGTCTGGCAGACATTTCCGTTTTCCGCCCAGGCCGGGTGCCGCGACCCAGTTTCCGGAAGCCGGTCCCCAGTGGGTGTTCCCGGCGTCTGCTGCCGCATTGCCGGCAGGCGGCCGGGCGGAGCCGCTCGGCCAGACTCCCGCTCTTCACCAACAAATCGACTCCTCAGGGGGGTAAGCTGCGAAGGCCCCCCTGCCTGAAGCTAGCGAACCTTCACAGCTTCGGGGACTACTGTTGGGGGGACGATCCCCGGGAGGGCCACGGAGCCTGGAGCCCCTTTTTCAGAACATCGGGGCAGGCAAAACCCCTCAATCCGGCTAGCCTGCGCGCCGGCTCCCCGGCGCGAGCCGGCTTGGCATGGCCACCCGGCCTAGCCGGCTGGCCCATTCCCGTTGGCCACGAGGGGCCAAACCCTCGTGAACGGGCATGCGTGGCTACAGCGCTACCTCTTTTCCACCGGCCCCGGCGGGCATGCCTACAACGCTCCCTCCTTTACGCCGGCCCCGGCGGGCGGCGCAGTCCTGTAGCCTGGCGGTGCCAGCCATCCCGTGACACGAGACAAGACGCACCACAGTGCCCCGCACCCAGCGGGTGCGGCGCACCCGACAGACCCGGCGGACCCGGCAACCCGGCGGCCCCCACCACCGGCTCCCAGTCGATGACACAAGGGCCCCGCGCCCATGTAATCTTACCATTGTAACCCTGGGGGGTTGAGCTATAAGACCCCCCAGGAGGCCACCATTTGGAGGGTCGGCTTGTTCTTGGTTCAGTTCACTCCCTCTTAGTCTTCAACACCCCACAACACACACACAGACACATTCTCACAGGAGAGGCAGAACGGCGGTCTAGCCCCTTCTTCCTCCTCTGTTCGAACAGCTCCAGGAGCAACCTTGTAACCCTTGTGCATCCATATTCCATTCGGCAGGACTAGGGGTGTTACCTCTCCGGGGGGGCCGAACTAGGGTACGTCTTGTGTCTCACACTTGCGCGTGCCAACCTCGCCTCCGGAACCCACCAGCGTCCTCCCGTAGCCCCACCTCTTTAGCCATCTTATGGCATCTGCCGTGAGAATACCACGACAAAGTGCAAAGGCAAGACTATGATGGCCGTCGAGGGCTCAGGTGAACTAACACCGCCAAGAAGCCCAAGGCAGAAAGCCCCGGCAAGGAGGTTGACGGATGTGCTGACTGCCGGGAGGCTGTGGCAAGCGACAAGGCCGGCAAGACTGACGGGCCGTACTGCAAGATCCACCGCATCAAGGGCCATGACCTCCAGCAGTGCTGGCAAGTGGACCAGCTTGCCGAGAAGCAGAAGCAAGAGTACGACAAGCGTGACAAGGAGAAGGGCCAGGATGGTGCCGGTGGGTTCAGCAAGCAAAACCGGGGCGGCCACGGAGGCCGCTGCGGCAAGGCCAAGCAACCAAAAGAGAAGGCTGCTCAGGGCCAGCAAGGAGAGGGTGATGGTGATGAGGACGACGAAGGGTGCGACAAGGAATTCCAGAACGCTGTGGATGCCATGTGTGTTGACGAAGGCGCATCTTTGCACTCCTCGCACCGGCAACTGAAGTAGTGGATCCACAAAGTGAATGCGGCGGAGCCGGTAATTGGAGCACAGAAGCCACTCAAGTGGTCACACGCGCCCATCGTCTTTGACGCCGAGGGTGACCCTGATCGGACCACCGCGGTCGGGTGTTTCCGTTGTTGGTTTCACCAACAATCCTCTACCTCAAGGTGACAAAGATGCTGGTTGACGGTGGAGCTGGCTTGAACTTGATCTCTCCAGATGTGATCAAGAGGCTGCAGATCCCCGACAAGGATCTCGAGGAGACAAGCAGTTTCCAAGGGATCAGTCCGGGAAGGAACAAGCCAAAGGGCCAAGTGACATTGCCGGTCATGTTCGGTAGCGAGCTCAACTACAGGACGGAGAAGATTGTCTTTGACGTCGTCAGGATACCGCTGCCGTACAATGGAATTCTGGGCCACCCGGCCGTGGCAAAGTTTATAGCTGCGTCGCACTATGTGTACAACATCGTAAAGATGCCGGGGCCGATGGGGGTCCCCACCATCAAGTCCAACCACAAAGACGCAATCATTTGTGCCGACAAGCTCTACCGGGAGGCAGTGGCAGCATCTGCCGTTGAGGCACTTGCTCTTGCTAGCAAAGCTCCTAGGGGAGGAAAGAAGAAGAAGACCGGCAAGACATCTGATAAGAACTCCGGGAAGCGCGCTTCAGAGTGCAGCACTCCCGTCGAGGATATACCAGAGAGCTCTACCGGCAAGAGCAATAAAGCCAAGGTCTCTGCACCAGCGACCAAGCAAGTCTCTGCGAGAGAGGATGGGACGAGTGGCACTTTTTCTTTAAGTGCCACTCTCAATGACAAATAGGAATGTGAGCTCGTTGCCTTCCTACGAGTGAATGTCGATGTGTTTGCCTGGCAAGCATCTGACATCCCAGGTGTTCCTAGGGATGTAATTGAGCACCACCTTGCCGTCTAACCTCATGTGAGACCCATCAAGTAGAAGGTTAGAAAGCAAGCCTTGGAGCGGCAAGAGTTCATTGCCGAAGAAATCAAGAAGTTGGAAGCAGCAGGACTGGTTAGAGGAGTATTACACCCCACATGGTTAGCCAATCCAGTGGTGGTGCACAAGGTGAATGGGAAGTGGAGGCTTTGTATAGACTTCACTGACATGAATAAAGCTTGTCCAAAGGACCCGTTCCCCTTGCCGCGCATCGATCAGATTGTAGACTCCACTGCCGGCTGTGATTTACACTCTTTCCTTGACGTCTATTCTAGTTATCATCAGATTTTAATGGCCAAGGAAGATGAGGAGAAGACTGCATTCATCACCCCGTGTGGCACGTATTGCTTTTTATGAATGCTGTTCGGGTTGAAGAGTGCCGGGGCAACATTTACCAGAGTAGTTCAGATTGGTTTTGAGACCCAGATACATAGAAATGTGAAGCCTACATGGATGACATTGTGGTCAAAACCAAGGATAAGTCAACACTGATCCAGGATCTAGAAGAAACATTTGCAAACTTGCGCAAGCTCAAATTGAAGCTCAACCCCGAGAAGTGTGTGTTCGGCATTCCGTCCAGCAAGCTTTTGGGGTTCTTTGTGTCTCAGAGGGGGATTGAAGTCAATCCCGACAAGATCAAAGCAATGGAGCAGATCGATGCACTGATGCACGTCAAGGACGTTAGTCGTCTTACTGGCAACATTGCCGCCCTTAGCAGGTTCATCTCCAAATCGGCAGAGCGTGCCTTCCCGTTTTTCAAAATATTGAAAAAGGCAGGTCCCGTGGAATGGGCTCCGGAAGCAGAGGCCACGCTTCAAGATTTGAAGGAGTACCTATCCTCTGTGCCAGTCCTAGTTGCGCCTAGGCTGCTAGAAACGTTGCTGTTGTATTTAGCGGTAACGAATCAAGTGGTTAGTGCTGCACTTGTGGCTAAAAGGGAGGCAGATGAAGAGGAGGTAGCAGCCGCAGAGCCACAAGCCGATGATCCAGAATCTTCTCCGGCAAGGTCAGGTGCCGACAAGCTAGAGGTTGTGCAAGCAAGTGGACCAGATCAGCAAGCAGTGCAAAAGAAGAAGATGGTGCAATGCCTAGTTTACTTTGTCGGCTCCCTTCTGCAAGGGGCTAGATCAAGGTATTCTGGTGTGCAGAAGCTACTCTTTGGCCTCCTCATGGCCTTAAGGAAGCTGCTCCACTACTTTCAAGCACACCAAGTCATCGTCGTCACTCGCTTTCCTTTGCAACGAATTCTAAGAAATCTAGAAGCCACAGGCAAAATTGTGGAGTGGGCGTTGGAGCTGTCAAGTTTTGATTTGAAGTTTGAGAGTTCCTCAATAATTCAGAGCAGGGCCTTGGCAGAGTTCATTGCAGAATGGACCCCAATGCCAGACGAAGAGATACAAGAGACCTCTCTCCCCTGCAAGGAAACTATTGACGATTGGGTCATGTACTTTGTCAGTGCTTTCACGCTGAAAGGCGCTGGTGCCGGCGTGCTGCTAATAGCACCCACCGGAGAGCACCTCAAGTACGTGGTTCCGATGCACTTTCCCAGGGAGTAGGCCACCAACAACACCGCTGAGTACGAAGGATTGCTTGCTGGCCTGCGCATTGCAATCGACCTTGGTATTCGCAAGTTGATTATCAGAGGCGACTCGCAGCTTGTGGTGAGGCAGGTTAACAAGGATTACCAGAGCCCTTTTATGGAGGCTTATGTTGATGAAGTGAGAAAGTTGGAAGAGCACTTTGACAGTTTGCAAGCAGAGCACATTCCTCGTGTCCGGAATGAGATTGTCGATGACCTGTCAAAGCTTGCCTTCCAAAAGATGCCTGTGGAACTAGGAACTTTTGTGCTACAACTAACTCAGCCATCTGTTACACCATCAAGGTTGGCCAAGAAAAGAAAGCAAGATGTTGGTGGTTACTTTTTGGCAGAGCTGCTAGCAGCCACCAAGAAAGTAGATACCACCGACAAGCTACCCTTTGCCGGTGAGCTGCAGCTTCCGGCAAGCCAGATTCTTGCCGTCGAAGCATGCACTCCCGCAGAGGAAGAAATGCCTTTAGTCCTTGTCGTTGAGCCGCAGGCTCCGGCATGGGCACAGCTGATTGTCCAACACCTCCAAACAGGAGAGCTTCCCGATGAGCAAGAAGACGCAGAAAGAGTAGCCCGTCAATCAAGGATGTACAAGTTTGTTGACAACACTTTGTACAGGAAAAGACCAAATGGGGTGAAATTGAAGTGCATCTGCCGAGAAGATGGACAGAGGCTATTTGAAGAGATACATGAAGGAATGTGTGGCTCTCACATTGGGTCATGTGCACTTGTCGGCAAGGCATTCCATCAAGGATTCTACTGACCGACAGCCCTTCAAGATGCCTTTGCGGTGGTCATCAGAGGTGAAGCATGCCAGTTCCACTCCAAGGACATCCACCAACTAGCTCAAGCCCTCCAAACCATCCCTTTTTCCAGGCATTTCTTGGTCTGGGGGCTCGACATCATCGGCCCCTTCCCCCATGCTACCGGGGGCTTTGAATTCTTGTACGTTGAAATCGACAAGTTTACAAAGTGGCCTGAGGTAGAGCCAGTGAGAAAGGTGACGGCACAGTCAGCTATCAAGTTCCTCAGAGGATTGGTTGCTCGTTTTGGTGTACCCAACAGGATCATGACCGATAACGGCACCCTGTTCACGAGCCGCGCCTTCACAACATATTGCCAAGAACTTGGAAACAAGATTTGCTATGCCTCTATTGCTCACCCGAGAAGCATTGCGTAGGTAGAGAGGGCAAATGCAGAAGTGCTATGTGGTCTAAGGACTAGACCTTTCGACAAGCTGTACCAGTGTGGAAGGTGCTGGGTGGAGGAGTTGCCGGCGGTTCTTTGGTCGATCAGAACGACACCAAGTCGAGCCACTGGACAGTCACCCTTCTCCCTTGTATATGGTGCAAAAGCGGTGCTCCCCACGGAACTCAGATATGGGTCACCTCGAGTTCTGGCCTTCACTGAGGAGGATCAAGATGAGCCACGGCAAGATGATGCCACGCTCCTCGAGGAAGATCATTTCCGGGCTGCTGTCCGTGCTACATGGTACAAGCAAGCTTTGTGCCGCTACCATAGCCGCAAAGTCAATGCCTGGAACCTTGAGGAAGGTGACCTTGTTCTTTGTTGGATTCAGTCCACGAAGGGTAAAAACAAGTTGACACCGAAGTGGGAGGGCCCTTACTGGGTGGTACGAGTCACTAGGCCCGGCGCAGTCCGCCTAGAAACCGAAGATGGCACTCCGGTGCTCAACTCATGGAATATTGAGGATCTTCGCAAGTTCTACCCGTAAGGCACAGTTGCCGGGCCGCCCGGCAACCTTTTTTGTACAAGTTTGCCGGCAAGGCATGTAATCCTTTGTACAAAACCGGGCACAGATCCCGTGCACAATGAATAAAGCTAAGTGTTTCACAACTCTTTGTCAAAATACATATTTATTTATGTGTTGTAGGCAGTCTTGTGTTACATTTTACCTTGCATGAAATGATTAACGAACCATCAAGGTTCCAGCCTCCTCTTTTGTCTTCCTTCTTTTTCTCAAAGGAAGGAAGGGTTCCTCACGTACAAGTTTCCGGGGGGAGTGAGGGTATGGATACCAAAGGACGTTCAATATGTCATTATACGGCAAGAAGTACAGCACAGAAGAAGCTAAGTTGCAAAACTTTTAAATAAATTCTTTGTTGTAGTTGCAAATCTCCTTGAACGATTTTGGCCTTTGTATGAGAAACCTGAATGCTAAGGAACCTTGTCGTGACTAACTACGCCCTTACTTTGTTTTGAGTCCGCTCAACAATCTAAGTGGCTACGTTGTGATCGTCAAGTGTAACCTTGCCGGCAGCGGCACTTCCGGCAAGTTGCTAAGGATCCGTTCCTCAAGCGCTCGCGACAAGAGTGCGCGTACCGGCATGATTCCGGCAAGCGTAGGGTACAAAAATTATGCAAAGACAAAATAGAACAAGGGGAATAGCGTACAGTACATCCATCCAAAACACAAGTTATATTAAATCGAAGCCAAGTGTAGTTCTAATTTGAGATGAATCTGTCTTTTACATGGTCTGCATGCGGCACGGTGTGACCACAAGTTTAGTTCGTGACCCCACCCTCTGTCCTAGGAATCTGGCCAACCCTCTTGGCGATGGGCGCGACGAGCTCCTCAGCGGTCCTGGTGTGGGCTCCCCTCGGCAAGCTCACGAAGACCTTGCTGAGATCAATACCTGGGTTCCGGTACACCACCTTCATGAGCACCTTGAAGAGGACATCCCGACAAAGCTTGCGGGACTCGCTGGAAAGATGTGCGGCACAAGCCTCGTGATGCTTCTCCAGTGCTTCGACCAAGTTTTCAAAGAAGAGAATGAGCCTGGCGCTGGCAGTGTCCCCTTCGGCAGTGGAGTAGTGGTATTCCGGCAAGCCCATGGCAGATAGCTATGTAGAAAGGCTCTCCGCGGTGGCCACAAGGCGATCAGTCCAAAGCTTGTAGGCGCTTTTGAGCTCGTTGAAGGAGCTCACAGCACCCTCGAGCAGGGTCTTCTCGTCCTGGAGGTCCTTCGCCAAGATCTTCTCATGCTTTTTGGATTCATCAAGAGACTGCCCCAAGGTGGTTAGCTTCATCTTGTGATCTTCAATTGTGTCGTTGGCCTTGGTGAGCTCTTGGTTCTTGGCGGATACTGAAGTTTGCAGATCCGCCAAGGTGTGAGTTGCCTTCTCTGCCTCTGCTTTGAGCGCCAAGATCTCCTTGCCATTAGTAGCGACATCTGCTTCGAGCGCTTGCACTTTTCTTTCTAGCTCAGTCTTGGCTGTCTCTGCGGCTTCAGCAGCATCGACGGCCTCCTTGATCCTGCTGGCATGCTCTGTAGCTTGAGCCTCGATGGCTTCCTTGTGCTTGCACTCTAGCTCCTGGGTTTGCCGGGCAACAAGAGCCTGGATCTCATCATCCTTGGCGCAGAGCATAGCGGCGAGCTCTGCTTCACGAGCGGCAAGCTCTTCTTCATGAGCGTCGAGGCTGATCTTGCCCTTGTTCAGTCCTGCCTCAGCTGCCGCTATCCTCTGCACAGCCTCCTCCTGTGCCTTGTCGGCTTCGGCCTTCTCCAGAAAAAATTGCTCCTGGGCCTTGGCAAGCTGGGCATGGCATTCTTGGAGGTCTTGGAGGTGTTCCGCATAACAGATCTACGTTTTCTCCACACGCTTCTTAAATTCTTCCTCCGCCTTGTCAAGGACGGCAGCTCTAGAGTCCAAGCGCTCCGTACGGCTACGGTGGCACGCTTGGAGATTCTGGAAGTCATCGCCCATGGCCTTGAGAAGCTGCTACTCTTTACTCTCGTTGGCGTTGGCGTGCGGTTCATCGACGATGTCGAGCCCAACAGCAGCAATGATATCGTCATCCAAGTTCTCCCCTTTAGTGGGCAACCCGGTGCTTGATGTCCCTGGGAGGCTGACGAACAAGTTGTCACCAACTCTCAGGTATTTGCTTGAGAAGGGCTCTTCAGAGGTTGAGGGGTGATCGTCGACGGCCGCCTTGCCGGTCAATATCGCCCTCATGGCCGAGTCAGCGCTCGGCGCTCCTGGGACAGAGATGCCTCAAGTGGCCTCATCACTATTGTTGCCGGCCTCCTCAGAAGTGTCCTTGGCGGCCCCTTCATGGGTGGCCTCGGTGGCCTCCTCGTCGGTCCTCCCGGCAGCTTCATCAGCAGCAATGTTGCTGGCGTTGTCCGCAGCGTCCCTCGTGATCTCCTCAATGGTGGAGTAGATGTCCATTTCCTCAGATGGAGACCGATCTAAAAGAATGGAGAGAAGAGCAAATCAAGATTCAGATTAGGTTCAAGAAGACAAAAAAAGAAGATTAAGAGATAGAGGTACTTGACGGCGGAAGGCTTACCGGACTGAGACTGTTGAGGGGCGACAGTTTCCTCTCCGGCAACCCCGGTTGTCATCGCCTGGGTGTCGGCAGCCTCGGTTGCCGGCACGTCATCAGCGCAAACAAGCTCGTCTGTGGAGGTCCTTGCCGGAGAACCGCTTGCCGGGGTAGAGGTTGATGGAGATGCCCCAATTGGATCTGCCTTTGGGCATCCCTCCTCGTGGCGCTCTTCTCCTGTTCCCGTGCCGATGTTAGCGGTGAATATCTCAACACCAACACTCGCCAAAGGGAAGTGAGTAGTGGCCTCACGCTGGGGGCTGCGCCAAGGACTGGTATCCACGACGTCGTCGCCTGGCGCTGCGCTTGTTGCTGGCTCCTCCTCTGGTGCGCTCCTCGCCTTCTTGGCTATCCTTTGCACCAAGGTCTCCTCGTCACTGTGAAATCAAGGCATGGCAAGACAAGTCAGATCAACACGAATCAGAAATCAAGAATCAACGGAAGTAGACGAAGACACATACTCTTCTTCCTCCTCCTCATCGCTAAGGATGGAGAGATCGTACAAACTCTCAGGCCTGGTGCTGGAGGAGGGGGGTGGGGTAGAAGTTCTGGCCCATTTGGTTGCCGTGGGTGCGACACGTCGAGAAGACCCGCCTGTCTTCCTCGTAAAGGTACGCCGCACTCGCTGCTGTGGAGAGGCTTGGCGTCAGGATCCTTGCAGTCCGGTGACCTTGCTGGCTGCTTCCTTGTCGGTTGTTCTTCACCTGATGATACTCCTCGGACTAGCTCTCTGGAGATAGCTCTCTGAAGGACATGAGTTTTCCTTACGGGAACGGGAGAAGCGGGGGGCTCCTCGTGTACTTGCTCTGCAGCAGTATCCTTGCCCTGTTCCTCGGCAGGCTCCTCTTGCTCTTCGACAAGCTCCTCCGGCAGCTCTCTTGCTGTTTCATCATCAGATCCCTCATCAACATCAGCTACCACAGACCCAGAGCCGCTGGCACCTCCAGTCATTCTTGCCTCTACCGCCCTGTTGGCGATATGCTCCAACTCTTCGGGGGTGGTGTCACGGATGAGGTCTTTCTCATCTCTGATAGGCCTCTCCACCAGTGTGTCGAACCACTGCCTCACCATATCCTCGAGCAGCTCCTGCCAAAGCGCTTCGACACTATGGGCGTTGCAAGCTGGCATCATTGCGATAATGGAATCCTTGGCAGAGTTGTTGCACAAGGGCACCACGCTTGCCGGCAGCTTGAAGTTGCCGGAGGGGCGGAAGAGTTGCTTACAGAGGACCCTGTGCTGCAGCACCGTCAGATTGGCATGGTGCCCGGTCCGGACATGCATGATGTCTGCCATGTTCTTATAGTCCTAGGCGGGCCTGCGCTTGTTCTGAAGAGGAGCAATGCGGCGGCGAAGGAAGTCAGCCCTCACCATTTCAATGGTAACGCCGGCAGCTTTGAGGCAGAGGATGTGCGCTGTGGCGATCGTGAGCTTCTAGTCGTCGGTGGCAACAGAACCCCAATCCGCGCTGCGCTCCACTCTTGTCCTCCTAGGCCGACAGAAGACCGGGAAATACTTCTCCTTAATCCAACACCATTCTCTGCGCCATTCATTCCACTTCCGGTGGAGCAGCCCCAGAAGATAGGCATCCCAGTCCCTGGGGATCCAAGTGATGCCGCAGGAGAGGGCATCTGCTTCGATGCGTGGGGTGAAATAATGGCGGAAGAGGGCTACACTAGGCATCACGCTAACAAAGTTTTTGCACATATGCGCGAAGACGGCCATACATGTCATGGCATTGGGGGTGAAGTTTAGGAGGCGGAATTCGTACGTATACATGACCTGTACGAAGAATTCAGCAAAAGGAGGAACAAGCCCACAGTAAAAATACGCGGCGAAGAAGGGGTACTTGTTTGGACCAGGCCTGATGGAGCCGGGAAGGACGTCTGGCGCGGTGTGGGCGGTCGTCTCCTTCCCCCACATGATTGAGTACCGACTCACCAGGTCGCTCTGGTCCAGCACCGGCTTGAAGATGACTTTGTCTCTCCATGCCGCTGCCAGCTCCTCCTTCCTCGCCTCTGCATCAGGGTCGACCGCCTTCTCCGGCTTGTTTTGGTTCTTCTTTGGAGCCATGGCTGCGCTGGGGAGGGCGGATCTGGAAATAGGCGGGGGCGCGGCACAGTGGTGGGAGTGGGCGGCGTGTTCTGCTCTTGCACAAGGAAGAAGACAATGATGTCGGGTGGCTAGATTGGGGGAAGGGGTAAATGATAAGCGCCCTTCACGGTCTCCTTTTTATGGGGAAGGCGCGGGGGCTGGGTCTTTACTGTCCTACGTGGCTGCGCTTTTCAGGCGCACTACCTCCCGCGGCCGTTTCGTTCCACCTCTCCCACGCCAGCATTAAATGCGTGTCATGGGGGGCGTGGTAAAAGAGAAGATTATGACAGTTATCCTCTGTCACGCGTGTGCCTGTGCACTGTTTGGGCCTAACCCAATGACGCCTCACATGCGCGTGTGGCCCAGGCCCAGGGGCTCCTGTCGGTGTACTAAAACATGGGTGCCCTCGTACCCTGACTTGTGCACACGCAGTTGTAACCTTCCTGATGGCAAAAGGCTTGCCGGAGGATTACTGTGACTAAAGACTTATTGAACAAGACCGTGAAGAAGACCTCCAGGCAGGTCATCGAGAAGTACTAATTTAGTAATGAACGCCAAGACTACTCTTGCTGGGAAGCTTCGTACCGGCAAGGTGGGAACCTGGCACGGAGAAGTCCCGGCAGGCCAAGACCCGGCAAGCACCTTGCCGGCAAGTAAAAGCCCGGCGAGCTCCGTGCCAGTAGGACTTTTCTGTCTGATTACCGCTCCACCTCATCATCGACCAGATAGGCTCGTATGATAGGTGTCGAGCGGGCAGGCAGTCAATACAGCTGGCCAGGGCACGTGTCGGCGTGCCACCTAAGAATTAACTTTAATGACACCCGTCCTGGGGTCGTGTTAAGATTACAGCAACCCAGCTGGGCAGGCGGTACACATCTTTTCGATAAGGCCTTGCCTCCCCGACGTAGCACCTAACGGTACATTTAATGTGCTTGTCCTATCCCGTTAGGAGATAGACTTGGGGACGGTGCAGTCACTATTCATACTCTGTAATGACCGTATTAACCATTGTGGTAACCCCTTGGCCTATAAAAGGAGGCCCACGGCTACATTTAGAACGGTCGACACCTAGTTCAATTATGCGCTATAGCTACACTTCCCACGCACCTTGCCGGCGAGCTGTGCTCCTTGTAATTGGAGTTCATACACAATCAACCACCAAACCAGGAGTAGGGTTTTACGCTCATAGCGGCCCGAACCTGGATAAACCCATGTGTGTTCTTGCATCTACCAACCCTGCTCTTTGTTGCATATACATCCCCGTAGCCAAATTGCAAAGGGGCCCGTGCGGTCCCATAGATCGTCATTTTTTCACGACACACGTGAACTTAATAAATAGAGCTATGCTCCCTGGCAACGGCGTGAGAAAAAGGTCTTTGTCAGAGTCTAGGATCTGCGGCCAAGAAACTTCTCCAAGAACTTAGGATTTGAACTCTGGGGGACTTTGCTTGGCAACCTACGACATGACGGCAACTACAGCGAGATCATGACGGGCTCACTGGCTCTCACCGGACACGAAGGGGACGCGCCAGCTACCCAGGTTTGGGCCACCGTGCGGTGTAATACCCTACTCCTGCATGTGTTGGATTGCTCTGTGAAGGAGAGCTTGTGCTCAAGATACACGAGGTGTGGGGGAGAAATGAGTCGATCCCCTTACATGGAAGTTGCCCTGCCCCTTTTGTATTGCCTTGGTCCTCTTCCCCAAAAATATGAGCGGGAAAGGGTGGCCACAGGGCGGCAATTCAAAGGGGGACAGGTGCGTAGGTCTATCCTGACTAAAGGCGGTCTTTGCCTGATAAAGTAGTCTTCGTGATGCTCTGGTGGGCTTGGCGATGACCTCCGTCCTGGCGCGCCAATCCGTCCTAATCTTCTATCATCAAAGAGGAAAACCTTTGGGACTTGCTTTGGGGGAGGCAGATGCCACTGCTCCCTTATCACCAGAATGGAAGCTGGGCTTGGTCATGCCCCGCTATCCTTATCCTAACAGCGGGTCGTCACCCATGTGCTGGGCGCGAAGCCCCACGGCTGGCGCCGTATGATCTGCTTCGTGAGGAGGCCTCACGAGGCAACCTGATGCTTGGCGGCCTCGAGAGGCGGCTTCCTCAGGAGCGGCTGGGGTAGGGCCATCCTTGTGGGCCAGCCCAAGCATCGCCCCAAGCGTCGTCCTTCGGGCCAGAGGCAGACGGGCCGTGGTACCCTGGTTCCCACTAGGCCGACAGTAGCCCCGGGCCCGCGGCGCGCATGTTCCGCCCGTTAGGGACGAAACGACGCGGGGCCACTGAGCTGCCGGGCCCAGAGGTGACACGTGGCGGCTTTCACGGGGCGGGTCGCCCCCACTCCCCATGACGCCTCGGTAACCGCCGTCCTGGCGATAAAGCCTGCCCACGCTGGGCACGGGCATACCATTGCTCCCCTTCTCCATCTCACCCTTTGCCGGGCTGGTGCCGCCCTTCTCCGACTTCCTCCTCGCCATCCTTGAGCACTACGAGATTTGTCTTCTCCACCTTCACCCCAACTCCATCCTAGTCCTTGCTCTCTTCGCGTACCTCTGCGAGGCCTTCCTGGGAGTGATGCCATCCGTGGTGCTCTTCCGGACCTTCTATAGCCTGCGGGTTTTTTCCTCGAGAAACCACCGCTCCGGAGGTGCCTCCATCCGTATCGACGATGAGATGGGCAAGGTCTTCTTTGACATGAAAATCTCGAAGAAGGTGGAGAACTTCAGGTAGAGCTGGGTTTATGTCGATGCCGAGTGGACCAGTCCTCTCCTGGTGGTCCCTACCGAGCCGGCTGAGAAGATTCCCCATTGGGAGCACAAGAAGCTTGGCGGCGCTGCCCTGAAGCCGATCCTGACGAGGCTGGTGGAACTGCGCGAGGCCGGGCTTTACGGCGGGCATGATCGCCAAGGAATTCCTCCACCGCCGCATCGCGCCCCTGTAAAAGCGCTCACACCCGGTGTGGGAGATCACCAGTGCCAAGGACCGGATCCGGCTGGCGCGGGAGTCCCTCTTGGCCAAAGTAGTGGCCGAAGCTTGGGAAGTTTTATTTCCCGGGGAGGCGGAGGAGATGCATCCTGACACGCGCCCGCTGTACCGCTGGTCCAACAGGGATGAGCTGGTCGGGGCGATGCCCCAGTTCAACCAGTGGGGGCCGGTCCGAACGGACCTCGAGGAGTCTGAGGAGCTTCTCGAGGACTCCTCGAGGACGGGGTCCGCCTCGGCCGACCACGAGGCCTTCGACTCCGGGAAGGAGAGCAGTGAGTAATCGTCCCTGCCACCCCCTCCGTCCCCGCCGGCATGTCGCCGGCTTTGGCTGGGCGAGGACATGGGTGACGACGGGGACACGTTTCGCGTTGTGCCGGCCAGGCCCGTGCCAGCGGGGAATGGAGGAGATGGCGCCGCGGAGGCTGGCGAACCCCACGAGGAGCGGGGAGAGGAGACCACCGTGGCCGCCGACCTCGACGAGACTCACGCCGCGCCCTCGGGTGGCTGCCCAGGCGTGCTGTGTGAGGGAGGCAGTAGTAGCAGTGGTGCCATCAGGGAGCGGAAGAAGAGGCGCTGGAACCCCAAGGACAAGTAAGTTCCTCCGCCCCCTCCTATCCCAGCCTCCTGGCTACTGCGGCCCTGACAAGTTTTTGCCTGTGCAGGAGCCCCGAGCCGGCCGCCGAGGAGGAGAAGACCAAGAGGAGGAAGGCCGAGGACGAGGGACCCTCCCCTCCTCTAAATACCGCCCCGCCTGTCGCGCTGGGGCCCTCGGCGGCGAGACCGGCAGGAGGTGGCGAGGAGACCGCGCTAGCGCCTCCCGAGGCGGCCCCCGTCGCCGGCCTCGAGATGGCAGGGAAGGGGGGCGAAGCACCGACCCCTCCCCAGTGCACCACGCCTGCTACGGCGGAGGCAACAGCAGCCCTCATGGGAGCCATCTCCGGACCCGGGTGCCCGGACCATGAAGTGTTCAGGGTGGCGCCAGAGCGCGGGGCGATGCTCCCGGCGCCGGAGGTGGCCATCTTGAGCCCTCCGCGCCAGACGGCGAGCGTAACCGCAGCCGGGGGTGACGGCGCGGGGCTGCCGAAGGGGCTCGAAGTCGCGCTCTCCCGTCCGCCGACGCCGGCAGGTGATGAGGAGGCCCGGGCGTGTCGCGCCTTGGTGCTGGAGGAGAGCGGAACCGTGCCCTGGAACGGGGCCGTCAACAGCGTCAAGGCGGCCCTCAAGGCCCTCGAAGGTGAGCTCAGGAAGAAGGCAGAGCTCTGCGCGGAGGAGCGGCGGAAGCTAGCGGAGGGGTGGAGCTAGCTTCAGGAGGCGGCGAAGTTTGACCGCCAGCGGGAAGAGGAGGCACAAGCGCAGCGTGAGCAACTCACCAAAGAAGCTCTGGCGTCCCTCGTGAAGGCCCTCGAAGATGCCCAGGAGGCCACATGGTGGCGGGAGGAGGCGGATGCCTATGAGAAGACACTCCAGGAGCAGGCTGCCTCGCGTGAGAGCCGACTCAAGACACGGGAGGAGGCTGTGGAGGCCCGTGATGGCCTGCTCGCATCGCGCGAAGCTGAGCTCCCGAAGTGCGAGGAGGAGATCCTGAGGTGCCAGGAGGCGGTCGCTACCCTCGAGGAGGACACCAAGACCCGGGAACGCGAGCTTGCGGCATCCGCGTCCGCACAGGAGGCTGAGCAGGAGCGCCTACTAGCGAAGGAGTGGGAGCTGGCGGCCGCCCAGGCCACTCTCGACGAGCAGAGGAGCCTCGCGGCCAGGCGGGACGAGCTCCAGGCCGAGGTCGACGACCTCAAGAAGCACCTGCTGGATACGGACGCCACCATCAAGGAGGCATGCCGCGACCTGCTGACCCAGGCGACAACGCGGCTCTTCAGCAACCTTCTCCGCCTCGACGATCGCTTAGACCTCGGGTGGGTGGTGACCCCCGTCCCGGCGGAGCTTCGTGAACCCCTCGAGGAGGCTGTGAGGGAGCGTGTGGCCGACTTCGTCGGGCTGTACGCCTTCGAGCCTGAGATCAGCGGCGGCGGTGGCGAGCCCCCTCGCGATGACGGCGGGAGCAGCGACAGCGGCGCCTCGTGTGCCTAAATTCTCCTTGACCTATTGCTGTAATAGGGTAGATGCGGCCCCGTGGGGGTGTGAAAACATCTGCATGGTACTTTTGCTTTAAGCACTTAATGGTTTATGCGCTTCCGTTTTCCTCCCGAGGCCCCTATTTCCCTTTTACATTGCCTTCGTGCCCTGTGTCGCTGGGACCCAGCCCCTGAGGCAAGCTACAGCCATTGCTGGTACGCCCAGAGCGTGCGCTCGCCAAGGCCAGAGGGTGTAGGGCTCTTAGGGCTGGTAGGAGTCCCCGAGGTGCGATGCTCAGAGTACCCCCCTTGACACGCAGGTGGCTCGTGCCAAGGAAATTAGTATGCCACGAGAGGGAAAAGACCGAGGGGTGCTTTAGACTTAGCTCCTTCGAGGCGTGCGGCTTGGGGCGAGCCTTTCGCAGGGTGCGGCTCGTGAGACGTAGTCCCTCGTGAGGCCTTCTGCCCGTAGGGCCCCGCTCGCGAGGCCTCCCGGGGGGCTCCTGAGGCCTTCGGTATCCTGCACCAGGGAAACTGCCAAGTTTTTGCAAGTAGTGCAGCAGGGCGTGCTCGCGAGGTCGCCTGTGGGTGTTACGCGAGGAGACAAGAGCACCAAGGACCTGGTGGGGTGACGTACACAGGAGTAGGCCCTCGAGCCAGAGCTCAGTCGCTTGGGTTTTTCAGTGCTGCTGGGACTGACCCGAGCACAGACACCGTGCCCAGCCCCCGCTCGCGTGACAAGCACGGGTGAGATCATGAGCGCGCGCCCCGCGGCTGCAAGCACACAGGGTTTTGGAGGAAATAAGCTTTACTGATGCATGAAGCAGGTTCATTACATAACAGAAAGATACATGCTGCCGTGTTCGACATGGGTCAGCTTTGAGGATGTGATGGCTGAGGGCCCCTCAAGTAGGCCGCCAGCGCTGAGCATGGGGCATCTGCCAGCGCGGAGCATGGGGCTTCCACGAGAGTGGGAAGGAGCCCTCACGTGCTGGAGGCAGTGTGGGTAGAGAGAGCCCCGGAGCGTGTATAGCTCCATGTCGCTCGTATCCGTGGGGCACAGATAGAACTTACGGTGATGGCGGGCGTTCCATGTGTTTGGTACCAGAACACCCACCTCCGTCAAGAGTGGGGCCGCGGTGGGCCGGTGAGCGAGTGTTAACCACCTCTGTATTCCTTGCAATGTGGGACTCTAGGCTCATGCACATCAGCCTCGCGAAGGTGGCTGCGGCACCCTCCAGGCCAAATGGCATACGCATGAGCCAGGGCGAGCCCGCCGCGATGCGCGGGGGTGGGAAGGGGCCTGCGGGGCAAGCCTGGTTGAGGGCGATGAAGTCGACGCACATGCGCATGCTATCGCGTGGCCTGGCGACGGGGGTGAGGCTGGCGCTCCACTTGGGGTGGGGGGTTTCACGGGCGATTCCAGCATCCTGGGGCTTGTTGACTTCCTGCTTCTCGGGCGCCTGATGTCGTTCCTTCTGCTTGACAGGCTGCGTGCTCCGACACGCGGCTGAGTGGTGCTCTATCACCTCCCTCGGTAGGCCGGGCTCGCCTGATGCTGTCCAAGCCAACGCATCAGGGCTTGCCCGGAGGAAGGTGACGAGCACGCCTTCCTATTTGAGGGAGGGCCCACCGCCGACGGCGAGGGAGGGGCCTGCTTCACCCCCATCCGGCGACGCCTTCTTGGACTCGGCCCGCTCCTGAGAGAGCAGGGGCATCTTCTTCACAGGCGCCTCCTTGGTAGGCCCAGGCACGTCCTCATCGGCCGGGTACGCGACGGAGGCAGCCTTGTAGGCGTGCTCGAGGGTTTGCAGTGCATCCTTCTCGTCGCAACGAACGGTGAGGGTACCACTGCAGCCGGGCATTTTGACGAGGCCGTAGGCATGGTGGGTCGCGAACATGAACTTTGTGAGCGCCGGGTAGCCCAAGATGGCGTTGTAAAGCAGGCCGATGTGAGCTACATCAAAGGCGATGAACTCCGTACAGTAGTTCTTGCGGGTGCCGAAGGTGACGGGAAGGCGCACCTGCCCCAGGGGGACAGTGGAGCCGTCGGTGATGCCCGAGAAGGGCCTGGTGGGCATCAGGCGCTCGTAGGGCACTTGGAGCATCTCGATGGTCTCGATGGAGATCACGTTGAGGCCGGCGCCTCCGTCGATGAGGGTCTTGGTGACCGCGACGTTGCTGATGGTGGGGGTGCACAGCAGGGGGACGGCGCCCACGGCCTTCATGGACTTGGGATGGTCGTTGGGATTGAAGGCGATGGGGAACTCAGACCACTTGAGGCGGCCGGCTGACTCGAGCGCTGGGAGGGCCGCGTTCACCTCCCGAGAGAACTGCTTGAAGTACCAGTTGGATGGAGGGGCCTGGGCCCCGCCGAGGATGCAGGCCACCCTGCGGGGCTCTTGGTAGCCCCCAGCGTTTTCAGCGGGAGGGGATTCATTGGCGCGTATCGGGGCGGCATTGGCCTGAGGGTCAGCCTGCCGCGGCTGGTTCTGCTAGCCCTAACGGTTGTTGTCTCCAGCGCCGTCGTTGTGGTTGTCGCCCCAGCGGCCACCTCCGCTGCCGCTGCCGCGGCCCTTGTCACGCTCCTTGCGTCTGCCGCGGTGCTCGGTGCGGCCCTTGCGAAGCAGCTCGAGCTCGTGGCAGTCCTCTGTGCTGTGGTAGTTCATGTTGTGGTAGGCACAGAAAGGATGGTCGTCCTTCTTGGCCTCTCCACGGTCATGGCCGCGCTTGTAGTCCGATTCTGCCACGAGCATGGCAGGGCCCTTACACTTACTGTCCTTGCCCTTGGGCTTCACCACGTCAGGCTCAGCGTCGATGTCGTTGTGGAGGAAGAGGCGTCCCTCCTCGGCCTTGGCGCAACGGTCGGCGAGGACGAACAACTCCGCTGCGGAGTCAAGCTCATCCCTGACCGAGAGCTTCTCGTGCATCTTCACGTCCGTGATGCCATTGGTGAAGGCGGAGACGACTGCGACATCGGAGGCCTTCGGGATCTTGTGGCGCACCTGGCTGAAGCGCTGGATGAACTTGCGGAGGGGCTTACCAGGGCACTGGCGCATGTTCCGCGGGTCGTTGAGCATGAGAGAACAGTCGCTCATGCCCTTGAAGTTGGCGACGAACTGCTTGCACAGGTCCTCCCACGAAGAGATGGACGCCTCGGGGAGGTTCATGAGACATGAGCGCGCAGCGTCCTTGAGGGCCATGGGAAACCAGTTCGCCATGACCCGGTCATCCCCCCTCGTGGCCTGGATGCTGATGGTGTAGAGCAGGAGGAACTCCATGGGGTTGGCGCTGCCGTCATAGCGCTGAGGGAGCTCTGGCTTGAACTTGTTGGGCCACACCACGCGACGAAGCTCGGGGGCGAGGGCTAGGTAGCCCCCATTTGTGACGGTGGCACCATCAAGGGCCACGTGGTTCTGGCGCCCTGCCATGGCGACGTTGTGGAGGATGCGGTCCTGGCGGTTGCGCGCCTTCTCGAGGGCCACGCGCGCGCCCGGGGGCGCGCGGTGGACGATCTGGCAGCTATCGCTGATGCCGCCCGGCGCAAGCGAGCTGCAGGATGGTTCGTGACGGCAGAGCGGGCAAGGAGCAGGAGGGCGCCTGGCCATCGTGCGCGGCGTCGATGAGCTCGGTGATGCGCCCAAGCCAGGCATCGTAGCCGTCCTCGGTGGGACGGTAGCGCAACAGCTCTTGCGCCACGAGCAGCGCGGCGTGCGGAGCGGGTGAATCACGACGCGCGAGCGAGGAGGTGGCTGCGGAGCGGCCGTGCGCCTGCTCGTTCACCGACGGGTTGGCAGAGGAGGCCACGCGCTCCCCAACAGGCTCGGTGGCAGCGCGAGGGCGCCGCCCAGGGGCACTGCGGGCGGCGGGTGCTACGCAGACCCTGGCGGCAGCTCGGCGCGTGGCGCGTTCCTAGCGAGCGGCGGCGTCGTGCATGTCGATGCTGGCGTCGAGGTCGAAGGCGCGAAGACAGCAAGTCCCCCTACCTTGCGCGCCAAATGTCGGAGTCTAGGATCTGCATCCAAGAAACTTCTCCAAGAACTTAGGATTCGAACTCTGTGGGTCTTTGCTTGGCAACCTACGACATGACGACAACTACGGCGGGATCACGACGGGCTCACTGGCTCTCACCGGACAAGAAGGGGACGCGCGAGCTACCCAAGTTTGGGCCTCCATGCGGTGTCATACCCTACTCCTGCCTGTGTTGGATTGTTCTGTGAAGGAGAGCTTGTGCTCGAGATACACGAGGTGTGGGGGATAAATGAGTCGATCCCCTTACATGGAAGTAGCCCTGCCCCTTTGGTAGTGCCTTGGTCCTCTTCCCCGAAAATATGAGCGGGAAAGGGTGGCCTCAGGGCGGCAATTCAAAGGGGGACAGGTGCGCAGGTCTATCCTGACTAAAGGCGGTCTCTGCCTGATAAAGCAGTCTTCGTGATGCTCTGGTGGGCTTGCCGATGACGTCCGTCCTGGCGCGCCGATCCGTCCTGATCTTCTATCACCAAAGAGGAAAACCTTTGGGAGTTGCTTTGGGGGAGGCAGATGCCACTGCTCCCTTATCACCAGAATGGAAGCTGGGCTTGGTCATGCCCCATTGTCCTTATCCTGACAGCGGGTCATCACCCATGTGCTGGGCACAGAGCACCGCGGCTGGCACCATACGATCTGCTTCATGAGGAGGCCTCGCGAGGGGAGCCTCGCGAGGCAAGGTCTGTCCTGGCGGCGAGGGGCCTCGTGAGGCTCGCCCCTCGTGAGGCGGATTCCTCAGGAGTGGCTGGGGCAGGGCAATCCTCGTGGGCTGGCCCAAGCGTCGCCCCAAGCGTCGTCCTTCGGGCCAAAGGCAGACGGTCCGTGGTACCCTAGTTCCCACTGGGTCGACAGTCTTGATAACCCACAAGTATAGGGGATCGAGACAGTCTTCGCGGGTAGTATTTCACCCAATTTATTGATTCGACACTAGGGGAGCCAAAGAATATTTATAAGCCTTAGAAGTTGAGTTGTCAATTCAACCACACCTAGAGAGCTAAATATCTGCAGAAAAGTGTTTAGTAGAACAGTAGTTTGATAGTAACAGTAACAGGAATAGTAGCAGTTTTGTAGCGATTGTAACAGAAGTAGCAATAGTAGTAACTTAGCAAAGATCAATATGAGCAAAGTATAGGCATTGGATCAGCGATGGGTATATGCATTGGATGACATTCATCATGTAACAGTCACGACCTAGAGCGATACACTATAGCTCCAATTCACCTATTCAATGTAGGCATGTATTCCGTAAATAGTCATACGTGCTTATAGTAAGAACTTGCAAGACATCTTTTGTCCTACCCTCCCATGGCAGCGGGGTCCATAAGGAAAACTAAGGGATATTAAGGCCTCCTATTAATAGAGAACTAGAACAAGGCATTAAAACATGGTGAATACATGAACTTCTTGAATTACAGTCATCCCCGGAGAGTATCCCAATTATTGTCACCTTGGGGTCTATGGTTCAGAACAATAACAAGTGCATATAACTAGCAGATAGGATCAACAACTCAAATATATGCATGAAAACATATAAGGTTCAGATCTGAAATCATGGCACTCAGGCCCTACTGACAACCATTAAGCATAGCAAAGTCATAGCAACATCAATCTCAGAACGTAGTGGATACTAGGGATCAAGCCCTAACAAATTGACTCGATTACATGATAAATTCATCCAACCGCATCACCGTCTGGCAAGCCTACGAAGGGATTACTCACTCCTGGTGGTGAGCATCATGGAATTGTTGATGAAGAAGGGTTGATGATGACGACGACGACGAATCCCTCTCTCCGGAGCCCCGAACGGACTCCAGATCAGCCCTCCCGATGAAGAACAGGACGTTGATGCATTCATTTTGCATCATGTTTTCCTACTATTATTTATTATGTTTTGGGTCATTATTTCACTTTATGATGCAATCCTAGTGCCTTTTCTCTCTTATTTTGCAAGTTTCATATGAAGAGGGAGATTGCCGGTAGCAGGAATTCTGGGCCTAAAAAAGCTATAGCAGAGATAGATATTCTCCACAACTCCAAATGATCTGAAAATTTACGAATAATTATTTTGGAATATATTAAAAATATTGGCGGAAAAAAATACTAGGGGGGACCCACCAGAGAGCCACAAGCTCAGGGGGCGCGCCCTACCCCCCTGGGCGCGCCCTATGAGCTTGTGGGCCCTCCAGCAGGAATCTAGTGCCCATCTTCTCCTATACTTTCGGGATGAAGCACCGCCGTCTTGAGGCGGAACCTGGGCAGGAGCACTTTTGCTCTCCGGTGGAGCGATTCCGCCGAGGAAACTTCCCTCCGGGAGGGGGAAATCGAAGCCATCAACATCATCAACGATCCTCTCATCATGGGAGGATCAATCTTCATCAACATCTTCACCAGCACCATCTCCTCTCAATCCCTAGTTCATCTCTTGTATTCAATCTTTGTCCCAACACTAGTGCAGAAAAGCCTAGCTATGGCGTGCCAGAAACAGCCTTGCTGGTGTGGACACTCAACGCTACCAATATGGCGCCATTGTTAGAATATAGTGGTGGGGTTCGATCCCACATCAGCAGTATTCCACGTGCTGATGGTGTGCCGCGTGGCCAATGCCAGCATTAAGTTATATTACCACTGGCGTTCCTTGTTGGCCAACACCGGCAAATGGTTTTATTGTAATAAAAAAATTAGTTCACAAACTAAATAATTGTACTTCAGAAAAGTTACTAGCTAGTTCCTCAATAGATACTCATTAACTCAATAAACTTCACAAAAGTTACACATTATACTCAAGTTACTCATCAAATCAAGACTAGCTAGCTACCTAGTAAAGAACTACTCAACCTAGTTAAAGAACTACTCTTCATCAAGGATTACGCTCAGCTGGCGAATCTTCTTTCTATTGGCCTTTCCATTTTTTTGAAATGAGCTATGTCCATCTTGAGGTTAATCTTCTCTGCCCTGAGGAGTTTTCTCTCCTGCTTTAGCTTATTCCTTTCCTCGATGACGTCATCCCTCTCGTCCCTCAGCTTACACTACAAAAAGAAGACACATCCATGACATTATGGCCCGAACGAAAACTTTTTCTATCATGGTTGTTGTCGGGCCATTTGGGAATCGGGGTACCACGGCCTGTCTGCTTGCGGCCCAGGAAGCGATGCCTGACGAAGGCCCAAGACGTGGCCCAAGCACGGGCCCCGCGAAGCGAAGACACCTCGAGAGGTGCTAGCCTCACGAGGACCCCGCCTCAAGGAGCAAACCACCAAGACATAGCCGCAGCCACGGCAGGAAGCCTCGCAAGGCTCCCTCGCGAGGCGGCCTCCGGAGGCGACCCCCGAGGCGGCCGCCCGAGGCCATCCGAGCATGACGCCAGCCGCGCGGTCCTGTGCCCACCACGTGGGTGACGCGCTTGGCGACGAACGGCGGCAGAGGCGGCCCCAGCGGGCGCGGACAGAGAGGGTTTCCTCTTTGGTGCTAAAGGGGAGCACCAGCTCGCCTCCTCCAAAGCAAGTCCCAAGGACTGCCTGTTGGTGCAATACTTGCCCTCGTATGTTTTGGAGATTGTTGACAGAAACAGGTATGGACTGATTTGTTTGCTAGTGCACACAGAGGGAAATAGTCCATGCAGTACCGAAGGGAATGCTGTCTCTGGTGTATAGTTTGAAAAACTTGATCGAAGATTATCTGCGTCGCAGAGAAGAATGAACTACGTCCTTGAAGACGCGTAGACGAAAAGAATGAAGTGAAGAAGTTGACCCCTCAGAAATTTATTGCTGACGCGAAGCAATTGGTTCGGTGATTATGTCTGAAGGAAATTGGCTGCAGCGATGCGAGGCGAAGACGAAGTGAAGATGTAGCATTCTTTTCGTTGTTCTTCTTCCATTCTTTTGAGTCATAGGACCTCCGTACTATTAAGAGGGGTATAGGTTCTCGAAGCTTAGATCCGCTGTGATGCTTAACCCAAACCTATGCGAGACCGAGAGAAATCTCTTTATGCTTCAAAAGATTACCTGCCAGCAGAAGACGTTGTTCTTCGTCGCTGTAGGAGATATCTTTCGAACTGAGGAGTTAGCACTACTTGCTCCGCACATAATGTTACCGTTGTGCTCAAATTCCGACCGTTGGACTCGTGTCGTTCGCCCATTGGCTGCTCCACATGTCCAATTTGGTCATTTCCCTTCAGGGAAGGCTGTGGCTATAAATAGCCACCTCGCTCCAACGTTGCCCGTTGGCTGCTCCGCTTAAGATTTCTGAGAAGATTCATTGAGCATCCCCTCTCTAAGTGATTTGAGTTTAAGATCCACCGAGAGAAAAATCAAGAGCCGAAACTTAGAAAGTGGTTGAGCATCATAGTAGTTCTGAGTTGAGAGTTCTTGTACCTATTACTCTTGAGAGCTGCACACTCTCTAGACGGATAGGTGTCGGCTCGAGTGATGAAGAGTAATTGTCTTCACCGAGCAAGATCTTCAGCAACCAAGAGTCATTGTGGTTTGTGAAGAGAGCTGAAGAGAGTTTATCTTCAGTGAAGGTTTGGAGATCGCCAACAAGTATCTACCACGAGTGAAATCAACTGGAGTTTGATCAGCTCCGAGTTGAAGGAGAATAGGGCAAGGAGAGTTTATCCTCTGTGTTAAATCACAACCCCTCCAACCAGACGTAGTCCTTTGGCAGAAGGGCGAACTGGTCTACCAAATTCTCCTGTCGCCATCGAGCACCACTGGTTTGCTTTACATTACTGCATTTCATTCAGCAGTTTACATTCGTGCTCAGTGTCGATAGTTGTATCTGATCAATCATAGTTTATCTTTTGTCTGTCTCATTCTCATCGTTCCTCTTTTCCATCGTCTCAGACTAACTCGTTTCTCATCATATTTCTGTATGACTGCGTAATTACATTCAGTGCCGAATCCATTTACCTTGTTACCACCTTCTGAGCATTTCCATCGTAACCCACATACTGTTTTTCCTCATCCTGCTGGATCTATTCGCATATTGCATTTCCTACGAAAGTGTCTAACTCGTGTTCGTATGATAACTGACTCCTACTTCGATAGATATATCATTCTATAGCGAGCTCATTCAAGTGTAACTCTACCGAACCATATTTTCCACTGCTGTGTTTGGGATCTGTTCAAAACTTTCGGAAGAATTTTTGAATCTCCCATTCACCCCCCCTCTGGTCGATATACTCTCGGTCCTAACACTGCCTGTTGGGTGAAAGAAGACCGAGATGACGGGGCTCGCAGGGCAGAGGTCATCACCAAGCCCACCGGTGCGTCATGGATAGCAACTTTGCAGGCGAAGACCATCTTTTGTCAGGATAAGCCTGGGCGCCTGTCCCCTTTCAAAACCCGGCAATGTGTGGCTACCCTTCCCGCCGAGATTTTCAGGGGAAGAGGACCAGGGCGACTATAAATGGGCCAGCGCTGCCATTGTAGAGGAGGTCGATTCCTTGGTCTCCTAGCTTGTATGCGAGGACTCCCTTGCCCACAATAATCCCAACATAAGCAGGAGTAGTGTTTTACACCGCAAGGTGGCCCGAACCTGGGTAACCGCTGTGTCCCCTGTCGTGCTCTGCGTTAGTGCTCTCTCGCCGTAGCCTCGCCGTGGTCACCCTTGGATCGGTAGGAACGAGCTTTCCCCCAGTGTTCGAACCTTTGGGTCCCCGGAGCCCCGGTTCCGACATTTGTGACACTTCTATGACCATAATTGTGACAAAAACACGTATCACTAGTGGAAAAAGTGCTAGCCACAACTTTCATTGGTGGCGCGCCATTTTCAATCAATGCCAGCACTATTTGTTTTCAAATAGCGTTGGTGTCGACTAAAATGCCATGTCATAGATCTGAGCTTAGTGCCGGCGTAGGAAATTTATTATACGCCACCTGTATGTGGGTCCCAACGTTCTGCCCTGGCCTAACTTAGTGTTGACATCGCAAAAGTGTCCTACGCCAGCACTAATCCTCATAGCTATGGCGTCGCACATTATGGTACGCCAGTAGTATATTTTTTGGGTCCACCTGACTGGGTCCACTTTTGCGCAAGTATAACACCGGCGTTAGTAATGGCAGCGTGCCAGGGATATACACAATTGTAATGGCGTTCCGTAATTAGGGCACGCCTGTAATTACGTCATAGCACTATTCACATGTGCCCTCCATCCATTTAGATATTTTCCTTCTTCTTCCTCCCACTTCCTCTTCCTCCTCTGTCTTCTCTTCTTCTTGAGAAAACGATTAAATTCTTTCTCATGATTCTCAATTAGATCTAGCTAGGTGATGGATTAATTAAATAAGCTTGCTAGCCTCTCCGCACACTCACTCCCTAAGCTAGATCTCTCCTCCACCCACTCAAACACACACTTGTATTAAATTTTCCACCACACTCCATTAATGGCGCCTCCAACCTACGTAGGTCGGCCGCCCCCCCTCTCCCTGCCCCTTTGATGAGGTAAATAGACCGAACTTCTCGGTACTTTATGCATATATATGATCGATGCATGCGCATATGGATGGATATGTGATGGAGATATGTGTGTGATTAATTGCTAGCTATATAAATTTAATTGCTCACAAACTGTCTCGCTCTATGTTTCTTCTTGCAGGGAATGTCTAGAGAGTTGCCAATGTTTTGGCGAAACGTTTATTCATTTCCGTTTCGTCAAATTTCTGGCACTCAATATGTTCCTTTTTTAGCAAAGGTCATCCGAATTTTTTTATGCCGACATTGGTAATATATGTACTTATTTTTGTACTTATACCCTTTGCAGCACTGCTTGATCTATCGAAAGATTCAATATGGATCGAAGTGTGAAGGGCTTTCCCAATTTTGCGGTGGCAAATATGATACAAAAGGGTGAAGTGCAGATATTATGTCCATGTCCGACATGAGAAAATGGAGTTTTGCACAACCCGTTCGAAGGCAGCGTGCTAGCGCACTTGCTCCATCGCGGTTTCGTTACAGGTTATACACGGTGGACAAAGCATGGTGAGGAGGATGTTAACGATGATGAAGGAGGAAACAATGAAGTGGAAAACTCTTTCGATGAAGCACAACAGCCAGAAGAAGGAAACAATGAACATGCGCATGGTGGAGAAAATTATGAAATGCCACCGGAACATGAAGATGATCATGAGACTGTCACGCAGGATATGTCGTTGGCTACAATGCTGCAAGATCCTCATGTTAAAGATCTGCTTCGGAAGAAGACGGCAACCGAGAGAGTTGCTATTAAAGAGGCTCTAAAGTTGCCGCAATAGGAATTAGATGCGAAAACTCCACTATATGAAGGTTGCGATCCCGAGCACACCCGCCTGCACATCACGCTCAAACTGCTAGACATCAAGGCAAGATTCAAGAGCATAGATGCAATTCTAGATGCTACATTGGAATATTTACACAAAGTTTTGCCCAAGGGGAATTTGTTGCCTCGTAGTGTTGATGAGGCAAAGAAGATCGTGTGCCCACTTGATTTGCCGCATGTAAGATATCACACATGCATAAATGATTTCATCTTATATCGCAATGAGGATGAGAACAAAATAGAGTGTTCAACTTGAAAGGAACCCCGATACAGGCCTGGAAAGAAGGAGCCTCGAAAGGTTGTATGGTACCTTCCGCTGATTCCTCACTTGTAGTGTTATTTCACTGACCCGAAGGAAGCAAAGAACATGACTTGGCACAAGAATAGAATGTCTAAAAATGATGGCACTCTAAGACATATTGCAGATGGTTGTCAGTGGAGAGCACTCGACAGTTTAGAACTAGAATTCGCAGCAGAACCCAAAAACCCCAGGTTGGGTGTCAGTAGTGATGGACTAAATCCATTTGGCAACCAGAGTAGCACACATAGTACATGGCCCGTGTTTGTATGGATGTACAACCTCCCGCCCTGGCTCTGCATGAAATAGAAGTACATTAGAGAGCACAACTCCAAATTTGCGACTTGGTTCAAAGAGTGAATTCAAGACAAACCACTGCCAACCGGTGTGGCCAATGCAAATCTCATCTATGCATTAGCAGTAGGCCCCGCATGCACTATCGCCACTTACCAATCATATGATATAAATGGATACACATTCTATACTGAGGCAAAGGACAAAAACCGTGATTACCAGAAGTCAGGTGTGACGATGATGCAGTTGACCAAAAATGAAAATAATCGATACTACGAAAGGATCAAAGAGATATGGGAACTTGAGTATGGCAAAGATTACATGGTGCCACTATTCTGGGTCAGATGGGCGAAGAACGTCGAGACTGAAGAACATGGTTTCATTACCATGTCTCTGCCCGAAGCACAACCTGCTGGTGCAAAGGGGGTGAAAGGAATCACCGCCAAATAAGAGCCTTGGGTATTCGCTAAGGACGTGTCACAATGCTTCTACTTAACTGACCCTACAAAGCCGAGTCGTGTTCCCATCCGGAGAGGCAAAAGGAGCATCGTCGGGATGGACAGAGTCGTGAACGAGGATGACTATGATCAATTTGGCGTGGACCCAATAGAAGAGGAGATTTATGAACACACAGAGTACTCCACCAGAAGGAGCAGGACTACATTGCCTGCAATAGGACGTCCCTTCTTGAGAAAGAGTCATAGCGCGGGCAGAAAGTATTCAAGCAAGATTAAGAAGACCCAAACCGTCATTGAGAGGATTGTCAAACGACGTCGTACTACTTGATTTGTGTACTTCATTTATGCATGTGAACCCCCTAAAAATGTCTACTTCGACCGAGTCGTATTAATTAACCATACCATATTTATGTACTCTGAACCACGAGAATAATTTGTATCGTTATAAATATCTGTATATGCATGTCGTCGCTCAAAATGCCATCTACAAATATGCTGTCGATTCTAATTCAAAAAACCACTGCTGGCGTTGGCCATGTCATCTGCGCCAGCACTAACAACCAACCAACACTTAGCGTGATTGGGGAAAGTAGCTAGAACTCATTTGAAGCATCTCCCCCCATCAAATGCTGCCGACGGACACTGAGTCGCCGCCCTCGCCCCCGCCCTACCCCCCGCCACTCACCACGCCGTGGCCCCGCCTTCACTCTGCCGTCGCCCATCCGTGCCCCCCTGCCACCGCCGTTCCCCACGCTCCCCTTGCCACCGCCGTTCCCCACGCCCCGCCTTGCCCCCGCCATGGCGCCGCCGTTCTGCCCCCTTAACCCTCTGCCCGGCGACCTAGCTCATCGCGTCCGGCCGCTCTCTCCCTCCGACGTCGTCCCTCTTGATCCGGACGGTATAGGACCTCCCTCTACCAATTTATTTTCATGTAGATTTGTTCTAGTGTGGATATTATTGTGATGAAATGCACACATTATGTATACCTATGAAATATTTGATGAAATGCATTACATGTGTACAAATGTGTTTATTGTGAATTGGTCGACTTTTTTGGTGTGTGCTTGTTTTAATTTAGTCAATGCAACATTGCATTGTGTTGCTCGCGAATTGTCTCGTGCTATGTTTCTTCTTGCAGGGAATGTCTACTAAGTTGCCAATGTTTCGGCGAAATGGTCATTCTTTCCGGTTCATCAAATTTCTAGCACTTAATATGTCCTTTTTTAGCAAAGGTCATGCCGAATTTTTCTGCTGATTTTAATTATATGAACGCAGCACAAAATGGTAGAGTGCCCCTACTGTTTCGACACTGGGGGTATGTGCGATGATCCTCATCTTGACAACAATAAATGCTTCTCCCTCATGCTTCAAAGTGACTACAAATATTATATGGTAATCAGTGTTAGTATTTGTTGGCACATATTTCCTTCTTAGGCATGTACTATATAAGGTTTTTGCTTCAAAGTGTAATTTTTGTCTTTTTATATTTCGACTAGTGTATCCCTTGCTATCCAAGACCTTTTGTCCTAGACAAGTTTTTTGTCCGCGACATGGAAGAGGTGACTGAGATGACTACTTACCTCAAGACAAAAGATGGTTTCAATTTCAAATCTACGATCTATAATGATGTAGATCACACATATTTTGGTTGTGCTAATTGAAGAGGATTGGCCCAAGCTTACGGATTTGAGCCTGGTATGATAATAACATTTGATATCTGCACCTATTCTCAAAATGATGAGGACATATGGGTCTCTTTAGACATGATTCCAGTTCTTTCTCCGTGTAAGTTTCGTGAACAAACTTGTTAAGTAACCTTTAGATTCCAGCTCACCCATATATAACTTATCTTGTTTATATAAATTTGACAGCTTATTTTCTATCTCGAAGAAACATACAGAACTTAGTAGACGAGACCTATTACACTGCTCGCAGTACACTTACTTGGTAGGAAAAGAGGTATCTCGTGTCCTTTGTTGCTGATATTGAGTCACTTAAGAGCACTAACGGAGCTGGTCCAAATGATGCACCATACCTGCCACTAGCGCACACCTTGGACAAGAACAACATTTCTAAAAAATGCATGGATAGATTTTGATCGAGACTAGTATGTCTTTTTCATATACATTATATTCTGTCTACTCATAGTATGTGTCACTATTGCTTACTATGTTACTATTATGTTCAAGAATAGAAGCTCCCTAGATGTGTTGTGCCTCACGTGATGGATGACCACCAGGCTGGTGAGATGACCATTATTTCCAACGACAATACCTATTTAAAAGGGACATACTCGATTGCACCACGACGAGATGGACGGCTCGAAATTAATGAATGGAGCCAGCTACTAAGTGAGTGCGAGTTGAAGATTGGAGATCGGTGGATCTCTGTGCTACACCATGGACGGCTCAAAATTGTTCCTAAAGGAGAGGAGTACCATGCTAGTAGTTACGATGGTTGATAGTATATATATGTACTACTATCTAGCTAGCTAGGATAACTAATGAACATGTAATATGCATGCATGGTTTAGTTTAGTGGATGTTTAATTAGTCATGATCGATGAGAAGAAGCAAGCTAGTGTGTGGTTAATGTATGCATGTGAAGAAATGATGTGTATTATGCAAATATCTTATCGAAATCAATGTGGGACAAAAACGTGTTTATATGTATATTGATAATAAATTATGGTGCCATGGCAGCGATTTACAGCTGCTGTGGCAGCGTTTTTTTTCTGCTTCTGAAAACAATAGTAATGGCGTTCGAACGAGGCGCAACGTCAGTGAAGATTTAAGTTATTACTGGTGCCAGAAAATATCGCATGACATAGCTACATATGACACTGTCATCGTGAGAATTTATCCAACACCATAGGTATCTAAAATACTGCTGACGTGGTCGCTAACGCCACCACTATTTCCTAACAATGGTGCCATATTGGTGGCGTCGTGTGTCCACACCAGTAAGGCCGTTTTTGGCATGCCATAGCTAGGCATTTCTGCACTAGTGTATCATCATAGAGGTGGTTGGCTCCTACTTCTATGAAAAAAATTATGACAGAAAATGGGATTTTCGTCCTGGGCGGGCCGGAGACGCACCCGCATGACATTCTTTGGGCCGTCCATGACGTAAAAAATCATGGTAGAAGTGAGGCCAAGGAAATTTTCAGGGAGTTCCCAGTTACGATGGGTGGTCGGGGCCAAGCGATGTTGTGTGGTTTGCGTGTTTCTCTCATATGCGCGTGTGTGCGAGGCGTTCGCTAACTGAACCCGAGCGAGGCATTCGCTTACTGAACCGAGCGATCGATCGATCCCTCACACTACTACACGTATTGAACCCGAGCGATCAATCCCACTGCGTACTGAAGCCGAGCGATCCCTTCACTGCTAACTGAACCCGAGCGATCCCTTCACTGCTAACTGAACCCGATCAATCCTTCTCACTGCTTACTGAAGCCGATCGAGCCCCCGTGCGAGACGTAGCCAGCCGGTGTTGGGTTGCCTCTTGATGAATTGTGCCCGTTGCTGCCGTGCGCGCGATACACGTAGACACGAGTCGAGACGCATCGATCGAGCTGATTGGTTGGCTGTGGATGAACAGTTCCCGTTGCTGTCGCCCACTCGTACGCCCCACCCCAGCTGGTGGGTTGGCTGTGGATGAACAGTACCTTGTCCATGTGAAGGTGGTTGGCGCTGGATGAATAGGACCCAGAGGAGGCCGCCACACCCCAGTCGGTTGGGGGTGGATGAACAGGACCCCGTGGAGGCTGGATGAATAGTTGCCGGTGGAGGCTGGGGGAAGTTGATGATGGATGAACAGTAGCTGGTGGAGGCTGGAGGAGGTCGACCGTGGATGAACAGTAGCCCGTGGAGTCCCATTTTGTGGTATGCCACACCCCTCCCGATGAACAGGACCCCCGTTTCGACTGTAGGCAGTTGGGAGAAGTCTGTTTCCTCCGTTTTGCGGTACGCCAAAGTCCTCCCAATCAAGAGGACCCCGTTTCGACCGTAGGCGCTCGAACAGAAGTCCGTTTCCTCCGTTTTGCGATACGCTAGACCCCCAGCCGATGAACATGACCCCGTTTCAACCGTAGGCAGTCGAACAGAAGGCCGTTTCCTCCGGTTTGCGGTATGCCAGACCCCGAGTCGATGAACATGACCCCGTTTCGGCTGTTCCGTCCAAGCCGGTTGGCTCCCGATGAACAGGACGTGTTCTGACCCAGTCACTTGGCTCCCGATGAACACAATGCTGTTTCCTCCATTCCGACCCAGCCGGTTGGCTGCCGATGAACAGGAGGACGTTGCTGTCGTCCGTTGCCTCTCTCCATGTACACGAGCCCTGGCCGTACGTATGTGCGAGTACGCGTTCGAGACCCCGCCTGTATATGTACGTCCATGGCCGTATTTTTTGTTGTGTGGCTGTATGTACGTGTACACGATTTAGACGGGGCTGCCTGAACTGCTACATCAGGGGCTCTACTACGACATGTGCCGCTCCTTACACGCCCACGATTCATCGTTGAAGAGAGACCGATCGACCAGTATGTACGTACACGTTCGTGATCAGACAGCAACGCTACGTACGCTTCGACCGGGTGGGTCCCAGCTGTCAGGGAGGATAAGGAGGCACTTCCTTGCGTGCGAAGATATAGCTGCTGGGTCCCAGCTGTCAGGGGGAGGAATCATTTTTTTGCGCATAATAAGGAGGCACTTCCTTGCGTGCGAAGATGTAGCTGGTGGGTCCAGCTGTCAGCCTCATCGCGTACAGTCCTCTTCCGATGGCTATTGTTCATTCACCACGTTGACCACGCCATGCCGAGAGCACCAAGGCGGTGGACGACATCGAGTCCTAGGAAGGGAACTACGCAGAGCCGGGGAAGACGCAGTAGTAGATGCCCACATGGAGGGGAGTACGAGGGTTGACTGGTTCGGCTGCGGTGTGAGGCTGCCGTCGCCGGAGAATAACAGGGGATGTGGGTGAGTAGAGGGAATGCCTAGCTAGCAGTGGGAGTAGGGTGGGGTGGTGAGGCCTACGTAGCACCATAGCCGGCCACGGGAGGAAGGAGCAGGCGGTCCCGCCGGCGCTGGTTTGGGCGGCTGGAGCAACAAGATCAGAGATTGAAGAAGCAGTACGGCCGTTGGATAAACATCCAACGATCACTGTTGCTAGAATCGTTTGTTAACTAAGTTGACAAAGCCCTGTGTACGCGTCAACTTAGTAGGTCCACAAGTCCGCCTCCAAATCTGGTGGGTCCCAGTTGTCACGGGGAGGAATCATTTTTTTCACGTAATAAGGAGGCACTTCCTTCCGTGCGAACATATAGCTAGTGGGTCCCAGCTGTCAGGTGGATGAATAATTTATTTTTCGCGTAATAAGGAGGTACTTCCTTGCGTGCGAAGATGTGGCTTATGGGTCCCTGATGTCAGGGAGGAGTCATTTTTTTGCGTGTAATAAGGAGGCACTTCCTTGCATGCGAAGATGTAGCTGGTGGGACCAAGCTGTCTGGGGGAGGAATCATTTTTCTTGCGCGTGATATGGGGACGAAGGCACTTCGTGGCATGCGACCATGGACCTTGTGGGTCCCAGCTGTCAGCCTCTCCACGTACAGTCCTCTTCCGATGGCTATCATTCGTTGACCGCGTTGACGACGCCGTGCCGAGAGCACCAAGGTGGTGGACAACGGCTAGGCTAAGGGTGGGAACAACCCGGAGCCAGGGTAGACTCGGCAATGGATGCCCACAGGGAGGGGAGTACGAGGGTTGACTGGTTTAGCTGTGGTGTGAGGCTGCCGTCGCCGGAGAACAACAGAAGGTGTGGGTGAGTAGAGGGATGGACTGGCCAGTTGTCGGTGTACTAAAACATGGATGCCCTCGTACCCAGACTTGTGCACAGGCAGTTGTAGCCTTCCTGGCGGCAAGCGCTTGACGGAGGATTACTATGAACAAAGACTCAATAAACAAGATCGTGAAGAAAACCTCAAGGCAGGTGATCGAGAAGTACTAGTTTAGTACTGGAGATTAGGACCTCCCTTGCCGGCAAGCTTCACACCGGCAAGGTGAGGAACCGACAAGACCAAGACCCGACAAGCTACTTCCCGGCAAGCGGCATGCCGGTGAGTGAAGGCCTGGCGAGCTCCGTGCCAACAGACCCTTTTCTGTCCCGTTACCGCTCCACGTCATCATCGACCAGATAGGCTCGTATGATAGGTGTCGAGCGGGCAGGCAGTCAACACAGCTGGTCAGGGCACGTGTCAGCTTGCCACTTATGGATTAACTTTAATGACACCCGTCCTGGTGTCGTGTCAAGATTATAGCAAACCGGCTGGGGAGGTGGTACAGATCTTTTCAACAAAGCCTCGCCTCCCCGACGTAGCGCCTAACGGTGCATTTAATGTGCTTGTCTTACCCCATTAGGAGATAAATGTGGTGACGGTGCAAGTCACTACTCATACCCTATAAATGACCGTATTAGCCATTGTGGTAACCCCTTTGACCTATAAAAGGAGGTCCAAGGCTACAGGAAGAAGGGTCGACACCTAGTTCAATGACACGCTGTAGCTGCATTTCCTGCGCACCTTGCCGGCAAGTTGCGCTCCTTGTAACTTGAGCTCATACACGATCAACCACCAAACAGGAGTAGGGGTTTATGCTCATAGCGGCCCAAACCTGGATAAACCCCCGTGTGTTCTTGCATCTACCTAAACCTGCTCTTCGTTGCATACACGTCCCCAGAGCCGAATCACAAAGGGACCTATTCGGTCCCATAGATCGTCGTTTTCCCACGACATCTTTGGCTCGCCAGGCAGGGGGATTGTGTGTAACAAACCAGTTTCTTGGTAGTGTGAGTACCAACTTCATCACCTTCATCGATGGCGCCAAAGAAGAAGAATGGAGCCGCGACGGCTCCCACCGCATCCAAGCCACCTTCCCAGGTGACCGCAGGTGGCACAGCCGGCGAGGGCGCTATGGCTGGGACGGGCGGAGCAGGAGGCGCGGGCGGTGCGGGTGTCCAGCATCCCCACCACGTTGGTGAGCCTAGCCACCACACCGACGACGTCGCAGCTGGTCCACTCCCAAGATGTTCTGGTGAGCACAGTTATCATAGTAAGATAGTTCATACTGCTGCAACCCAGGACCCAGCTGCCGCGACGTCCAAGGATGGAGCGGAGACTTCCAACAATGCTGTGGGGAGACGTACACCGCGACCATCGCAAGATGAGCGCGACACGCTCCCCCACGTTGCTGGCGGTTCCGGACGACCGCATGGCAAGACCCCTGTGCAGCAACTTCGGATTGCTCACGGGGCACCACCACCACCACCATGCCGGCCCATTGGTAAACATGAGCCACGGCAGTATGAGCGCGGTGAAGCTCCTTCTGGTTCTACCAGGAGTCGAGCGACAGCCCGTTCTGTGTTCCCTGCCATGCCAACCACGGCGGTAGAGGCCATGGCATGGGTTCAAATACTTTTGAACTTCCTGCCAGGCCCTGACAAGATGGAAGAATGGAGAGCCACCATTCAGAGTCTCATTAGTTTTGCTGATCCCGGCAAAACATAGTACGTGGGGCCCTCATGGCGACCACCCACGATGCTGGCAGGGCCAACTGGCTGCCTTGCCGGAGACGCTACACCAATGGTGCAGTCGCCCCAGCACCCACCACCATCGCAGCGGCAGGCTCGCCGATCGGGCGACCACGACGTGCTGTCCATGGCGTCGTCGGATCCGGAGTGCCGCCAAGATTAGCGCCAAGTGCTACGCGAGCGATGCGATGAGGACGCCCGTACGAAGATCGAGCGGCGCCGGAAAGAACGCCATCAATCAGACGACCATGCCAGGTCGGAGTGAACGTGCTTGCACCAGTAGCCTCTGGGTACTTGCCCTATGATGTGGGGTGCCCAGCGTTTACTCGTGAGCTGCGGCAGGTTCGCTGGCCGTCCACTCGTGCCTTCAAACCGGAGGTGCCCGACAAGTACGATGGCACGCTCAATCCAGCAGAGTTCCTTGGCATCTACACCATCACGGTGGAGGCTGCCAGGTGACAAGACGAGAAGATACTTGCCAACTACTTCCCGTTGGCGCTTTGGCCCAACGTCAGGTCGTGGTTGATGAACTTGCCTGAGGGCTCCATTTCTTCTTGGGCGGATCTATGCAATCATTTTGTTGGTGCTTGCCAGGGTGGCCACAAGCTCCCTGGCCAGCCCAGTGATTTGTAGGTGATCCCCCAAAGGGATGGAGAGAACCACCGCAAGTACATACAATGATTCAGCCATGTGCACCACAACACCCCCGACATCCATCCCGCAGCTGTTGTTGCCGCGTTCCACATGAATGTGTGCAACCGCAGAATGCGGTCTGAGATGAATGTCGAGAAGGTAAAGATCATCAATGATCTGTATGCCTTGCCGGATAGATGTGCACGTGTTGAGGAGGGAAGGAGACTACCCGGGGAACATGCTGGTGCAGACGTCGATTCCGAAGATGATGACGCATCGACCCCGCAGAAGAAGAACAGGAAGCGCAACAGAAAGCGCAAGGCCAAGACTGTGATGGCCGTCGAGAGCTCCGGCGATACCAATGCTGCCAAGAAGCCAAAGGCAGACACCCCCGGCAAGGAGGTTGCTGGGTGCGATGACTACCGGGAGGCTGCGGTAGGTGAGAAGGCCGGCAAGACCGATGAGCCGTACTGCAAGATCCACCGCACCAAGGGCCAAGACCTCCAGCAATGTCGGCAAGTAGAGCAACTTGCCGAGAAGCAGAAGCAAGAGTACGAGAAGCATGATAAGGAGAAGGGCCAGGATGGTGCCGGTGGGTCCGGCAAGCAAAACCGTGGTGGCCGCGGAGGCCGCCGCGGCAAGGCCAAGCAGTCGAAAGAGAAGGCTGCTCAGGGCCAGCAAGGAGATGATGATGATGGTGGTGAGGACGAAGATGGGTCCGACAAGGAGTTCCAGAATGCGGTAGATGCCATGTGTGTTGACAGAGGCGCATCATTGCACTCCTCACACCGGCAAATAAAGTAGTGGATCCGCTAAGTCAATACAGCGGAGCCGGTGCTGGAGGCACAGAAGCCACCCAAGTGGTCACACGCGTCCATCGTCTTTGATGCTGAGGATCACCCTGATCGCACCACTGCGGTCGGGTGTTTACCGTTGTTGGTTTCACCAACAATTCGCAACCTCAAGGTGACAAAGATGCTGGTTGACGGTGGGGCTGGCTTGAACTTGATCTCTCCAGATGTGATCAAGAGGCTGCAGATCCCCGACAAGGATCTCGAGGAAACGGGCAATTTCCAAGGGATCAGTCCAGGAAGGAACAAGCCGAAGGGCCAAGTCACATTGCCGGTCACGTTCGGCAGTGAACTCAACTACAGGACGGAGAAGATTGTCTTCGACGTCGTCAAGATGTCGCTGCCGTACAATGGGATTCTGGGCCGCCCGGCACTGGCAAAGTTTATGGCTGCATCGCATTACACGTACAATGTCATAAAGATGCCGGGGCCGATGGGGGTCCTCACCATCAAGTCAAACCACAAGGACACAATCATTTGCGTCGACAAGCTCTACCGGGAGGCAGTGGCAGCATCTGCCATCGAGGCACTTGCTCCTGCCGTCAAAGTTCCCAGGGGAGGAAAGAAGAAGAAGACTGGCAAGAGCTCTGGAAAAGACTCCGAGAAGCGCACTTCAGAGTGCAGCACGCCTGTTGGGGACACACGAGAGAGCTCTACTGGAGCAAGAAAGCCAAGGCATCTACACCGGCAACCAAGCAAGTCTCTGCGAAAGAGAATGGGACGGGCAGTACTTTTTCTATAAGTGCCACTCTCGGTGACAAATAGGAAAGCGAGCTCGTTGCCTTCCTACGGGAGAATGTCGATGTGTTTGCTTGGCAAGCATCTGACATCCCCGGTGTTCCTAGGGAGGTAATTGAGCACCACCTTGCTGTCTGCCCTCATGCAAGACCCATCAAGCAGAAGGTTAGGAAGCAAGCCTTGGAGCGGCAAGAGTTCATTGTGAGGAAATCAAGAAGCTAGAAGCAGCAGGCCTAGTCAGAGGAGTGCTACACCCCACGTGGTTAGCCAATCCAGTGGTAGTGCGCAAGGCAAATGGGAAGTGGAGGCTTTGTATAGACTTCACTGATATAAATAAAGCTTGTCCAAAGGACCCTTTCCTTCTGCCACTGTCGGAACCGTGGCTCCAGAGATCTAGACGTTCGAACACTGGGGGCTAGTTAGTTCTTTCCGACCAAGGGCGACCACGGTGAGGCTACGGCAAGAGCGCTAGCGTGGAGCACGACAGGGGACACGACGGTTACCCAGGTTTGGGCCACCTTGCGGTGTAAAACCCTACTCCTGCTTGTGGTTTGGAATTGCCGTGGGCATGAAGGTGTTCTCGCGTACAAGGTGGGAGATGGAGGAATCGATGCATTTTACAATGGCCGCTCTGCCCCTTTTATAGCCGCCTTGGTCCTCTTCCCCTGAAAACTTAGGCGGGAAGGGATGCCACACTTGGCAAGTTTTGAAAGCGGACAGGCGCTTAGGCTATCCTGACTAAAGGCGGTCTTCGCCTACAAAAGCATGATCCATGATGCGCCGGTGGGCTCGGTGATGACCTCCGCCCTGCGCGCCTTGCTATCTTGGTCTTCTTTCACCAAATGGGAAGTCCTTGGGACTTGCTTTGGGGGTGGGCAGCTAGGGCTGCCCCTTTAACACCAAAGAGGAAAGCCTCTCTGTCCGCGCCCGCTGGCGCGGCCTCTGCTGCCGTTCGTCGCCACACGTGTCACCCACGTGATGGGCACAGGACCGCGCAACTGACGCCAGGCCGGATGGCTCCGGGCGCCCGCCTTCGGAGGGTGCCTCGGGAGGCAGCCTCGCGAGGATTTGGCCGCTCTTGCGGCTAAGTGCTGGTGGCTCGTGCCTTGAGGTGGGGTCCTCGGGAGGTTGGCGCCTCGTGAGATGTCTTCTCTTCTCGACGTCATTAAATGGGCCGCGCCTTGGGCCTTCGCTAGGACTCGTATCCTGGGCCGCAGGCAGACAGGCCGAGGTGCCCTGGTTCCCAATGGCCCAACAGTAGCCCCCGGGCCCATGGCGTGCACATTCCCGCATGTTGGGAGTGAAACGGCGCAGGCCCTGGCAGACTGCGGGGCCCAGGCTCGACGCGTGGTGCATGACGGGACGTGGGACGCCCCCACTTCCTCACTACACCTCGGTAACCGCCTGCGCCTGCCATAAAGCCTGCCCGCGCGGGGCGCTAGCCATCATTGCTTCCCTTCTGCTTACGCCTCGATTCCCGGTGTCGAAGAAGATGGAGCGATGAGGGGGGAGTCCATGCAGGGTGTTATAAAAAAGGGGGGAAAGGAAGGTAGAGGTCTCCGCCGCCATCTTCTACCTCTGCCTCCCCCTTTCCTCCACCTTTCACTCTTCCTTGTCCTTTCCAGGGCTACTGCTGCGATGATGAGGGGAAGGGGATGAGCCCGCAAAATTGCTGCCGCTACGAGGGTCCCTCCTCGGGGCCAGGGGCGCCCTTCGGCGGCCGCCGAAGCTGGCCCTAGCGCCCGTGGGAGGGCCACCGCCCGTGGCCGTGTGGGGCGTGGCGCCAGCGGCCAAGGCGGGCATGGTGGTGCGGCCGCCCGTCCTCCCCAGGCGGGATTCCACATGGCGGATGCGGCCCATGAATTCATTGTGGGGCTGCATCGTCGGCCCTGCAGCTGGCTCCGGCTTCCTGACTCATTCGCGAGAGCGAAGGAGGGCAGCGGGCCCCTGGGGTTATGGCTGCAGGCGGACGGCTGCTGCAATGGCCCCTCAGGGGTGGCGACAGAGTTCTCCCCCACCGGCTTCATGTTCCTGAAGCGGGGGTGGAAGTATTTTGCCCTCACCCATGGCCTAAAGCGGGGGCATCTCCTCCTATTCAAGTACAATGGAGCCGCCACCCTCTTCGTGAAATTCTTCGAGGCCTCCGGTGCCCGCCTGGAGTGTTGCGCGAAGAGCGAGGACGACAGCTCCTTCGACTCCTCCGGCGGGAGTGACAGCAACAGCAGCGGTGACTCTAGCAGCGGGGGAAAGAGCGGCAAAGGCTCCCCACGCATCAAGAGCAAAGACGAAGACTCCGATTAGGCACAGGCGGCGCCCGAGTCAAATCTTGAAGGCACACAGTCCTCCCCCTTGGCCCCTCTCTCTTTTGTTCCTGTAATAGGCCGATGTAGCCCCGTGGGGGCGTGAAAAAACAATGTCTTTGCTTTAAGTACTTTATGATCTCCTGCGATGTGCGTTTCCTCGTGAGGCACTCTCGCGAGGCCTATTTCCCTTTCCTTTTTTGCCTTAGTGCTCTACGTCGTCAGGACCCAGCCCTCGAGCGGGCTACAGCCATCGCTGGTATGTCAGGTCGCGTTGCCTGGACAAGGCCAGGAGGTGCAGGGCACTGAGTGGCGGTAAGGACACCTGAGGTGCCATGCTCAGGAAGTCCCCCTTTGATGTGCAAGCGCCTTGCGTGGAGGAGAGAATGTCAGCACTCGGCGAGGTTGCAAAAAGAGGGAACTTGAGAGGTGCCGAGAGCGGCTCATGAGGTGTTTTGTACTTAGCTCTTTTGTGAGTGTCGCTTGTCATATCGTGGCCACGGAGCGCGCCTCGTGAGGCTCCCGCTCGCAAGGCCTCCCACTAGCACTTGGTGGAGGCGGCTGCTGCAGGTTGGCTCGCGAGGCAGCGCTCGCGAGGCTCCTTGAGGGCCTACGGAGGCGTCTTACCGCGAGTCACCTCGCGAGGCAGTGCTTGCGAGGCCTTCGAGTGCCTTATCCTTGAGACAACTTCATTTTGATTTCTCAAATGGGGGAGCGGTGCACGCTTGCTAGCTTGCTCATGGGCGTCGCACGAGGAGACGAGACACCAATGACCTTGATGAGGTGGCGTGCACGGGAGCAGGCCCGCGAGCCAGAGCTCGATCGTTTCGGTTTTGCAGCGCTGCTGGGACTGACCCATGCACAGGCACCGTGTCCAGCCCCCACTCGCGAGATGCACAGGAGGAATGTCGCGAGCGTGCACAACTCCTGAGGCAAGCAACTTAGCAACACGTAAAATACCTTAGGAAAGAAAGCTTACTGCAGCATAATAATAAGTTCATTACCCAACCAAAAAGAGATGTGGCTGCCATGTCCGGCACGGGTCAGCTTGAGGCTGGTGCAGCCCGTGGGGCACCCTCAGTTTCACATCTAAAAGAGAAGAGGCTGCCGTGTCCGGCACGGATCAGCGTGAGGTTGGTGCAGCCCGTGGGGCGCCCTTAGATGATTGTTCCGCCAGCGCGGAGCATGGGGCTTCCACTAGGCGTGGGAATGTTCTGCCAGCACGGAGCATGGGGCTTCCACTGAGACGTGGGGGGGAGCTCTCGCGGGCCCATCAGGCGAATGCAATGAGAAATCGAAAGGGCCTTCCCACATGGGTGAGAGTTTGTGGAGTCCCTCTCTGGAGAGGATCCTTCTCAGGACGCGATCGCCGACCTCGAGGGTGCGCGGGCGTATGTTGCGGCTATGATAGTGACACAAAGCCTACTGGTATCTGGTGGCACGGAGGGCGGCCTTCATGCTAAGGGCATAGAGCTGTAGGAACTCTGCGGGGTTGGGGGTGCCATCGTAGCACGGAGGCAGGTCCGGCTTGAACTTGGTGGGCCACACCACGCGACGCAGCTCTCGGGTAAAGGCGCGGTAGCCCACGCAGCCGGAGGGGACGCCGCCGGCGAGGACGGTGCGGTTCTGGCAACCGGCCACCACAACTTCCTGGATGGTCCTGTTTTGGCGCTGGCGCAGCTGCTCGAGGAGCACGCGTGCGTCAGGAGGCACGCGCCAGACAATCTGGTAGCTGGCCTCATCGCGGACCAGCGAGGACGCGTCGCGGGACGGCTCACGCAGTCGTGCGTTGTGCCAGCGCCTGGCGACCTCGTTGGACGGAGGAGGCGGGGGAGGAGCACTGTGCGCTACGTCTCCGGCGCGGGAATGCGGCGGAGGGAGCGAGTGGGAAGGCGCTGGAGCTTCTCCCGCGGCGTTGACGAGCTCGGTGATGCGGCCGAGCCAGGCGTCAAAGCCGGCGTCGGTGGGGCGGTAGCGTAGGAGCTCGCGCGCCATGAGCAGTGCAGCATGCGGGGCTAGCGCATTGCGTCGGGCGAGCGAAGAGCCGTGGCGGTGTGGCCGTCGGCCTGCACGGTGGGTGGAGGGAAGAAGCCTGCTGCTCCCTCGCAGCGGGGTCGGTGGCAGCGCCGGCGGCGCGGCGTCGATGGTCGTCGCGGGTGACGGGCTCCGTCTGGGCCACCCTGGTAGCTCGGTGCACGTAGCGCTCATGGCAAGCGTCGGCCATGGCGGCGAGGAGGTGGGAAGAACTGGTGCAGCCCCCTACCTAGCGCGCCAAATGTCGGAACCGTGGCTCCGGAGATCTAGAGGTTCGAACACTGGGGGCTAGCTAGTGCTTTCCGACCAAGGGTGGCCACGGTGAGGCTACGACGAGAGTGCTAGCACGGAGCACGACAGGGGACACGACGGTTACCCAGGTTCGGGCCACCTTGCAGTGTAAAACCCTACTCCTAGTTGTGGTTTGTAATTGTCGTGGGCAAGAAGGTGTTCTCGCGTACAAGGTGGGAGATGGAGGAATCGATGCCTTCTACAATGGCCGCTCTACCCCTTTTATAGCCGCCTTGGTCCTCTTCCCCTGAATACTTAGGCGGGAAGGGATGCCACACTTGGCGAGTTTTGAAAGGGGACAGGCGCTCAGGCTATCACTACAAAAAAAAAGACACATCCGTGACATTATGGCCGGAACGAAAACTTTTTCTGTCATGGTTGTGACACTTCTACGACAATAATTGTGACAAAAACATGTATCATCATAGATTTGGTGGGATCCTACTTCTATGACAAAAAATTATGGCAGAAAATGGGCTTTTCGTCCTAGGCGGGCCGGACACGCACCCGCATGACATTCTTTGGGCCATCCATGATGTAAAAAATCATGGTAGAAGTGAGGGCGAGGTAATTTTCGGGGAATTCCCGGTTACGGTGGGTGGTCTGGGCGGAGCGATGCAGTGTGATTTGCGTGTTTCTCTCGGACGCGCGCGTGTGTGTGAGGCATTCACTAACTGAATCCGAGCGAGGCATTCGCTTACTAAACCCGAGCGATCACACTAGCTACGTACTGAAGCCGATTGATCCCTTCGCTGCTAACTGAACCCGAGCGAATCCTTCGCTTCTAACTGAACCTGAGCAATTCCTTCACTGCTAATTGAAAGCCGGTCGATCCCCCGTACGTGCGAGACGTAGCCGGTTGGGTTGCCTCTCGATGAACAGTGCCCATTGCTGTCGCGCGCGCGATACGTAGAATGAGTCGAGACACATCGATCGAGCCCCTTGCGCGAGACGTGGTGAGTTGACCTAGCCGGTTGGTTGGTTGTGGATGAACAGTTCCCATTGCTGCCGCCGGCTCATACTCCCTCCCCAGCTGGTGGGTTGGTTGTGGATGAATAGTACCCTGGCTGTGTGAAGGTGGTTGGCGCTGGATGAACAGGACCCCAAGGAGGCCAGCCGGTTGGGGGTGGATGAACAGGACCCCCGTGGAGGCTCGATGAACAGTAGTCAGTGGAGGCTGGAGGATGTCAACAGTGGATGAACAGTAGCTGGTGGAGGCTGGAGGCAGGTCGACCGAGGATGAACAGTAGCCCGTGGAGTCCCATTTTGCGGTACGCCACACCCCTCCCGATAAACAGGACCCCCGTTTCGACCGTAGGCAGTTGGGGAGAAGTCTGTTTCCTCCGTTTTGTGGTACGCCAGAGCCCTCCCGATCAACAGGACCCCATTTCGACCGTAGGCACTCAAATAGAAGTCCGTTTCCTTCGTTTTGCGGTACGCCACACCCCCAGCCGATGAACAGGACCCCGTTTTGACCGTAGGCACTCGAAAGAAGGTCGTTTCCTCCATTTTGCGGTACGCCAGACCCCGAGTCGATGAACAGGACCCCGTTTCGGCTATTCCGTCCAAGCTGGTTGGCTCCCGATGAACAAGACGCGTTCCGACCAAGTCGCTTGGTTCCCGATGAACACGATGTTGTTTCCTCCGTTTTGACCTAGCCGGTTGGCTCCCGATGAACAGGGGGCCGTTGCTGTCATCCATTGCCTCTGTCCATGTACACGAGCCCTGGCCGTACATATGCGTGAGTACGCGTTCGAGACCCCGCCAGTATATGTACTTACGTGGCCATATTTTTTGCTGTGTGGTTGTACGTACGTGTACACGATTTAGACGGGGCTGCCTGAACTGCTACGTCGGGGGCTCTACTATGACACATGCCGCTCCTTACACGCCCATGGTTCATCGTTGCAGAAAGACCGATCGACCAGTATGTACAAACACGTTCGCAACCAGACAGACAACGCTACGTACGCTTCGACCAGGTGGGTCCCTGCTGTCAGGAAGGATAAGGAGGCATTCCCTTGCGTCTGAAGATATAGCAGGTGGGTCCCAGCAGTCACGGGGAGGAATCATTTTTTTTTGCGCAAAATAAGGAGGCTCTTCCATGCGTGCGAAGATGTAGCTGGTGGGTCCAACTGTCAGCCTCACCGCGTATAGTCCTCTTCCAATGGCTGTCGTTTATTGACCACGTTGACTACACCGCGCCGAGAGTACCAAGGCGGTGGATGACGGCGAGGCCTAGTAAGGGAACGACGCAGAGCCGGGGAAGACGCGACAGTGGATGCCAACGCGAATGGGAGTACGAGGGTTGACTGGTTCGGCTGCGGTGTGAGGCTGCCATCGACGGACAATAACAGGGGATGTGAGTGAGTAGAGGGAAGGCCTAGCCAGCGGTGGGAGTAGGGTGGGGCGGTGAGGCCTGCACGGCAGCACAGCCGGCCACGGGAGGCAGGAGCAAGCAGTCCCACCGACGCTGGTTTGGGCGGCTGGAGCAAGAAGATCAGAGATTGAAGAAGCAGCACGGCCGTTGGATTAGCATCCAACGGTCACCGTTGCAAGAAGCGTTTGTTGACTTTAAGTAGACAAAGCCCTGTGTACGCGTCAACTTAGTAGGCCCACAAGTTAGCATAACATCTGTGGCGGACAGCATATAGCCCATTTGCTATTTTCCTAAATTTAGAGACCATTTGCTAATTACTCCCTCCGTTCCAGAATATAAGGTGTATTGATTTCTGTGCAAGTCAACCATTTGAATGTTTGACCAAGATTATAGAATAAAATAACAACATCTGCAATACCTAATAGATAAAATATGAAACTACTTTTCATGATGGATCAAATAATATACATTTTGTACTGTGGATACTGATATATTTTTCTGAAAACTTGGTCAAACATACACTCGTTTGACTTTTGAAAAAACAAATACACCTTATATAAAGTAATGGACGGAGTATTACGTAATTTATTGTAGCCCATATTATATTTTAGAATACCTTAACATTTTCTCGCAAGGACATGATTAAAATTTTCAGCAATATTTCATTGAAATTGCCGAACTATTTCTAATCCCGAAATTTCAAGCACGATAGAAACTAAATTTAAATTATGTTAAAAAAATGAAAATTGAAATATCAAAAAATAAAAGAAAATCTGCAATTTGAAACTAATTGCCCATTTTCTTTGTTTTTATACATATACAACCCATTTCATATTACTTGTAAGATTTACAACCCTTTTTGTCTGGGCAGGCCGAATGTATCCCTCGTCGTCTTGAAAGATTTGCAGCCAGCAGGGCGGAGAAAAAGAAATCGGCCTGTGTAGGCTATTCTACAAAAAAAGAGGTGGGCTAGCCATTTTCACCGGCAAAAAAACAGCTAGGCCTGTCTTGTTGTAAACATAAAATAAAAGCCTGGGCTAGACGGGCTAGCCCATATTATATTTTAGAATACCTTAACATTTTCTCGCAAGGACATGATTAAAATTTTCAGCAATATTTCATTGAAATTGCCGAACTATTTCTAATCCCGAAATTTCGAGCACGATAGAAACTAAATTTAAATTATGTTAAAAAAATGAAAATTGAAATATCAAAAAATAAAAGAAAATCTGCAATTTGAAACTAATTGCCCATTTTCTTTGTTTTTATACATATACAACCCATTTCATATTACTTGTAAGATTTACAGCCCTTTTTGTCTGGGCAGGCCGAATGTATCCCTCGTCGTCTTGAAAGATTTGCAGCCAGCAGGGCGGAGAAAAAGAAATCGGCCTGCGTAGGCTATTCTACAAAAAAAGAGGTGGGCTAGCCATTTTCACCGGCAAAAAAACAGCTGGGCCTGTCTTGTTGTAAACATAAAATAAAAGCCTGGGCTAGACGGGCCACAAACACCGCATAGCCCAGTTGATAACCGACTCCAACAACAACAACAAAACTGATCGAGTAACTGGGACCCATGTGTCAGTAGCATTTTGTTCATGTAATAGGGAGGAGCTTCCTTGCGTGCGAAGATGTAGCTGGTGGGTCCCAGCTGTTAGGGAGTGGAATCATTTTTCTTCCGCATAATAAGGAGGCACTTCCTTGCGTGCGACCATGGACCTCGTGGGTCCCAGCTGTCAGCCTGTCCACGTACAGTCCTCTTCCGTTGGTTGTCATTTGTTGACCACATTTATGACGCCGTGCCGAGGGCACCAAGGCGGTGGACGTCAGCGAGGCCTAGGGAGGGAAACGACCCAGAGCTAGGGAAGACTCGGTAGTGGACGCCCATGCGTAGGGGAATACGAGGGTTTACTGGCTCGGTTGCGGTGTGAGGCTACCATCGCCGGAGAATAATAGGAGGTGTGGGTCAGTAGAGGGATGGCCTGACTAGCGATGGGAATAGGGTGGCATGGTGAGGCCTGCGCGACAGCACAACTGGCCACGGAAGGCGGGAGCAGGCGGTCACGGCGTCGCTGGTTTGGGTGGCTGGACCAGGAAGATCAGAGATTGAAGAAGCACGCCGGCCGTTGGATTGACATCTAACGGTTTCACGCTGCTAGAGTCGATTTTGTTGACTAAATTGACATAGCCCTGCGTATGCATCAACTTAGTAGGCCCACAAGTCAACCTCCAAATTAGGTGGGACCCAGCTAGCAGGGGGAGGAATTATTTTTCTTGCGCCTAATACGGAGGCACATCCTTGAAAAAGATGCAGCTGGTAGATCCCAGCTGTCAGAGGGACGAAACTTTTTTTTCCGCGTAATAAGGAGGCACTTCCTTGCGTGCGAAGATGTCGTTGGTGGGTCCAACCAGTCAGGGGAAGAATCATTTTTTTCGCATAATAAGGAGGCACTTGCTTGCGTGCGGCCATGGACCATGTGGGGCCCTACTGTCAACCTTTCCACCTACATCCCTCTTCCAATGACTATCGTTTGTTGACCACGTTGACCACACCGCGCCAAGAGAACCAACGCGGTGGACAACGGCGAGGCCTTGGAAGGGAATGACCCGGAGCTGGCAAAGACACAGCAGTGGATGCCCACGCGGAAGGGAGTACGAGGGTTGACTGGTTCGGCTGCGGGGTGAGGCTGCCGTCGCCGGAAAATAACAGGACGTGCGGGTGGGTAGAGGGATGGACTGGCCAGCGGTGGGAGTAGGGTGGGAGCAGGCAGTAAAGCCGGTGCTGGTTTGGGCGGCTGGAGCAGGAACATCAGAGATTGAAGAAGCACGACGGCCATTGGATGGACATCCAGCAGTCACTGCTGCTAGAATCATTTGTTGACAATAAGTTTACAAAGCCTTACGTAGGCGTCAAATTAGTTGGCCAACAAGTCAGCCTGGAAATCTGTGGCGTGTACAGTCCATTTGCTATTATTTTTACAATTAAAGCCCATTTCCTAATTCATATGGAATTTATTACAGCCCATTTGCCATTTTTAGAATTGCTGCCCTTTTCTGGTCAGGACCAGTGTTAAAAAATTGCTAAAAATATGCAAAATTTTCGAAATTTCACATATTTTTCCTGGGGTCCGAACTATTTTTAATCCCAAAATTAGGAGCGAGATTAAAACTAATTTAAAAAATGTGAAAATCCAATAAAATATAAAATATCAAAGAAGAAAAAAAACAAAATATGAAACTAATTGCCCATTTGTTGTGTTTTTTTTTTACATTTGCGGCCCATTTTATATTACTTTTGTGATTTACTGCCCATTTTCTGGCCAGTCCGAATGCATCCCTCCTCGTCTTGAAAAATTTGTAGCCCAGCAAGTCAGAGAAAACAAATAGGCCTAGGTTGGGTATTCTTCAAAAAAATGGTGGGCTACCCATTTTCCCAAAGAAAAAACAGCTGGCCTGGTCATGTTGTTAGACGGGCCACAGACAACGCACAACCCAGTTTATACGCTCCTCTGTCTGAACAACCAAAAAAAAGTGCTCGAGCTACTGAATCCCTGGTGTCAGCCGCTCCTTGTGCAATTCTGTCGTTAATTGTCTATACGTTGACAATGATGTCGGTTCCAGATATCAGCAAGGTGGATATGAGTAAAAAAATTGAGGGGTGGATCTGAGTCGTAAGGAGGCACTTGCTTGTGTTCGGCAGTGGACCTGGTGAGTCCCTACTGTCATACTCTCAAGTACAGTCCTCCCCCGATTCACCATGTTGACCATGTTGACAAGGCCGGACGGCGGCGCCGCGGCGAGCGCACCAAGGCGGAGGACGACGGCGAGGCCTCGGACAGGAATGAACAGGAGCCGACGAAGATGCAGCAGTGTGGTCGTAGGCAGCGTGGAGTACGAGGGTTGACTGGTTCTGGTGTGGGGTGGGCTGCCATCGTCGGAGAAGAATAAGATGTGTGGGGGAGTAGAGGGATGGCCTGGCCAGCATTTCATGGTATGACAGGGCGGCGATCCGGGCACGGCAGTGCAACCAGCCGTGGAAGGCGGGAACAGGCCGTCCCACCGGCGCTGGTTTGGTTTTGGCGCTTGGATTGGTCTGACCCAAAAGCTCAGCATGCTCGATAATAAGAATTAAGTTTATATGGCTACAACTTATTGTAAAATAAAGCCGAGCATTTTTTTTCTTTAGGTGTTAAGCCGAGCACATTCAGAAGCCCTGGGATAAAGTGGGGCCGCCACATGTATTGGGCTGGGCTGGGCATTCTTATCGAAAAATAATGTTGGACTGGAACTTTTTATCATAAAAAAAACTCGGCTTGTCAAAAAACTTGTGATTCCTGGGTTTCAAACGGGAGACTTGGGTAGCACAATCCATAAAACATACAAATGCAACGGAAAAAAATTGTGATATTTATTACAACTTGCCGCTAATAATTGTTAGATGTTGACCACGTCGACTACGATTTGTATCGTCTTCAACCTTGTGGGTACCAAATAACAGTCCGCTGGTTGCACGAAGAAAAGGGTGTGAGAAAAAAGACTGGTCGCTATCTTTGCCTAAGAATAATATCGACTGAATGTAAACATACTCTCATAGGAAAATAATATCCTCCATTTAAAATCATACTTTTCAAATCATAAATTTAAACAACCTATGAATGAACACTTAGCTTTATTTATTTATTTAGGGTAGCATGAGCATGTAGCTGGGCCGGATTCATGTGAGAGCCTCCCTCCCAGTTAATTATGGGCTCTTCTATTGGGCCTAAATCACTGGGCTGCATGTCCTCGACAAGTGGAAGATTTGTTCCCTAGAAAAAAAAAATAGTATGTGCTACGTACGGGGCACTAACCTCTCAAAAAAATGTACGGGGCAGTAAAGGATCAGAGCGTGCAACGACTTCCAAAACATTGTTTCTATCATTCTAACACCACTATTTCTTCGACCAACAGACAAAATATATTACTCATTGTACATTGAAAACACTAGCAGCATCCACGGCTCTATATTGTTTTAGTAAAAGGGGTTTGCCACCAATTTTCCATTAATATAAACCACTAGAGGTTCACAGCAAACTAGAGCCCTACAAAGGAGCCTTGGGATTGAAGATACCACCAGGGGTTGGGGTCCAACAGAAGAAGTAAGTAGGCCAGATGAGTAAAGACTCAGCTCTCACTTCCAACCAAACATTAGCCAACAGTACAAAAGGGCTACCAAAAAAACCAAGTGTATGCATCAAACTTAATAAAGATCCTACTACACCAAGTGTATGCATCTAAGTAACTGGTTCAGTTAGACGTCACTATTTATTAAGCTGTGGAGATTGGCTGAAGGCTTGAACCAGATGGGTGCCTCACGGGGGAAATTCTAGCCAGCAGGTCGAAGTCTGATACATGCGACCCTCTCTCCTACTTTGGGCTGCAGAGCATGGCGGCACATATCGGGGTATGGTGCATAGAGAGACGCATGGTACGCTGTGTACACACAATTTTGCCTGATGTATGGAGCCGTGCTGCCATCAGGATCCTTAACGTTGGTGATCTCCTGGTTAATCGGATAATTCAGTCCGAGAAACATAGAGCGTGTGCCGAGGCTAGTTACCAGCCTCCAGTCAAAAATTCCTAAAGGCCCAAAGAAGCTGGGATCCTGCTCAAATACCATGCAGTGGCTGTGATTGTATTCCGCGAAACAACATGTCCGGTATGTGCGAATGATCATCAATCGTTCGCCGTCGTCTGATCGAGCCAGGAACCACCTGCAACTGCCATGCCGCTTTTCTTTGAAAGGTTCCGGTATTAGGAAGGGAAGGGACACCACGCGGCCTACAACATCATATCAAGTTGGAGTCAAATAAAAATGGGCTGGTACTGTAAATCTAAGAGAAGCATGTTCAGAGCATGAATATTTTTTCAGTAAATGTTGATAGTAATATAAGCATGGGAAGGATGATTTGATTTCACCAAAATTCTACTACATCTGATCACCAATGTGGGGTGTTTTGGTAGTTCAAATTAAACTGTCAAAACGTCCACGTTACTAAACAGAGGGTGTATTTAACAGCACGGTGTTAATTTCTAACAATATCATGATTCTAACTCTTCTCAAACTATACTCTGACAATAGGAAGCAAGCCATCATGATATCATAGGAAATTAGGAGTAACATACTACTATAACAGCCATTTGTAGCGATGATTGGAGTAGGCTAGCAGTATGTCCAGCCATAGAAGGAGTCCACAGCGTAAATGAAATCCTTGTGTTCAATGGCATCAGAGAGCCATGGAGGATGTATGATCCTGCGATGGACGTGGAGATTTATCCACTTACCATAGTGACCTGTCAGATAGGCGAGACCGCGGTTGAAGAACGCAATTAGCCCGAAGTCTTTATAATTCATAGATCTTGTGGGCACTTGGCAGATTACAACCTTGAGAAAATCAAACTTGGTATCATGTTGGCCACTGTAAGATCCGAGTATTCTGGGCTGCGGTGCCAAAGCACTGCAATGTTAATTGAAGGAAGGGGTATCAATCGCCAGGTGTAGACCTCCACGAGCATCCACCTGCCGCGTCCGTCGACGAGAACCATCCAAGACGTGTTCATGCTGACCCAGTACATACCGTTAATCTAGTTGAGGGTGACGGGGATCGGATCGTAGTCGAGGCGGTTGATGCTCGCCACCCTAGGATCCTTAAGCTATGTGACATGCCGTTTCTGAAGATCAGGCGGCATCAGCAAGCTGGGAGCTGGCTTAAAAAGCTTCGGCCTGAGGGCTTTGAGTAAACGGTACAGCCTCGACGAGCACGCGGCGAGCGGCATGGTACTGAGATTGTCCACATGCAAAACAATGAGTTTCATTACCTCTGTGGGGAGCGAATTCCAGCCACTCTTTTGGTGGACGCTGCTTGGTTCGGCCATTGTCAGTGCTTGGGTTTCGGAAGAGGGGGGGGAGGCGCCTAGCGGGGATGGAAGATTGGACGATTTTGTGCTGGCGAGGATGGAGAAGCGAATATGTGCTACGGGAAGTGGACAGGTGATGATGACAATGTAATAGCAGCACGCCGCTTCACTTACGAGACACATCCCTGCAGTGTAGTGTCATATCGATGCGAGACAACTTGACTGATTACAATACTAATAAAATATACTCCTATAAACTACAGTACCTACTATAGTGGAGTAGGACTCCGCTCTACCGGAGTAGTATAGTAAATAGTACAAATTCAATGCCTGAGCGTGGAACTACTAGGAACCACCATCGGTGCTAACGCCAATCTCCATCAAACGTGCGCTGGGAGACATGGCAGTTGCAAATGCCTATGTCGCAGTTACATGTGTAAGGGTGGCAGTTTTGTCAAATACCATGGGCTTAAAAAAAAGGCCACCGTCGGATGGAAATCTAGCGGTTATGTGGGCGTTCGCCAGGATTGGGCTCGTGGCTAACGTTCGCCAGGTATCATTACTAACTACTAGCTCCATCCTGGTTTATTGGTCCTCATTGTATTTTGTACCAAATTTTGACCAAAGATTTAACTAATAAAATGTTAATGGATGTCACGAAAAATTATATCATTGGATTCGTATTTCAACATAGTTTCAGATGATATTATTTTTTATGACATGCATTAATATTTTGGTAGTTAAATCTTTGGTCAAAAGTTGGTACAAAATACAATGAGGACCAATAAACCAAGACGGAGTAGTAGTAAGTAGTACTGGTAGAAGCTCATAATTAATTAAACAAACGTACGTGCGAGACACACACTAACTACTTCTCGCATGCTGGCCAGACCCAAACGCGATCGTTCTCTTTGTCCTTGTCGGCGGCAGCCCACCGTGCTTGTTGGACCTCTGCCCCGCTCTCCTCAGCATCGCGGTACCTACCACCGCGATCCTGGCAGGAGGAGGCATCAGGCCATGCTAGCCAGAGACCGTTTTTCTCCTTCCCGGCCTTCTCGGCGGCAGCCCGCCGTGCTTGGATCTCCGCCCGGCTCTCCTCAGCAGCGCGTGCGGCAGCTTCTTTCTTGCGGTGGTGGGACCCTCTTTTCTTGAGTGTTTTCTTCCTTTTCCACTCCTTCTGTGCAGCTTTGGCCTCCTGTTGCTCCACCGCCCATTCGGCCATGGCAGCTTCAAAGTCCGCCCACGTAGGTGTGTGGTCGTGAGCGGCGATGAACTCGGCGCGGTGGGATGCCATCGCTTCCTTACCAGTTTGTGTGCGGTCGCGGGCAGTGATGAACTTGGCGCAGCGGGATGCCATCGCTTCCTTACCAGTTAGTGTGCGGCGCGGTGGCATGAACGGCGACGCTTGGGGAGAGCTCTGGGACGGGGTGGCCGGACAACCGTATAGTGCGGTGGTTTTTTAGAGCACTCGAGATCTGATTGCCTATGAGAACCTTGTGCGCTGACCTATTGTGCGTTGCGTTCTGAATGGCCGAAACCCCAGCCACGCGGATCGTGCGTGTTCACCTGGGCATATGCATTACCAAGTTAACTGTTCATCATTAGTCTTCGCTCAATGGAAGCAGCTGTCTAAGCATGTGGACACCAACGCTCTCACTGGTTTCATTACCAAGATTCGTACGTCTGCCCATAGCCTTCGGCCTGTAGCCCGTGAGAGCCAGCTCCCTGAAGTGTGATTTTTGATGCTTTATCTTCGTTCATTTGATTGGGCCTGGGTGCCTTTTGCCTGCTTGGCTGTATTAAACCTTCCATGTTACCGTACTGTTCATGTTGCTACTCTGTGATTTGGCTGGTTGGGCGGGCGATCTGCCTTTTCTCTAAAAAAATCTACCGCTTCCTGGATCCTCTTTGATCATCGGAACCGGTTTCTCAACTCACAGCCATCATAATTTGCATTTGAATGCACTTTCCAGTAATATTATTTTTGCCAGGGCATATAACATACACTATTTTTTAACTCAAATCCAACGTCGAATTTTTTTTTGAATTGTTTGGATTGCTTACCACATGTGTCACGTGGTTTCAACATCAAACTTTATACTACAGTACTATTTCCCTAATAGTTAAATTTACAGTAACAAATATAGGTCAAAAAGTCAAAATACGAGAGGTGCTAGTAAACTAGGATGGAAGTAGGAGTAGTAGGGGCTACTAGAGTAGAGGGCGGCACTGCAGGGGAGTCTCACCGCGCTCGTGGCGTGGTAGTAAAGCCGTCATATCACAAAACCCCACCACTACCAGTAATAAGTGGCCTGGTAAAATGAACGGACAAGCAACCATCATATCACTCATGTCTTTATTGCATTTCATCTCTCTGCAGTCCGGTTCATCTCTCCACATTTACGGTCGATCCTAAAGCGGCATGCTCGATCCCTATCTACTAGTAGTATTACTAAAGTTGGAATTCCAATTGCACGGCACAACTTCATGTACGAAGCGATTTAGGAGTACGAAGCGATTTGGGAGTAGTAGTAGTACTAGCCAAAAAAATAGTGCGTATAGATTTTTTGAAAAGTCAAACTTTATAAACTTTGACCAAGTTTATATAGAAAACTACTTGTATCTATAACAGTGAATATATAAATTATGAAACTATGTGTTGTGATGAATCTAATGAAATATGTTTTGCACTCTAGATGCAAATATTTTTCTCCAGAAACTGGGTCAAATTTAGTGAAGTTTGACTTTTGAAAAAGTCTATATGCACTACATTATGGAATGGAGGGTAGTAGGATTCACTTGTAGGAGTACGTGCTAGTACGTACGGTGTGCCGCCAAAGGCCACTACTCCCTGCCCGGTGCATAGGGCATAGATCGAATGGTTGATCTGTGGGATTTGCTTGAACAGTAGCTGCTGCATCGGTACAGTTCTGGAACAATCACAAGGGCACTTGTCCATAAAATTTGCATGACTCCCGACCAGTGAGATATAACTACTACGATAGAGAAAATTCTATAGAGAGAAGGAAGTAAACAATTAAATGAGAATGAGTCCCACCATCTATAGCTCATCAGAAAACAATCAATGGAGTTATCATTCTTGCATTTCTTTTGCATTGAATCATTTCACAAGATTGTCCACTATTTTACTACTTTTACCAAAATCGCATCGTAATATTCAAATGCATGTGTGTATACATATATACTAGTTGTCCTAGTGCATAAGCCTAGATATAGAGAGAGACGTGTACTGCGATATATAGTGTCGAACTTCGTGCTATGTACGTACTCTACTTACAAAAAGTAACAAGCGTATGGATACAAAAGGTTTTCAAACTTGTTCCTTTCATACATAATTAATTAAGGACGCTAATAAGTCCCGAGCGTTCGGGATTTATCATTTCCGTCCCAATACCATAGAAAACTACGAGTACTCCTACCTACTAATGGGATCACCTTACGACAATAAATTAATCCTAATAAAAGCCACGGCGCTCACAGGAGTGCTTGCGGCGCGCCACGCGTGCCCTGGTGCGCGACCGTTTCCTAGCACGGCGAGACAACGCGTCTTCCTCGGCCTCACAAGTCGCGAGGTGATGATTAGCCTCTTGCCGGCGGGCGAGTGCGATCTCATTGGTCTGGTGATCCAGCGCCAACAGGTACTCCTCCTCGCTGGAAGCGGGCACCCGATCGACGTACCACCAAGCGTAGATGAGGCACATCGACCCGACTGCACCCAAGGCTTTGGCACGGTCGTCCTCCGCCACCCACACGGCCCTCGCACGAGCCTTCTGCCAAAGAGCGAATTGCCTAACTTTCTCAAAGGCGACATAGGTCTGCCAGGCAACATCCCTCGCGAGGCGCTTCTCTTCCTCGGCCTTCTTCTCCGCCTCTCTTTTGGTGCGCTCCACCGGAGACAAAGCCTCCCACAAGGCGACCTCCATTTCTTTCCATAGCTCCTCCAAGCTGGGCGGCTTGGGGGCCGGCGCAACATCCTCCTCATAGCAGGGCGGCGACGCGTCCTTTGATGCGCGTGCTGGCAAGTTTGGGAATGCCGATGCGTCCACCTCAATGCTCTGCGGCGACGGGGAGGAGCGGAACGCCGACACGTCATCCTCGATTCGTGGCAGCGAGGAGCGGAATGTCGATGCGTCCTCCTCGAATCATGGTGGCGAGGAACGGAACGCCGACACATGACCCTCCGCGCGGGGCAGCGAGGGGCACCTAGGCCTAGGGAGGGGCGATGCCATGGTGGTCAATGGGTCAGTAATTGAGAGGGAGGGCAAGGAGATGAATGTGAGCGTTCTTTGAAATGTCGTGGGAGGCGCATTATTTATAGTGAGCAATGGTACACCTACGTAAGATAGGTTGCGCTATTAACATAACAGCTGGGTGGGCATTTTTTTGTTGGAGGAAATTAATGGGGAGGTGGGGGGCACCGAGCTGAATTCAGGGGGCGAGGTGGAGTTATTGCTGGTCACAACGGTTTAGGGTTTAGGTGATCTGCGATTTATTAGGCAGGAGGAGATTGGACGAGCACGGGAGGGAGAGTCAACAATCGGCTATACTAGTATGCCATAGCATTAATATATAGCCCACATGTTTCTCTCAGAAAGTGTGTTGGAGCTCGTGCTACAGCCGGCTGTAAGTTTGTGTACTAGCTTGCTTCTCTTCTCTCTCATCCAACTCAGCAAAAATATATTAGTATTTAAAATATTACAGCCCGCCTACATCACCTTATTGTACTACTTGCTCTCATGCATGCAGATTGTTTTCACACGGGGAGGACAGGTGGGACTGCGGGGGGGGGGGAGAAGGAGAGTCATGCAGCAGACTATTTTCACACATGGAGAGGAAAAGATTTGGAGGCGAACGGGTTTCCTGGTAGGCCGAACAAGAAAAATGAATCGAGAGGGAGGTGGGCGCAAGAGGCGGTTGAGTTAAACGAGGCACAGTTTAATTACTACTGTACATCACAGCTAATACTTTAAGATTTTCTGAATTCTCTTAGAGTAAGTACAATAATGAGCTTATAACCCGCTTACATGGCAGTTTTGCCTATGTGGAGTAGAGAGAAATGGAAAAATGGTGGGACTGGGCTCTCATGCAAGAGCCTAGCTATATGCGTACTCCTTGGCAAATGCAAGAAATACGAAGAACAAGATAGAGAGAAGGTTAAAAAAATAGTACTCTTATAGCCAACCTTATAGCTAACCTTGTTGTATGAGTCACTATATATGACATGGCAACATCATATAGCCTAACGCACCCGGACGGAGGAAGTAGTACTCTGGTCTAGTGTGTAAGGCTCACTAGGAATCGCATCGTGACTAAGGTGGATGACTACTGGCTAGTAGCGATTACTCGTCTCGTTCCTTTCCTCCAATCAAGATCTTGTTTAGTTAATTAAATAGAGTTGGTTTCCCACGATATGCATGCATGCAATTGTATTCTCACGGTGCGGTCAATGCATCACCCTCATGAAGACCAATGGAATTCCCACCTGCTGGCATGCTAGTCGTTTCCACCAATGGAAAAAAAGGAGAAAGGACCGGTAGAGAGTAATTTGCATGAGGACTTCGCATTAGGAGATGAGCCTTAGAGAGTGGGTAAATCGGAAAAAATGCTCATTTATAGCCGTCCGAAGTCTCAAAGGGCGCGACCGCGCGAGCAAGGCGACTGTCGTGGGAGGCGCGACACTTGATGGAATTAAGTCAAAGTTGCATGCACACACCGGCATAGCGTGTGAACACGCACATCATATACTGTCAGCCCTACGAAGTGGGTCTAATAGACATGACATCTAGTGGGTCCCCCATAGTACTAGAGAACTCTCTGGGGCATGCAGCCATTTATCCACCGGGCAAGCCACTACCCCACGCCGTTCGCATGCCCTACTCAGCATTTTTACAATCAGAAAACCGCTAGCAGTTCGCTCCTACTCATCCCCATCCTTTAACATTACAGCAGTTCGCTCCCACTCGTCCCATCCTTCCGCATTACAGCAGTTCCACTTCTCCTAGCCCTCCTCCAAACTCCATGGCCTCCCAAATCTCCATGATCGGCGGTGAGTACAAGGTTGAAACCATCACCGGCGATGAGATCGACGTCATCTACACCCGTTCTTCCGCGACGGTGCAAGGATGCTTTTGTCGCTTCCAACGCATGTTCCAAAATTCAAATGATGAGTGGGTCGCTGGGCTAGATGTTGAGTACACCACAGTCTTGAAGAAAGAGAGGTTACTAAAGGAGGAAGAGAAGAAGAAGCCCGCCGTGATCCAGGTTTGCATACATAACTTGTGCTTGGTGTACCACATATGCCATGCCAACGTAAGGTGCCAGAATTTTGAAGAATTCCTCAAGGAGAAAAGAGTCAAATTCATTACTGTAGACTTTACCAATGACAAGGAAGTCCTGGGTCGGATAGGCCTCGTTGTACACCAGCCCTTCGACCTCCAGAAGAAACGCCTGGTTTCCACCTCTCAGCCTTCAATGCTGACCCTAGCGGAAGCCATGATTGATCCTTCGTACAGTAAACTGAAGAAACCTCACTATATGTTTCATTATTCATGGGAGCAGAAGAATATAGATGAAGCTCACATCGGGTACGCAACACTGGATGCCTACCTTTGTTTAAATATCTACAAGGGTTGGATGAAGAGGCGGAGCCTAGTGTCCGGTTCAAGCAAGGAAGTATCGGCTAAGAGGAAGAGGGACAAGGATGAAGTCGAGGACGTGGATGAGGACTCCGAGTAAGGTGGCATTGTCATTGCTCATGCTGGTTCTGATGTAGTTTCAACCGGATTAGTTGCTTAGTTTTATTTCAGGGTGCTTAGTTTTATTTCAGTGTGCTTAGTTTTATTTTAGGGGTGTGTTGTGCTAAGCCCCCAGCAGAACTATGTTATGTTCTTTCTCGTTACTTGAACTCTTTACTGTACAAACTGGTATTTCTTATAGTTCGAGTTGTAGATGGTACTGCTACTCGTTTCTTCACCTTCCTACCGTACTTAATAAGTACTAGTAGTATTATTTCCATCCGTCCAACTAGTTGGTACTATTCGTCTGTACTACTCATTTCTTACACAACAACTATAACAATTTGGGTCAGTCGATTTGTGAAAGAAGAAGTTCGCCGGAGGGAAGGAAGAAGATGGCAGAGATGCTACCCCAGTATCTATATTATCCTGGCAGGGTGCCCATGATCTATCTTATGAGTGTTGGGTGTGGGATGCAGTTTGCCGAAAAAAATGGATCATGCCTGGGGTTAGACTGATGGCAAGGGGGGGAAGCATGGCGGTGGGAGGCGGTTGAGGGGAGGGCGGGGCGGCGCCAGCAGGTGGTTAGGCCTGTGGCGGCTCGATGTTTGAGAGAGAAGATGAAGAGTGCATCATTTTCGGAGGTTGAAGAAGCCCTTCTGGCCGTCCATGTTGCATCCAGCGGCTCACAAGAGTCGACTGACCCAAATTGTTCCTTCAGATTGGATTATCCATGTGGCGTTGAAGGTCTCGAGGGTAGATTCCACGTCCGCACCCGGTTTGCGGCCTCGGCGCGGACGCGACCGGCTTCCGCCGCGACAACCAACATGTGGGCCTCCTCCTCGCGGGCAGAGACCACAATGACCCGCTAGCTCCTCCTCCTTGCCGGCGTGCTGGAGCACGCGCTCGTCCTCCTCCTCTTCATACGCTGCGGGCATAGACGCGGCTCCAGCTGCTTGCGTCCTTGGCAGGGCGGCGGCATCGCTCGAAGGGACTGCAGACAACTCTCTCTCTCTCTCTCTCTCACTCTCTCACTCGCACACACAATCTCTTCCTGAAAACCCTATTTAGCATTTACCTCTCCGTCACATACACCCTATACCACGCACACACATTTATCTCTCGCTATGTCTCTCTGCCTCACAAACACACACCCCATAGTCCTCTCTTCGTATCCCGCACACAGTCTCTCTATATTGCTTAAACACTCACGCACACGATGTATCCATCTCGCACCATTAGCCTCTCTCGCCTGCACATAATGCACACACATTCTCTCCCTAGGTTTGATTTCTCTCAATATTTTGCACACCGCCCCCCCCCCCGCACACTATCCATCCCCATCCACGGTTATATAGCGACCACTATCGCTTGTGCTTCTCTGCACCCCGGCATGCACACCACCTCGATCTTCAAGGAGGGCATCGGGAAGAACGAAGACAACGACCAGACCGCACTAGAGAATGCGAGGCCAGTTGGAAGCAAGCTGACGTAAAACCGGCTGACTGACTCCTTTGCTCTCTCTCTCTCTCTCTCTCTCTCTCTCTCTCTTTCTCTCTCTCCCACACTAAAATATCAATCCCAGAACCCACAAGGCCACAAGCACACACACAAGCTCCCCCCCCCCTCTCGTCCATGTTTTCTTGAGCTCTCTCATCAAACCTTTTGTCTCTTCTCCTTCCACATGTACAAAATCTCGATCGCACGCACGCATCTCACTATATATATATACAAGTCTCCATCTTTCTCATAGACCTAACTTCTTCCTTCTTATGCAAATGTCCCTTCTCTCGCACACTTCCTCTCTCTCTCATGAGGTTTCTTTCCTACTCTCTCACCCACATATATACAATCTTTCCCACCCTCTGTCTCTCTCTTCCATGGGGTGTATATCTTATGTGTTGTGCATTTGCACGCACAAATCACTCTCCCGCCATTGCTCCATCTTCACACACTCTCTCTCTACGCTTCATTCACAAAAGCAGGAATTCACACATTGGGATGTGTTCAAATATTGTTTTGAAATGGATCAGGTAGAGTTATTGATGGTTTCGTTGCAACCAACTAATTAATAATTATGAAATGCATTTAGATTTTCATTTGAGTTGGATTATGTGAGTTTGAGTATATTGTGAAGTACCATAGACTTGGTATTCATCTTGGAATTCAACAATGATTCTAACTGTGGAATTGTATAAACCATTACATTCGAAGTCAATAGCTTAATATATTTATTTGACAACTACAACAAATAATTAATGTGATGACAGTAAACTAAGAAGATAGATGTGTACTAGTACTCCTAGTTGCTTAGCCCAATCATCCAACACGCCGGACGGGGAGTACAGTGTTACAAATTTTCAGGTCGGCAGCAAAATCTCCCACTCCCATCGATATCTCCCGCGACCCAGATTCGAGCAATGCGAAATGACCATCATACCCTTTGTACAACAGGCCGAAGGACGGTATTGGGTTGGAGGTTGCTTTGGTAACTTCACGTTCACCCTGCCCAGCCACCCCCACCCCCGCACCCAGAGGACACCTCAATAATCCCCATTTCCTATCCCCATACCAAAATACACTTCTCCACGGCACCGCAGCACCCCACAACAATCCGGATGTGGTTAGCCGGCCTTCCTGCCCATCCCCTTCTACATCGGTGCACTCGTCCACCGCAGCGCATCTGCCTCATCGATGACGTCGTACGCCGCACTGGAGCCGGTCCACCGTCGCCGTCGTACACCGCGCAGGAGCTGCTTCCCCGGCGCCGTCATCCACAGTATCGGATCTGCTTCCCGGTAGCCGACGGCAAGGGCAGCAGCAGCACCATCGGCGACAATGAACTGACTCCCGTTGCCGCCCATGATGCACATACGAGGCCATGAAATTCGTGCTCCACTACGATTGGTAATGTGTACATTGATTCTCTTAGCTGTACTTGTGCAGTTCCGATTTTGTTCATACCTACCCATCAATTTCTGTGCTGCTACTGGTCCCCTTTCCTGGCTGCTATTGTTCCAGTAAAAGTAATTGGTTATAGCTTGTAACACCCCAAAAATCGGGTTATCAATTTTTGAGCTGTTATTCCTTTCTAGGTTTCCTCTCCCAATTTTTCCTTTGGAATCTGGTGAGTGACCAGGTGAATCCAGACAATCCTCAGCCTCTCAATGCCTTTCCCATGTCCCTGTACCAGCCAAGCTCCCGTCAGTAAACCCCGAAACTCCATTGAAACCATGGTTCCAAAAATTCGGAACTGGAAATCCTGCCTTTGTGTTTTCAAAGGAACCCTCATTTTCCTTGCCCCGTTGATCCTCCCAAAATTTCCAGAGAACCTCCTTCATCCATAAACCCTAGATGTGCAAAAATATTGCCAAGTTTTATGCAATATTTTTCATCTAGGATTAATTCCTTTCTCTGCCTTTCTGAGGAATTAAATCCAAGAGAATATATATTCATCTCCAAAGTTAATAAAAACTTGTGGATATATTCTTTGGGATCATAATCAGCTTCCATAAAAATATTGGCCATAATTAAATAAGGAAAATTGCATTTTTCTTATTAAAGCCAATATTTCAATTTGGGGCCTTTCCAAAGGAACTACCATTTTGGTAGCTATGAAAAATCCCAAATAATTTGTGGAGCTTATCCAATCCATATCTTCACCATTTCCATCAAAATCTCAAGTTCCACAATTCCAATTTTGAGCACAGCATCAATTTGCAAATTCGGTCCAGATTTCCAATTTGCAAAGGAAGTGCTTGCTCCCTTGATCCTTTTCGGCTGAATTTTTTTAGGGTGATTGGCATTGGCAAATAACTCCTGCAAACCAAAAACCAGCCAATTTCATCTAGCCAATCTTCCTCAGTAAATTAACTAAGTTTCTATCCAGATTGTAGCTCTGTGAAGGAAGTACCATCATAGTTGATCAAATTGAGCTGAAGTTTTTCCAGCTAGCTCTCATGGCTATATAATCATCCTACACCAAAAATCAGCCAAATTCATCTAGCCATTCTTTCCCAGCATCCTCATTTTCATTTCTGGCCAGTTTGCAAGTTTGTAATGGAGGTGCCATCTAGAGTTGTCTATTTGAGCTGAATTTTGGCCAAGATGACCAGCTTGGTGGATGATCAATGCCTGCCAAAGATCATGCCAAGAGGAGCACTGTGGTGGCCACACCACAGCACCAAATCCTTGCTGCCACTTCACATTTGAGACAAAATCGATCACCCTAGAACCCCCTGTTGTTGTCTGTTAGCATGACTCATCTATTTGAGGATCGACACACACGGTAGACATAGTTTGGCATCCAGTAGGGTGTGGGAAGGCCATGGCCGCGTGGTGACCACGCCAATTGCATCTACAGCCGGAGCTCTGTGTTGAGCCGTCGCATCCCTTCCCCTGTTCCTCTCGCCATCGCCTTTTGCCGACGTCTACGGCGGCGTACGGCTCCTTATCCATCCCCAGCTGGCCCTGGAGGCTTGCTCATTGGCCAGGCATGCCGACAGCGGGTGCTCCGCTAGCGCGCCGCCATGGCACCGCCGTCCCGAAGCTCCGGTCGACGCCGAGAAGCTCTCCCCGAGCCTATATAAGTGGCCCCCGAGCCCCTCCTCCTCACCAGATAGCCTAGCCCCTTTCCATTCAAGCTCAGGGAGCTCTCTTCCCCTCCCTCTGGCCATGAGACACCACCAATATCCTCGGTCATCTCCGGCCATGGCCCTTCCCTCTCCCTTCCCTATGCATCCGCGACCATCTCAGGCATCTGCGGAGCAGCCGTCGCCCTCAACTCCGGCGGGGGAAGCCTGCCGGCGTGACCCCTACCCCTGCCCAGCTCCAGACATGGCATCCGAGCCATGGCGCTGGCGCTGTGGGCCACGCCGGGCGACCCTGCGGCAACCCACGGGCGCGGCGAGGAGCAGCCGAGCTCCCGCGCTCGCCGGCCGGCCGTCTGAAGCGGCGAGGCGACGGCTAAGCCGGTGACCGAACCCCCTCCTCTGTCTCTGGTCGAGAGCTAGTAGAAGACCAGGGAGGAGGAGAGAGAGGATGCCGTGGGCCCCGCTTGCAGTGTCTCGGCGCCGACCTGGCCGGACCCGTTGACTGACTTAAGTGGAAGCGTAATCCACAAAATACGCTTTCCTCAGGCGAAAGCGTACTCTGCTGTGGCCTCGCACGAAAATGCGCTTTCTCTATTCTGAAAGCGTAATCGCGGAAATGCGCTTTCAGTTTCAGCCCGCGACCAAAGTGGCTATTTAGTGGACGTTCACTCGTTAAGGACTGAAATGGACAATGTTTTGTCTGTTTTATGGCTTAATGAACGAATGGCCATTTCTCTTCAACCGTAACTCCGATTGAGGTAATTCCAATGCCCACGTTTTTTGTTCGTCAAGCCCATTCCGATGGTACCATTTTCATAATGTTTTCACATGTTGAAAATGCAACTTTTGTCCATTCCCTAATATAGGCCTCTTCCGAGAGTGCCGGTTCCGACGAATCGTATCCGGAGTTTCATCGCATTTCTTCCCGGTGTATTCCTCTACCCCAAGGCAAGCCAACCTCTTATCATGAGACCCGGACTTGCATGTTGACTTTGCTTGCACCCTGTGTGTGTATTGTAGTATATTTCGGATCATCTGTTAGTTTGCACTGGCATAGCCATGTTATTTCATCCATACCAGACGCTAGTGTTATTCACCATATATTATCATGACTTGCTTTCATGTCACGTTTTCCCATGCTAGTAACAACACTTTATCATTGTAAGGCTATGATTTGATCTCATGCCATGATTGTCAGTACTGTTATGACTTTGCTATGCTGTTTGTTCCGGCTTATAAATGATGATGTTATGGAATGATGATGGAAATGTTAAATTGAACTTATAAGCTAAACCTCCTCCGTCATCGATGGGATCGAGTCATAGTGCCACCGAACTGAGCTTACCCGTGCAGCCACATTTGCCGGTATGGGACGGCCTTGAATTGGTCTAACCTTGTGCTCTCTTATCGGTACCACCAAAGAGGGAAGGTTATGCGCGCATGCTACGCTGATCAGGTAGGCGGCGATAACCTTGTGAGCCCAATTGTTTGTTTAGCCCAGGGTCCCCGTTTGGGATAGTTTAGTTTAGCCACAACGGTGGCAGGTGTCAGGAGTGACACAGGGGCCACCCAGGACTTGACCCGGAAGGGGTATGATTGTAGGTGGTACAACAGAAGGGTCACAGGTTAGGCAAGTTTCCTTGGATGAATGTCCATGGTGTGGGTAAAGTGCGCAACCTCTACAGATTATAAGAATCTAATCGAATAACCAAGTCCACGGTATTGGAAATAGTTCATACTAGGTCACACTATTTGGTCTTTATCGATCTGGAGGACAAACCTATTATAACAAACCCGATAAAAGAGTTCACAAAATATTCTGACATGATCACGGAGTGAGATCTCGGTGAGTCACGAGATAGCCCAGAGGGGCAGTAAAGCTGAATGATGTCACAACATATTACTTTAATGCTTCACGGGAGGTAAGTGTAGTGTAGATTCCAGTTTGATTTTGGATACCATGTCTCGTAGAAGTAGCTATGCCATGCCATGCTATGTAGTTGATATTCCCGATCCATGTTATGCCATGCTTGATCCATGTTTTCCTGTTAATTCCATGCCATATTTAGGATAAATTCATATATAAACATAGGGCCTGCTTTGTCATCTACTTGTTTGGATGCTATGTATTTGGTTGTCTTGCGAGTATATTCAAAGTACTCACCTGTCCTTGCACGTGGACAGTTGCAGGAGAAGATCCGCCGTGCTAGATCATAACCCAGCCAGTCCTGTGAGTTGTGGGGCCCAGCCAGAGACATCGTTACCGCTGAACCAAGACCTCCACTGCCATTTAGTTAGCCTTGGAGCCATGTAATATTATTGTAGCAACAGTGTTGTAATACTCCATTTCATATAATAAAGCCATTTTTTGTGCCTGGAATTGCTGTATCACGTCTCAGACGTGCGCCAGGTCTTATCCTGGGACTGGCATGTGTCGGCCCTCTATCAGGGTGCCACAGGACGTGGTATCAGAACCAGGCTCGCTGTAGGTTACCCTAGCATCGAACCACCTCTATTTTCAACCGGTAGTGAGCCCAATAGATTTGACCCATCATTGGCATCCGACATGGCCACTATTGATCAACAGATGGCGCAGTCGGAATTGACGTGTCCCTACACAGCTGTCCGCCCACCCAGCGGTCCCTGGATTGGACCGCGACCCTACCCAGTTGTCGGCCATGCCGGCGTATCCTTTACCCGACACGAGAAGGATCTACGCCATGCTGGTATGTCCCAGCCTGGCTGCCTATTTAAAACCCCTCCCACCTGCGAGTCGCAACCCTCTCCATTCAGAAAGCCAGATCCCCGCAAGAGAACCCAAGCCGGTATCCTCAAACCAGCAACCATGGCTAGTTCTTCCAGAGTACCCACTTTCCATAGTCGAACTTTGGCTAATGGACATGCCGGCTTTCCGCCCATCCTTTCGAGTATGCTCACCCAAGCCCTTGGCTGTAGTGCTAGCCCGATGTATCTGGTGTTCCAATCGGAACCCATCCCTCACCTTTGCCAATAGTATGCGCATGCGCATATTTGCCCAGGTCCAGCAGAGGATGGGAAGCCCTTGACTTTTTAGGGCAAACCCATGCCCACACCCGCGTTGGCTGTCCAGACAGCTGCTGTGGAAGCCATCGCACGTCTTCGTTTCTAGTTTTCACAAGTAGCGGAGATGCGGGAGTTCCGCTACTTTCCCTCTGCGTCCAGCACAGGTTGTGAGTTCTCCAACACAGTCGAGGATGCTGACCCGGCAATGGCTCGCCTGGTTCAGTTCATTGCTGCCCAGGGGCTGCTGCTCTCCGGCATTCTTGGAGAGTTTAAAGCCATTGACCGTGACACCACTCGGGTTGTTACGGAAGCATACCGTGAGGCCCGTCAAGCTGCATCCCAGGCCACCAGTTCCATGATGCCAAACCCAATGCCACCTTCACAGCTAGTGCTACCCTCGCAGCCTGTGAACCCATGTCGACCAGGCATCATTCACCCAAGTTCCTTCTTCCAAGCTATTCAGCGTCTTCGTCGACGGGATGTGTTCCGCCAAGTTCCAGCCGCAGCTCAAGCAATTGAGCCCCAATCCATAGAGGTGCCCGACGATGAAGACAGAAGTTGGCTCAGCCTATGTCCCCCACGAGAGCCCCAGGAAGAGTAGGCCCATTTGTGGCTCTGGCGGTAAGTGAACCCAGAAGATACTGCGAGTAGATGTGCTGCCAAGACTGCCTTTTCGCCCTCGTCAAGGAATAGAATCCTGTAGTTCGGAGTGAGTAGTTGCTGTTAGGTGCTTAGTAAGGTTGCGTGTTGTTGTATGCTTGTACTGCTTGTAACTTATGTGCTGTTGTAACGTTATGTATGCCCGTTTTCTCTGTGGATTTGGTTCATCTGCCTCTCCGTTAAATAGAAATGCTTAACAGAGCTGGCAGTGGATTCTTAACAAGATTTTAGTCAGTAGAGCACTTGCACCTAATAACAATGGACTCGCCCGGAGTCCTTAATGAAATGCGAGCTGGTGAAGGTGTATGTATACCAGGAGTACATACACCCACTAGCATTAAAACACCTTAGCGTAGTCTGCTGGATGTGTTCTTTTGCATGTATTTTGCTTCTATATGCATTCTGCATTCGCTTGCATATTGGTTTGAATAGATTGTACGTGTATCATGTGAGCAATGTTTGCACACCAAGTTCATCCTCCTGAGTACAGTCGCACCAGTACTCGGGTAGAATGCAAAGCCGCATGCCCACATCCATTCGTGCTTTCTCCGCCTCCCAAACCCAGAACTCTAAAGAGCCAGTTCTCCCCAAAAATTCTCCAGTCCCTAAATCTTTTTCCCTAGATCCCAGCTACAATCTCAGAGAAATTCTGAGAAATTTTATTGCAGCATAAACCGTTACAACCGCTCCAGTCCAAGATTTAAACCCCGATTTTACCCCAACAGCCACTCGTTGTGGATGTTGTTCGACGAGGAGCTACCAGCAGCATGATCCCCGCATTAGTAGAGCTCCATTGACCACACCGCACTAGCCACAGAACCAGCGGCACCTCTGTCACCGTCTTACGTGATGCTGGACAGGCCGCCACCTCGCCCCACCGCAGCACGCTCTTATTCTGCCCGCCTGAGACAGCGAAGGAATCAGCGTGGATGATCACCAGCCACTCTGCCAGCATCATCCTCGCCTTGACCCGCTGCGACAGGACCCTCATCGTCGCGAGCCCGCTCCAGCAGGATGAGCTGCAGCAGGCAGAGCAACGAACCGATCAGAGTAGCCAGCAGCGCAGTGAGGAACCACCGTAGCCCCACCAGGAACACCGCATCCCCGAAGGATCTTGGCTTGAGCTCATCTAAACCGAAGAGATGGAAGAGAGGCATGGTGTGAGTTGGACAGAGCCGCGTTGCCATTGTCTTTTATAGCCCAAGCCCGGTGTATGGTGAGCGAGGTCCAGGAGAATCACGCGTCGCTCGATCATCGGCGTCTAGGAGGCGAATCCGCGAGCAGTGCCGACCGGCACTGGCCCGCGATAGGAGTGCTCCCTGCATTGGCCTTGTGCAAGCCGCGCACTATCATCATAGGGTGCTTTATGCCCCAGGAGCTAGGCACGCGCAGTGCCTAGCCGCACTCAGAACAGCGCAGAAGCGAGAGAGAGCCGTTGGCCCGAGAAAGAAGAAGGAGGCTGCCAGTGGGCCCTGGGCCCACCTGTTAGCAAGAGAGGCCACTGTTCATTGGGGTACCTCTAGCAGCTTTGGGAAAGGAAAATTTTGCCTTTTCCAATTGTGGCTCAAAGCAGAAACCCAGCAACCCCTACCCGTGGAGTAGATCCCGCAATATCCGTATCTCGATCTGGGTGTACCAATTTTCGGTACTCTTAACACGGTTGTTTTCAACCGCAGGGTTAAAATCCAACCCAGAGGTCTTCCCAGGAGGAGTAGTTGTTGTTTTGAGCTAACCCTAGGAGTCTCGAGGACGAGATTCTCTTAAGGGGGGAAGGTTTGTAACACCCCAAAAATCGGGTTATTGATTTTTGAGCTGTTATTCCTTCCTAGCTTTCCTCTCCCAATTTTTCCTCTGGAATTTGGTGAGCGACCAGGTGAATCTAGACAATCCTCAGCCTCTCAATGCCTTTCCCATGCCCCTGTACCAGCCAAGCTCCCGTCAGTAAACCCCAAAACTCCATTGAAACCCTGGTTCCAAAAATTCGGAACTGGAAATCCTGCCTTTGTGTTTTCAAAGGAACCTTCATTTTCCTTGCCCCGTTGATCCTCCCAAAATTTCCAGAGAACCTCCTTCATCCATAAACCCTAGATATGCAAAAATATTGCCAAGTTTTATGCAATATTTTTCGTCTAGGATTAATTCCTTTCTCTGCCTTTCTGAGGAATTAAATCCAGGAGAATATCTATTCATCTCCAAAGTTCATAAAAACTTGTGGAGATATTCTTTGTGATCATATTGAGCTTCCATAAAAATATTGGCCATAATTAAATAAGGAAAATTGCATTTTTCTTATTAAAGCCAATATTTCAATTTGGGGCCTTTCCAAAGGAACTACCGTTTTGGTAGCTTGGAAAAATACCAAATAATTTGTGGAGCTTATCCTATCCATATCTTCACCATTTCCATCAAAATCTCAAGTTCCACAATTCAAATTTTGAGCGTAGCATCAATTTGCAAATTCTGTGCAGATTTCCAATTTGCAAAGGAAGTGCTTGCTCCCTTGATCCTTTTGGGCTGAAATTTTTCAGGGCGATTGGCATTTGTAAATAACTCCTGCAAACCAAAAACCAGCCCATTTCATCTAGCCAATCTTCCTCAGGAAATTAACTAAGTTTCTGTCCAGATTGCAGCTTTGTGAAGGAAGTACCATCATAGTTGTTCAAATTGAGCTGAAATTTTTCTATCTAGCTCTCATGGCTATATAATGACCCTACACCAAAAATCAGCCAAATCCATCTAGCCATTCTTTCCCAGCATCCTCATTTTCATTTATGGCCAGTTTGCAAAGGAGGTGCCATCTAGAGTTGTCTATTTGAGCTGAATTTTGGCCAAGATGACCACCTTGGTGGAAGATCAACGTCTGCCAAAGATCATGCCAAGAGGAGCACTGTGGTGGCCACACCACAGCACCAAAACCTTGCTGCCGCTTCATATTTGAGACCAAATCAATCACCCTAGAACCCCTTGTTGTTGTCTGTTAGCATGACTCATCTATTTGAGGATCGACACACACGGTAGACATAGTTTGGCATCCAGTAGGGCATGGCAAGGCCATGGCCGCGTGGTGACCACGCCAATTGCAGCTACAGCCGGAGCTCTGTGTTGAGCCGTCGCATCCCTTCCCCTGTTCCTCTCGCCGTCGCCTTCTGCCGACGTCTGTGGTGACGTACGGCTCCTTATCGATCCCCAGCTGGCCCTGGAGGCTTGCTAGTTGGCCGGGCGTGCCAACAGCGGGTGCTCCGCTAGCACGCCGCCACGGCACCGCCGTCCCGAAGCTCCTCCTCCGCACCAGCAAGCCCAGCCCCTTTCCATACGAGCTGTTGGAGCTCTCTTCCCCTCCCTCTATCCATGAGCCACCGCCAATCTCCTCGGTCATCTCTGGCCATGGCCCTTCCCTCTGCATCCGCGACCATCTCAGGCGTCTGTGGAGCCGCCATCGCCCTCAACTCCGGCGGGGGGAGCCTGCCGGCGTGACCCCTACCCTGGCCCGGCTCCGGACATGGCATCCGAGCCGTGGCGTCAGTGCTGTGGGCCATGGCGGGTGACCCCGCGGCCACCCACAGGCACGGCAAGGAGCAGCCGAGCTCCCGCGCTCGCCGGCCGACGCTCTGAAGCGGCGAGGCGACGGCTATGCCGGCAGCCGAACCCCCTCCTCTGCCTCAAGCGAGAGATAGTAGAAGTCCAGGGAGGAGGAGAGAGAGGATGCCATGGGCCCCGCTTGCAGTGTCTCAGCGCTGACCTGGCCGGACCAGTTGACTATCTTAAGTGGAAGCGTAATCCACAAAATACGCTTTCCTCAGGCGAAAGCGTACTCTGCTATGGCCTCGCGTGAAAATGCGCTTTCTCTGTTTTGAAAGTGTAATCGTGGAAATGCACTTTCAGTTTCAGCCCACGGCCGAAGTGGCTATTTAGTGGACGTTCACTCGTTAAGGACTGAAATGGACACTATTTTGTCTGTTTTATGGCTTAACGAACGAATGGCCATTTCTCTTCAACCGTAACTCCGATTGAGGTAATTCCAACGCCCACGTTTTCAGTTCGTCAAGCCCGTTCCGATGGTGCCATTTTCATAATGTTGTCACATGTTGAAAATGCCACTTTTGCCCTTTCCCTAATATTGGCCTCTCCCGAGAGTGCCGGTTCCGACGAATCGTATCCGGAGTTTCATCACATTTCTTCCCGGTGTATTCCTCTACCCCAAGGCAAGTCAACCTTTTATCATGAGCCCCGGACTTGCATGTTGACTTCGCTTGCACCCTCTGTGTATTGTAGTATATTTCGGATTATGTGTTAGTCTGCACTGGCATAGCCCTGTTATTTCATCCGTACCAGACGCTAGTGTTATTCACCATATAATATCATGACTTTCTTTCATGTCACATTTTCCCATGCTTGTAACAACACTTTATCATGTTAAGGCTATGATTTGATCTCATGCCATGATTGTCAGTACTGTTATGACTTTTCTATGTTGTTTGTTCCTGCTTATAAATGATGATGTTATGGAACGATGATGGAAATGTTAAATTGAACTTATAAGCTAAACCTCCTCCATCATCGATGGGATCGAGTCATAGTGTCACCGAACTGAGCTTACCCGTGCAGCTACATTTGCTGGTATGGGACGGCCTTGACTTGGTCTAACCTTGTGCTCTCTTATCGGTACCACCAAAGAGGGAAGGTTATGCGCACGTGCTACCCTGATCAGGTAGGCGGCGATAACCTTGTGAGCCCAGTTGTTGTTTAACCTGGGGTCCCCGTTTGGGACAGTTTAGTTTAGCCACGACGGTGGCAGGTGTCAGGAGTGACACAGGGGCCACCCAGGACTTGACCCGGAAGGGGTATGATTGTCGGTGGTACGATAGAAGGGTCACATGTTAGGCAAGTTTCGTTGGATGAATGTCCATGGTGTGGGTAAAGTGCGCAACCTCTGCAGACTATAAGAATCTATTCGAATAGCCGAGTCCACGGTATTGGACACAGTTCATACTAGCTTACACTATTTGGTCTTTGTCGATCTGGAGGACAAACCTGTTATAACAAACCCGATAAAAGAGTTCACAAAGTATTCTGACATGATCATGGAGTGAGATCTCGGTGAGTCGCGAGATAGCCCAGAGGGGCAGTAAAGCTGAATGATGTCACAACATATTACTTTAATGCTTCACTGGAGGTTAGTGTAGTGTAGATTCCAGTTTAATTTTGGATACCATGTCTCGTAGAAGTAGTTATGCCATGCCATGGTATGTAGTTGATATGCCTGATCCATGTTATGCCATGCTTGATCCATGTTTTCCTATTAATTCCATGCCATATTTAGGATAAATTCATATATAAACATAGGGCCTGCTTTGTCATCTGCTTGTTTGGATGATATGTAATTGGTTGTCTTGCGAGTACATTTAAAGTACTCACCTGGCCTTGCACGTGGCCAGTTGCAAGAGAAGATCCGCCGTGCTAGATCGTAACCCAGCCAGTCCTATGAGTTGTGGAGCCTAGCCAGAGACGTCGTTACCGCTAAACCAAGACCTCCGTTGCCATTTAGTTAGCCTTGGAGCCATGTAATATTATTGTAGCAACAGTGTTGTAATACTCCATTTCATATAATAAAGCCATTTTTGTGCTTGTAATTGATGTATCATGTCTCCGACATGCGCCAGGTCTTATCCTGGGACTGGCGTGTGTCGGCCCTCTATCGGGGTGCCACATAGCTTGCATTATGCAACAGAATATCATCTTGTAATTGGGCGTCCCTCCTGCATTGTGGTGTGCTTGCGTAGGTTCTTCATCTCTAACCAGTAGTGTGGCAGATGGCTAAAAGTTTTTGAGAATAGCAGGGAGGTGATCCCCTAGTTCCATTGACTCAGAATGAGACCACAACGTATTTGTAGCAAAGTTGAATAACCAGAAAGTAGGATATTAAAAATTACTCGTGCCAACATTGCAGATGAGTGCTTTAATGTTGCCTACAAGATGTGTGAGTATTACTATATTTTTCTTGCCATGTTGGGATTTTACAAAACTACTAATGCCAACATGCAAAGGGGAAATGAAGATCAAATACCGGATGTTGGGGACATCTTCAAGGAAAGTCGCAAGATAAAGATGAGCTGCACCGAACCTGTAAAACATGCTTTGGTAAGTAACAACCTTTCAATTACTTTGACATGGTATGTGTCTGGCAGCAGTATTGTAGATAGGACCAGGCCAGGCCCTGGACAAGCCCTGAGCCGAAAACAGCGTCAAACAATGTTGTGTGCTTGGCTAGGGTTCTTGCCATGCAATCCAGTGGTGTGGCAAATTATTAAGCAGTAATAGGCGGGACAAACAATTGCCTCTACACTTGATTAGGCTCTCTATCATTTGTAGGATCTCAATTTACTCACTGGACCCACCATGCCATAGGATGAAAACTAGTCAGTCAAACGCGGCTACACAGGCCCTGGAGATCATCTGGTTACCGGTTGTTTTGCTGCAGCTACACTTGGCTTAGTGCACCCCTCTGCTGGTTTTCCTATTTGGCTTAGCCTTGTGTTCTTTGATGTATATATTGTAGTTTCTGTAAAGTAGCTCTGCTTGATATGTAATAAGCACACTCTTAATCGTCCTAATGCTTTCCTTTTTGGCCTCTTTGATTCGCAGGATTTTGAAAATGTAGGAATAGGAAAAGTATAGGATTGGAGTGGCATGCCAACTTGAATCCTATAGGATTAGCAAGGAGTGTTTGATGCCACATGAAAAACAAAGGGATTGTAAAAGAGGTTGGAGTGCATGTTAGATTTCCTATAAAATGTAGTACAAAAGATTCCATAGGAAAAATTCCTATGGAATCCAATCCTATGAATCAAAGGGCCAACATAGGAAAAATTCCTAAGGGTTTCAATCCTCCAGAAATTCTATAGAATTCCTTTGAATCAAAGGAGCCCTAGCTTGATGTAGGAAGTAGGTGTTCTCACCCTACGAATCTGTTTTATATTTCTCCTTCTGAACTCACTTCTACTAGTCCTGTTTATGGGGCTTCTACTGAATGGATCTGTGGAGCTCTCACTATTGATCTAAAAAAGAAGTAACTTCTTCATGTCAGGATGCAGTTCATGCGAGGAGGGAAGTATAGTCAACCTCAAGATCAGGTTTTGAGGCTAGTCCTATGTGCCAGTTCCCAAATGATGCTGGATTACACACAAGGTGCCAGTTCCCTAATGTTGCCAGATTAGACACAAGGTGCCAATTCCTAAATGATGCTGGATTACACACTAGCCAGGTGAAGTCGTCAAGTGTTCGTGTCCTCGTGGCTCTAGTAAAGGCTGAAAGAAAGCGTGCAGCAGCCCTTGAGAATGTAGCTGAGTTCCTGAAGATGCGAAAAGAGCAATCAGATGCTCTCTTCACCCAAGCCAAACAAGAGATGAAAGAAGCCAGAAAGAAGCTAGCAGAGGCAGAGTAGGCTAAGCATCTCCTGCTATCTAAAACTGATGTCAATCCGAATTTTCATTCATAATAGCTAGGTTCAAATGTTGATCCAGTCAGCATGCATACTGTGATGTTCGTGCATCAACTGAGATGTATGTAAGTCTGATGCCGAGATGTGGCACAGATATTTTTTCTGGGTCATGTAATAACTTACTCTATTTCCAGAACAATAACAGACAAACCATGGGACATGGTATAGTTCACATGCAGGCCAACATTCCAAGTTTAACTTCCACATCAAACTCATGTTCACAGATATCTTCACATTCATAGATAATGTCCACAACCAATTAATAGCCATAGTTGAAATAGTTTATGCATCTCAATGATTCACTTCAAAGCTAAAAACAAAGTGAGGAGAATTAGAAATAAAGAAAAATATATAGTTCTTACTACCAACATCAATGCTTCTCTAAAACAACATTTAGTTCACAGCCAAAACACAAATTCCTTCTGAGAGTATTGATCAAAAAGGTGCATTTTCTACCAATGGCGGAGGGACTCCCGTATAATTTTGTGGTTCCACTAAAAATTGAGGTATCTGCTTCTGTTTGCACAAACATGCCTGAGATTGACATCCGTGTTTGCAAAAATATGTAAAAGGGTTATCGATGGCATTGCGTCATTTTACAAGTGCCATTGGATTTATCGATGGCACTAGATTGACAGCGGCATATTACTCCCTGTGTGACATTGCATCATTTTCAAGTGACATTGGATTGACAACAATTAAACAATGGCAATATAAGGGCATGGCGATGTTGGGCGCACCAACACCATGTAAAGTACCTCCACAGATGCAATAAATTGTAGAGGCAGAGCTCATTGCCAAGAGCAACAAACATATCAGTGCGAGCACAACGAAACTAGACCGTACAAAATTAATTACATTTCGAACATTTTTTAACTAAACGAGAATAGCTTCTAGAGGTAGGTATAATCTAATGCCGACCGCGGCGGCCCTCCGTGCCTTCTGCCTCCGTGGCCTCCACCTCCGCCATAACTTCCCTGTGTCCGACTGCGCTCCAGCCGAAGGGGATGACCCAGAGGAAGAGTGGATCCTCCGCTTCCGTGAAGCCGAGGCGGGGGTCAACGGTGTTGTGCGCTAAACTGGGCAACACACCGGGTGTGTATGCCGGCGACGCGGTGGCGGTGGCCTTCGTGGGACCCAAGCGGCGGCGGCTCCCATGGTCTACTTTTCCTCGGTGTCGGCGGCGGCCGCGGAGGTGCTGGCCGCCTCCGCTAGCAAGCCGCAGCACCTCCAACGTTTGCAGCGGATGGCGCGGCCGGCCACGGTGCACTAGATGCCGTGCTCCCCCGCGTGCCAGCGTGGAGCACCTGGCCACTCCTCTGCGAGCTGGCTTGGAGCGGCAAGTTGCAGCACTAGGGGCCAGCTTGGAGCGGCGGCTTGCTCCTCCGCTTGCCCGCCTGCAGCCTCGCCCATGGTATTGACGGCCTAGGGCGGGGAGGGAGGTGGAGCAGCGAGTTTCCAGGCTCGTATCCGGCAGGCTCGGCTTGGCACCCAGCCGGCTTTTATGCCGGAGAACTCGTCTTCATGCCCGCCGGATGCTATGGAGAGTGTGGAGAAAATGGTGCAAGGAGGAGATGGGGAGCGGAGGTGTGGTGCTGTTCTTGCCAGGCGTCTGGCCTCGTTTAACTAGCGGGCGGATGCTAGGAGCCAAGCGGTGTTGTGTTGAATGCCGGTTGGCTCACGAACGGACATGTGGGCGGAGTTGGTTTCTCGGCACACGCGAGGGTTCAATGAACGTAGGCGGGGCAGTCTCAAGCTGGTTGAGAGCATGGATAATAATATAGCCAACAATTGGCTATAAGAAGTTGCCATGTCATTTGTTAGAGTCAACCTAATAGCCGGCTTACAATAGTAAGATTTAAATATGTAGTACTTTGTTAGCTAGCCCACCATACATTCTCGCAAAGTGTCTTGGGTCTCATGCTATAGCCGGCTCTTATGCTACAGCCTGCTTTCCTTCTCTCTCCCCTTCTCTCTCCCCTAGCTAAGCAAAGATATAATGCGGCGAGGAGGCGTGTTCAGCCTGGCGTGCAGCGGGTGCTGCTCTCTCGGCCGGCATGCCAGTTCAATGCCTGCGCCAGTGAGAGGTCGTGTCCGCTCTGGCACCGGGTGAGAGAAGACGACACGGTCCACAGATCGGGACGCACCGACAGTGTGTCTCCTACCAGACCGACGGCGACCGCATCAACGCTTCATCGCCGCCCTTCCACGGCGGACAGGATCCGGTTGGATCTTTCACCGCTGGTGAGGAGAGAGACAATGGCTACCGCTCGTCTTGTTTAGATCAGGAGAGGGTCAGAGTGTGAAGGGAGCAACCCTGGCTAGCAGCAAGGGCTGAAACTCCAGCCTACGTGTATCATGATGATTTTCATTTTTCGCTCCATACCAATCATTTTAATAAATTGTATAACGCGATTCTAAAAAAAAGTATAACGCGCCATTGAAAAATGGAACTCGTGTCTTGCTAAAAAAATGTATTTCATAAACGTGGCAACTCGATCAGTAGCAAGCCACCGCCTCCAGGTCGTTCACGTGTAGTCCCGGACCGTCAACACCTGCGGATCAAATTATCACGTGAGCTGACTCTTCATACAAAAGTGCGCTCCACCACGTACCCAGTACCCGCGCATGCAAAAATCATGCACCTACGGGTTTTTTTGTTTACTGTGCGTTACGTAACTCTCATATGTGCGACATAGCGAGGGAACGACTGCGTGCGCCTCTTCTCTTCGTATATGTACTCCACTGTTTGTGTGATGTCAAAAAATAATTTTAATACTCCAGCGTTACTGTGGGGACCGTTCGATCGTCGATCAAACGGACACAGGTAGAGGTCATAAAAATTTGCAGAAAACCCCTCAAAGAGTCTCAAAATTTTGCTCGGGTCAAGAGGTTTTTGCCACGATCCAACGGCCGGAGAACTATCGTATCGTGGGAGCTTGGGAGGCCTTAGAGCACCAGACTTTTTCCTACAAGGGATCGTCCTACAAACAAGTGGTGTGTGTGTGTGAGAACCGGCATAGAGAAAGAGAGTAACCTCAAGAGAAATCGGGGGGAGCGTGCATACGAGAGATCGACCTCGAGATAGATCATGTGTCTGAGAGAGAGAGGGAGAGAGAGAGAGAGGAGGGAGTACTGCATGTGTGAAAAGACACGAAGAGTGTGTGTGCGAGAGGTATCGACATAAAGAGAGACGGTAGCTAGTGTGTGTGCACGATCGAGAGAAATAGAGGTAGACAAAAGATCGAGGATTAGTGAGAGACATCGGGGTATGTGGGTGTGAGAGATGTCAGGAAGAAGGCTCGGTGATCGATTGAGTGCATTTGTGTGCGACGGAGAAAGGATGGGAGAAGTTACATGGAGTACACATGAATGATTATAGAGCGAGATACATTGTGTGCAAGGGAGGCCGAGAGAGACGGGGTGCGTGGAACGAAGGGGCCTACAAACATTGTGCCACAGAGACCTAGAGAGAGTGCACGAGAAAGAATGCCGAGTGTGTGTGTATGTGTGCTGCGGAGAAAGATAGTTCTGGCTACAAACAAATAGGGAGCGCGGGAGACACTACACAAAGAGGGTGTGTTTCAAGAAGGTGTGAGATATATACATAGATACAAGGAGCACGGGAGAGACATATACGAGAGAGGGGAAGCGAGGGTGTGTAATAGATGGATAAACCTAGCCAGAGGTTGGTCTATAAGTGTGTGTGGGAGAGACAGGAGTCGGGGGTGTGAAAGGGAGAGCTGTGTGTGTGAGGGAGACAGGGGTCGGGAGGGGGCGGTCGAAAGCAAAGAGCTGTGTGTGTGTGAGAGAGAGAGTTGGAGAGAGTGAGAGACAGATTGTCTGACCAGTAAACAAATGAATAGTTTCAGTTTTGGAACGGAGGTGAAGAGGGAAAGGAGACGCCGACAAATGGTGTATGTGAGAGAGATAGATAAATTTTAGTGGTAGGAGTCATATCTAGAAAGAGATGAGGTGCGTGATAGATCCCTAGAAAGAGAGAGACAAAATGAAAGGCGACTGAGAGAGTGTGTGTGACGGGTAAAAATAATGCTAGGTAGTTAGAGGGACACCAGATCACGATAGAGACGTAAGAGATAATGAAAGCCGAGTGGTCTACAGAGATAGAGAGAGTGTGACACGTGTCGAGAGAGACAGCGAGAGACTGTGTTTGTGAAAAAAGAGAAACATGTACTGAGTGAGCGGGTGAGATAGAGAAAAGAGAGTGATAGCTATACTGCTATATGAAGGGGCACGCGAGAGAGACCTAGATAGAGATGGGCATGAAAGGAGATTCAAGTATTTAGTTGCGTGTGTAAAAGATGTCAACATAAAAGGGATTCAAATATTTGATTTAGAGATGACGATACATGTAATTCATACTCGAACCAAAAATGATCTATCAAACATGCATATTCATTTTAATTTGGTAACATGTATGTTATTTAATTTCTTGATATTAGTGATCCATGCACTTGAGTTGAACATAAAGTGGTTTCAAATATTTGAATTCAACCTTATGAATTTGAGATTATGGCAATTGTAAAAAATGATGTATATAGATTTGTATTCGAATACAAACTAGATCCTGCTCGATAAAAATAATACAAAATGGATTCGAATTGAGATGGCACGGTTAATGTGCAAGCTTATTCTCCTAAAATTTGAATGAAGCGGCGAAACACCCAGTCCCTCATCGGTCGTAACCGCCCGAAACCAAATTTTGGGTGATGGAAATTACTGCCTATGCCCTGACACGCAAAACCCGCAGGCTCGATTTCTATAGGTCTCGATAGAGGTAGGTTCGTAATTTCACTCAAATGGGACATAACCACCTCTCACCCTGATTCATACACGGTGGGCGCCAAAACACAGTCTGTCCTCGGCCAAAATCGGCTCTCACCCTGATTCATACATGGTGGGTGCCAACAGGGGGCGCCAAAACAAACTCTTCTCGGCCGAAATCGCTCTCACCCAATATTCGGGGTATGCGAGATTACCGTCCTACCCCCAACAGACCAATATCGCTTTGATGTTTGAAATTTTAAACGGGGGCTAAGTTTGTAACTTTCCCCGCATCTGAGACAAGCGCGTCCCAAAGACATGGTTCCCCCCTACCTCTCTCTCCCTCCATTTCCCAATTCGTACTCCGTGGGTGCCAAAACACCCTCTCCACCCCAGCCTCCTCCGTCCGCCACCCCTCCGCTGCCGTCCTCCTCCACCATGCCGGAGCTGATACCCCGACGCTGTCGTCCATTACAAGAGATCGATGTCTCTCATTCACGGTTCCAGACCAGGATCCTTGCATCGCGTCCTCTCGCTTCATCCGCATCATTGTCCACCTTGCCGGGGTCGCTCCTACGACTGTCTCGTCCACCGCGCCGGGACATATCCCCTGCAGCCACCGTCTGCCCTACCAGATCTGCTTCCACGTCGCCGACAGCCATCGCAACCGCAGCACCATCAACTTCTCAGCAGATGCCTACACGGCGCCGCAACAGAGGCGGTACTCTTCCATATCTACTCAAGTTATATATCTTAGCCAGAAAATAGATCGCCACTGCTTTACTGTGGTTTCTTGTCCATCACTTAGAATCTTACTTCTTAGTTGAAACCAAACATTGTTTGCGAAGTAGCCTTTGTCTCCTTTGCAGCTTCAGATCCGCCATGGTATGCTCAATACTATACAGTACTCGCAATGCTTATGGTTTTCCCCTTTTATATTCACTACCATCATCGTAGGTGCTTGTGTCGTGCCAGTACTGTTCCTCAACCCATCAAGCGAAACAGCATGCCACTCATATTTCCAAAGCATAGTTGTTCAAATACGAATCTGATATTAGTAAAACAGAGAACGTTTAATTGGTCAGCTAATGTTCCTACTTTAGTTTCGAAAAAGCATGTGCGCCACATATAGAGAGACATCAGGGAATTGCATTTCTTTATGCGCTCTGGTTCATCATGGGTGGGCAACGAACATTGTGGTATCCAAAATCTGCTTGCTCTTCTTTAACCTATTCATCTTCTGTTCTTTATTAATTATAGTAGTACAGTATGTTCCTTGCCTGGAAGAGGAGCAGGGACATTTGTGTCCTGGTTTTTGCCTTCTTTATTTTATTTGGATTTATTGAATAATTAATTTGCATTTGGGTTTTCTGTCAATTCATTTGGACATATCACTTGGAATTATTTTTAATTTTCATCCAAGTGAAGCCAATAATCTTGAAACCTTCCCAAAACATCATCCCTCTCATAATCTTGCCATGCCATAATTTTCTTCTATGGCATTATATTCATTTTCCCTCTGAAAATGAATATTTTCTCTTTATGCTTTGAAGCAACCCCCATTTTTATTGCTCAGAAAATTCTCAGAAAATTCCTAAATATTCTTTGGGTCATGCCTCACCTCCCCATGCAAAAATATTCCATAGTCATTTGTAAAGTTTCAGCTAGGGAAAATATTTTTGCTTCTGGTCAGAAATGGCACTTTGTGAAGCAAGTATATTTTTCCTTGATCTGTTGAGGCTGATATTTTTACCACACTACTACCTTCCTGAGTGAAACCTACACACCAAGTTTCAGCCTTATCCTTCAAGCCATGTGAGCTACAGAGCATGCACAAGTTTCAGTCCAGAAACATTGCAGCACACTCAAGTTTCATCCATGCAGCTAGGTGGCAATCTTAGCGTACATTTCGGCACCGCGTTGAAGGGACTACACACCAGACATGGTTTGCACTTTCCTAAAGCACCGCGTATGCCAGAGCACGCAGTGACCATGCAGATGCAAGGTGTTCGATAGGTCACTCACGCGCTCTGGGCATCGGGGCCCTCGGCCGCCGCCCGTCGTCGTCATGCCCACCCGTCCCTCCCTCGCTCCTCCCCGACGCTGGCAGGCAGCACGCCGGACGCGGACACCGCGCATCCGGGCGGAACAGTGGCCACTAGTGCAGCTCCTGCCCCACTTAGTGCGCCGCACTATGTCCGCGTGCGTGCACAACCTTCTGGCAGCCTGTACTTTCCCTCCATGTCGACCCTGAGCCCCTCTCGCTCTCATTTTGCTGGCAGCCTCTCTCTGCTGGAGCCCCGAGCACGGCGATCTCTCGTCCTATATATAGGACCCTCCCCGAGTCGTTCTAGCCACCGCAATCACTCACATTGGCCACAAATCGATCACCAGAAAGTGGCGCAAGGCTGGGAGGGCCTCCTGCCACCGAACCTCACCGGAGTTGGCCGCGGATCCCCCTCGGTCGCCACTCACTCCGGTCATCCTCTCCTTTGCTCGCTACTGCAGTCGAGTTCCTGGGAGCCTCCTGAGTATGCCTGAGCGATTGGGTCACCGGATAGTCGCCGGAACCTCCATATCCGATGAGCTCCTCCGCCTGCCATCTCTGGAGAAGAAGCCCACGTCGTCGTCCATCCACCTCCGACCTAGCCACGGGTACGTGCGTGCTCCCCACGCGGTCCCTGATCCATCCCGACCGTCGCTGACGGCAGCCGTGGTCTCCTCGCCGGAGAACCACCGGCAACAGAGCCGCCGTGCCCCTGTTCCCTCTCTCTCTCTCTCTTTTAACCCTGACAGGGGGCCCCACCTGTCAGCCTCTCTCCCTCTCGCCCGAAGCGGTATGAGTGGAGACGTATTCTGAGAATACGCCTTCGACGTGGATTTCTCTGGAAATTTGTTCTAATTCATTTAAATCCATATTTTGACCAGAACTATGACCAGCTATAAATCCTATTCTATAAGTCCAAATGAGTTGAAACTTTTTGGCACAGTTTTGTCTTGAGCTAAAGATTCTTTTTGCAAAGATTTAGAATTTTCCTTGTTGTTTGGAATTTCTGGTGCAATAAAATGCTTTATGTGACATTTTCTTTTGGCATTTTAAATTATTTTCAGAAGCTCCTAGTTGTGTTGAAGAAGGCCAGGAGTGGTGTGACACTCCTCTGAGCCAAGGCAAGCCACAACATTCATATGCAAGGATGGCATTTCAATGACAATGGTTTTATTTGAATTAAATTATTTATATGCTTCACTATTAAAATGATTTGCTATATATATAACGCATTGCATGGCTTCTCCTGCATCTGGCATGATACGCCAGGTGAGTACTTTGAATGTACTCGCAAGCTCACAGCAAACAAAGCAAATGCGACAAACAATAACAAGGCATTTAACAAGTTTAATGCATGAACATGAACATGATACTACCAGTCATCAAGTGTACGTGGATAATTGCCATGGTCCCTTGGACCAACTTACCATTTCCGGGTTACCTCGTAACCACCATCAACATCTTACCATAGTGATCCTCACACGATCACCAACTTCTGCATGTGCCATCTTGTTGTTCTTAGTGTGCAGGTTATTTATTTTTGTTGACCCATAGTGTGACCTACTACGAACTATGTCCATATCCGAGGACGTGGCTATCGATAGATTATACACTCTGCAGAGGTTAGTACACTGTACCCACACCACAGAACTCAAAGGGGAGTTTGTTAGAGTGGCCGGGAGATTGTCATGCGATAGATTGGTTTTGTCAGAATGTTGTTGGTCCACCCGAATGGAGCATGAGGCCATGAGTTCTGTGGTGTGGGTACAGTGTACTAACCTCTGCAGAGTGTATAATCTATCGATAGCCGCGTCCTTGGATATGGACATAGTTCGTAGTAGGTCACACTGTGGATCAACAAAAATAAATAACCTGCACACTAAGAACAAGAAGATGGCACATGCAGAAGTTGGTGATCATGTGAGGATCACTATGGTAAGATGTTGACGATGGTTACGAGGTAACCCGGAAATGGTAAGTTGGTCCAAGGGACCATGGCAATTATCCACGTACACTTCATGACTGGTAGTATCATGTTCATGTTCATGCATTAAACTTGTTAAATGCCTTGTTATTGTTTGTCGCATTTGCTTTGTTTGCTGTGAGCTTGTGATAACATTCAAAGTACTCACTTGGCGTATCATGCCAGATACAGGAGAAGTCGTGCAAGGCTTTGATGTCGATCGGTATGTCGCGATCTATGCCGTGTCCCAGTAGTGTCCCTGTGGAGTGGAGTTCCGCTACATCGTTGTTCCGCTGCCGCGTAGTAGTTTCCTTTATCATCGAGGCCCCTGAGATGTCTACTAAATAATGTACATAAGTGCAGCCGCACCGTGGGTGCCGCTTGGCCTCGCTTATCTTGTAATATTCGAACCTATGTATCCGTAAGAGATCCATAAAGCGGTTATCTTCTGTACCAAGTTGTTGTGTGTTGCCAGAAGACATGATCTCTGGGCTAGCAATGCAAGGTAAACCGGTTGCTCTGAGCCGGGGTGCCACAATTTGCAGTCGACATGTCTATTGTGTCACTTCTGATGGATGCTTTGAACTCTTAGAGTTGGGTCTGCCTTAATATCCAGGAAATGCTGGGAGCTGTGTCGCCTTTGAGAGTCTAGACTGATAGTAACAGTAGTGCACCTTCAGTTGAAGAGAGCTGCCCCTGTAGGGGATCCAAAGCCTATCTAGCCATACCGGCAATACAAGCCCATATTTTCCAGCTAGTTCCACTTTCCCGATTTTACTCATGATGCTTAGGGTTTTCCCATTTTCTCTACACTATGGTTTGTATGTGCTTTGTGTTGTACTAGCAGCACTCCACCCTTCAAACTAAACAACACACCACTCATAATTCCAAAGCTTAGTTGTTCATATACGAATGTGATATGATAATGATATTACTTAACAGACACACATTTAGTTGGTCAGCTAATGTTTCCACTTGAGTTTCCAAACGCACGTGGCCACATATAGAGAGACAGCAGGGAATTACATTTCTTTGTGCGCTCTGGCTCATCATGGGTGGGCAACAAAGATTGTATTATCCAAAATCTGCTTGCTCTTCTTTAACATGTTCCTGTTCTATTCTTCTTTAATAAGTATAGTAGTACAGTATGTTCCTTGTCGGGAAGAGGAGCAGGGACACTTTCAGTCCACAGGTCTATTGGGTCATTTCTGATCGATGCTTTCAACTCTTTGAGTTGGTCTGCCATAATATCCAGGAAATGCTGAGAGTTGTGTCGCTTTTGATAGTCTAGACTGATAGTAACATTAGTGCCCCTTCAGTTGAAGAGAGCTACCCCTGTAGGGGATCCAAAGCCTTTGTAGCCGTACCGGCAATACAAGCCCATATTTTCCAGCTAGTTCCACTTTCCAAATTTTACTCGTGATGCTTAGGGTCTTCCCATTTTATCTACACTATCAGCTGCGTAAGTGCTTTGTGTCGCACTAGCAGCACTCCACCCTTCAAGCTAAACAACACACAACTAATATTTCCAAAGCTTAGTTGTTCATATCCGAATGTGATATGGTAATGATATTAGTTAACAGACACATTTAATTGGTCAGCTAATGCTCCCACTTGAGTTTCCAAATGCACGTGGCCTGGTTTATCATCATCTTAGTTTCCAAATGTATAGAAAGAAGTGGAATCTCCATAATATGCTTCCTCTTCTATTCTTTAACATGTTCCTCTTCTGTTCTTCTTTAACATGTTCCTCTTCTGTTCTTCTTTAATAAGTACAGTATGTTCCTTGTCAGGAAGGGGAGCAGGGAGATCTGCAGTAAACAGGTCTATTGACCGCTTCTGCTAGATGCTTTCAGCACTTCGAGTTGGTCTGCCATAATATCTAGGAAATGCTAGGAGCTATGTGGCCTTTGAGAGACTAGACTGATAGTCACAGTAGTGCACCTTCAGTTGAATAGAGCTGGCCTCTAGGGGATTGACATGCTTTCGATTAGTAGCTGCAATACAACCCCATATTTTCAAGCCAGTTCCACTTTCCAGATTTATTTATGATGTTATGGTTTCCCCCTTTTATCTTCACTACTATCTGCCTAGATGCTTCTTGTCGTACTAGCAGCACTCCTTCCTTCAAGATAAACTACATGCCACTCATAATTCCAAAGCTTAGTTATCAAATTCAAATCTAATACGATACAAATACTAATAAAATGGAGACACATTTAATTGGTCAGCTAATGTTACTACACGAGTTTTGAAATGCATGTGCGCCACATATAGAGTCATGAGGGAATACTATTTCTCTATGCGCTCTGGTCATCATGCTTTGGCAATAAACTTTGCATACAGTATATTTTGAACCTATCATCTGCCAACTATCATTACTTCTGGAGCTCCCAACAGGGAGCCTATTTTTTTTGAGCAGTAGTGCCAGATTATATTAATGTACGCACCAAATTATAGCACACATGATTTGGCACTGACTTGGGAATGCACTAGAGCAAACTCTACACTAAAAATGTATCAACTAAAAATTCCAACAATGGCACTGATTTGGAACTGACTTGGGAATGCACTAGAGCAAACACTACACTAAAAATGTATCCACTAAAAATGCCAACTATGTGGCACTAATTTGGTACTGATTTGGCAATACCACCACTGATTTGGCCTACCATTCTAATTCAATTTGGCCTTGTCAAATCACTGAAACCCTAGTGGAGGGGGATGAATCCTAGCCGTCGTCGGTGAAACCCTAGCGAGAGAGGGAGATTAGTTGTTACCTCCGCCACCGCCGCTGAAACCCTAGTGGAGGGGGATGAACCCTAGCCGTCAGTCGTTTCCGCCGCCGCCGTCGGTGAAACCCTAGCGATGCAAATCAAAACGAGATGAAATGAAATCAAATCGGACGGCAACGAGCGGCGAGAGAGGGAGATTAGCTATTACCTCACCACCGGAATCGGCCGGAATCGGAGCGGTGACGTCGACAGGAAGAAAGGGGAACGAGAGAGGAAACAGAGAGAGAGAGAGAGAGAGAACAGGCGCAGGGCAGAGAGAGAGGGGGAGTGGGGCGAGGTGGCCGTTGCCCCCTTGATTTTGACCCAACTGTCTCCTAATAATTTTTGGGCTTGGCCCAATATGCAAAAAAATAGCCCAAACATAAAAATTACTTACTTTAATAAAACTACAATAATATAAATTAAAAAACTACAACATAATATAAAAATGATCACCACACCTACCAACAAATAAAAAGGAAAAAATTGAAGTCTCAAAATATAATATAATAATGTTCACATTGATAAAATAATATTATTAAACACATTCTAATGAATTAAGAATAAATAGTTATAAATAAACTTAATTCCAAAAATAAAATTAAACTACAATATAACATAAAAATGAACCTCACGTCATATAGTGCCGACGACGCAACACATAGCACGCCATAACTAAACATATTTTTGTTGGTGTTCCCTGTTATGCCACGCCAGCACTATATTAAGCCTTCTACTAACTGCGGGACCCGTATACCTGTGATGTTCAACGATTATCCAGCGCCACCACTATGTCCCTAGTAATGTCGTACCAAATAAGCCAATGCCACCACTATTTGAAAAAACTAGTGCTGGCGTTTGCTGAAAATGGTGCGCCATCAACGAAAGTTGTGGCTAGCACTTTTTCCACTAGTGCAAAGCCTCAGATTGGTACCTGTGGGTTGCTAGTAGTGTTGATTACATCTCATAGTTGATGCTAGTTGGTTTATTTGGTGGAACATTATATGTTCAGACCCTTAAGCATATTCCATACACATCTGATCTTGAACATGACTATGATTTGTGAGTAGTTACTTTCGTTCTTGAGGACATGGGAGAAGTCTTTTTATAAGTAATCATGTGAAGTTGGTATTCGTTTGATATTTTGATGATATGTATGTTGTTCTTCCTTTAGTGGTGTCATGTGAATGTCGACTACATGATACTTCACCATACTTGGGCCTAAGGGAAGGCATTGGGGAGTAATAAGTAGATGATGGGTTGCGAGAGTGACAGAAGCTTAAACCCTAGTTTATGCATTATTTCGTAAGGGGCTGATTTGGATCCATATGTTTCATGCTATGGTTAGATTTATCTTAATTATTCTTTCGTAGTTGCGGATGCTTGCGAGAGGGGGTAATCGTAAGAGGGTTGGTTTTTCAAGTAAGAACAACACCCTAGCACCGGTCCACCAACATATCAAATTATCAAAGTAGCGAACGTGAATCAACTAAAACATGATGAACGTGACAAGACGAGAATTCCCATGTGTCCTCGAGAGCGCTTTGCTTAATATAAGAGAACATTCCGGCTTGCTCTTTGCTATAAAAAGGATTGGGCCACCTTGCTGCACCTTGGTTACTATTGTTACTTGTTAGTTGTTACGAATTACCTTGCTACAAAACTATCTGTTACCACTACTTTCAGTACTTGCAGAGAATACCTTGCTGAAAACCGCTTATCATTTCCTCTGCTCCTCATTTGGTTCGACACTCTTACTTATTGAAAGGACTATGATACGTCTCCAACGTATCTATAATTTTTGATTGTTCCATGCTATTATAGTATCAATCTTGGATGTTTTATATGCAATTATATATCATTTTTTGGGACTAACCTATTAACCTAGTGCCCAGTGCCAGTTGTTGTTTTCTGCTTGTTTTTGGTTTTTCAGGAAATCAGTACCAAACGAAGTCCAAATGCCACGAAACTTTTTGATGATTTTTTTCTGGACAAAAGAGACCGTGGAAGCTTCGGGAGGATGCCAGAAGCCTCACGAGGGCTGCACAAGGCAATAGGGCGTGGCCCCAGGGGGGCACGCCCTGATGCCTTATGGGCCCCTCGTGGCTCCTTTTGACCTAATTCCACTTCTATAAATTCTCAAATATTCGGAAACCAACAGAGAGCCAGATGAGAAAACCTTATCGCCATCGCAAGCCTCTGTTCTTCCGTGATCCCATCTGGAGGCCTTTTCCGGTACTCTACCAGAGGGGGAATCGATCACGGAGGGCTTCTACATCAACCTTGCTGCCCTTCCGATGATGTGTGAGTAGTTTACCACAGACCTACGGGTCCATAGCTAGTAGCTAGATGGCTTCTTCTCTCTCTTTGTTCTTCAATACCATGTTCTCCTCGATGTTCTTGGAGTTCTATCCGATGTAATCTTCTTTTGCGGTGTGTTTGTTGGGATCCGTTGAATTGTGGGTTTATGATCAGATTATTCATGAATATTATTTGAGACTTCTCTGAACTCTTTTATGCATGATTGTTATAGCTTTGTATTTCTCTCAAATCTATCCATTTGGTTTGGCCAACTAGATTGATTTATCTTGCAATGGGAGAGGTGCTTTGTAATGGGTTCAATCTTGCGGTGTTCTATATCCCAGTGACAGAAAGGGACAAGACACGTATTTGTATTGTTGCCTTTAAAGATAAAAAGATGGGGTTTAATCATATTGCTTGAGTTTACTTTGTCTACATCATGTCATCTTGCTTAAGGCGTTACTCTGTTTTATACTTAATACCCTAGATGCATGCTGGATTGCAGTCGATGGGTGGAGTAATAGTAGTAGATGCAGGTAGGAGTCGGTCTACTTGTTTTGTACGTGATGCCTATATACATGATCATTGCCTTGAATATCGTCATTACTATGCGCTTTTCTATCAATTGCCCAACAGTAATTTGTTTACCCACCGTATGTTTTGCGCTCGAGAGAGAAGCCTCTAGTGAAAACTATGGCCCCCGGGTCTACTTTTATCATATATTAAAATCCAAAAATACCTTGCTGCAATTTATTTACTTTTATTTTATTTAGCAATTTACTTTATCTATCTATCACTATGAGAATAAATCCTTGCAAATAACCGCTAAGGGGATTGACAACCCTCTTATTTGCGTTGGGTGCAAGTGTTTACTTTTGTGTGTGTAGGTGCTGGTAACGAGGTTTTGTGTTGTTCTCCTACTAGATTGATAACCTTGGTTCTTAACTGAGGGAAATACTTATCTCTACTGTACTGCGTCATCCTCTCCTCTTCGAGGAAATCCCAACGCAGCTCACAAGTAGCAGGAAGAATTTCTGGCGCCGTTGCCAGGGAGACATCACCAAAACCTATCAAGTACCTTCGCACAAACTCTCATCCACTTGCTCTTATTTTATTTGCCTTTTTATTTGCATTTGCCTCTCATTTTCATCTCCGCCACTTCTCTAAACATAAAAAATACAAAAAATATTTTGTGCGCTATCTTTGTTTGTGTTGCCATGTGCCTTCTATTTGCTTGCATCTTCGTTTGCTAAAAATATATTGATATGGATCCTCATCCACTTGCTAATATTTTCAAAAGATCCAATTATAATGAACCAATTGCCAGTGAGTTGAGTGCACTAGATTATCTTTACGAAGTTTTGCTTGAAAATCATGAATCTGAAAATTGTGATGAAGTGTTAAAAGAAGAAATTTATAACTTGATTCATGATAGCTCCTTAAATGAAAAGCATGATTGCAATGATGTTATTATAAATTATATTAATGTCAATTGTGCTAATAATATGCAAAGATACAAGCTTGGGGATGATAATTTTGTTATGTCCACTACTTACTGCAATGATCATGATTGGGGTGATAATGCTTCTTATGATCTTGAAAACTTATTTAAGCCTCATGATGAATATGTTATTGATAATAAAATTTGCAATACTATTAAAAGTGGGTTTGGAAGAGTGTCAACTTTAGGTAAAAATAATCCCACATATTTGGAGAGTGTTCAATCTTATGAATTTTTTGATAAAAGTGGGTTCGGAGAGGTCATGACTTTAGATGATGTTAATCCCACTATCTTGGAAGATTATAAAACTTTTATGCATATGGATCATGAAGAGAATGTTTTTTATGATAGCTATATTGTTGAATTTTATTATGATCCTACATGTAATTATTATGAGAGAGGAAAATATGGTTGTAGAAATTTTCATGTTACTAAATTACCTCTCGTTATGTTGAGATTTTATTGTTCTCCCTTGCATATGCTAGAAATTTCTTGTCTTGATAATTTGTTTGCTTATAAAATGCCTATGCATAGGAATTATGTTAGACTTAAATATGTTTGTCACATGTTTATTGATGCTCTCTTTGTGTTTCAATTATTATCTTTCATGTGAGCATCTTTGAAATCTCAAGCCTATCGTAATGGCTATAGAGAAAGAGCTTGTTGGGAGGCAACCCAATATTTATTTTTATTGCAATTTTATTTTTCTTGTGTCACACAAATATAGCCTCTGTTATGATTGTGTTTTTATCTTTTAATTAGTGTTTGTGCTTAGTAATGCCTTTGGGATGATTTGGAAGATAGTATAATTGAGGTTGTTTGAAAACAGAAACTTTTGCGCTTGGTTCTGGAATTTTCATTCTGTACTGAAGTGTGATAAATTCTGAATTTTTACACATTAATGATATATGAATTTCACACATTATCCTAATTTTTAAGAATTTTTGGAGTTACAGAAGTATGATGTTAATTCATATCTTTACAGACTGTTCTGTTTTAGACATATTCTATTTTTGTTGCATAGTTTGCTTATTTTTGATGAATCTATGGATCGTATCGGGGGGTATGAGTCATGGAGAAGTTGGAGTAAAGTAGCATTATGCCAATATTAAATATGAATAATTTTACAACAGTACCTAAAGTTTAAGATTTATTTGTTATACTAACGGATCTCACGAGGTTTCTGTTGAGTTTTGTGTGCTGAAGTTTTCAAGTTTTGGGTGAGACTACGATGGATAAAGGAATAAGGAGCGGCAAGAGCCTAAGATTGGGGATGCCCAAGGCACCCCAAGGTAATATTCAAGGAATACTCAAGAGTCTAAGCTTGGGGATGCCCCGGATGGCATTCCCTCTTTCGTCTACAATCTATCGGTAACTCACTTGGAGCTATATTTTTATTCATCACATGATATGTGTTTTACTTGGAGCGTCTTGTGCTATAGTTTGCTTGCTTTTGTTTGATTTTTAGTTTGCCACAATCATATTTTCTGAACACACCTTTTTGAGAGGGACACACATTAATTCGTGATTTGTTAGAATACTCTATGTGCTTCCCTTATATCTTTTGAGCTAGGCAGTTGCTCTAGTGCTTCACTTATATCTTTTAGAGCACGGCGGTGGTTATATTTTAAAGAAATAGTTGCACTCTCATGCTTCACTTATATCTTTTTGAGAGTCTAATAAATAGAAATGGCAATATGCATGGGTTATGAATTTGGTCCTAATATGATAGGTATTCAAGAGGGATATAATAAACACTTTCATGTAGATCACTGAATATGATAAGTTTGATTCCTTGCAATAGTTTTGCGATGTTAAGATGGTAATGTGGGGGGGGGGGGTACTAGTAGATAATTGTGGTTTAGTAGGAATATTGGTGTTAAGGTTTGTGATTCCCGAAGCATGCACGTATGGTATGTCGTTATGCTAAGAAGTTGGAGCATGATTTATTACTGATTTGTCTACCTTATGAGTGGTGGTCGGGGACGAGCGATGGTCTTTTCCTACCAATCTACCCCCCTAGGGGCATGTGTAGTAGTACTTTGCTTCGAGGGCTAATAAACTTTCGCAATAAGTATGTGAGTTTTTTATGACTAATGTGAGTCCATGGATTATACGCACTCTCACCTTTCTGTAATTTGCTAGCCTCTTCGGTACCATGCATTTCCCTTTCTCACATCGAGAGTTGGTGCAAACTTCGCCGGTGCATCCAAACCCCGTGATATGATACGCTCTATCACACATAAGCCTCCTTATATCTTCCTCATAACAGCCACCATACCTACCTATTATGGCATTTCGAGATATATTGCCATGCAACTTCCACCGTTCTTTTTATATGACACACATCATCATTGTCATATTGCTTTGCATGATCATATAGCTGACATAGTATTTGTGGCTCAGCCACCGTACATCATTTTTCATACATGTTACGCTAGTATCATTGCACATCCTGGTACACCGCCAGAGACATTCATATAGTCATATTTATTCTAGTTTTGAGTTGTCATTTTGAGTTGTAAGTAAATAGAAGTATGATGATCATCATTATTAGAGCATTGTCCCAGTGAGGAAATAAATAAATAAAAGGAGGCCAAAAAGAACCCATGAAAAAAAGGAAAAGAAAGAGAAACAAAAAGAAAAAAAGAAAAAAAATAAAATGAGAGAAAAAGAGAGAAGAGGCAGTGTTACTATCCTTTTGCATACTTGTGCTTCAAAGTAGCATCATGTTTTTCATATAGAGAGTCTCCTATTTTGTCACTTTCATATACTAGTGGGAATTTTTAATTATAGAACTTGGCTTGTATATTCCGATGACGGGCTTCCTCAAATGCCCGAGGTCTTCATGAGCAAGCAAGTTGGATGCACACCCACTTAGTTTTCATGTTGCGCTTTCATACACTTATAGCTCTTACTGAATCCGTTGCATGGCAATCCCTACTCCTCGCATTGACATCAATTGATGGGCATCTCCATAGCCCGTTGATTAGCCGCGTCGATGTGAGACTATCTTCTTATTTTTGACTTCCCCTTATAAATCTATACCACCACATTCTATTCCACCCATAGTGCTATATCCATGGCTTGCGCTCATGTATTGTGTGGGGGTTGAAAAAGCTGAAGCGCGTTAAAAAGTATGAACCAATTGCTCGGCTTGTCATCAGGGTAGTGCATGATAAATACTTTGTGTTAGGAAGATGGAGCATGACAGGATTATATGATTTTGTAGGGATAACTTTCTTTAGCATTTTTATTTTGAAAGGCATGATTGTTTGTTAGTAAGCTATTGATGTCTTTATATCAAATTATAGACTATTGCTTTGAATTATTTGGATCTTAATATTTATAGCATAAAGAGATTACATGATGAAACATGTTAGGTAGCATTCCACATCAAAAATTCTGTTTTTATCATTTACCTACTTGAGGACGAGCAGGAATTAAGCTTGGGGATGCTTGATACGTCTCCAATGTATCTATAATTTTTTATTGTTCCATGCTATTATAGTATCAATCTTGGATATTTTATATGCAATTATATATCATCTTTGGGGACTAACCTATTAACCTAGTGCCCAGTGCCAGTTGCCGTTTTCTGCTTGTTTTTGGTTTTTCAGAAAATCAGTACCAAACGAAGTCCAAATGCCACGAAACTTTTTGATGATTTTTTTCTGGACAAAAGAGACCCTGGAAGCTTCGGGAGGATGCCAGAAGACTCACGAGGGTTTCACAAGGCAACAGGGCGCGGCCCAGGGGGGCACGCCCTGAAGCCTTGTTGGCCTTTCATGGCTCCTTTTGACCTAATTCCACTTTTATAAATTCTCAAATATTCAGAAACCAACAAAGAGCCAGACAAGAAAACCCTACCACCGCCGCAAGCCTCTGTTCTTCTACGATCCCATCTGGAGGCCTTTTATGGTACTCTGCCGGAGGGGGAATCGATCACGGAGGGCTTCTACATCAACCTTGCTGCCCTTCCGATGATGTGTGAGTAGTTTACCATAGACCTACGGGTCCATAGCTAGTAGCTAGATGGCTTCTTCTCTCTCTTTGATCTTCAATACCATGTTCTCCTCGATGTTCTTGGAGTTCTATCCGATGTAATCTTCTTTTGCGGTGTGTTTGTTGGGATCCAATGAATTGTGGGTTTATGATCAGATTATTCATGAATATTATTTAAGTCTTCTCTGAACTCTTTTATGCATGATTGTTATAGATTTGTATTTCTCTCCGATCTATCCATTTGGTTTGGCCAACTAGATTGATTTATCTTGCAATGCGAGAGGTGCTTTGTGATGGGTTCAATCTTGCAGTGTTCTATATCCCAGTGATAGAACGGGACAAGACACGTACTTGTATTGTTTCCATTAAGGAAAAAAAGATGGGGTTTAATCATATTGCTTGAGTTTACTTTGTCTACATCATGTCATCTTGCTTAAGGCGTTACTCTGTTTTATACTTAATACCCTAGATGCATGCTGGATAGGTGTCGATGGGTGGAGTAATAGTAGTAGATGTAGGCAGGAGTCGGTCTACTTGTTTCAGACATGATGCCTATATACATGATCATTGCCTTGAATATCGTCATAACTACGCGCTTTTCTATCAATTGCCCAACAGTAATTTGTTTACCCATCGTATGGTGTGCGCTCGAGAGAGAACCCTCTAGTGAAAACTATGGCCCCCGGGTCTACTTTTATCATATATTAAAATCCAAAAATACCTTGTTGTAATTTATTTACTTTTATTTTATTTAGCAATTTACTTTATCTATCTATCACTATCAGAATTAATCCTTGCAAATAACCGCTAAGGGGATTGACAACCATCTTATTTGCGTTGGGTGCAAGTGTTTGCTTTTGTGTGTGTAGGTGCTGCTAACGAGGTTCTATGTGGTTCTCCTACTGGATTGATAACCTTGGTTCTTAACTGAGGGAAATACTTATCTCTACTATATTGCATCATCCTCTCCTCTTGAAGGAAATCCCAATGCAGCTCACAAGTAGCAGACTAATATTGATCCCCTAGTGGGTCATCAAGTCTCTTTTCTGGCGTCATTGCTGGGGAGTGAAGCGCCTTTGGTAAGTGGAATTTGGTAAGGAAACATTTTTATTACGTGCTGAAATTTACTATCACTTGTCACTATGGAAAATAATCCTTTGAGGGGCTTGTTCGGGGTATCTTCACCTAGACCGAAAGCAATAAGAGTTGCCCCTTGAAAGCACATTTGCTCCCTTGGTGGTTTTGGTAATTTATGCCAACATACATGTTGTTAGACTAATGCCTCTATCTAGTGAATTTTAGACAAGTTCAACAATGGCATGGCAAGGACAAGGAGATGTGGAACCCTTCAAAATGCTAAGGACACACATTGGCAAAAGCTCAAGACTCTTCATTTTTGGTTTAGTGATCCAAGATCACATTGAGTCCATAGGAAAGTCAATACTTTTAAAAGGGGATGAGGTTTTGATAATGATCTAATTGCTCAAGTGTTTAGTGATACTGCTCCAAAACCCTCAGCCACTTTCTCTATCCATACTTGTCCAAATTTCCAAAGTCAAACTCGGTTCCACCGAATCCCATCCTTCCAGACCCACCGAGTTCATAAGGACAGTGCCACAAGCCAAACCCTAACAAGTCGGATCCACCGATATGGCCAACTCTCTATCATCTGTTGCAATTATTTCGGTCTAATCGAGTTTGCAATCGGTGCCATCGAGATGGCTTGACCAACTTTCTATTGCCTTGTTGCAATTATTTTGGTCTCACCGAGATGTTGCAATCGGTGCCACCGTAACGAGGTTTGCCCTACCATTGGACATCGGTCGCTCTGAGTTGTTTCCATTTGGTCCCACCGAAACATCAAAAGTTCACATCTTTTGCACAGGTCGGTCTCACCGAGAATTCCAGTCGGTGCCACCGAGTTTGGTCAAAAGTGTGGAACGGTTGTATTTCGTGTGAAGGCTATATATACCCCTCCACCACCCTCTTACCAAGTAAGAGAGCCATTAGAACGTGCCTACATTTCCACCATACATTTTCTTAGAGAGAACCACCTACTCATGTGTTGAGATCAAGATATTCCAATCCTACCATTTGAACCTTGATTTCTAGCCTTCCCCAAGTTGCTTTCCACTCAAATCCTTCTTCCACCATAGCCAAATCCGTGAGGGAGTGTTTCAGTGTTGGGGAGACTATCACTTGAAGCACAAGAGCAAGGAGTTCATCATCAACACACCGTCTATTACCTTTTGGAGAGTGGTGTCTCCTAGATTGGTTAGGTGTCACTTGGGAGCCTCCAAGATCATGTGGAGTTGAACCAAGGAGTTTGTAAGGGCAAGGAGATCGCCTACTTCATGAAGATCTACCTCGAGTGAGGATAGTCCTTCGTGGATGTAAGCCATGGTGGAATAGACAAGTACATTCATAATCCTTATGTGCCTTTGTGGGTGGAGCCCTTCGTGGACTCGCGCAACCGTTACCCTCCATGGGTTGAAGTCTCCATCAACTTGGATGTACGATAGCACCACCTACCGGAACCACGCCAAAAACCACTGTGTCTTCATTGCATTTGATCTTCCATACTCTACCCCTTTACTTTCCGTACACTTGCATGCTCTTCTATTTCCGCTGCTCTATCTCTAGATATGCATGTGGATGAAGTCTTGGTGTTATCTTAACTTGTGCCAAAATCTGCCTAAATTTCAAGTGAACTAAAAATCTGCACCTTTGGCTGGTTAAGGGTCTATTCACCCCCCTCTAGACCTATCTCCTTGACCCCACAATTGGTATCAGAGCTTTGGTCTCCATTGCTTTGGTTTAATCACCATTGGAGGGAGATGGATGTGTCTACTTTGGGGAGTCTTAGACGTAGAGTGCCTATTCTCAATGGGGAGTATTATCACTTTTGGAAGGATGAAATGCTTGATATCTTTGATGAATTTAACTTGAGCAAGTACATTCATAATCCTTATGTGCCTCCCATTGATCCCTTGCATCCTACTCATGAAGAGAAAATTGACATGCTTCATAATCTTAGAATCGTCAATCTTATCATTAGAGGATTACCCAACATTGTGCTTGGTTGTATGCAAAACTTTAAGTGTGCCTATACTCTATGGAATGTCTTGGAAAAGCGATATTCTGATTACTCTTTAAAGAATCTTGATGAGATTCTTCATAAGACTATTGCTTTTCACAAGATGAATCCTAGTGATCCTAACTTTGATGATTGCTTGTTTGAGCTTCGTGATCTTATGCGTGCTAAAGGAGATGTTGGAACTATTAGTAACATTATCACGGAAGCCATTAGAATTCATAAACTTGAACATTGTCATGATCATGAAACTAATGAATTCATTACCCTAGGTGATGATCAAACACATGATGATGATGTTGAGCATGGCTACTATGATGAGGACAAAGAATTTGATATTGAATTTGAGAAGACCATGAGGAATCTTAGTCTTATGGCAAATCTTCGAGATTACATGGCCGGAGGAAACGAGTGGATTCTTGATAGTGGATGTACCGATCACATGACCAGAGATAGAGCCATGTTCCATGAGCTTGAAAAAATGATGGTCCATGCAAGTATGTGACTTTTGGAGACAACTCCAAGGGTAAGGTACTTGGCCTTGGTAAGGTGGCCATATCCAATGATAGCTCCATACAAAATGTTATGCTTGTTGAATCTCTTGCTTATAATCTTCTTTCCGTATCTAGACTAGCCGACTTTGGTTTCAATGTTCTATTTACCAAAGTAGATTGCCAAGTGTTTCATCAAGATAATCATAATATGGTCTTTACTGGCATTCGTAGAGGTGATCTATACATTGTTGATTTCACTAAAAGAGCCCAACCTCGTACATGTTTAATTGCTAAATCTTCTAAAGGTTGGTTATGGCATAGAAGACTTGGACATGTTGCCATGCGTAATCTTGATAAACTTGTTAAAGGAGATCATATTCTTGGTGTGAAAGATGTTATATTTGACAAGGATCGACTTTGTAGTGCTTGCCAACCAGGAAAACAAGTTGGAGGAAGCCATCCCGTGAAGAACATTATGACCACGAGGAGACCACTCGAGCTGCTTCATATGGATCTTTTTGGTCCTAACTCCTATAAGAGTCTTGGTGGTAACTCCTTCGGTTTGGTCATTGTTGATGATTTTTCCAGATTTACGTGAGTGTTCTTTCTCGATGACAAATCATAGGTACAAAAGATCTTCAAGAACTTCGCAAGGAAGGCCCAAAATCAATTTGAAGTGAAGATCAAGAAGGTTCGGAGTGACAACGGAACAGAGTTCAAAAATGCCAATGTGGATACCTTTCTTGATGAGGAAGGCATTTCACATGAGTTCTCGGATACGTACACACCTCAACAAAATGGAGTTGTTGAAAGGAAGAACCAAACTCTTATTGAGATGGCAAGGACAATGCTTGATGAATACAATACACCAAAACACTTTTGGGCAGAAGCGGTTGAGACAGCTTGTCATGCTACAAATCGACTCTATCTTCACAAGCTTCTTGGTAAAACGGCGTATGAACTACTCACCGATAACAAACCACAAGTTGGATACTTTCAAGTATTTGGCTCAAAATGTTACATTCTTGATAAGCATCATCGTTCAAAGTTTGCTCCTAAATCTCATGAAGGTTTTCTACTTGGTTATGGATCAAACTCTCACATTTACCGTGTCTACAATAACTTCACTCAAAAAGTTGAAGAGACGGTAGATGTGAAGTTTGATGAGACTAACGACTCGCAAGTCGAGCAATTGCCAATTGATATAGGAGATCAAGAACCATCGGAAGCAATCCAAGACTTGTCCATTGGCAAGATTCGACCCGTGGAAGTGAAGGAGAGTACTTCGTCAATTCAAGTGGAAGCTCCAACTTCACGTAAAGGTGAACAACAAGTTGACATGGAGGCATCCACAAGTGGAACACCTCAAGGCGAAGGGAATGAGGAAGTGCAACAAGATGTTCAACCTCAACCTCCTTCTCCACCTCCACAAGCAAACGACAACAACAACGAAGAAGAAGATGGTGATGATGAGGAAGCCTCACCACAACCCAAGCAAAAGCTACCTCGAGTTAGAGCAAGAATTGAAAAGAATCATCCCGTCGAACAAACACTTGGAGATATCCAATCCGGGAGAATCACTCGCTCTAAATCTCGTTTAGCTAACTTTTGTGAGCATTACTCATTCATCTCTAGTGTTGAATCTTTGAAGGTAGAAGAAGCTCTCAAGGACCCCGGTTGGGTGAATGCAATGCATGAGGAGCTACACAACTTCGAGAGGAACCAAGTTTGGATGTTGGTTGAGAAGCCTAAAGATGAGCAAAAGATCATTGGAACCAAATGGGTGTTTCGAAATAAGCAAGATGAAGATGGACAAGTTGTATGCAACAAGGCTCATCTTGTAGCACAAGGTTACACACAAGTTGAAGGTATGGACTATGGTGAGACCTATGCCCCCGTTGCTAGACTTGAGTCCATTCGCATTTTACTTGCTTATGCCAATCACCATGATATCACTCTTTACCAAATGGATATTAAAAGTGCTTTCTTAAATGGTGAAATTGAGGAGGAAGTGTATGTTAAACAACCTCCCGGCTTTGTTAATCCTAAGAAACCTAATCATGTCTACAAACTTCGTAAAGCTCTTTATGGTCTTAAACAAGCCCCTAGAGCTTGGTACAAATGCTTGACAAAGTTCCTTCTTGAAAAAGGTTTTGAAATTGGGAAAATTGATTCAACTTTGTTCACTAAGAGGGTTAATGGAGAATTGTTTGTATGCCAAATTTATGTTCATGACATTATCTTTGGATCTACTAACCCCTCTTTTAGTGAAAAGTTTGGAAGGTTGATGTCGGAAAAGTATGAGATGTCTATGATGTGTGAACTCAAATTCTTTCTTGGTTTGCAAATCAAGCAAACTAAGGAGGGTACCTTTGTTTCTCAAAAAAAGTATACCAAGGACTTATTCAAGAAGTTCAACATGCAAGAAAGTAAAGGTATGAAAACTCCAATGCCCACGAGTGGACATCTTGACTTGACAAAGGATGGCAAACTGGTTGATCAAACGGTTTATCGATCTATGATTGGTTCATTGCTATATCTATGTGCCTCCTGTCCCGACATTATGCTAAGTATGTGCATGTGTGCACGATACCAAGCGGCACCAAAAGAGTGTCACCTTAAGGCTGTGAAAAGAATTGTGAGATACTTGTTACATACACCAAACTTTGGCATATGGTATCCCAAAGGATCTTCTTTTGATCTTGTTGGCTATTCCGATTCGGACTATGCCGGAGACAAGGTTGATAGAAAATCCACTTCAGGTACATGTCAATTTCTTGGTAGATCTCTTGTGTCTTGGTCCTCCAAGAAACAAAACTCGGTATCTCTATCTACTGCCGAAGCGGAATACATTGTCGCGGGATCGTGTTGTGCTCAATTACTATGGATGACACAAACTCTTAAAGACTATGGTGTGCATAAGAGACATGTGCCATTACTATGTGACAATGAGAGTGCTATTAATATTGCACACAATCCCGTGCAACATTCTCGAACTAAGCATATGGAAGTTCGTCACCATTTCATTCGAGATCATGTTGAGAAAGGTGACATTGACCTTAAACATGTTCGTACTGATAAGCAATTGGCGGACATCTTCACCAAACCTCTTGATGAGAAGGTGTTTTGCCACTTGAGGAGTGAGTTGAACATCATTGATGCTTCAAATGTGAACTAGAAGTTCACTTGGGAACATACAAGGGCATGAGCATTGTTGATCAATCCATGTTTCTTCTATGATCATATTATATCTTGGACATTTTGCTCCCTAGTATTGTATCTAACCTTTTGTAGGTACTTAGACAAGCTTCATGTCACAAGATTGCACCTCACTCTTATCTTGAGCAATCTTGTATAACCCAAGTATCAACAATCCTTGGTGGAACAAGGAATAAGACAACCTAAACATATCCTTTGACAACATTTGAGTTATGCTTCATTCTTGTCAATTTGGATACATATGTTGTTCCTTGCATATCTAACCCATGTAGGAAGATGAACTACAAATGATAGGATTGCTCCCAACTTCAACTCATGAGCATCCACTTCAAGTTCAACTACATGATGGAAACCACCACCAAATCCCAATGTAAGTTCTCACATCTTAGAGAAGCTTTACTCAAAGACATGAGCTAAAGCAACTCAACAAGATGTGAATACATTGAAATGCTTAAAGGAAAAATGGCAACCCCATTTTGAGCTTAATGATGAGTAAGACCTATGATCAAGTGCTCTCACTTGACTCCTAAGTCAATATACTCTAACATAGGTAACCTAGTCGCCGACCCCTCTAGATGAAGTTCTCTAGTGTTTCTTTTGTGTTTCTCTTCTTGCTAGAGTGTTTCTATTTCAAAACAAAAACTTCATCTAGATGTTTCTAAGATTCTCTGTATTTCTTTTCAGTGTTCTTTTCTCTTAGCTAGTTTAGTAGTTAATTCATTCCAAATCTTTGTGAGAATTCTTTGCCTAGTGAGCTGAGTTGACATTTTTTCTTTTTGCACAAGACTCAGTCACACCAAATTGATTCAACTCGGAGTCACCGACCTTGCTGCTCTAAGGAAATTTTTGTCAAGTATTTTCAGAGTTTTTCTGCTCCAGCTCCACTCAATGATTCTTACCCTCTACTTGCATCTGCAACTACACTATGGCTGGATGTTTTTCTCAAGGACCACACCCACTTGACCAATAACCTTGAAGTAGCCCTTCTTGGAAATTGATGTCAAAGGGGGAGAGATATCTACACATCAAAGCTTATCACCTCCAGTTCTTCCTTGTCAAAAAGGGGGAGAAAGGTGCACTTTACAAGAGGAGAGAATGTTACATGTTTCTAAGAGGGGAGAAACATGATCTCAGCATTTTTGGTTGCTTTAGTTTTCTCACCCTACCTGCTCCCAATATCCAATATCAGATTTAGGGGGAGAGGAAGTTCCTTTAAGGGGAGACAACTATTTTCTTTTGGGGACATGTCTGCTTCAAAGAAGTATTCACTTAGTGATACTCTCGTCTACATGTCATCCCAATCTTGGTTTCTTGTTGATCTTGTGTCGTTTCTTGAAGAAATTATCTTGTGTTAACTACCCTTGTTTTCTCAAGTGTATTTCTTCAGGTACTAGATCAAGAACTTCGAGGTAAGTATATGCATCACACTCCTGTACATGATGACTTCTTGCTATTATATATATTGTTTGCAAGAAAATAATCATGAGCATGTGGATACTTCAATTTCATGTTTATTGCTCTGATGCATATAGCCAAGATACATGTTACATGTGTATTTCCTTCACTTTGTGCCTCTGCTTTTCATGAACTATCATTAGTGTCTATGCACATCTTTAGGGGGAGCTCATCCATGTTACATGTTTGAAGCTTTAATACATCTTCAATTTACATCTTTATTTGAAGCTTTGATGTATGTTGTCATCAATTACCAAAAAGGGGGAGATTGAAAGAACATTTGCTCCCTTGGTGGTTTTGGTAATTTATGCCAACATACATGTTGTTGGACTAATGCCTCTATCTAGTGAATTTCAGACAAGTTCAACATTGGCATGGCAAGGACAAGGAGATGTGGAACCCTTCAAAATGCTAAGGACACACATTGGCAAAAGCTCAAGACTCTTCATTTTTGGTTTAGTGATCCAAGATCACATTGAGTCCATAGGAAAGCCAATACTATTAAAAGGGGATGAGGTTTTGATAATGATATGATTGCTTAAGTGCTTAGTGATACTGCTCCAAAACCCTCAGCCACTTTCTCTATCCATACTTGTCCAAATTTCCAAAGTCAAACTATGTTTCACCGAATCCCATCCTTCCGGACCCACCGAGTTCATAAAGACAGTGCCACAAGCCACACCCTAACAAGTCGGATCCACCGATATGGATCTCAGTCCCACCGAGATGGCCTGGCCAACTCTCTATCATCTGTTGCAATTATTTCGGTCTAACCGAGTTTGCAATCGGTGCCATCGAGATGGCTTGACCAACTTTCTGTTGCCTTGTTTCAATTATTTCGGTCTCACCGAGATGTTGCAATCGGTGCCACCGAAACGAGGTTTGCCCTACCATTGCACATCGGTCGCTCTGAGTTGTTTCCATTTGGTCCCACCGAAACTTCAAAAGTTCACATCTTTAGCATAGGTCAGTCTCACCGAGAATTCCAGTCGGTGCCACCGAGTTTGGTCAAAAGTGTGTAACGGTTGGATTTCGTGTGAAGGCTATATATACCCCTCCACCACCCTCTTACCAAGCAAGAGAGCCATTAGAACGTGCCTACATTTCCACCATACATTTTCTGTGAGAGAACCACCTACTCATGTGTTGAGATCAAGATATTCCAATCCTACCATTTGAACCTTGATTTCTAGCCTTCCCCAAGTTGCTTTCCACTCAAATCCTTCTTCCACCATAGCCAAATCTGTGAGGGAGTGTTTCAGTGTTGGGGAGACTATCACTTGAAGCACAAGACCAATGAGTTCATCATCAACACACCGTCTATTACCTTTTGGAGAGTGGTGTCTCCTATTGGTTAGGTGTCACTTGGGAGCCTCCAAGAGCATGTGGAGTTGAACCAAGGAGTTTGTAAGGACAAGTAGATCGCCTACTTCCTGAAGATCTACCCCGAGTGAGGCTAGTCCTACGTGGATGTAAGCCATGGTGGAATAGACAAGGTTGCTTCTTCGTGGACCCTTTGTGGGTGGAGCCCTTCGTGGACTCGCGCAACCGTTACCCTCCGTGGGTTGAAGTCTCCATCAACGTGGACGTACGATAGCACGACCTATCGGAACCACACCAAAAACCACCGTGTCTTCATTGCTTTTGATCTTCCATACTCTACCCCTTTATTTTCCATACACTTGCATGCTCTTCTATTTCTGCTGCTCAATCTCGAGATATGCATGTGTAATAAGTCTTGGTGTTATCTTAACTTGTGCCAAAATCTGTGTAAATTTCAAGTGAACTAAAAATATGCACCTTTGGTTGGTTAAGGGCCTATTCACCCCCCTCTAGACCTATCTCCTCGACCCCACACCCCTCAACCAACTAAACCTACTAAAAATATTTATTATGAGATTCCTTCGGGTATGTTAGAGAAACTACTAGCTAATCCTTATGCAGGAGATGGAATGGTACATCCTGATATGCACTTGATATATATAGGTGAATGTAGCGACCAAACCCAATACGGTCAAGTCTCTGTGCTTTCTGTGCCATCCCTGGATCAGTATGCTGGCGAACACAGTACTTCGATGAAATACCATAACATCAGATGTAAAATAAATATCGTAGATCCAGAGTATACCTTATTTATCATAGCGGAAACAAAACAACAAGTATGTGGAGTCCCATCAACGCCAACGGCACGTTGAGTGTAGACCGTAACCCTATATCGTAACTCTTACCCGTCGGTTGAAATATCTGCAACATGATAAGTTGCAGCCATGTAGGTCAGTACATTGAATGTACCAGCAATATCACAATTAAAACAGATGAAAAGGCTATTCTATATGTAATATGGCTGTGGTAGCTCTAAGTCTGAGTTTTTGCATAAAAGCCAGTTTTGTCCTAACTCTAATTTTCATTTGCATTTTAATACTATGTGGTTGTCATTTATGATATGGTTTCGCCAACCAATTCTCATTCCCAGATCATTAAAATCCCAAATTCAATTAATCGGTAACAGTGTTGAGAATATCCAGATAATCCAATTCCAGTCGCTCAAATTGTCCGTAACCGAGGACACGACTAATCAATTAGTTTAACACTCTGTAGAGGTTTGCGCACTTTTCCTACAAGACTCGATCGCCTCCCTTGAAGTCCTCGCACTACCGTGTGTTTGAGAACAGGATGACCGAGACACAGTCTTTCTGGAGTACTGACCTATACTAGAGCCCATAATAGCTTGAGGCTGCACATGGAAGCTTCTGGTCTTGAAAGATCCATCAATCTCTTTGAGCCTGGGTGGCCTTCCGTAAAACTGGGTGATCACTGGTCAATCCCCCGGATCCCCTGGTAAAACTGGGTGATCACTAGTCAATCCCTAGGATCCCCTGGTAAAACTGGGTGATCACTAGTCAATCCCTAGGATCCCCTCTTGAGTCCGTAGAACCGGGTGATCACTAGTCAATCCCTAGGATCCCCTCTTCTTGCAAGCAGTCCACCTAGAGGTGTATTGAAATCTTGAAGTCTTGTAGTCTTGAAGTTGATCCAGATATTATTATCACACTCACATCTCACATGAAACACTCATAACAATCCCCGTCTACTGAAGCACAGCTGCAACTAACTTAACAACGATTCCCGGGGCTTGGTGACAAGGGTATGGGTTCCTACCTAGTGATTCTACTCAAGCTACAAGTTTCAATATTCCTATTGATGCAAGAGGAAAAGTGGCACTAATGCAATAAAATCATAGGTATTCAAAATATGATCAAAGTGAACTTGCCTGGTATAGTTGATGAAATTTATATCGCTCTCAGAAAACTAGATAGGACTATTTGTCACTCTCCGAGGAAATCTATTATAATCAAACATTGCATTCATATAAGCATTCACTCTAGCAAGCATTCTAGCAATCAAAATAACAACCCACAAATAAAACAATAAATAAAACATTAAAGGAATCAAAGAAAACCAAATGACAAACAAAGTAAAACTTCAAAGAAAACTAAAAGAAAAACTATAGGGTTTAACTACAAACAACAAAATAGTTTTGCCCTAAGTAAAAACTTAACAACAAAGAAAAATACTAAACTAATAAATTAACAGAAAATAAAATATAAAATTATTACGTTAACAGAAAGTATTTTATAATATTTTTCATTAGCAAAAAGAATCAACTAAAATGCTTTTATAAAACTCTAGTTATGATCAAAACAATATTAACTTAGAATTAAATAAAAAAACAATTTCAAATAATAATACAAACTATTTCTAATCTAAAGTAAAGTTATGAGAAAATAAAATTTATCCAACTAAAAACTTTCATAAAGTATTTTTGTTAAAAACTTTAATAGCAAAAGAAACAAATCAAAACTAGGCATATATGCTACTGTTTTGAATCTGTCTAAAACAAACCTAAATAAATTTTTATAAATTAATTTCTTTAAACCACTGGATAATCAATTTCATTAGAAACCAGTAGCAAAAAGATTCGACTCCAAATAAATTTTTAAATAGGATTTATGCCCAATTTGGTGTTTGAAGCAAATTACAGCAAATTCAAATTTAAACTATTCAAACATGCAAACTTTTTTAGTCTGCAGAAACTACACAAAATTATGAACCTAATGCAAAAAGAATCACTCAAAAAGAATTAAAAACCTAAGAGATATAAAGAATTCAAAAACAGAACTAAATCTGAAAAATAAATAAAAACAGAAAAACAACTAAATGCTACGGATCGGCTAATGGCCACGTGGCGCGCTATGAATGGGCTAGGGTTCCACCTAAAGAGCAAAGCGGGCGTGTGGCCGAAATATAAAAGAAAACACTCTGGCATAAATAAAAAAACAATGATCTAATCCTACGCGTTCGATCTAGATCGGACGGAGGACAGTGGGTCGTCGGCGCTTACAAAGGAGTATGGAGCTCCAAGGGTCGACGGCGAGGCAGGGTGTCGGGCGCAATGGTTCCGGCGTATCTTGTGGCCTTGGAGCTCGGGGAAGATGCTCCGATGATGAAGGCGACGACGGCGAGGCGATTGGTGGCGGTGGCGTGGCTCGGGGTGGAGCGAGGCGATGGCTAATGGCATGCGGCGGCAGAGAGTATCTCCGATGAGTGATTGCGGCAGCGCTGGAGGGTTACAGAGGGGGCTTTAGGGGGAAGTCAAAGGCGGGGCTCGTCCTTTTATAGGGAGGCGTGACTTGGAGCAGGGGGCAGCACCAAACGATTCGCTCCGGTGAAGATCTGGTGAGGGATGGAAGGCGAGCGCGCGAAAACGGGATCGGGCGATGGGTCCCGCAAGGCAGTGAGAGAGAGGGGGGGGAGATCGGATCGGCTGGCCGATCCGTTACCGATTCGGTGCGGATCTGGGTTGGCGCTTAGTGGGCCGCGGTGGCACATTTCCTTTTAAAGGAAATTTGTTTCCTAATTTAATAAAATAGAGAAAGAAAAAGAGATAAAAGAAAAGAAATAAAAATCTCCCCTAGACATATTATATACCAAAATTTGTAGAAAAATACCAACAAAAAGATGAACTAATTTCCAGAGCAAAATAAAGTACCTACAAATTCTAGAAATTCAAACAGTGCTACCGTTGCAATAAAACCCAATAAAAATCATTTTTAATATACCAAAATGATTTCAAATTTATTTTCTCCTAATTATTTCGTGGAAGGAATCATTTTACCTTCATTTCCATATTTTTATTTTTAGGAGAAAAATAATTTGAATAAAAACTTCAAGTGCGTTTGAATTTGAATTTCAAACCATTTGAAATTCTTTTCTATTTTTCTTTGACCAAATATATTTCAAATGCCTCTGAATTTTGAAGTGTCATATTCCTTCTCTCATTTTGAATATTTCCAGAGAATTTGAAATTTGGAAATTCAAATAACTACAAATTGGAAGTGGGTTTCACATAACTTCAAAGGGAGTTTCAAAATGATTCTTTTAAACTTCCAACTCTCTTTCTTATAATTTGAAGAAGTCATTTTATCTTCTCTCATGAAAATCATTGAGCTGCAGAAAGTTTCTGAAATTGAAGTATCTTCAAATGGAATTCAAATCTTTTTAAAAACCCTTTTCATTTCTTTAATGGAAGAAGTCATGTCATCTTCACTCTAGGGTTTAGTGTTTGGAATGAATTTGAATTCATGGGGATCAAAAGCAAGAATGAAAGCTTGGGAAAGTCCTTTTATTCCCTCTCATTTAACTTTCAAAAAGTTTCAATTTCCACTCAATTTCACACAATCAATCACACAAACAAACATAATCATTTAATAAGTATAACATTCCAAAATTTAGAATTTTGGGATGTTACAATGAAATTTGTGGATTATCTAAGCTTGCAGGTTTATCCGAGGATGGAGTTAAGAAGAAGTATTCCCTTTATCTTTGGGGGAAAGGCATTGACATGCTATAGGCTATTGGATGATACTGGAACATGGGATTGGAACCGGTTGAAGTTGGAATTTCACCAGAAATTTTATCCTATGCATTTGGTTCATCGTGATCGGAATTTTATATATAATTTTTGGCCTCGTGAAGGAGAAAGTGTCGCTCAAGCATGGGGGAGGCTTAAATATATGATGCACACATGCCCCAATCATGAGCTCTCAAGAGAAATAATTATACAAAACTTTTATGCTCGGCTTTCTCATAATGATCAATCCATGCTCGATACCTCTTCTACTGGTTCCTTTATGAAGAGAACTATTGAATTGAAATGGGATCTTCTGGAAAGAATTAAACACAACTCTGAAGATTAGGAAATCGACAAAGGTAAAGAGTCAGGTATAAATCTTGAGTTTGATTGTGTTAAGTATTTTATGGAAACTGATGCTTTTCATAAGTTTAGTACTAAATATGGACTTGACTCTGAGATAGTAGCTACCTTTTGTGAATCATTTGCTGCTCATGTTGATCTCCCTAAGGAGAAGTGGTTTCAATTTCATCCGCCTATTGAAGAAAATTTTGAGGAACCTGTTATAGCTAAAGAGGAGACAATTATTTATAATGTTAATCCAGTTGTGCCCACTGCTTATATTGAGAAACCTCCTTTCCCTTTTAGGATTAAGGAACATGCTAAAGCTTCAACTGTGGTTAATAAAAGTAATGCTAAATCACTTAAACCCTCTGAACAAATTAAAGTTGAGCGTAATGTTGCAATGATCAAAGATCTTTTAGTTGATAACATTGAAGGACATGTCATATATTTCTGTGAGGAAGCAACTAGAATTGCTAAGCCAGATACATTAGATCATTGTTATCATGGTTTATGTGATATTGGTGCTAGCGTAAGTGCTATTCCATTTTCTCTTTATCAAGAAGTCATGAATGATATTGCACCTGCTGAGATAGAAGATATTGATGTTACTATTAGGCTTGCAAACAGAGATACTATTTCACCACTTGGGATTGTTAGAGATGTTGAAGTCTTATGTGGTCAGATCAAATACCCTACTAACTTTCTAGTTCTTGGATCTCCACAAGATGATTTTTGCCCCATTATTTTTGGTAGACCTTTCTTGAATACGGTTAATGCTAAGATTGATTGTAATAGGGAAACGGTCAGTGTTAATTTTGGTGATGTATCTCATGAGTTTAATTTCTCTAAGTTTCGTAGACAACCTCATGATAAAGAATTACCTAATAAAGATGAAATTATTGGTCTTGCTTCTATTGATGTGCGTCCTACTGATCCTTTAGAACAATATCTGCTAGACCATGAAAATGATATGCATATGAATGAAAGAAATGAAATAGATGAGAGATTATTTAGAGAAGCACCTATCCTTAAACACAATTTGCCTGTTGAAAGTTTGGGAGATCCTCTCCAACCTAAGAGTGGCCCTGTGTTTGAATTAAAAAACTTCCTGATACACTGAAATATGCTTATCTTGATGAAAAGAAGATATATCAAGTTATTATAAATGCTAACCTTTCAGAGCATGAAGAACAGAGACTACTTAAATCTCTGAGGAAGCATCGTGCTGCTATTGGATATACTCTTGATGATCTTAAGGGCATTAGTCCCACCTTATGTCAGCACAAGATCAATGTGGAGCCTGATGCAAAACCAATTGTATCATCAACGCCGTTCGAACCCTAGGATGAAGGATGTGGTAAGAACTGGAATATTAAAGCTTCTGGAGGCAGGTATAATTTATCCTATAGCAGATAGTAGATGGGTAAGTCATGTTCATTGTGTTCCGAAGAAAGGAGGCATTACAGTTGTTCCTAATGATAAAAATGAACTTATCCCACAAAGAATTGTAACTGGTTATAGGATGGTAATAGATTTCAGGAAATTAAATAAAGCTACTAGGAAAGATCATTACCCCTTGCCTTTTATTGATCAAATGCTAAAAAGATTATCTCAGCATACACACTTTTGCTTCCTAGATGGATATTCTGGTTTTTCTCAAATACCCGTATCAAAAGAAGATCAAGAGAAAACTAATTTTACTTCTCCTTTTGAAACCTATGCTTATAGACGTATGCCTTTTGGTTTATGTTATGCACCTACTACCTTCCAAAGATGTATGACTCCTATATTCTCTGATTTTTGTGAAAAGATTGTTGAGGTATTCATGGATGATTTCTCCATTTACGGAACTTCTTTTGATGATTGCTTAAGCAACCTTGATCGAGTTTTGCAAATATGTGAAGAAACTAATCTTGTCTTGAACTGGGAGAAGTGCCACTTTATGGTCAATGAAGGTATAGTTCTTGGGCATAAAATTTCCGAAAGAGGTATTGAGGTAGATAAAGCTAAAGTTGATGCAATTGAGAAAAGCCATGCCCTAAAGATATCAAAGGTATAAGAAGTTTCCTTGGTCATGCTGGTTTCTATAGAAGGTTCATAAAAGACTTCTCTAAAATTTCTAGGCCTCTTACTAATCTCTTGCAAAAAGATGTCCCATTTGTTTTTGATGATGATTGCGTAGAAGCCTTTGAAATACTTAAGAAAGCCTTGATTTCTGCACCCATTGTTCAACCACCTGATTGGAAACTACCCTTTGAAATTATGTGTGATGCTAGTGATTATGCTATTGGTGCTGTTCTAGGTCAAAGAGTTGATAAGAAATTGAATGTTATTCACTATGCTAGTAATACCTTGGATAGTGCTCAAAGAAATTATGCTACTACTGAGAAGGAATTTTTATCAGTTGTGTTTGCATGTGATAAATTTAGACCCTATATTGTTGATTTTAAAGTAACTATTCACACTGATCATGCTGCTATTAAATACCTTATGGAAAAGAAGGATGCTAAACCTAGACTTATTAGGTGGGTTCTTTTACTACAAGAGTTTGATTTGCATATTGTTGATAGAAAGGGAGCTGGAAATCCTATAGCAGATAATTTGTCTAGGATGGAAAATGTTCTTTATGACCCACTGCCTATTGATGATAGTTTTCTTGATGAGAAATTAGCTGTTATAAATGCTTCTCGTAATAATCCTTGGTATGCAGACTATGTTAATTACATTGTTGCTAAATATATACCACCTAGTTTCAGATACCAACAAAAGAAAAAGTTCTTCCTTGATTTAAGACATTACTTTTGGGATGACCCACATTTATATAAAGAAGGAGTAGATGGTGTTATTAGACGTTGTGTACCTGAGCATGAACAGGAACAAATCCTATAGAAGTGTCATTCCAAGGCATACAGAGGACACCATGCGGGAGACATAACTGCACATAAGGTATTACAGTCTGGTTTTTATTGGCCTACTCTCTTCAAGGATGCACGTAAGTTTGTCCTTTCTTGTGATGAATGTCAAAGAATTGGCAATATTGGTAGACGTCAGGAAATGCCTATGAACTATTCACTTGTTATTGAACCATTTGATGTTTGGGACTTTGATTATATGGGACCTTTTCCTAAATATAATGGATACACGCATATTCTAGTTGCTGTTGATTATGTTACTAAGTGAGTAGAAGCTATTCCAACTAGTAGTGCTGATCATAACACATCTATTAAAATGGTTAAAGAAGTTATTTTTCTGAGGTTTGGAGTCCCTAGATATTTAATGACTGATGGTGGTTGACATTTTATTCATGGTGCATTTCGTAAACTCCTAGCTAAATATGATGTCAACCATAGAATTGCATCACCTTATCATTCTCAATCTAGTGGTCAAGTTGAATTGAGCAATAGGGAAATAAAATTAATTTTGAGAAGGACTGTTAATAGATCCAGAAAGTATTGGTCTAAGAAACTTGATGATGCATTATGGGCTTATAGAACTGCGTATAAAAATCCTATGGTTATGTCTCCATATAAAATGCTCTATGGAAAAGCATGTCATTTACCTCTTTAGTTGGAACATAAAGCTTATTGGGCAATTAAAGAACTTAATTATGATTTCAAACTTGCCGGCGAAAAGAGGTTATTTGATATTAGCTCTTTAGATGAATGGAGAACCCATGCCTATGAAAATACCAAGTTGTTTAAAGAAAAAGTTAAAAGATGGCATGACAAAAGAATCCAAAAATGGGAATTTAAAGTAGGTGATCAAGTTCTATTATAACTCTCGTTTTAGATTCTTTGCAGGAAAACTTCTCTCTAAATGGGAAGGACCATATATCATCAAAGAAGTTTATCGCTCCGGAGCTATCAAAATTAACAACGCTGAAGGCACTAATCCGAGAGTGGTTAATGGACAAAGAATTAAACATTATATCTCAGGTACGCCCATTAATATGGAAACAAATATTGTCCAAACTATGAACCCGGAGGAACACATAAAAGAGACCTTTCGGAATGCTCCAGAACCCTGAAAAAGAGTAGGTATGTGATACGGTAAGGAAACCAACTCCAAATGTTCCATAAAAGTACTTTTCGTTCGTTTTGGAGTATATAAAAAATTAGAACAATAATAAACAATTAGGAAAGTGCACGAGGGAGCGACAAGCTCAAGGGGCGCGCCCTACCCCCATGGGCACGTCGTGTGAGCTTGTGGCTCCCCCGTGGACTTTCCTGAGTCCGTTTTCCTTCCATATTACTTGTCCTGCACGAGAAAAATTTATTATATATACTCTTGGGTGTTTTGACCACAGAATCACAAGTTTCTCCTATGTTCTTGTTTCGGGCTATTTGTCTGACAGATCTAAAAGCACCATGTCATCTCAAGACTCGGACGGGGAGAGCTATGTCTTGCACCTTATCATGAACCCTAGAGTCTATGGGGATATTGATCCCTATGAATGGACAACCGATGAGGAGGAGGATGCCAATCTGAAGAGGATGAAATCATCGAGGGAAGAAGAAGAAGATCCTTTGCCTCAGCCAGGAGATATTCATGTGGAGTTCAAAAATTCGAGCTTGCCGAATAAGGTTAAACCCTCCAGTACTTGATTTACCCCTTATCATCGTGCGCAGGTGGATGTTTCCTCTTCCACCGCCAGAATTCATCCCTTGGAGGATGGTGCATCAACTGTTACAAGCGAGCTCCGCAAGGAGAATGCAGATCTTAAAAAGGAAGTCAGTGAGCTCAAGGAGGAGATTTATACCCTTAGGGGAATCATCGCCAAGATAATTACTTCATCACCATCTTCACCGAAGAAACATGCTTGAGTACACGGGTATGGGCACCGCCCTTGGCTTGTTCCAAGCTTGGGGGAGGTGCCCCGGTATTGTATCACCATCACTTTTACAATCATTATCTATCTTAGTTCAATCCCTAGTTATTTCGTGATTTAGAAGAATAAAGTTTTAGTATGATCTAGTTTCGAGTGCTTGTTTCGTGATCTATCTATCTATGTAATTGAGTGTGAGAGTTATATAATAAAGAGTAGTTTGAGTTTGGTTGCTTTACCTGCTTGTTTAAATCTTAGCAATGAAAAGAATAAAAGATTATATGCTAATCCCATGGGGAGTGATGTCTTCACATAAAAGAAGTATAATTGATAAAATTTGTTGGAGGTTAACAAACATAGCATTGGTCATAAATGCAATTCATGAAAGAGTAATAAAGAAAGAGAGGTCTCACATATAAATATACTATCTTGGACATCTTTTATGATTGTGAGCCCCCATCAAATATTCCATGCTTGATCAAATAGTTGACGTTGGACAAGGAAGACAACGTAATGGGCTATGTTTGCTTATATTCACATAGAAGTTATATTGTCTTGGATCCTCTAACATGTGGTGCTTGCTCATAATCTTTTGCTAGCCAAAAATTCGCACTAAGTAGAGATACTACTTGTGCATCCAAAAACCCTTGAACCCAGTTTCTTGCCATGAGAGTCCACCATATCTACCTATGGATTGAATAAGATCCTTCAAGTAAGTTGTCATCGGTGCATAAAGCAATAAAAATTGCTCCTAAATATGTATGATCTTTTATTGCAAGGGAAAATAAGCTTTGTACGAACTTGTGATGGTAAAGAAATAAAAGCGATAGACTGCATAATAAAGTTTGCTATCACAAGGGGCAATATAAAGTGACATTCATTTCCATTAAGAGTTTGCACACCACAACATAAAAAGTGCATGACAACCTCTGCTTCCATCTGCAAAGGGCCTATCTTTTACTTTTTGGTATTTACTTTTATGGAAGAGTCAACAATTTTCATCCCTATTTCCTTCTTATTTATTCTCCACTTGGAAAGCATCATGTGGTAGGGAAAGATCCAGACATATATATCCAGTTGGATGTAGGTGATCATGAGTTATTATTGTTGACATTATCCTCAATATAAATCAGTTGGGAGGTGAAAACTATAAACCCCCATCTTCCTATGTGTTTGACTGAAACTTTTGCTCCATAAATATACCGTGAGTGTCAGCAATCATGGAAGACTAAATGATAGTTGACTATGTGAAATTGCTAAGCAAAGCTCTTACATAGACTCTTTCTAAAAATCTGATAAATTGCAATTGTTTCAATGACTGAGATCATAGTTTGTTAGTTTTCAATGAAGTTTATGGTTCATACTTTAGCTTGTGAAGGAATTGTTACTTGATCATGAGAAGTTCTATGATAATATATATCGCTGCTATGATAAGGATCATGATGCTCTCATGCACGTTTTTTGTTTATCGACACCTCTCTCTCTAAACATGTGGAGATGATTATCGATTTTGGCTTTTGCTTGAGGACAAGCGAGGTCTAAGCTTGGGGGAGTTGATACGTCCATTTTGCATCATGTTTGACTACCATTATTTATTATGTTTTGGGTCATTATTTCACTTTATGATGCAATCCTAATGCCTTTCCTCTCTTATTTTGCAAGTTTCATATGAAGAGGGAGATTGCTGGCAGCAGGAATTCTGGACCTGAAAAAGCTACTGCAAAGATAGATATTCTCCACAACTCCAAATGATCAGAAAATTTACGGAGAATTATTTTGGAATATATAAAGAATATTTGAGGAAGAAATACCATGGGGGACCCACCAGAGAGCCACAAGCTCAGGGGGCGCGCCCTACCCCCAAGGCGCGCCATGTGAGCTTGTGGGCCCTCCAGCAAGCCTTTGGTTCCCATCTTCTCCTATATGATGCTATTTGCCCTAGAAAAAAAATCAAAAGAAGACTTTCGGGATGAAGCACCGCCGTCTCGAGGCAGAACCTGGGCAGGAGCACTTTTGCTGTCCGGCGGAGCGATTCCGCTGGGGAAACTTCCCTCCGGGAGGGGGAAATTGAAGCCATCAACATCACCAACGATCCTCTCATCGTGGGAGGACCAATCTTCATCAACATCTTCACCAGAACCATCTCCTCTCAAACCCTAGTTCATCTCTTGTATTCAATCTTTGTCCCAAAGCCTCAGATTGGTACCTATGGGTTGCTAGTAGTGTTGATTACATCTCATAGTTGATGCTAGTTGGTTTATTTGGTGGAAGATTATATGTTCAGATCCTTAAGCATATTCCATGCACCTCTGATCTTGAACATGAATATGATTTGTGAGTAGTTACTTCCATTCTTGAGGACATGGGAGAAGTCTTCTTATAAGTAATCATGTGAAGTTGGTATTCGTTCGATATTTTGATGATATGTATGATGTTCTTCCTTTAGTGGTGTCATGTGAACGTCAACTACATGACACTTCACCATACTTGGGCCTAAGGGAAGGCATTGGGGAGTAATAAGTAGATGATGGGTTGCGAGAGTGACAGAAGCTTAAACCCTAGTTTATGCGTTATTCCGTAAGGGGCTGATTTGGATCCATATGTTTCATGCTATGGTTAGATTTATCTTAATTATTCTTTCGTAGTTGCGGATGCTTGCGAGAGGGGTAATCATAAGAGGGTTGCTTGTTCAAGTAAGAACATCACCCTACCACCGATCCACCCACATATCAAATTATGAAAGTAGTGATTGCGAATCAACTAAAACATGATAAACGTGACTAGACGAGAATTCCCATGTGTCCTCGAGAGCGCTTTGCTTAATATAAGAGAATGTGCTGGCTTGTCCTTTGATATAAAAAGGATTGGGCCACCTTGCTGCACCTTGGTTACTATTTTTGTTACTTGTTACGAATTACCGTGCTACAAAACTATCTGTTACCGCTACTTTCAGTACTTGCAGAGAATACCTTGCTGAAAACCGCTTATCATTTCCTTCTGCTCCTCGTTGGGTCCGGCACTCTTACTTACTGAAAGGACTATGATTGATCACCTATACTTGTGGGTCATTAGAGGTGGCGGCGGCTCCGTATCGTAAAACACGATGATTCATTCTCTCTGATTTTTTTCACATGCAAATACAACCTCTAAAAATTATTTCTCAGTAGTAGCATAATTTCTTTGAGCACTATCCAAGATCTTACAAGCATAATGAATAACATTTAATTTCTTATCAACTCTCTGACCTAGGATAGCACCAATAACATAATCACTAGCATCACACATAATTCCAAAGGGTAAGTTCCAATCAGGTGGTTGAACAACAGCATCACACATAAGGCTTTTTTAAGTATTTCAAAGGCTTCTACACAATCATCATCAGAAACAAATGGAACCTCTTTTTGTAGAATATTAGTGAGAAGTCTAGAAATTTTAGAGAAGTCTTTAATGAACCTCCTATAAAAACCAGCCTGACCAAGGAAATTTCTTATACCTTTGATATCTTTGGGACATGGCATTTTCTGAATTGCATCAACTTTAGCTTTATCTACCTCCATACCTCTTTCAGAAATTTTATGGCCAAGGACTATACCTTCATTCACCATAAAGTGGCACTTCTCCCAGTTCAAGACGAGATTGGTTTCTTCACATCTCTGCGAAACTCGGTTAAGGTTGCTCAAGCAATCATCCAAAGCGGTTCTGTAAACGGAAAAAATCATCCATGAATACCTCAACAATCTTTTCACAAAAGCCAGGGAATATAGCAGCCATACATCTTTGAAAAAGTAGCATGTGCATTACATAATCCAAAATGCATACGTCTATAGGCATAAGTTCCAAACGGACAAGTAAAAGTAGTCTTCTCTTGATCCTCTTGTGAAAACGGGTATTTGAGAAAAACCAGAATATCCATCTAGAAAGCAAAAATGTGTGTGTTTAGACAATCTTTCTAACATTTGATCGATAAAAGGCAATGGTAATGATCCTTTCTAGTAGCATTATTTAACTTTCTAAAATCAATAACCATCCAATAACCGGTTACAATTCTTTGTGGGATAAGTTCATTTTTGTCATTAGGAACAACAATAATACCTCCTTTCTTAGGAACACAATGAATAGGACTTGCCCATCTACTATGAGCTATAGGATAGATTATACCTGCCTCCAGAAGCTTTAATATTCAGTTCTTACCACATCCTTCATTTTAGGATTCAGACGACGTTGATGATCAACAACTGGCTTAGCGTCAGGCTCCATATTAATATTGTGTTGCCATAAAGTGGGACTAATGTCCTTAAGATCATCAAGAGTATATCCAATTGCGGCATGATGCTTCCTTAAAGTTTTAAGTAATCTCTTTTCTTCGTGCGCTGAAAGGTTAGCATTGATAATGATAGGATATATATTCTTTTCATCAAGATAAGCATATCTCAAAGTATCAGGGAGTTTCTTTAATTCAAACACAGGATCACTCTTAGGCGGGAGAGGATCTCCCAAAGTTTCAACAGGCAAATTATGTTTAAGTATAGGTGCTTGTGTAAAGAAAATCTCATCTATTTCATTTCTTTCATTCATATGCATATCATTTTCATCGTCTAGCAAATATTGTTCTAATGGATCAATAGTAGGCACACCAATAGAAGCAAGACCAGTAATTTCATCTTTACTAGGCAATTCCTTATCATGAAGTTGTCTACGGAACATGGAGAAAATAAATTCATGAGATACATCACCAAATTTAACGCTGACCTTCTCTTTAGCACAATCAATTTTAGCAATAACAGTATTCAAGAAAGGTCTAGCAAATATAATAGGACAGAAATCATCTTGTGGTGATCCAAGAACTAGGAAATCAGTAGGGTATTTGATCTTACCACACAAGACTTAATCATCTCTTGCAATCCCAAGCGGTGAAATGGTATCTCTGTATGCAAGCTTAATAGTGCCATCAATATCTTCTATCTCAGCAGGTACAATATCATGCATAACTTCTTGATATAAAGTAAATGGAATGGCACTTACACTAGCACCCATATCATATAAACCATGATAGCAATGATCTCCAATCTCAACTGAAACAACAGGCATGCCCACCACAGGTTTGCTCTTATCTAATTTCTCTTGTTTTGTATCAACTGGTTTAGCAATCCTAGTTGCTTCCTCATAGAAATAAATGACATGACCATCAATATTATCAACCAAGAGATCTTTAACCATTGCAATATGAGGTTCTACCTTAATTTGTTCAGAGGGCTTAGGAAGTTTAACATTACTCTTATGAACTATAGTAGTAGCTTTAGCATGCTCCTCTACCCTAATAGGAAAAGGTGGTTTCTCAATGTAAGAAATGGGTACAACTAGATCAACATGAGAAGTAATAGCTTCAGTTTTAGCTATAATAGCTTCATCACAAATTTCTTCAACAAGTAGATGAAATTTAAACCACTTCTCCTTAGGGAGATCAACATGGGCAGCAAATGATTCACAGAAAGTTGCTACTATCTCAGAGTCAAGTCCATATTTTGTGCTAAGCTTATGAAATACATCTGTTTCTATAAAATATTTAACACAATCAAACTCAGGATTTATACCTGACTCATTACCTTTGTCGATTTCCCAATCTTCAGAGTTGCATTTAATTTTTTCAAGAAGATCCACTTGAATTCCGTAGCTCTATTCATGAAAGTACCGGTGGAAGAAGTATCAAGCTTTGATCGATTATTACGAGAAAGCCGAGCTTAAAAGTTTTGTATAATCATCTCTCTTGTAAGCTCATGATTGGGGCATGTGTGCATCATATATTTAAGCCTCCCCCAAGCTTGAGAGATACTTTCTCCTTTACGAGGCCAAAAATTATATATATAATTCCGATCACGATGAACCAAATGCATAGGATAGAATTTTTGATGGAATTCCAGCTTCAATCGGCTCTAGTCCCATGTTCCCATGTCATCCAATAGCCTATACCACGCTAATGCTTTCCCCCCCAAAGATAAAGGGAATACATTCTTCCAAACTCCATCCTCGGATAAACCTGCAAGCTTAAACAATCCACAAATTTCATCTAGATAGATTAGGTGCATATTAGGATGTATTGTTCGATCTCCTGCATAAGGACTAGCTAGCAATTTTTCCAACATACCCAAGGGAATTTCATAGTAAATATTTTGAGTAGCTTCAGTAGGTTGAGCAGTGGCTCTTACCACTTTCAGTCGAGGTGAAGATACCCCGAACAAGCCCCTCCAGGATTATTTTCCATAGTTACAAGTAACAGTAAATTTCAGCACGTAATAAAAATGTTTCCTTACCAAATTCTGCTTACCAAAGGCGCTTCACTCCCCGGCAAGTATAGGATATCAATCGTAGTCCTTTCACTAAGTAAAAGTGTCGAACCCAACGAGGAGCAGAAGGAAATGACAAACGGTTTCACCAAGGTATTCTTTGCAAGTGTTGTAAGTAGCGGTAACGGATAGTTTTGTAGCAAGATGATTTGTAACAAGTAACAATAGTAACAAGAGTGCAGCTTGGTGTCCCAATCCTTTTTGTAGCAAAGGACAAGCTGAAAGTACTTCTTATAATGAGCAAAGCGTTCTCGAGGACACATGAGAATTCTTGTCTAGTCACGTTCATCATGTTTAGTTGATTGGCGTTCACTACTTTCATAATTTGATATGTGGGTGGACCAATGCTAGGGTGTTGTTCTTACTTGAACAAGCAACCCTCTTATGATTACCCCCTCTCGCAAACATCCGCAACTATGAAAGTAGAATTAAGATAAATCTAACCATAGCATGAAACATATGGATCCAAATCAGCCCCTTACGGAATAACTCATAAACTAGGGTTTAAGCTTTTGTCACTCTCGCAACCCATCATCTACTTATTACTCCCCAATGCTTTCTCCTAGGCCCAAATATGGTGAAGTCTCATGTAGTCAACATACACATGACACCACTAGAAGAAGAACAACATACACATCATCAAAATATTGAATGAATACCAACTTCACATGATTACTTATAACAAGACTTCTCCCATGTCCTCAAGAACGAAAGTAACTACTCACAAATCATATTCATGTTCAAGATCAAACATGTATTGTATATACTTAAGGATCTGAACATATAATCTTCCACCAAATAAACTAACTAGCATCAACTACAAGATGTAATCAACACTACTAGCAACCCACAGGTACCAATCTGAGGTTTTGAGACAAAGGTTAAATACAAGAGAGGAACTAGGGTTTGAGAGGAGATGGTGCTGATGAAGATGTTGATGAAGATTGGTCCTCCCATGATGGAGGGAACGTTGGTGATGTCAAGGGCTCCGATTTCCCCCTCCCGGAGGGAAGTATCCCCGGCGAAATCGCTCCGCCGGAGAGCAAAAGTGCTCCTGCCCTAGTTCCACCTCGAGACGGTGGCTCTTTGTCCCGAAAGTATTCTCTCGATTTTTTTCTAGGGAAAAGCACCTCATCTAGCAGAAGAGGGGCACCGGAGGGCTGCTGTGGGCCCCATAAGACAACAGGGCGCGCCCTGGGGGGTAGGCGCGCCCTGCTGCCTTGTGGGCAGTAGGTGGCCCCCCTCTGGTGGTTCTTCATTCCAAAAATCCTTATTTATTCAATAAAAAATCTCCATGAAATTTTAGGTCATTTGGAGCTCCGTAGAATAGCTATCTCTGCTATAGCTATTTTAGGTCCAGAATTCGAGCTGCCGGTAATTTCCCTCTTCATCTAGATCTTGCAAATTAAGAGAGAAAAGGCATTAGAATTGCATCATAAAGTGAAATAATGACCAAAAACCATTATAAATAATAGTAGGGAAACATGATGCAAAATGGACAAATCAATATCCAACGAGATCAAACTGTGCTCCCTAAGGTGGGGGTGTGAGCCAAATATCTCAGAATACGCTTGACCGCTTGGTGATGCGATTATTTCGGTGCAGCTTGGAAACGAGCACACATACAAACACTCAACATAATGTCAGGTCTGGATGCACATAGGTAGAGCGAAGAACCAATCATCGAACAATAAGCTTTCTGATCATAATCTTTACCGTACACATCTGCGTCTAGCTGACCATTTGTGGGTATTGGAATTTTGTAGCCCTTGTGATTGCAATCTTGCATTTTGAACTTCTTCATACAGTCTCTCAGGGATGAAAATTTCGTTGTCCTACTGACGAATTTGCAACCCGACAAAGAACTTGGGTTCACCCGTCATAGACATTTGATATTTCTCGGACATCATTCGCCTAAATTCCATGCTGCTAGCATTGTTAGTACAGCTGAAAATAATATCATCCACATAAATTTGACACACGAATAGATCACCATCCATTGCACGTGTGAATAGAGTGGAATTAGTGGATCCTGGCTTGAACCCTTTGTCAAGTAGAAACCTCTTCAGAGTGTCATACCAGGCTCGAGGGGCTTGCTTCACCCCATAGAGAGCCTTTTTCAACCTGAAAACTTTTCTAGGAAACTGAGGGTTTTCAAAGCCAGGTGGCTGCCTAGCATAAACTTCCTCATCAATTTCACCATTGAGGAAAGCACTTTTCACATCCATTTGATAATGCAGAATATCATTGTAATTTGCATAAGCGAGAAGAATGAGAATTGCCTTGATAACCCACAAGTATAGGGGATCATGACAGTGTTCGAGGGTAGTATTTCACCCAAATTTATTGATTCGACACAAGGGGAGCCAAAGAATATTTGTGAGTATTACCAGTTGAGTTGTCAATTCAACCACACCTGGAGAACAAATATCCGCAGCAAAGCACTTAGTAGCACAGTAGTATGATAGTTTTGATAGCAGCAAGAACAGTAGCAATAGTAACAGTAACAGTAACAGTAGAAGCTTTGTAGTGATTGTAACAGTAGCAGTAGCAAAGTAACTTAGCAGAAACCAATATGAGAAAAGCGTAGGCATTGGATCAGTGATGGATACTTATGTTGGATGACATTCATGCTACTTGTAGACTGCGTTGGTATGTCCCCGAAGAGGAGAGGATGATGCAGTATAGTAGAGATAAGTATTTCCCTCAGTTAAGAACCAAGGTTATCAATCCAGTAGGAGAACCAAGAAAAATTCCGTTAAGCGCTCCTGCACACACAAAAGCAAACACTTGCTCCCAATGCAAATAAGAGGGTTGTCAATCCTCTTAGCGGTTATTTGCAAGGATTAATTCTGATAGTGATAGATAGATAAACTAAAATACTAAATAAACTAAAAGTAAATAAATTGCAGCAATGTATTTTTAGGTTTTTTATATATGATAAAGTAGATCCGGGGGCCATAGTTTTCACTAGAGGCTTCTCTCTTGAACACATAGCATACGGTGGGTAAACAAATTACTGTTGGGCAATTGATAGAAAAGCAAATAATTATGACGGATTCATGGCAATGATCATGTATATAGGCATCACGTCCGAGACAAGTAGACCGACTCCTGCCTGCATCTACTACTATTACTCCACCCATCAACCGCTATCCATCATGCATCTAGGGTATTAAGTATGAAACAGAGTAACGCCTTAAGCAAGATGACATGATGTAGACAAAGTAAACTCAAGCAATATGATTAAACCCCATTTTTTTATCCTTAATGGCAACAATAAAAATATGTGTCATGTCCCCTTCTGTCACTGGGATTGAGCACCGCAAGATTGAACCCATCACAAAGCACCTCTCCCATTGCAAGATAAATCAATCTATTAGGCCAAACCAAATTGATAGATCGGAGAGAAATACAAAGCTATAATAATCATGCATAAAAGAGTTTAGAGAAGACTCAAATATTTCTCATGAATAATCTGATCATAAGCTCACAATTCATCGGATCCCAACAAACACAGCGCAAAAGAAGATTACATCGGATAAAACTCCGAGAACATCGAGGAGAACATGGTATTGAAGATCAAAGAGAGAGAAGAAGCCATCTAGATACTAGCTATGGACCCGTAGGTCTGTGGTAAACTACTCACACATCATCGGAAGGACAGCAAGGTTGATGAAGAAGCCCTCTGTGATCGATTCCCCCTCCAGTAGAGTACCGGAAAAGGCCTCCAGATGGGATCGCGGAAGAACAGAGGCTTGCGGCGGTGGAAAGGTTTTCTCTTCTGTCCCCCTGGTATATTGGGAATATTTGGGAATTTATAGCACTGGAATTAGGTCAGGAGGGGCTACAAGGGCCCCACAAGCCTGGGGGCACACCTACCCCCCTGGGCGCGCCCTCCAGGCTTGCCGCCTCCTCGTGGCTCTTCTGGTCTTCTCCCGAAGCTTCGTGGGTCTCTTCTGGTCCAAAAAAAAGTTAATCCAAAGTTTTTTTCTCATTTGAACACTTTTTGATATTGATTTTGTGAAAAGGCAAAAACAAGCAGAAAACAACAACTGGCACTGGGCACTGGGTTAATAGGTTAGTCTCAAAAAATGATATATAATGGCATATAATTGCATATAAAACATCCAAGATTGATACTATAATAGCATGGAACAATAAAACATTATAGATAATTTGGAGACGTATCAAGCATCCCCAAGCTTAATTCCTGCTCGTCCTCGAGTAGGTAAATGATAAAAACAGAATTTTTGATGTGGAATGCTACCTATCATGTTTCATCATGTAATCTCTCTCTTACGGTATGAATAATAAGATCCGAATGATTCAAAGCAATAGTCTATAGTTTGATATAAAGATATCAATACTTAGGCATACTAATAAACAATCATGTCTTTCAAAATAAAAATGCTAAAGAACGTTATCCCTACAAAATCATATAATCCTGTCATGCTCCATCTTCTTAACACAAAATATTTATCATGCACTACCCCGATGAGAAGCCGAGCAATTGGTTCATACTTTTTAACGCGCTTCAGCTTTTTCAACCCCCACGCAATACATGAGCGTAAGCCATGGATCTAGCACTATGGGTGGAATAGAGTGTGGTGGTAGAGATTAATAAGGAGAACTCAAAAATAAGAAGATAGTCTCACATCGACGAGGCTAATCAACGGGCTATGGAGATGCCCATCAATTGATGTCAATGCGAGGAGTAGGGATTTCCATGTAACGGATGCACTAAGAGCTATACGTGTATGAAAGCTCAACATGAAAACTAAGTGGGTGTGCATCCAACTTGCTTGCTCATGAAGACCTCGGGTATTTGAGGAAGCCCATCATCGGAATATACAAGCCAAGTTCTATAATGAAAAATTCCCACTAGTATATGAAAGTGACAAAATAGGAGACTCTCTATATGAAAAACATGGTGCTACTCTAAAGCACAAGTGTGGAAAAAGGATAATAACATTGCCCCTTCTCTCTTTTTCTCTCATTCTTTTTGTGGGCTCTTTCTGGCCTCTTTTTTGTTATTTAGAACGGTCTCATGAACCTCATCCCCACTTTTTTGAGGACTCATTAGTCTCCACCATTTTTTCCTCTCTGGGACAATGCTCTAATAATGATGATCATCACACTTTTATTTACTTACAACTCAATATTACAACTCGATACTAGAAAAAAATATGACTCTATATGAATGCCTTTGGCAGTGTACCAGGATGTGCAATTATCCTAGCGTAACATGTATAGAAATGATGAACGGTGGCTGAGCCACAAATACTATGTCAGCTATATGATCATGCAAAGCAATATGACAATGACGATGTGTGTCGGTGTATAAAACATGGGTATTTTATACCCTGACTTATGCACAGACGGTGGCAACCTCCTTGCTGGCCAGAGCCTTGCCGGGAACCGCCAAGATCAAGATTCGGAGTCCAGCCGCAGAAATTACCAGAAAGAAGCCCAAAACACAACACTCAACTAGTACCAAAGATGAAGGCATTCCTTGCCAGCAAGGCCGAACCGGCAAGGTGAAGACCCGGCAAGCTCCGTGCCGGCAAGCTTAGGCCAGCCCTCTAGCGCTCCACCTCGTTGCACAGGTGTCCGCTGATGTGTGAGGTGTCGACCGTGCAGGTTGGTTGGTGAGGCTTGTCGGGCACGTGTCAGCACGCTGGGACAAGATTTTCCCCTAACGACACTCGTCCAAGAGGCGTGTCAGGATAATAGGAGTTAGCTGGGCAAGCAGTGCAGAAACCTTGCCGGGACTCCCTCTCCACATGACACCTAACGTCGCATTTATTGCCTTTGTCCTAAACTGGCAGAGTTAGGTATGATAGCACTGTTTGCTATCTAATCGCTATGTAATTACTGTTTTGCCACTGTGGTAACCCCTTGAGCTATAAAAGGAGGGCCAAGGCAACAGTTTAGAGGATTCGGACCCCTTTCCATACACAAGCACATCTCGCGTAGCTGCTCTCCCCACGATTTGCCGGGACGAGCGCTCCTTGTACTGTGCTTCTTCACCATCAATACACCAAAGGCAGGAGTAGGGTTTTAAGCTTCTCAGCGGCCCGAACCTGGGTAAATCCCTTGCGCTTCCCATTGTCCATGCTCTTTGTGCACGTCGATCTCCCCTGCCGAACCACAAGGGGCTACATGGCCCCATAGATGGTCATACCCCGACATCTTTGGCGCGCCAGGTAGGGGAGAGCGTCGCTAGCGCGAACCTTGACCAGTGGGTTGCCCAAGAAGAAGGGCATAACGATGGCGCCCAAGAAGAAGGGCATAACGATGGTGCCCAAGAAGAAGGCGGCGCGGATACCGCGGTTGGCGCGACCAGCGCAGGCGGTGCGGTCGCCATGCCCACCACGGTCGGCGCAGGGAGCGAGCACGCCGGAGGCAATCGACCTCCTCGGTCCTTTGACGGACGGAGCCACGATGGCGCGGGCGGAGCGGATGGACGACCTCCTCCTCCTCGCCGCACGGGCGAACGCAGCCACCAGAGCAGCAATGCCCGGAGCGGCGCGAGCCGAGATCCCGCTGCGGTGGCGTCTAAGGATGCTGCTTCAGGACAGACGCCGCACCCCTCGCACAAAGGGCACGGTGCAGCTCCGAGCGGCGCCAATGACTCCGGGCAGCAACGACCTCACGGCAGGACTCCTGTGGATCAAATTCCAGATCCTCAGGCACCGCCTCCACCATGGCGACCTGCTGCTGATCATGTGCCACGGCGGCAAGACCGCGATGGCGCTCCTGCTGGCTCTGCCAGGAGTAGAGCGACGTCATGCTCTTCACTCCCGGCCATGCCAGCCACGGCAGCGGAAGCAATGGAGCGAGCTCAGATGCTGCTGAACTTCCCTCCAGCAGCAGAGAAGATGGATGAGTGGAGAGCCACCATCCAAAGCTTGATTGGATTTGCCGAAGCCAGTAAATCGCAACAAGCGGAGCCCTCACGACGTCCGCAAGCAGCACCGACATCTCCAGTCGGTGGCCGCGTTGACGGCACTACTGTAACGATGCAATCGCCGCCGTGACAACCGCCTCAACAGCAGCAACGCCAACAGCCGCGACAAGCCCAGCAACCTATTGGACCCAAAGAGATGTCGATAGCCTCTTCAGATCCATGGGCGCGGCAAGATCAGTGGCAAGTGCTGCGAGACAGGCGGGTAGAAGATGCCCGCACCACCATCGAACGGCGCCGAGAGGCGCGCCGTCAATCCGACGTGCGCAACGGCCCTGTCGTTGATGAGCCTGCGCCAGGGGTTGGCGGATATCTACCTTACGAGGTTGGGTGTCCTGCCTTCACCCATGAGCTGCGGCAAGACCGATGGCCGTCCGTTCGAGCCTTCAAGCCATAAGTGCCGGAAAAATATGACGCCAAGCTGAACCCGGCAGAGTTTCTAAGCATCTACACTATTGCCGTGCAAGCTGTCGGAGGGAGAGACGAGAAGATCCTCGCCAACTACTTCACGTTGGTACTAAAACCCAACGTGAGGTCTTGGCTGATGAACTTGCCAGAGAACTCCATCTCTTCGTGGTCAGATCTCTGCAACGAATTTGTCGGTGCCTTTACCGGAGGCCACAAGGCCCTGGACAGCCCAGCGACCTGCAAGTGATCCCGCAAAGATATGGCAAAACTTTACGCAAGTACATCCAGAGATTCAGCCGCGTACACCACAACATTCTAGATGTGCACCCCGCAGCCATCATTGCCGCCTTTCACACGAATGTGCTCAATCGGAGGATGTGGGAGAAGATGAACGTCAAGTTGCCCAAGACCGTCAACGAGCTCTATACGTTGGCGGATAAGTGTGCACGGGCTGAGGAAGGAAGAAGACTTCCCGGGGAGGACGCTGGCGCCGAAGTGGATTCTGAGGATGACGATGCCGCCACCCCGAGGAAGAAGGGCCGGAAGGGCAACAGGAAGCGCAAAAGCAAAACTGTTCTGGCTATCGAAGGCTCCGACAACTCCGAGTCCGCCAAGAAAGCCAAGACTGAGAATTCTGGCAAGGAGGCTACTGTATGCGCCGCTTGCTAGGAGGCGGCGGCAAACGAGAAGGCCGGCAAGTCAGATGGGCCATACTACGAAATTCACCACACCAAAGGCCATGATCTCCAAGAGTGCCGACAAGTCGAACACCTTGTTGAGAAGCAGAAGGCTGAATATGAGAAGCGCGACAAGGAAAAAGGCCAAGATGGTGCCGGTGGATCCAGCAAAAAGGGCCGTGGTGGTCGAGGAGGCCGCCGCGGCAAGGCCAACAGCAGAAAGAAAAGCCTGCTAGGGGCCGTGAGAAGAAAGAGGGAGATGATGGAAGTGATGGAGAAGAAGACGATGATGAGACTAGCGAACAAGAATTCCAAAAGGCAACTGAGGCCATGTGCATTGACGAGGGCGCATCTTTGCACTCCTCTCACCGCCAGCTTAAACAGTGGGCTTGTGAGGTTAACGCGGCAAAACCGGCAATGGGCTCTCAAAAACCACTCAATTGGTCACACACGCCCATCATCTTCGATGCAGAGGACCACCCTAATCGCATAACTGCGGTCGGGTGTTTGCCGTTGTTGGTTTCCCCAACAATTCGCAACCTCCAAGTAACGAAGATGTTAGTTGACAGTGGGGCCGGTCTGAATCTAATCTCTCCGGAGGTAATCAAGAGGCTATAGATTCCCGACGAGGAGCTCGAAAAGACAGGCACCTTTCAAGGAGTGAACCCGGGAAGAAGCCAGCCCAAGGGGAAGATCACGTTGCCGGTAACGTTTGGCGTGGAACTGAACTACAGGACGGAAAAGATCGTCTTCAACATCGTCAAGATCCCCTTGCCGTGCAATGGAATTCTTGGCCGACCGGCCTTGGCAAAATTCATGGCAGCATCCCACTATGCTTACAACACGTTGAAGATGCCAGGGCCAATGGGTGTCATTTCCGTCAACTCCGACAAGAAAGATGCAGTCATCTGCGTCGACAAGATGTACAGAGATGCGGTTGCAGCAGAAGCCACCAAGGCACCAGCTTCCGCCAAGAAAAAAGAAAGCAAGAAATCCGGCAAGGCCTCTATCAAGGATTCCGGGAAGCGCACCTCTTTGGAGTGCTGCGCACCTGTTGAAGACTTGCCGGAGTGCTCCGCTGGTAAGAAATCCAAAGCCACTGCACCGGCAACCAAGAAGGTGTCGGCGAGGGAGGATGGCACTGACGGAACTTTCACCATCAGCGCCACCCTTGATAGCAAATAGGAAAGTGCGCTCGTTGCCTTCCTGCGGGCGAATGTCGATGTGTTCGCATGGCGACCATCTGACATCCCCAGTGTTCCCAGGAAGGTAATTGAGCACCACCTTGCCGTTTGTCCCCACGCGCGGCCCGTCAAGCAAAAAGTCCGGAAGCAGGCTTTGGAGCGGCAGCAATTCATTGCCGAAGAAATCAGGAAACTCGAAGCGGCAGGCCTGGTCAGAGGAGTGCTACATCCCACTTGGTTGGCAAATCCAGTGGTGGTGCGCAAAGCAAACGGGAAGTGGAGACTTTGTATTGATTACATGGATATCAACAAAGCATGCCCGAAGGACCCTTTCCCCTTGCCGTGCATCGATCAAATTGTAGACTCTACTTCCGGCTATGATTTGCTCTCCTTCCTTGATGCATATTCTGGATACCATCAGATATTCATGGCCAAGGAGGATGAAGAGAAAACTGCATTCATTACCCCATGTGGCACGTACTGCTTCGTATGTATGCCCTTCAGATTAAAGAGTGCCGGTTCAACATTTGCAAGAGCGGTCCAAATCGGTTTTGAGCCCTAGCTACACAGGAATGTAGAAGCATACATGGATGACATAGTGGTCAAAACCAAGGACAAGTCTACCCTTATTCAAGACATGGAAGAGACATTTGTGAACTTGCGCAAAATCAACTTGAAGCTCAATCCCGAGAAGTGTGTGTTTGGTGTTCCATCCGGCAAACTTCTCGGGTTCTTTGTATCTCAACGAGGAATTGAAGCAAATCCCGACAAGATCAAGGCGATTGAGCAGATTCAAGCACCAAAAAGCGTCAAAAATGTGCGGCGCCTTGCCGGCTATGTTGCTGCCTTAAGTAGGTTCATTTCAAGATCTGCTAAGCGGGACTTGCCGTTTTTCAAGATTTTGACAAAGGCAGGACTGATGAAAATGGACTCCGGAGGCGGAGGCCGCACTGCAGGACTTGAAAAGATACCTCTCCTCCGCGCCAACACTAGTTGCTCCAAGACCACAAGAGCCGTTGCTGCTATACATAGCGGCAACGAATCAAGTGGCTAGTGCTGCACTAGTGGCGCAGAGGGAACTCGATGACGAGGAAGCAACCATGGCAAACCCGTCAAGTGACAAATCAGAGTCTTCTCCGGCAAGATCCGGTGCCGATAAGTCAGAAATAGGGCAAGCAAATGAAGTTGATCAACAAGCAGTGCCGAAGAAGAAAGTGGTGTAGCAACTAGTGTATTTTGTTAGTTCCCTTCTGCAGGGGGTTAGATCGAGATACTCTGGGCTTCAGAAATTCCTTATCGGTCTCCTTATGGCCTCGAGAAAACTGCGCCACTACTTTCAAGCACATGAGATTACCGTCGTCACTCGCTTTCCGTTGCAACGCATCTTGAGAAATCCAGAAGCAACCGGCAGGATAGTGGAGTGGGCGTTGGAATTGTCAAGCTTTGCACTCAAGTTTGAGAGCACTTCAACCATTCAGAGCAGGGCTTTGGCAGAGTTCATCGCCGAATGGACGCCAATGCAAGACGAAGAAATTCAAGAGACAACTCTCCCCGGCAAAGAGACAGCAAAGGAATGGGTCATGTACTTTGATGGTGCCTTCTCGCTGCAGGGCGCCGGTGCCGGAGTGCTGCTTATCGCACCCACCGGAGAGCACCTCAAGTATGTGGTCCAAATGCACTTTCCCAGGGAGCAAGCTACAAACGACACTGCTGAGTATGAAGGACTTCTTGCCGGTCTTAGGATCGCTGTAGACCTTGGGATCAAAAAATTGATCATCCGCGGCGACTCGCAGCTTGTTGTAAAGCAAGTGAACAAATATTATCAGAGCCCGTTAATGGAGGCGTATGTGGAAGAAGTGAGGAAATTGGAAGAACACTTTGACGGGATGCAAACCGAGCACATCCCTCGAGCGGAAAACAGCGTCGCTGATAGCCTGTCAAAGTATGCCGCTCAAAAGCTTCCCGTGGAACCGGGAACTTTTGTACTCCATTTGAATCAACCAACAGTCGCCCCATCAACGCAGGCCAACAAGAGAAGAAAGTTAAGTACCGACATGTACTTTCCGGCAGAGCTCCCAGAAGCCGCCAACAAGGACGTTGCCGGGAACAACAATACGGTTGCCGGTGAGCAGCTGCTTAGCGCAGAACCACAAGTTCTTGCCGTAGAAGCAAGCGCTCCCGTAGCCGAGGAGATGCCTTTAGTCCTTGTCGTCGAGCCGCAGGCTCCAACATGGGCGCAGCAGATAGTCCGTTTCCTTCAAACAGGAGACCTTCCCGATGAGCAAGAAGAAGGAGAGAAAGTAGCCCGTCAGTCAAGTATGTATCAGTTTGTGGATAGCATCCTATACAGAAAATGACCAAACGGTGTGAAATTGAAGTACATTTGCCAGGAAGATGGACTAAAGCTGTTGGCGGAGATACACGAAGGCATATGTGGCTCTCACATAGGATCAAGGGCTCTTGTCGGCAAAGCTTTCCGACAAGGCTTCTATTGGCCCACTGCCCTCCAGGATGCGACTGAGCTAGTAACCAAGTGTGAAGCATGCCAGTTCCATTCAAAGAGCATACATCAACCAGCTCAAGCCCTCCAAACAATCCCTCTCTCCTGGCCCTTTTCGGTCTGGGGGCTCGATATCTTGGGCCCCTTTCCCCGTGCTACCGGGGGCTTTGAGTTCTTGTACGTCGCCATAGACAAGTTCACAAAGTGGCCTGAAGTGGAGCCGGTGAGGAAGGTGACAGCGCAATCAGCCGTCAAGTTCTTCAAAGGATTAGTTTGCCGTTTCAGGGTTCCTAACAGGATCATCACCGACAATGGCACACAATTCACGAGCCGCACCTTCATGTAGTATATCCGAGACCTCGGCAGCAAAATCTGTTTTGCATCTGTTGCTCACCCGAGAAGCAACGACCAGGCGGAAAGGATGAACGCTGAAGTGCTGCGCGGCTTCAAGACAAGGACCTTTGACAGGCTGCGCATGTGTGGAAGGCACTGGATTGATGAGATGCCGGCGGTTCTTTGGTCACTCTGAACGACACCAAATCGAGCTACCAGCTAAACAACCTTCTCCCTAATCTATGGTGCAGAAGCGGTGCTCCCCACGGAACTCATATACGGGTCACCTCGAGTGCTCGCTTACGATGAAGCTGAGCAAGAGCAGCTGCGGCAAGACAACGCGTTGCTCCTTGAGGAAGATCGTCTTCGGGCGGCTGTGCGAGCTACACGCTACCAGCAAGCCTTGTGCGGCTACCATAGCCGCAAAGTGCACGCCCGAAGCCTTGAGGAAGGCGACCTTGTTCTTCGGCGTGTTCAGTCTGCCAAGGGATCAAACAAGTTGACGCCGAAGTGGGAAGGCCCTTACCGAGTAGTATGAGTCACCATGCCTGGCGCAGTCCGTCTGGAGACCGAAGATGGCACCTCGGTGCAGAACTCATGGAATATTGAGCATCTTCACAAGTTCTACCTGTGAGGCGCAGTTGCCAGGTCATGACCCGGCAACACCTTTTGTACAAGCCTTGTCGACCAGACATGTAACCCTTTGTACAAAGCCAGGCGCAGATCCTGTGCATAATAAAGCTAAGTATTTCGCAACTCCTCGTACATGTTCATTTACATGTCGATGCATGTGATGTTGTGATTTACGCTTTAGTTTGTATGAAATGACTGATGAGCCGTCAAGGTTCCCAAACCACTCTTCTCTCTTCTTTCTTTTTCTTAAAAGGATGAGGAGGTTCCCTCGCATGCATGTTTCCCGGAGGGAGTGGAGATAGGGTACCATTCTTAACGATGTTCAAGTGATCATTTTGTACAACGAGAGAAACGGCACAAGGAAAAGCTAAGTTGCAAAAACTTTGAATTTTTTTCCTGTTACATTCGCGTTCCCCCTTGAATGGTTCTGAGCTTTGTATGAGAAACCTGCACGCGAGAGGAACCTTGTCGCGATCAGTCCGTTCTGGCCCGGCAAGTCACCTTGCCGGCAGCGGCGCTTCCAGCGGGCTGCTAAGGACCCGTTCCTCAAAGCGCTCGCGGCAAGTGTGCGCACTGGCAAGCTTCCGATAAGCGTAGGGAACACAAATCATACAATGGCGGAATAAGACAAGGGAAACAGCATGCGTTCATTTAAACCCGGCAAACACCGGATGGTCATTAAGAAAGTACTTGATTACATTCTATTGGCCTTTTGCCAGGGTTTATCTCGAGTGCAAAAAGGGCAAAAGGGGCACCTAGGTGGAGTCCGGCTTGTTCCCGGAAGGCCAGATGATGGTGCTGCCGGCGATCAGCCAGACTCTTCGCCGTCATCTTCAACCTTCACGCCCGGAGAGCCGTCGTCATCGCCGTCATCATCGTCATCCTAAGCATCGCTGGAGGAAGCGGTGTCGCTGTCGCTCGAGCTCTCCGCAAAGAACTCCATGACGAGCATGTTTGGTCCATCCAGCCTGAAGTGAATGAGGTGCCCCTGCCCCAAGCAACGGGCATGGGCAAAGGATTTCCACCCACGCGTAAGGTACATGATGCCATTGTTGGAGGTTTCGACGGTTACCCACACCGAGCCGTTGCAGCAACCGTCCACACGCAGCCATAAGCCGTGCAGGTGACGACCTTCCATCTCCCTGGCAAAAGGGCGAGGGAGCTGCAGCCTGCTCCATGGCTGGTCGCGCAGCCCCAAGACGAACTCTTTCGCCGTATCCACCGTGTGGCCTTCTGCCGGTGGAGGAAGGGCCAAAGACGGAGTGGCAAGCGCCCCGACATGGCCGCCCCGACCACGGGCGCCGCGTTGCCCACGGCCACGAGCCGCGGACCTCCCCTGAGCACTGGAGCCAGCCTCCGCAGCTGCAGCCGAAGCATGAGCTTGGAGCCGGGAAGAAGCTCTCGCCGCGGTGGCGGAAGCACGACCGCGACCCCTTCCCCTCGCCATGCCGTCGTCGGATGCGGAGGAAGAAGATACAAGGAAGAGGCAACAGTCGCTGGAGATTGAGGCAGAAAGAGATGAGTGAGCATCGCATCCCGCAATCCCCTCTTTATAAGGGGGGTACGGGAGGCTGGCTCCTCACCGTCTTCGGGCGGCCGCTCACGTTCGCCAATCCCACGACCTGCGCCCCCTAGCCCGACGCGTCACTCCAACGGCCACCCTCCTCCACCAATCCGCTGCCTTGCATGCATGCAAGTGCGCGTGATGGAGAGGCACAGAAAAAGGAGGAGTAAAGACGGACATGGCAGTTAACCTTTGCCACACGTGGCCGTGTGCTGGTACAATTTGAACCTGCGGCCATCCACCTATGAGCACACCAAGCGGCCGCCCGTTCGACGGCAAGGGTTGCCGGAAAACAACCGAGAACTCACCCGAATTCAGATTAATGAGGAAGCAAAGAAGATCTCAAAGAGAGAGGATAATCATCATGACCGAAAATTACAACGGCAGTTTCCCGCCGCGTGTCTGTGCATTGTTTGGGCCTAGCCCAACGACGCTTCGAACGCGCGTATGGCCCATGCCCGAGGGCTCCTGTCGGTGTATAAAACATGGGTATTTTATACCCTGACTTATGCACAGACGGTGGCAACCTCCTTGCCGGGCCGAGCCTTGTCGGGAACCGCCAAGATCAAGATTCGGAGTCCAGCCGCAGAAATTACCAGAAAGAAGCCCAAAACACAACACTCAACTAGTACCAAAGATGAAGGCATTCCTTACCGGCAAGGCCGAACCGGCAAGGTGAAGACCTGGCAAGCTCCGTGCCGGCAAGCTTAGGCCGGCCCTCCAGCGCTCCACCTCGCTGCACAGGTGTCCGCTGATGTGTGAGGTGTCGACTGTGCAGGTTGGTTGGTGAGGCTTGTCGGGCACGTGTCAGCATGCTGGGACAAGATTTGCCCCTAACGACACCCGTCCAAGAGGCGTGTCAGGATAATACGAGGTAGCTGGGCAAGCGGTGCAGAAACCTTGCCGGGACTACCTCTCCACATGACACCTAATGTCGCATTTATTGCCTTTGTCCTAAACTGGCAGAGTTAGGTATGATAGCACTGTTTGCTATCTAATCGCTATGTAATTACTATTTTGCCATTGTGGTAACCCCTTGAGCTATAAAAGGAGGGCCAAGGCAATAGTTTAGAGGATTCGGACCCCTTTCCAAACACAAGCACGTCTCGCGTAGCTGCTCTACCCGCGCCTTGCCAGGACGAGCGCTCCTTGTACTGTGCTTCTTCACCATCAATACACCAAAGGAAGGAGTAGGGTTTTACGCTTCTCAGCGGCCCGAACCTGGGTAAATCCATTGCGCTTCCCATTGTCCATGCTCTTTGTGCACATCGATGTCCCCCGCCGAACCACAAGGGGCTGCATAGCCCCATAGATGGTCGTAGCCCGACAATGTGTGTCATAAAAATGGAACGGTGGAAGCTGCATGGCAATATATCTCGCAATGGCTATGGAAATGCCATGATAGGTAGGTATGGTGGCTGTTTTGAGGAAGATATAAGGAGGCTTATGTGTGATAGAGCGTATCATATCATGGGGTTTGGATGCACCGGCGAAGATTGCACCAACTCTCGATGTGAGAAAGGGCAATGCACGGTACCGAAGAGGCTAGCAAATTGCGGAAATGTGAGAGTGCTTATAATCCATGGACTCACATTAGTCATAAAGAACTCACATACTTATTGCGAAAGTTTATTAGCCCTCGAAGCAAAGTACTACTATGCATGCCCCTAGGGGGATAGATTGGTAGGACAAGTCCATCACTCGTCCCCGAACGCCACTCATAAGGTAGACAATCAAGAATAAATCATGATCCAACTTCTTAGCATAACGACAGATCATACGTGCATGCTTCGGGAATCACAAACCTTAACACCAATATTCTTACTAAACCACAATTATCTACTAGCACCTCCCACATATTACCATCTTAATATCGCAAAACTATTGCAAGGAATCAAACTTATCATATTCAGTGATCTACATGAAAGTTTTTATTATATCCGACTTGAATACCTATCATATCAGGACCAAATTCATAACCCGTGCATATTACCATTGCTATTCATTAGACTCTCAAAAAGATATAAGTGAAGCATGAGAGTGCAACTATTTCTTTAAAATATAACCACCACCATGCTTTAAAAGATATAAGTGAAGCACTAAAACTGCCTAGCTCAAAAGATATAAGTGAAGCACATAGAGTATTCTAACAAATCACGAATAATGTGTGTCCCTCTCAAAAAGGTGTGTTCAGAAAAGATGATTGTGACAAACTAAAAAGCAAACAAAAGCAAACAAACTATATCGCAAGACGCTCCAAGTAAAACACATATCATGTGATGAAAAAAATATAGCTCCAAGTGAGTTACCGATAGATTCTAGACGAAAGAGGGGATGCCTTCCGGGGCATCCCCAAGTGTAGACGCTTGAGTCTTCCTTGAATATTACCTTGGGGTGCCCTGGGCATCCCCAAGCTTAGGCTCTTGCCGCTCCTTATTTCTTTATCCATCATAGTCTCGCCCAAAACATGAAAACTTCAGCACACAAAACTCAACAGAAACCTCGTGAGATCCGTTAGTATAACAAACAAATCTTAAACTTTAGGTACTGTTGTAAATTGATTGATATTTAATATTGGCATAATGCTACCCAACTTCTCCATGACTCATACCCCCCGATATGATCCATAGATTCATCAAAATAAGCAAACTATGCAGCAAAAACAGAATCTGTCTAAAACAGAACAGTCTGTAAAGATCTATTTAAAATCCATACTTATGTAACTCCAAAAATTCTGAAAAATTAGGACAACATAAACAATTCATATACCAATATTGTGTACAAATTTCAGATTTTATGATGCTCCAGTACAGAATTAAGATTCCAGCACTGGACGCAAAACTTTCTGTTTTCCAAACAGCATCAATTATACTATCATCTACATCATCCCAAAGGCATTACTTGGCGCAAACACTAATTAAAAGATAAAAACACAATCATAACAGAGTCTATAATTGTGTACACACACTAGAACAGAAAGTATTGGGTTGCCTCCCAACAAGCTCTTTCTTTATAGCCATTAAGATAGGCTTCGAGATTTTAATGATGCTCACATAAAAGATAAGAATTGAAGCACAAAGAGAGCATCATATAGCATGTAAGAAACATATTTAAGTCTAACATACTTCCTATGCATAGGCATTTTATAAGCCAAAAAATTATCAAGACAAGAAGTATCTAGCATATGCAAGGAAGAAGAACGAAGCATTAACAATTTGAACTTCAAGAGAGGTAATTGAGTAACATGAAAATTTCGACAACCATATTTTCCTCTCTGATAATAATTACATGTAGGATCATAGTCAAATTCAATAATATAGCTATCATATAAAATATTCTCTTCACTATCCTCATGCATAAAAGTTTTATAATCTTCCAAGATAGTGGGATTAACATCCACTAAAGTCATGACCTCTCCAAACCCACTCTTATCCAAAAATTCATAAGATTGATAATTCTCCAAAGTAGTGGGATCATTATTACCTAAAGTTGTCGCTCTTCCAAACCCACTTTTAATAGTATTGCAAACATTATTATCAATAACATATTCATCATGAGGCTTAAATAAATTTTCAAGATCATAAGAAGCATTATCACCCCAATCATTATCATTGCAATAAGTGGTAGACATAACAAAATTATCATCCCCAAGCTTGTAGCTTGGCATATAATTAGCACAATTGACATTAATATAATTTATAGTAACATCATTGCAATAATGCTTCACATTCAAGGAGCTATCAAGTATGGGTGCTATAGCAATAATTTCATTTTTAACATAAGGAACTATAGCAAGTTCATCTCTATAAGCATTATTAATATTGGCATCATGGCCATAGCAAGCATCACATTCATCAAGAGGGGATATTTCAATCGAATCAACGGAATCATAATTATCAATAGATTCATGCATATAATTATTCTCTTCCAAAGAAGCAGACATTCTCCCAATGAATTCTCTAACATAGGTATTGAAAGCATAGTTTTCATCGCAATATTTAAGTATGGCAAAATTTTCAGATTTGTAGAGAGTAGTATCATACTTTTCAATCAAAGAAGCAATTTCATGGGCACCCTTAAAAGCAACAAATTCTTCAATTTGTTCGATATCATAGTAGCTATAAACACCCTTGGCAAAAGAAGATAAGATTTCATTATCATTAAACTCACATAAGTAGGGAAGGTGTTTTTTAGGGTTCTCAGAGCAACAAGTAAAATCATGAATTTCACATAGATTCCAAGCATAGCATAGCAAACAATTTATTTGATTCCATAAGAGTCTCCCTTTTTGAGACAAACGGTGACGCACAAAATGACATGCTCATATAATGATTTTCCCTCAACTAAACTAGTTGGGGTTTCAGCACGAGCACAAATGGGTCGAAGATAATCCAAGTAGAAAACTTTAAGGTGTTCCATAGTAACTTAAATTTTTGTTTTATTTTCTGTTCTTGTGTGTTTGACATGAAGGCAATAAAAGCAAGCAAGCAAATAAAATATTTTTGTCTTTTTGTAAAAAAAAAAAATTAGAAGTGGGGGAGATGAAAACGAGAGGCAAATGCAAATAAAAAGGAAAATAAAATAAATGCAAGTGGATGATAGTTTGTGCGAAGGTACTTGGTAATTTTGATGATGTCTCCCCTACAACGGCGCCAGAAATTCTTCCTGCTACTTGTAGACTGCGTTGGTATTTCCCTGAAGAGGAGAGGATGATGCAGTATAGTAGAGATAAGTATTTCCCTCAGTTAAGAACCAAGGTTATCAATCCAGTAGGAGAACCAAGAAAAATTCCATTAAGCGCACCTGCACACTCAAAATCAAACACTTGCACCCAACGCAAATAAGAGGGTTTTCAATCCTCTTAGTGGTTATTTACAAGGATTAATTCTGATAGTGATAGATAGATAAACTAAAATACTAAATAAAATAAAAGTAAATAAATTGCAGCAAGGTATTTTTAGGTTTTTTATATATGATAAAGTAGATCCGGGGGCCATAGTTTTCACTAGAGGTTTCTCTCTCGAACACATAGCATACGGTGGGTAAACAAATTACTGTTGGGCAATTGATAGAAAAGCAAATAATTATGACGGATTCATGGCAATGATCATGTATATAGGCATCACGTCCGAGACAAGTAGACCGACTCCTGCCTGCATCTACTACTATTACTCCACCCATCGACCGCTATCCAGCATGCATCTAGGGTATTAAGTATGAAACAGAGTAACGCCTTAAGCAAGATGACATGATGTAGACAAAGTAAACCCAAGCAATATGATTAAACCCCATTTTTTTATCCTTAATGGCAACAATACAAATATGTGTGATGTCCCCTTTTGTCACTGGGATTGAGCACCGCAAGATTGAACCCATTACAAAGCACCTCTCCCATTGCAAGATAAATCAATCTAGTAGGCCAAACCAAATCGATAGATCGGAGAGAAATACAAAGTTATAATAATCATGCATAAAAGAGTACTGAGAAGACTCAAATATTTCTCATGAATAATCTGATCATAAACTCACAATTCATTGGATCCCAACAAACACACTGCAAAAGAAGATTACATCGGATAAAACTCTAAGAACATCGAGGAGAACATGGTATTGAAGATCAAAGAGAGAGAAGAAGCCATCTAGCTACTAGCTATGGACCCATAGGTCTGTGGTAAACTACTCACACATCATCGGAAGGGCAGCAAGGTTGATGAAGAAGCCCTCCGTGATCGATTGCCCCTCCGGCAGTGTGACGCCCCTGACTTAATCGTGCACTAATCATACACGCAAATGCACACGATCAAGCCGAAGGACTCACTTGAAGATATCATAACACAACTCTAACACAAATAAAAGAAATACAAGCTTTATATTACAAGCCAGGGGCCTTGAGGGCTCGAATACATAAGCTGGTGATCAAGCGTCAGCGGAAGCAACACAATATCTGAGTACAGACTTAAAAGGGAAACAAGTTTGCCTTAAGAAGGCTGAGCAAAACTACGACACTGATCGAAAAGGCGCAGGCCTCCTGCCTGGAAGCCTCCGAATCTACTCCTGGTCGTCGGTCTCCATGTAGTAGTAGACTCCACCAGTAGGTTAGTAGTAGTCGTCGGCGGTAGCAGCTGATTCCTAGGCTCCGTCATCTAATCGCAGTAATCGGGTAGAAGGGAAAAAGAAGTAGCAAAGCAACCGTGAGTACTCATCCAAAGTTCGCGCAAGACTTACATCAGAACTAATCTATGTATGCATCAGTATCAAAGAAAGGTTGCATCTGTGGGTTAGACTGGAGAAATGCCAGAATAGGGGGAAAGCCTAGCCTATCGAAGACTAGCATCTTGAGAGTCTTGCAGCATTAGAAGAGTGCAAATTAGTACAATAATATAATAGTAGCATCAAAACAAGTAGCCACGCCCAGAGATCCTTTCTCGACTCCCAGCGAGAAAGCGATCCCGGAGCTAACATATTCAACCCATTTATAGTTGTAGAAGATCAGGATATTTTCCGAGCATCCTGTTACCGTGGACACGGCTATTCGAATAGATATACTTCCCTGCAGGGGTGCTCGATTAACTCTGGCCGGACACACTTTTATCGGGTCATGCCTGGTCTCGGCTGATCGACACATCGTAGCCCTACCTAGGCTCAACAGAGAGGCCAGCACGCCGGTCTAACTCCTAAGCGCTCAGGGGTCTTAAGCCCATCGCCCGTTGCACTCCTGCACATTGCGTACGCGGCCGGTGAGCAGACCTAGTGTGACATCCCCATATTACTAAACAGTAGTTATGCTAATTAGTCATGCCAAGTCATCATCATTAAGCCCTATAAGAAGACAATTAAGAATAATCCAACTCCAAATTCAAATTTAAAATAAAGTTAAAATTAAAAGTTATCCAAACAGCAGAACAAAAATGTTCATAATGCTACAAATAATCCCAAAGTAATTATAAAAATAAAATCAACAATTTTAAAATTTCCAATTTGACCCTAGCAACCAAAACAGTACCAATACAGTAGCATTTAATCCATTTTCAATTAAACAAAATTCAAATGAAACTGTCATGCCCCCAAACTTTTTATGGCAGTACCTAAAAATGCAAAGTAATTATTGCAGCAAGATATACATTTTGCAAAACTCATTTGGTAGCTCAAGAAAATGCAAAACAAAAAGTAGGAATGAAAACAGAAAAGTAATAAAAGAAAAAGAAGAATCCTACTGTACTCGAAGGCCCAGAGCTACAATACACCGGCCCAGCCCGCGAACCCCTTCTTCTACCTGCTCCCCTCGCGTGTCGCCCTGGCAGTGGACGAGCTCACCTCGCCGGCCGGTTCTGCGACGCTTGCAGCCCCTGGGACGATGGGAGGCGATGAGGTCGACTCAACCACTCCCCCTGGACCCCCTGGCCATTCCTCTCCCCACTCTCGAGTTTCCCCTCTCTGTTCTACTCGCCCGAGCGAGCTCGCCGACGCGCGGCCATAGATTCCGCGGCCACCAGCCCTCCCGCGCCACATGGAGACGCTCAGAAGAACCCCCGTCGTCTGGATCTTCCTCTCCGCCTCTGGGTCAAGGCCGGGAAGCCTCACCGCCAACGCCTGCGCCCGTTCCCTTCGCCGGCGTCCGCTTCGGCCGCCGCGTCGTTCCGCTCGCCTCCGGCCCCCTCCGGCTTCAACAAGCACCCCGCTGCACTCACAGTGAGCACCCGGTCCTCCTCGACCCTTTTACCCCTCCCCCGTGCCCTCTAGCTTCATTTGCCGCCATGGCCGGAGCTATGCGCCGCCGCCGTGCTCACCGCTGCCGCTGTGCTCCACCCCGCGTCGAACTGCTGCTATTGATATGATCTGGAGGACCTCACGGAACCGTTGCACCGCATAGATCTATCGTTTGGAAGCCGTAGCTAAATCCCCGCCACGGTCATGACCTCATCGCTGCCATTGTAGACGTGGAGCTCGACTCCAGCCACCCCGACACCTGCTGTCGTCACCACTCGATGCGCGGCGTTGCGCTGAACCCATAGAGCACTCGCGCGTAAGCTCTCGTCGCCGGAGATGGCCGAGCAAGCAGCGCCGTCGCATCTGCTTAGCGCCGGCGTTTAGCCGCCGTTTACCTGATGTGGCTAGTTTAATTAACCTACTAACCCCCCCTGTTTAGACTAACCTTAGAGGCTGACAAGTGGGCCCTAGTGATTAGATTAACAGACTAATTAAAATGTTTAGACTAATGTAAATACCCACTGACCCCACAGGTCAGTTTGACCTTGCCACGTCAGCATTGACCGGGCCCAGTCATCAGTGACTATGGCCAGCTGACAGGTGGACCCCACTATACTTTTTTCACCAAGTCAACGTTGACTCTGTTGACCTGCTGACTGCTGACTGGGCTTTGACTGGCCCCACCAGTCAGTGGCTAGGGCTAGCTCTGACTGAGTATAAAAAGTAATTGCACTGTTTAAATTCGGTTTAAATAATTCCAGTAATTTCTGAAAATTGCTTAAATCTTTGAAAAATCATAGAAAATTAACCGTAGCTCGGATCGAAAAACTTTCTACATGAAAGTTGCTCAGAATGTCGAGACGAATCCGAATACGTGGTCAAAATGCTTGACCATCACTCCTATCTATCTGAACATGGAACCTTCCCCTCCGGTTCAGTATACTGAATTCTGCCTAAACGTCGGGAAAATATCCCAGATATTTTCCCGATTTGTCTGCGACATATAGCAAATGCATTAGGTCACCACTAACGCTGAATATCGTCATGCCTTGCATCTGTGTTGCATTATTTGCCTTTATTTATTGTTTCTTCACCCTCTTCTTCCGATAGCCTCCGAGACCGACGCAGCTCAGGAGGCCGGCGACGCCTCTAACGATCCTTCTTTTGCCGCAGAGCAACCAGGCAAGCAAACCCCCTTGAGCATGCCTATATCACCTATTCTTTCCCCCTCCTGCTTGCATTAGAATTTGCTACTGCTCTGTTTTATCCTAATCTGCTGCATAGCCTGTTTTTGTAACTGGTATTGATACCTGCCTGCTAACCGAGATACTTAGTAAAATTTGGTTGGTAATCCATCTGTGGCCCCTCTTCTTGTTCTAGATGCCCCACTTAGTTACCTGTGATGTGATCGCCGGGCTGAGACCAGCACATCACCACACATCCCCTAAGTTGTTCGACTCCACAGAGTTATCCTCGAGTGCCGAGGGTGATACCTCTTATATCACTCCTGATGTGCCTCTGTGGTACAGCTAGTCGGTGGTGGGATACGAGGGTGATTCCTCTTTCACCATCTTCGACGATGCTTCTGTCGTGCAACCCCTCAAGTGTGAAACCATCGAGGGTGATTCCTCCGGGTTCACCTTGACGGTAGCATTGAGTGGGAATCCATCGAGGGTGATTCCTCCGGGTTCACCTTGACGGTAGCATTGAGTGGGAATCCATCGAGGGTGATTCCTCAGATTACCCTCTTCATGTTACGGACACACGGTTACATTTAACTATTGCCTCTTGTACTGTTATTGCGGGACTGAAGGGACAGCCGGTACCACCCCGGTAGAGGTGGACCTGAGTTCCCGACAGTCTCCTAGGAAATCGGGTTGACCTAGAGGGTACCCGCGAGATAATTACGAGGCGCGGCCGGGCAGGCAGAGACCGCCCTAGAGAGGGATGGGCCTGGCCCTTGTTACACTTCCTCGAGACGGGGCGACAGTAGTACTGATCGTCACCGCGAGCTCCTAATAATGCACTAACGGATTTGGGTATTGATCTGAGTTGGCCACTGGCCTATACGCACCACCACCACGCGGGATAATGGTTTAATGGGGCCCTCGACACCGTATGTATCAGCCGAAAGCTTTGTCAGACGTCCAGTTCAGCATTGTGGCCGGGTCGGATCGGCGCCCCAGAGGTGGTGCCTGGATCCACCTTGCGCAGAAGGACCCGGAGTGCACAGGGCGATGGCCCAAGACCCCTGAGCGCTTAGGATGTAGACTGGCGGGGACCTCTCTGCTGAGTTCTAGGTAGGGCTACGGAGTGTCGATCAGTCGAGGCAGGGCATGACCCAGGAAAGTGTGTCCAGCCAGAGTTAATCGAGCGTGTTGGGTAATAGTAGTGCACCCCTGCATGGAATATTATCTATTCGAATAGCCGTATCCACGGTAACAGGACGCTCAGTGTTGTATCCCGATCTTCTACAACTTGAACTGGATACGTGTTAATTAATTGGAAGCTCTGGGATCGCTTTCTCGCAGGGAGTCGAGGAAGGATCTCTAGGCTTTGCTACAACATGCTTGCTACTTTAATTATGTACTAATCTGCACTCTTCTTATGCTGCAAGACCGCTGAAGATGCTAGTCTTCGATAGGCTAGGCTTTTCCCCTCTCTTCTGGCATTTCTGCAGTCTAGTCCACATATACAGCCTTTCTTTGATACCGATGCATAAGTAGAATAGTTCTGATGTAAGTCTTGCGAGTACTTTGGATGAGTACTCACGGTTGCTTTGCTTCCCTTTTACCCCATACACGTTTGCTGTGACCAGATGTCGGAGCCCCGGAGTCAGCCGTCCCAGTCGACGACTACTACTACCCCTCTGGTGGAGCTTACTACTACGTGGAGACCGCCGACGACCAGGAGTACTTAGGAGGCTCCCAGGCAGGAGGCCTGCGCCTTTTCGATCGTTGTCGTTGTTTTGCCTCGCCTTCTTAAGGCTTATTCTGTTTATCTTTTATATCTGTACTCAGATATCTGACGCTTTCGCTGACGCTTGTATGCGCAAGCTTATGTATTCGAGCCCTCGAGGCCCCTGGCTTGTAATATAAAGCTTGTATGGCTTTTATTTATGTAGAGTTGTGTTGTGATATCTTCAAGTGAGTTCCTAGGCTTGATCGTGTGCATTTGCGTGTATGTTTAGCGCACGATTAAGTCAGGGGCATCACACCTAGCCCCCTTAATACAAGCGCAGGCTTTCACGGTCCAACCCGGCGCGCGCCGCTGAACTGCTAACGTTTGAAGAGCTTCGGCTGATACATACGACGCCGAGTGCCCATACTTATTCCTGCATGGTGGTTAGTGCGATAAGGCCAGAGGCCAACTCAGATCACATATCCTAACCCGTTAGTGCTCTGGGAGCTCACGGTGACAATCAGCGATCCACGATCTATGGTCCCGTCGCCCCGTCTCGTGGACTTACGGCAAGGGCTATGAATGCCCGGCCGTGCCACGTAATCATCACACGGGTACCCTCATGGTCAACCCGATTCCACATCACTCGCGGGTACCCCTCGGGGCCGACCCGACATTATCAAGTAACTGTAGGTAAAAGTCAGGGTAACCATGTGTTTATCTCATCAAGGGGGAATCCGAGGAATCACCCTCGTTGGAATCCTACTCGATGTAATCCGTCAAGGAGAACCAGGAGGAATCACCCTCGATGGTCCATACTTGAGGGGTTGCACGACAGAGTCATCATCGGGAAGGGGAGAGTGAGGAATCACCCTCTGCATCACCACCGATGTGCTATACTACAAAGATATCATCAGGAGTGCAGTACGAAATATCACCCTCGGCACTCGATAGTATCCCTGCAGAGTCGTACAACTAAGGGGGTGTGCGGTGATGTGTCGGTCTCTGCACATCGATCACAATGATCGAGGGCACCAGTAACAAAGCAGGGCAATAGGGACAAGGTGAGGGGTCACTGATGGATCACTATCCAACCTATTGTAAGCAGTTTAGGATGACAGGTAAAGTAACAACAGCATGTTACAAAAACAGGCTATGCATCAGAATAGGAGCAATCAATTATAGAAGCAAATTCTAATGCAAGCATGGGGGAGAAAGAATAGGCGATATTGGAATGATCAAGGGGGGTTTGCTTGCCTGGAAGCTCTGTTGAACGGGGCTGGTCGTCAGGGGCGTAGTCGTACTCGGCAGTAGCGTCGGTCTCGGGGTCTACCGGAGAGAAGAAGGGGAAGAAACAATAAATAAAAGCAAACAATGCTACACAGATGCATGGCATGGCAGTATGTTGTGCTAGGGGTGAACTAATGCAGCACTACACGTTGCAGACGGAGCAGGGGGATATTTTCCCGGCTTCGGGCATCTGTCAGACAGATGAACCGGAGGGGAAGGTTCCATGTTCGCATAGTTGTGGGTATGTGACAGATAAATGGAGGGCATATTCGGATTCGTCTCATTTTTCTGATCAACTTTCATGTAGAAAACTTTTTGATCCGAGCTACGGTTTAATTTCTATGATTTTTCAAAGTTTTAAACATTTTCTAAAATTGTTTTAATTAATTAAATCGACAGAAAAGGAATATGATGTCAGCATGATGTCAGTGTGATGTCAGCAGTCAACTCTAACCTTTGACTGGTCAACCTGACAGGTGGGGCCCCTCTGTCATAGACTAGACTAATTAAACAGCAGATTAAATTAACTAATTAATCTAATTAGTTAGTGGGACCCACTATCAGTGACTGTTTAGTTAGCAGATTAATTAACAAATTAATTAGCGTTTTTTTTAAACGTTTATTAGGGTGGGGTCCACGTGTCAATGACACGGGCTGCCCAGTCAGCAAAGTTGACTGGGTCAACCCAGTCAACTAGGCTCCACGGGGCCCACAGTCTGTGGCACAGGGGTGGGCCCCAGGCGGCCACGTCGGCGCCGTCACCGGAGACTGCTCCGGCGAGCTCTCCCGCGGCGGCCAAACTCTGGCGAGCTCGGAATCGCTCTACGGGGCACCAAATCACACGCGGTTTGGCTCTCTGGAATGGGCACATCGCGCCGATGGTGGCGGTCTCGCGGGTGGGGGCGGCCGGAATCAAGCGCGGCGACGACGGCGGGCGGTGGCGTTCTCGGGTGGCGCTCGGATTCGGCATTGCAGTGCGCACGCGAGCTAACTAAGCAGCGGGGCGGCATCTGCGGGGATCCAGGAGCAAGCTAGCGCGGTCGGGCGAGGCCGAAACGGCCCGGGAGCACGGGGACACCAGCAATGGTGGCGGCCGAAGCACGGTTATGGTGGCGGCCGCGCACGGGCCCGAAAGCGAGCGAGAAGAGGAGGGAGGAGAGGCGGGGCTCACAGCGGTCCCATAGGCGTGCAAAGGGTGGGCTCGGGGAGGCTCGACGGCGGTAGTCCGGGCGACGAGAGGGAGACGGTGGCCGCGTGCGTTACGGCGGCGAGGCCATGGCGCCGTTCGGGAGAGGGTGGGGAGCGAGAGAGGGAGAGAGTGAGGCAGCTAGGGTTTGTCCACGGGGACGAGGGAGGTCTTAAACGAGTGGGGCAGGGCGCGGCAACTCGTTGTCGACCAGGAGGAGAGGCGGGCCAGGCGCGGCGAGCACGGGCGCGGCGACAACGCGTGCGTGGGTGAACAGAGGAGGGAGAAGAGGGGAGTTGGGTCGGGCCTGCTCCTGTGCGGCTGTGATCTTAAGTGCACAGGGCACTTTTCCATTTCTTTTTCTGCCTCTTTTATTCCTTTCAGTTTTGCAAAATATTAGGCCATCAATACACTTTTGAAAAATGTGTAACCTGGCCAATTAAATATGTTGCAATATTTGGCAGAGACATAAAAAGGTTTGGGAGCAATATAATTTCATATGAATTTTATATTGCATTTAAAATGCCAAAAATGTGCTGATGGCTCTATTTTCAAGATGTTAGAGACATCTAGGGAATTTTGGTGATGTTGTTTTCCTGAACATAATTCACAATGGATTAGTTCCAAAATTATGAACATTTTAGTTCCTGGATTTGAACAACTTTTATTTTCACCTCATATTTGAATTTCAATTTGAAATGGAATTTGAAATGAGATATGATTCGAATGTGATTAAGCATTGTAAATCAAAATGACTTGACATGATTAATAGATGATCACTGTGCTCATCACCTAGGGGTGTTACAATTCTCCTCCTCTAAAAGAAATTCTCGTCCCGAGAATTCAGGAGGTAGAAGGGAAAAGATCGAGGCATTCCGGGAAGTCCTTCTGGAATTACCCTCTAGAAGTCGCGAACGACTAAAGCGTTTCAACTCATCATATTTAATGCCATGCATGTATGCAAAAGCCTATGATATGAATGAATACGATGCTCTCGAATTAAATTAAAATAGTAGGTGGTACAGAGTTAACAAGAAGAATACCCGTCACAGTAGCTGGCTGACCATGAGCTTCATTCAGATCAACATGGTAAGCTTGACCATGACCATAGGAAGGTCTGGCATTGTTGTTGCGGGGCTGGTTGTTGCCACGGCCATATCCACGGCCAGCAGGGGGAAGTATAAGCTGATTCTGGTTCTAAGAGCAGTCTCTGGAATGGTGACCTGGATGGCCACACTTGAAGCAGAGCCCGTCCTCGGGACGGAGAGCAGGAGCTCGAGGTAGTGGAGCCTAAGGTCTTGGCTGACCCGGCGGTGGAGGAGGTGCAGCTGGAGGGTACATGCCGTGAGGGATCCAGATACGATGCTTCTGCGATGACGAGCCCGAAGATGAGCCCGCTTCACGGGTGCGCTTACTATCCTTCAGACCTGTCTCAACCTAAATGGCTTTGTTCACCAAGGTGGCGAAGTCAGCAAAGTCGTGGACCAAGAGTGCCATCTTGATTTCAGAGTTGAGCCCTTCATGGAACTTCTCCTGTCTGCGAGCATCCGTAGCAATGTCTTCTTCAGCGTAGCGAGATAGTTCTAGAAATTCCCGCTGATAGGCTTCCACAGTCTTGCTGCCCTGGGTAAGGTTGCGGAACTCACGCTTCTTCCGGTCCATAACTCCCTGAGGAATGTAACGGGCAGGGAAAGCAGCTTGGAATTCCACCCAAGTGATGATGGTTCCAGCAGCTAAGGTCTGCCTATGAGTGTCCCACCATTGGGCTGCGGGACCCTTCAAAAAGTAGGATGCGGATGTGACATAGCTGGCAGGGGCCACATTAGCAGACTCCATTTCAAATGCGATGTCGCTGAGCCAGTCATCAGCATCAAGCGGCTGAACTGAGTTGCGGAAGATTGTTGGATTGAGACGCACAAACTCTTGCCGAGTTATTGGGGCAGGTTGCTGATTCTGAGCATTCTGGTTCAGGTTTGGGAACTGAGCCATGATTCCAGTCATGAACTGACGGTTCGGCTCGAATTGCTGCATCATAGCTGCCATATAGTCGGGCGGTGGTGGATTGTTGGCACCACGGCCACGACCATGACCTGCTAGTCTAACCATCCTGCTAAAGATTAACAGGGGGTAGTTTAGCAACGAGCATAGCAGTTGTATGGAATCATTCATGAGGTAACACGCACAACAAAAGGAAGTGCAATAGATACAACATCAAAGTCAACATGACATATAGATCCATACATAGGTTCGGTTACAAGCCAGCGTTACAACAACGAAAAGGAAAGCTAGACAACTAGGCGGCACGCAGGCACGCGGTGGAGGGATACAACAACGGGACATAGCGATAGCTAGATCAACGCTGGAAAGGACCACTGGAGCTAGGCAACTACATGTGATGACATAGGGTGCCCTCGATGTAGGGATCCTGCGCTCCGTGAACACTCTGGTGCAGAAACTGGTCCCGAACTAGAAGAAGAGGACCACGTGGAGGAGTACAACCTCCAACAGCAGGCCACTCAAGACCTGGTGGCATCTCCGTCCTGCGCGGGTAAAGAATGTACTCTGGGTGCATCCGTGCACTGACTGCTGGCAGCAACTGTGTCAGAGCGTCGTAAAGACGAGCACGAGTGGCGTGCAACTCGACAGCAAGAGCTCGGGCAGTGCGATCCAGAGCCTGAGTGTACTGAACGAAAACCTGCGGGTCATAATGACGCGACACGTAGGGAGTACAGACAGCAGTGTAGTATCCAGTCTCGTCCCCAGCGGGGGCATATGAGATGTATCTGAAAGCAGTCTCCTCCAAGCGACTGTTGTGCTCTCCATGGAGATGGGAAATAGTAGTATAGGCAGCATCATGGACTGCCATGTCAACAGTCACTCTAACACCATGGAAGGTGTGCAGCTCAGTGATGGAGTTGTTCTGCCGATCAAAGATACGAACCACAGCATGGTACTGCTCCTGGTTGAACTCGCGGTAGTCCTCGTAAACAGTGTACTCGGGGTACCAGCGATATCCCAGCCTAGTCAAGAGGTTGACCAGGATAGCAGGGAACCCAGTCGCATCGACAGCCATAGTCTGGCGCACAAGCTGTCTTGCGGGACGCATCTGAAACAAGGGAGTGCAAGATGTCAAACGACAGTGTGAGAAGCATATTATAGCATTGGAAGGAAATGTTTGCAGATAAATCCAGCTCTCCGGGTGAATGTAAACACGAGAACCTAATGTCAGTGTTAGTAAAATCTTTAACCCGAATGGAAGAGAGATCAGAGTCCCAGAGTAAGGAAGAGGAATAAAAGATCCTAATACCACCCATTGGCGACGTGGGCCCGTAAGCCACACAGCCATGTTAGTAAAACAGTTTTGAAAGACTAGACTCAACTTCGGCCAAGGAGTTGGAAAGGGGGATTCCTATAGGCAGTCGGCTCTGATACCAACTTGTGACGCCCCCGACTTGATCGTGCACTAATCATACACACAAATGCACATTATTAACCCTAAGGACTCACTTGAAGATATCACAACACAACTCTAACACAAATAAAAGTCATACAAGCTTTATAATACAAGCCAGGGGCCTCGAGAGCTCGAATACACAAGCTCGTGATCAACCGTCAGCAGAAGCAACACAATATCTGACTACAGACATAAAAGGGAAACAAGTTTGCCTTAAGAAGGCTGAGCAAAACAACGATACTGATCGAAAAGGCGCAGGCCTCCTGCCTAGGAGCCTCCGAATCTACTCCTGGTCGTCGGTCTGCACGTAGTAGTAGGCTCCACTAGTATGGTAGTAGTAGTCGTTAGCGGTAGCAGCTGATTCCTGGGCTCCGTCATCTGATCGCAGTAATCGCGTAGAAGGGAAAAAGAAGTAGCCAAGCAACCGTGAGTACTCATCCAAAGTACTCGCAAGACTTACATCAGAACTAATCTATGTATGCATCGGTATCAAAGAAAGGCTGTATCTATGGGTTAGACTGCAGAAATGCCAGAATAGGGGGAAAGCCTAGCCTATCGAAGACTAGCATCTTCAGAGTCTTGCAGCATTAGAAGAGTGCAGATTAGTACAATAATATAATAGTAGCATCAAAACAAGTAGCCACGCCCAGAGAACCTTTCTCGACTCCCAGCGAGAAAGCGATCCCGGAGCTAACATATTCAACCCATTTCTAGTTGTAGAAGATCGGGATATTTTCTGAGCGTCCTGTTACCGTGGACACGACTATTCGAATAGATATACTTCCCTACAGGTGTGCACTAACTTACCCAACACGCTCGATTTACTCTGGCCGAACACACTTTTATCAGGTCATGCCCGGCCTCGGCTGATCGACACATCGCAGCCCTACCAAGGCTCAAGAGAGAGGCCAGCACGCCGGTCTAACTCCTAAGCGCTCAGGGGTCTTGAGCCCATCGCCCTTTGCACTCCTGCACGTTGCGTACGCGGCCGGTGAGCAAACCTAGCCCCCTTAATACAAGCGCAGGCTTTCATGGTCCAACCCAGCGCGCGCCGCTCAACTGCTGACGTCTAAAGAGCTTCGGCTGATACATACAACGCCGAGTGCCCATACTTATTCCCGCGTGGTGGTTAGTGCGCTAAGGCCAGAGGCCTACTCAGATCACATATCCTAACCCGTTAGTGCTCTGGGAGCTCGCGGTGACAATCAGTGATCCACGATCTGTGGTCCCGTTGCCCCGTCTCGTGGACTTACGGCAAGGGCTAGGAATGCCCGGCCATGCCACGTAATCATCACACGGGTACCCTCATGGTCAACCCGATTCCACATCACTCGCGGGTACCCCTCGGGGCCGACCCGATTTTATCAAGTAACTGTAGGTAAAAGTCAGGATAACCGTGTGTTTATCTCATCAAGGGGGAATCCGAGGAATCACCCTCGTTGGAATCCTACTCGATGTAATCTGTTAAGGAGAACGAGGAGGAATCACCCTCGATGGTCCACACTTAAAGAGTTGCACGACTGAGTCATCATCGAGAAGGGGAGAGCGAGGAATCACCCTCTGCAATCACGACCGATGTGCTATACTACAAAGATATCATTAGGAGTGCAGTACGAAGTATCACCCTCGGCACTCGATAGTATCCCTGCAGAGTCGTACAACTAAGGGGGTGTGCGGTGATGTGTCGGTCTCTGCACATCGATCCCAATGATTGAGGGCACCAGTAACAAAGCGGGGCAATAGGGACAAGGTGAGGGGTCACTGATGGATCACTATCCAACCTATTCTAAGCAGTTTAGGATGACAGGTAAAGTAACAACATCAGGTTACTAAAACAGGCTATGCATCAGAATAGGAGCAATCAATTACAGAAGCAAATTCTAATGCAAGCATGGGGGAGAAAGAATAGGCGATATTGGAATGATCAAGGGGGGTTTGCTTGCCTGGAAGCTCTACTGAAAGGGGCTGGTCGTTAGGGGCGTAGTCGTACTCGGCAGCAGCGTCGGTCTTGGGGTCTACCGGAGAGAAGAGGGGGAAGAAACTATAAATAAAAGCAAACAATGCTACATAGATGCATGACATGGCAGTATGCTGTGCTAGGGGTGACCTAATTCAGCACTACACGTTGCAGACGGAGCAGGAAAATATTTGGGGATATTTTCCCGGCTTCAGGCATCTGCCAGACAGATGAACCGGAGGGGAAGGTTCCATGTTCGCATAGTTGTGGGCATGTGACAGATAAACGGAGGGCATTTTTGGATTCGTCTCGTTTTTCTGATCAACTTTCATGTAGAAAACTTTTTGATCTGAGCTATGGTTTAATTTCTATGATTTTTCAAAGTTTTAAACATTTTCTGAAATTGTTTTAATTAATTAAATCAACAGAAAAGGAATATGATGTCAGCAGTTAACTCTGACCTTTGACTGGTCAACCTGACAGGTGGGGTCCCTCTGTCATAGACTAGACTAATTAAACAACAGATTAAATTAACTAATTAATCTAATTAGTTAGTGGGACCCACTGTCAGTGACTGTTTAGTTAGCAGATTAATTAACAAATTAATTAACAGATTAATTAACGTTTATTAGGCTGGGGTACACGGGGCCCACAGTCAGTGACACGGGCTGCCCAGTCAACAAAGTTGACTGGGTCAACCCATTCAACTGGGCTCCACGGGGCCCACAGTAAGTGGCACAGGGGTGGGCCCTAGGCGGCCATGTCGGCGCGTTATCGGAGACTACTTCGGCGAGCTCTCCCGCGGCGGCCGAACTTCCGCGAGCTCGGAATCGCTCTACGGGGCACCAAATCACGCGCGGTTGGGCTCTCTAGAACAGGCACTTCGCGCCGCGTTTGATGGTGGCGGTCTCGCGGGCGGGGGCGGCCGGAATCGAGTGCGGCGACGATGGCGGGCGGCGGCGTTATCGGGTGGCGCTCGGATTCGGCCTTGCAACGCGCGCGTGAGCTAACTAAGCAGCGGGGCGGCATCTACGGGGCTCCAGGAGCAAGCTAGCGCGGTTGAGCGAGGCCGAAACAGCGCGGGAGCACAGGGACGGCAGCAATGGCGGCGGCCGGAGCGCGGTTACGGTGGCGGCCGCGCACAGGCCCGAAAGCGAGCGAGAACAGGAGGGAGGAGAGGCAGGGCTCACAGCGGTCCCGTAGGCGTGCAAAGGGTGGGCTCGGGGAGGCGAATCGACAACGGCAGTCCGGGTGCCCGAGCGGGGAAGGCAAGCTCCTAGGCGACGCTGTGGCGGCTCTGAGCTCCAACGAGTCGGGGTAGCCGACGTAGATGAGGTCGGCGAGGCGATTTGACACGGCGCGGTGACGAGACGGAGACGGTGGCCGCGTGCGTTACGGCGGCGAGGCCATGGCGCCATTCGGGAGAGGGTGGGGAGCGAGAGAGGGAGAGAGTGAGGCGGCTAGGGTTTGCCCAAGGGGACGAGGGAGGTCTTAAACGAGTGGGGCAGGGCGCGGCGACTCGCTGTCGACCAGGAGGAGAGGGGGGCCAGGCGCGGCGACAGCGCGCGCGTGGGTGAACAGAGGAGGGAGAAGAGGGGAGTTGGGCCGGGCTTGCTCCTGTGCGGCTGTGGGCTTAAGTGCACAGGGCACTTTTCCATTTCTTTTTCTGCCTCTTTTATTCCTTTCTGTTTTGCGAAATATTAGGCCATCAATACACTTTTGAAAAATATGCAACCTGGCCAATTAAATATGTTGCAATATTTGGCAGAGACATAAAAAGGTTTGGGAGCAATATAATTTCATATGAATTTTATATTGCATTGAAAATGCCAAAAATGTGTTGATGGGTCTGTTTTCAAGATGTTAGAGACATCTAGGGAATTTTGGTGATGTTGTTTTCCTGAACATAATTCACAATAGATTATTTCCAAAATTATGAGCATTTTAGTTCCTGGATTTGAACAACTTTTATTTTCACCTCATATTTGAATTTCAATTTGAATTGGAATTTGAAATGCGATATGATTCCAATGTGATTAAGCATGGTAAATCAAAATGACTTGACATGATTAACAGATGATAACTGTGCTCATTACCTAGGGGTGTTACAGGCAGAGTACCAGAAAAGGCCTCCAGATGGGATCGCAGAAGAACAGAGGCTTGCGGTGGCGGAAAGGTTTTCTCTTCTGTCTCCCTAGTATATTGGGAATATTTGGGAATTTATAGCGCTGGAATTAGGTCAGGAGGGGCTACAAGGGGCCCACAAGCCTGGGGGCGCGCCTACCCCCCTGGGGCGCCCTCTAGGCTTGCCGCCTCCTCGTGGCTCTTCTAGTCTTCTCCCGAAGCTTCGTGGGTCTCTTTTGCTCCAGAAAAAATAATCCAAAGTTTTTTTCTCATTTGGACACTTTTTGATAATGATTTTCTGAAAAGGCAAAAAAAGCAGAAAACAGCAACTGGCACTGGGCACTGGGTTAATAGGTTAGTCCCAAAAAATGATATATAATGGCATATAATTGCATATAAAACATCCAAGATTGATACTATAATATCATGGAACAATCAAAAATTATAGATACGTTGGAGACGTATCAATTCACCATATATCAGTCACAACCTCGGGCGATACACAACAGCTCCAATTCATCAATGTAATGTAGGCATGTATTCTGTATATAGTCATACGTGCTTATAGTAAGAACTTGCATGACATATTTTGTCCTACCCTCCTGTGGCAGCGGGGTCCATAAGGAAACTAAGGGATATTAAGGCCTCCTTTTAATAGAGAACCGGAACAAAGCATTAGCACTTAGTGAATACATGAACTCCTCAAACTACGGTAATCACCGAAAAGAATCCCAATTATTGTCACCTTGGGGTATGCGGATCATAACACGTAATAGGTGCATATAACTTGCAAGATAGGATCAAGAACACAAATATATTCGTGAAAACATAAAGGGTTCAGATCTAAAATCATGGCACTCGGGCCCTAGTGACAAGCATGAAGCATAGCAAAGTCATAGCAACATCAATCTCAGAACATAGTGGATATTAGGGATCGAAGCCCTACCAAATTGACTCGATTACATGATAAATCTCATCCAACCCATCACCGTCCAACAAGCCTACGGAGGAATTACTCACGCGCGATGGTGAGCATCATGAAAATGGTGATGGAGGATGGTTGATGATGACGACGGTGTCGAATCCCCCTCTCCGGAGCCCCGAACGGACTCCAGATCAGCTCTCCCGATGAAGAATCGGAGGTGGCGGTCGCTCCATATCGTAAAACGCGATGAAACTTCTTCTTCTATTTTTTTCTTAGGGAAAGTGAATTTATAGCGTTGGAATTACGTCAAACGGCCGCCTGTGGGCCCCACAAGGCATCAGGGCGCGCCCTAGGGGGGGGTCGCGCCAATAATTTTTATATATTCCATAAAAATTCTCCAAAAAAATTCATCCAATTCTGAGAACTTTGATTTCTGCACAAAAACAACACCATGGTAGTTCTGCTGAAAACAGCGTCAGTCCGGGTTAGTTTTATTCAAATCATGCAAATTAGAGTCCAAAACAAGAGCAAAAGTGTTTGGAAAAGTAGATACGATAGAGACGTATCAACTCCCCCAAGCTTAACTCATGGCTTGTCCTCAAGCAATTCAGTTGACAAACTGAAAGTGATAAAGAAAAACTTTTACAAACTCTTTTGTTCTTGTATCCGTATATAAGCTTAAATAGCACCCAAGTTTTCAGCAAAGATCATGAACTAACCATGCTCATAGTAACACTTAGGAATTATGTTTACTCATATCAATGGCATAATCAACTAGTGAGCAATAATAACATATCTCAAACGCCAATAATTTGTCAAAACAATCATGATATAATATGATAACATGATATCTCGCTAGCCCTTTCTGAGACCGCAAAACATAAATGCAGAGCACCTCCAAAGTTCAAGCAGCAACTAAACATTGTAATTCAGGGTAGAAAAGATCCAGTCATGATGCACACAACATTAACTATACTCAATGCATAAGGATGACAATAGTGCTCTCAGGATTGGTGCTTATAATGAGAAGGTGAGACTCAACAATAAAAGTAAAATAACATAAAGGTAAATAGATAAGCCCTTCGCAGAGGGAAGCATGGATTTGCAGCGGTGCCAGAGCTTGAAGCTTAAATTAGAGATGAAAACAATTTTGAGAGGTGTACTTTTCCTGTCAACGTTACGACCAAGAATTTTCAATATCTTCCATGCTAAACACATTATAGGCGGTTCCCAAGCAGAAAGGCAAAGTTTACTCCCTCTCCACCATACCAACACAAGCCATGGCTAGCCGAATTCACGGGTGCCCTCCATACCAACAACTTTCCGGGGGAGTTTGTTGCATTATATAATTTTTTTCATTTTGATAGTAGGACTGGGCATCCCAAATACCAGCCTCTCTCATGCAATGACATGTGAATAAACACTCATATGAGAATAACCTATTTAGGATGGAAGATAATGAATGCCCCTTGTCACTCCATGAGCGGTACGGGCACACAAAATAGATATTCGTTTGAATGTCTAGAGGTGGCACATGCAAATTTACTTGGAACAACAGAGTAATATCGCATATAGGTAGATATAGTGGACCCATCTGGAACAACTTTGGTTTAAAGGTTTCGGATGCACAAGCACTAATCCCGCTTAGTACAGGCGAAGGCTAGCAAATAGATTGAGAAGCGACCAACTAGAGAGCGAAAACAGTCATAATCATGCATTGAGAATAATTAACATTGAATACTAGCATGAGTAGGATATAGACACCCTGAACATAAATATCGTGGAGGCTCTGTTGGTTTTGAATCAACTACATGTATGAACATGTGCCAAGTCAAGCCACTCGAAACATTCAGAGGAGGATACCATATTAACATACTACATCATAACCATTTTAAAGCATGTTGACATCTAAAATACATCATTATCCGCTACTAGCTACTTAAGCATGGCATGAGCAACTATAATCTCTAATTGTCATTACAAACATGTTTACTCATAATATGCTGAATCATGGGCACTGAGTTAAACATATTTACAAAAACAAAAACAACAAGAGTTCATACTAGCTTTTCCTTGCCACAGTCACTTCATCAAATCATCGTCATTATTGCCTTTCACATGCACGACCGAATAATATGGAAATAATAATAGTGCAAGACTGTCGTGGACTAAGATGGAATCTATAAACACTTTATTCAAAGGATAAGACAAGGTAAAATTGGCTCTTCGCTAGATCAACAATAAAGCATATGAGAGTCACTCATCATTTTCATCATGGTCTTCTCTTCTGACAACTCAACGAAAGGAAAAGAAATTCAGAGAAACACAATGAAATATTTTTGGAGTTTTAAGTTTTTCTGAAGAAAGCAGATTAAAAAGGAGAAATGAAAAGCGAGAAAAACTATTTTAATGGGAGAACTCCCAACAAACAAGAAAAGAAGAAACGAGAAATCTTTTTGGGTTTTCTTTTAATACTACAAGCTAACTACACAAGAAAGAAAAACCGAAAAGAAGCAGGAAATATTTTTGGATTTTCAAAGTTTTTCAAACACACAAGAAGAAAGCGAAAATAAAACTAACATGGATATACAATAAAAAAGGATGAACACCGACAACTGGAATGAATGAGTGAACATAAATGTAATGTTGGTGAGAGATACATACTCCCCCAAGGTTAGGCTTTTGGCCTAAGTTGGTAATCACCACCCGTAGTATCCATCAGGACCGGGCGGATAGTACTGAGGCGGAGGCACTTGAGCGTCCCACTTCTGGACCTCGTTCTCCACTGCAACCAACTCGTTCCTATAAGCTGTTATCTGTGCCGGCATGATGGTGTATCGGTTCCTGGCATGAGAGTCAAACAAAGAGGGTGCAGACAACGGGATAATATTGTGAGTTCTCTCACTGAAAATCAGGTTATATCGAATGTAGTGAGAAGGCTCCGGTTCATCAATAAAGTGGTGATCAATCATGCACTGTTGGTCTAAATAAACCTTAGGCAGCAAATAATCATTTGGGCGAATAGCAACATGAAAGCTTTTTGCGAGGCGCGAAGCATAAATACCGCCATGAACTTTACCCCTAGTCCTATTAGTGTGTAGGCGGCATGCAATGATTGCGCCCAAGCTAAAAGTGTTATCACCATAGAGTGCACGGCGTAAGATGGCGAGGTCAGGGGCGCTGAGCATACCACCTTCCTCCCTGGCAGTCAAACATTTCCCTATGACTAAAGCAAAGTAGTGCACAGCAGGAAAATGCAAACTGGTGACCCGGGCTTTCGACACGCCCCTAAATTCTCCCACAGTCAAAGTGCGAAGGAAGTCCTTGGGATGAGGCTCCCTCAAATCCCCATCAGAAGGGATCAAGAATATCTCACAAAACTCAGCTAGCGCTAACTCATAATGTTCAGCATATAAATCGAAACGCGCCATGGGGATATCGAGCCAAGGCATAAAATAAAAAATTTGCATAAAGGAATTTGTAAGGATGTGGTGCAGGTCACACTCATCTGTGAGGAAGTCGGTTAGCCTGACGTTCACAACAAATTGTGCGAACTCTTGATGGAACCTGGCTTCGTTCATGAAGGTGTCGTGCGGCCACTCGCACGGTCGGACCTCCGTCCTGCGCGGAATGTTGAGGTCATGGTCAGGGGTATCCCCAAGGACACCCTTGGAGCTCCAGCTCGAAGAACCTCTCTGGAGGAAGTTCATTTTCTTAAGAATAAATTTCTGAAAATTTTTGGACCACAAAAAGATGTTAACAAAACTTCACGAAATTGGTAACAACTACTCCTACAAGTGCCCAGAGGCTATATCAAGCATTCAAACTACTTAGAACTCAAAGAATTCAACATGTAAGCTCATTTTTAGTGGCACCAATAGCAGCAATTTATGCAAAATATAATCCACTAGAACAAAAATTAATTGGAGCAATGGGAGAGTCACATACCAAGGAGCAATCCCCCAAAACAGTTTCGGAAACGGAGCTCCGAGCAAAGAGATCGAAAATCTCAGGTTTGGGAGCAAGAACATGAGAGAGAGAGCTACCCCAATTTTTTTCTGGAGGTAGAAGATGAAGTGGGCTGAAGAGATAAGTGAGTGGGTCCCTGTGGGACCCACACGACATCTTGGCGTGCCCCTAGGGGTTGGCCGCGCCCTGTTGCCTTGTGAGCAACAGGAGCACCTCCCCGATTTGTTCTCAGTGCCAAAAATTCTTATATATTCTAGAAAATATCATGTTAAATTTTTATTGCATTCTGAGCACTTTTATTTTTGGGTAATTTTTTATTGCACGGATAATTCAGAAAACAGGATAATCATGGCAATTTTACTTTATTAAACTATAAATAACAGTGAGCAAACTATGGTTATAGAAGGTTGTGCTTACTAAATTCATCGACTACATACCCCTCAAAAAGAATCCATTAATAAGGTTGATCAAATCTTATTAACAAACTATTTCCGAGTGACATGAAACCGAAGAATTTTCGTATAACACTAAGTTACCTCAACGGGGATATGCATCTCCCCAACAATAAGAATCTCATATTTCTTTTCGACGGTAGGAAGAGGAAATTTGAATCCTCCAATAGTGATTATCGAAACCTTTTCAATAATATTAAAACCATTCACTGAAGTTTGTTTCTTCAGGAAATAAACCGTATGCTCATTACCATTGACATGAAAAGTAACCTTACTTTTGTTGCAATCAATAACAGCCCCTGCAGTATTCAAAAAGGGTCTACCAAGGATAATCGACATGTTGTCGTCTCGGGCATATGAAGAATAACAAAGTCCTTTAAGATAGTAACATTTGCAACAACAATGGGCACATCCTCGCAAATTCCAATAGGTATAGCAGTTGGTTTATCAGCCATTTGCAAAGATATTTCAGTAGGTGTGAGCTTATTCAAATCAAGTCTTTTATATAAAGAGAAAGGCATAACACTTACACCGGCTCCTAGATCACATAAAGCAGTTTTAACATAACTTCTTTTAATGGAGCATGGTATAGTAGGTATTCCAGGATCTCCTAAATTTTTAGGTACTCCACCCTTAAAAGAATAATTTGCAAGCATTGTGGAAATTTCAGCTTCAGGTATCTTTCTTTTATTAGTAACAATATCTTTCGTATATTTAGCATATGGAGGCATCTTGAAAATAGCAATCAAGCGAGTGCGCAAAAAGACAGGTCTAAGCATTTTAACAAAGCGCTCAAAATCTTCCTCATCTTTATTTTTAGATGGTTTGGTAGGAAAGGGCATAGGTTTTTGAACCCAGGGTTCTCTTTCTTTTCCATGTTTTCTAGCAACAAAGTCTCTTTTATCATATCTTTTATTCTTAGGAGGTGGGTTATCAAGATCAACAGTAGGTTCTATTTCTACATCATTATCTGGTTGAGCATCAACATGAACATCATTATCATTATCATTATCACTAGGTGTATGTTCATTACCAGATTGTGTCTCAGCATCAGAAATAGAAACATCATTTTGATTCTCAGGAGGTTTTCTATTTCAGGTTCACTAGAAGCATGCAAAGTCCTATCATTTTTCTTTTTCTTTTTCTTCTTAGATGGACTAGGTGCATCAATGTTAACTCTTTGAGAATCTTGTTCAATTCTTTTAGGATGACCTTCAGGGTATAGAGGATCCTGAGTCATTCTACCTCCTCTAGTAACAACTCTAATAGCATGATCATTCATTTTATTATTCATCTCATCGAGCAAATCATTTTGTGACTTATCTATTTGTTCTAACTGAGTCTGAACCATAGAAGCATGTTTACTCAAGCCCTTAACATCATTAGCAATTCTAAACATCAAATCACTCAAGCGATCAATCATGATGGCATTTCGTTTTAATTAATTGCTAACATACATATTGAAATTCTCTTGCTTAACAATGTAGTTATCAAATTCATCCAAGCATTGACTAGCTGATTTATTATAGGGAATATCACCTTCATCGAATCTACGAAGAGAATTTACCTCTACTACCTATGTCGGGATATCAAGTCCATGTATTTCTTCAATAGGTGGTAGATTCTTAACATCTTCAGCTTTAATATCTTTTTCCTTCATAGATTTCTTAGCTTCTTGCATATCTTCTGGACTGAGGAATAGAATACCTCTCTTCATTTGAGTTGGCTTAGGAGGTGGTTCAGGAAGTGTCCAATCATTATCATTCTTTACTATATTATTCAATAGTTCTTCAGCCCGTTCAACAGTTCGTTCCTTGAAAACACAACCAGTGCAACTATCTAGGTAGTCCCTAGATGCATCGGTTAGTCCATTATAAAAGATATCACGTATTTCATTTTTCTTAAGAGGGTGATCAGGCAAAGCATTTAGTAATTGGAGAAGCCTCCCCCAAGCTTGAGGGAGATTGTCTTCTTCAATTTGCACAAAGTTAAATATTTCCTGTAAGGCAACTTATTTCTTATGAGCAGGAAACTATTTTTCAGAGAAGTAATATATCATATCCTGGGGACTACGCACACAACCAGGAGCTAGAGTATTAAACCATATCTTAGCATCACCCTTTAATGAGAAAGGAAACAACTTAAGAATATAGTAATAGCGTATTTTTTTCTCATGAGCAAATAGGGTGGCAATATCATTCAATTTAGTAAGGTGTGCCACAACAGTTTCAGTTTCATAACCAGGAAAAGGATCAGATTCAACCAAAGTTATTAACTCAGGATCGACAGAGAATTTATAATCCTTATCAGTAACAAATATAGGAGAGGTAGCAAACTTAGGATCATATTTCATGCTCTCCATCATAAACTTTTCTTTAAGCTTAGCCAGTAATTTTCTAACATCATCTCTATCACTACAAGCAAGGATCTCTCTAGCTATTTCTCCTTCTAAAACATAGCCCTCTGGTATCTTAGTCATTTCAACTCTAGTAGGCAAGCTAGGCATAATAGGTGAATCATAATTTTCATCAGTTTCATCAATTTCAGCATTCTCAATTTCTTTCGCTTTAGCAATTTGTTCATCAAGAAATTCACCTAGTGGCACAGCATCATCAAGCATAGTACTAGCATCATCAATAGTTTCATTTATAGCAGAAGTAGTATCATCAATTACTTGCGACATATCAGAATGAATAATAGGTGGTGGTGTCGCAAGCCTACTCAAAACAGAAGGTGAATCAAGTGCAGAGTGTGATGGCAGTTCCTTACCTCCTCTAGTCATAGAGGGGACGATCTTAGTCTTAGCGTCTTTCAGATTCTTCATAGTGATCAACAGATATAAATCCCAACTAATTTAACAGATAGAGCTGTGCTCCCCGGCAACGGCGCCAAAAAAAGGTCTTGATAACCCACAAGTATATGGGATCGCGACAGTCTTCGAGGGTAGTACACCCAAATTTATTGATTCAACACAAGGGGAGCCAAAGAATATTTGTGAGTATTAGCAGTTGAGTTGTCAATTCAACCACACCTGGAGAACAAATATCTGTAGCAAAGCACTTAGTAACACAGTAGTATGATAATTTTGATAGTAGCCGGAATAGTAGCAATAGTAACAGTAACGGTAACAGTAGCAGCTTTGTTGTGATTGTAACACCAGCAGTAGCAAAGTAACTTAGTAGAAACCAATATGAGAAAAGCATAGGCATTGGATCGGTGTTGGATACTTATGTTGGATGACATTCACCATATAACAGTCACAACCTAGGGCGATACACAACAGCTCCAATTCATCAATGTAATGTAGGCATGTATTCCGTATATAGTCATACGTGCTTATAGTAAGAACTTGCATGACATATTTTGTCCTACCCTCCCGTGGCAGCGGGGTCCATAAGGAAACTAAGGGATATTAAGGCCTCCTTTTAATAAAGAACCGGAACAAAGCATTATCACTTAGTGAATACATGAACTCCTCAAACTATGGTAATCACCAGAAAGAATCCCAATTATTGTCACCTTGGGGTATGTGGATCATAACACGTAATAGGTGCATATAACTTGCAAGATAGTATCAAGAACACAAATATATTCATGAAAACATAAAGGGTTCAGATCTGAAATCATGGCACTCGGGCCCTAGTGACAAGCATTAAGCATAGCAAAGTCATAGCAACATCAATCTCAGAACATAGTGGATACTAGGGATCAAAGCCCTAACAAATTGACTCGATTACATGATAAATCTCATCCAACCCATCACCGTCCAGCAAGCCTATGGAGGAATTACTCACGCCCGATGGTGAGCATCATGAAATTGGTGATGGAGGATGGTTGATGATGACGGCGGTGTCGAATCCCCCTCTCCGGAGCCCCAAACGGACTCCAGATCAGCCCTCCCGATGAAGAACAGGAGGTGGCAGCGGCTCCGTATCGTAAAACACGATGAAACTTCTTCTTCTATTTTTTTCTCGGGGAAAGTGAATTTATAGCGTTGGAATTAGGTCAGACGGCCGCCTATGGGCCCCACAAGGCATCAGGGCGCGCCCTAGGGGGGTCGCGCCAATAATTTTTATATATTCCATAAAAATTCTCCAAAAAGTTTTGTCCAATTCCGAGAACTTTGATTTCTGCACAAAAACAACACCATGGTAGTTCTATTGAAAACAGCATCAGTCCGGGTTAGTTTCATTCAAATCATGCAAATTAGAGTCCAAAACAAGAGCAAAAGTGTTTGGAAAAGTAGATATGATGGAGACGTATCATGCCTCAAGGCGAGCAACAGGAGCATATGTTTCACCGAAATCAATACCTTCTACCTGTGTATACGCTTGAGCAATAAACGCGCTTTGTTTCTCACAAGAATGCCATTTTCATGTTGCTTGTTTCGGAAGATTCATTTTGTGCCGATGATATTGTGCTTCTTGGGATTCGGTCGATTGATACGTCCATTTTGCATCATGTTTTCCTACTGATATTTATAATGTTTTTGCTCATTATTTCACTTTATGATGCAATCCTAATGCCTTTCTCTCTTAATTTGCAAGATTTAAATGGAGAGGGAGATTACCAGCAGCTGGAATTCTGGACCTAAAAAGCTACAACAGAGATACCTGTTCTACGGAGCTCCAAATGACCTGAAACTTCACGAGGATTTCTTATCGAATATATGAAAAATACTGGAACAAAGAAATACCAGAGGGGCCCACCAGTTGCCCACAAGGCAACAGGGCGCGGCCACCCCCTGGGCACGCCCTGATGCCTTGTGGGGCCCACAGCTAGCCTCTGTCCCCCTCGTTGTGCTATATGAAGCCATTTACCCTAAAAAATAGGAGGAAGACTTTTGGGACGAAGCGCCGCCGTCTCGAGGCAGAACTTGGGAAGGAGCACTTTTGCCCTCCGGCGGAGCGATTCCACTGGGGATACTTCCATCCGAGAGGGGGAAATCGAAGCCATCGACATCATCAATGTTCCTCTCATCGTGGAGGACCAATCTTCATCAACATCTTCACCAGCACCATCTCATTTCAAACCCTAGATCATCTCTTGAATTCAATCTTTGTCTCAAAACCTCAGATTGGTACCTGTGGGTTGCTAGTAGTGTTGATTACATCTTGTAGTTGATGCTAGTTGGCTTATTTCTTGGAAGATTATATGTTCAGATCCTTAATGACATTCAATACCCCTCTAATCTTGAACATGAATATGATTTGTGAGTAGTTACGTTTGTTCTTGAGGACATGGGAGAAGTCTTGTCATAATTAATCATGTGAATTTGGTATTCGTTCGATATTTTGGTGATATGTATGTTGTTGCTTCCTTTAGTGGTGTCATGCATGTGAACGTCGACTACATGACAATTCACCATACTTGGGCCTAAGGGAAGGCATTGTGGAGTAATAAGTAGATGATGGGTTGCTAGAGTGACAGAAGCTTAAATCCTAGTTTATGCGTTATTCCGTAAGGGGCTGATTTGGATCCATATGTTTCATGCTATGGTTAGATTTGTCTTAATTCTTCTTTCGTAGTTGTGGATGCTTGCGAGAGGGGATAATCATAAGTGGGATGCTTGTTCAAGTAAGGATAGCACCCTAGCACCGGTCCACCCACATATCAAATTATCAAAGTAGCGAACGCGAATCAAATAAACATGATGAAAGTGACTAGACGATAATTCCCATGTGTCCTCGAGAACACTTTGCTTTATATAAGAAACTGTTCTGGCTTGTCCTTTGCTATAAAAAGGATTGGGCCACCTTGTTGCACTCTTGTTACTATTGCTACTTGTTAGTCGTTATGAATTACCTTGCTATCAAACTATCTGTTATCGCTACTTTCAGTACTTGTAGAGAATACCTTGCTGAAAACCGCTTATCATTTCCTTCTGCTACTTGTTGGGTTCGACACTCTTACTTATCGAAAGGACTACGATTGATCCCCAATACTTGTGGGTCATCATCGATCGACTAATTCCCATACATCATTAAATTCGAATTGCACCAACTCCTCTTGCATAGCATTCATCTAGTCAGGATCATTCATGGCTTCTTCATACTTGGTGGGTTCTGTCAATGAGACAAAGGAGAAACTCCCATAGCATTTAGCCAAACGAGTGCAACAACGAGTTGTGGGTCGGTAACCTAGATTCTGGAGATCTTCGAGAATTTATGCAGGGTCAACTCGATTTGCCACTCGTGGATGAGAACTTCCTTATGGATGATCATTTTCATTTTCCCCAGTATCAGCATATGAATTGGCATTGCACTACCATTTTCATCAGGATTGCCATAAGCTCGGCATTTACATTTGGGTTGCCATTTGTGTTCGGAGCGGCATTTTCTTCGGCAGTAGCTTGACGTGTTCTTCTTCGAACCGCAGGAGCATCTTCATCAAAAGAATCAGGAGCAATTCATTCGACTGGCCTGACGTCGCCAATGGCCATTTGCCGAATAGCATCCGAAATCGGTGGTTCATCTACCACATTTGGTAGGTGTTCCTTTTGAGAGCCGTTAGATTCATCAAACCGCACATTTACCGTTTCCATCACTTTCCCGTGGTGAGAGTTATAGGCATGATAAGTATGCGAGTTCGAGCCAAACCAATAAGAAAACCTTCATGAGCCTTAGGTGCAAATTTGGAATTGTGATTCATGACACGAATATAGCACGGTGCACCGAAAACACGTAAGTAAGAAACATTCGGTTTCTTGCCAGTGATAAGCTCATATGAAGTTTTCTTTAGGAACTTGTGAAGATAAACATGATTCACAACATGACAAGCAGTGTTAATAGCATCAGCCCAGAAGCGAATAGGAGTTTTGTACTCACTGAGCATTGTTCTAGCCATTTCGATGAGACTTCTATTCTTTCGCTCAACCACTTCATTCTGCTGGGGAGTGTATGCGACATAGAACTCATGTGTTATACCATTTTCATCGAGAAAATCCTCGATATGAGTATTTTTGAACTTAGTACCATTGTCGCTTCTGACGTGCTTGATTCCCACATCATATTCATTTTGGGCCTTCTTGGCGAACCTTTTGAAGATGTCTTGGGTGCAAGTCTTGTCTTCGAGAAAGAATACCCAAGTGTATCGAGAGAAATCATTGACAATAACCAGACCATAATGACTGCCACCGAAGCTAGCATAGTTCTGAGGCGCGAATAAGTCTATATGAAGAATTTCCAAAGGTCTTGTCCTAGTCATGACGTTTTTTTATGAATGGTGCTTCTTGGCCAATTTGCTGGCCTCACACGCACCGCAGAGACGATTCTTATCGAACTTTGCATCAGGAATGCCTCGAAGATTATTTTTGTTCACAAGAGTCTATAAATTCCTCCTACCTGCATGACCAAGTCCTCAGTGCCACAGCCATCCTTCAGCTGTAAACAAGTTTGGACTGAGGGACCCTTAGAGAAATCCACAATATACAAATCACCTTTTCTATTTCCCTCAAAGATGAAGGAATTGTCAGTGGCCATAAAGACAATGCATTTGGTGATGGAAAATAGAACTAGCATGCCCAGATCACATAGCTTGCCAACTGACATAAGATTGAATCCAAGAGACTGAACTAGTAAAACATCGTCAATGTTCTTGTAGGATATAGCAATTTTACCTAGCTCGATTACCTTTCCTTTGTTGTTGTCACTGAAACTTATATATTTCTGAGATGAAGCAGTTAAGTTGGGGTCGACAAACAACGACTTGTGTCCGATCATATGACTAGTGCATCCACTATCCATGATCCATTCAGTGCACCCGGAGACATAGTCCTGCAGAAGAATCAGGCTTTCTTAACCACCCACATCTTTGCAGGTGGCTTTCAAAACATATGAGCGAGCAGGATATGATTTATTTTGATAACCATAAGAGTTGTTTCTCGAAGGAGTGTGAGCATAATCAAAGGAGTACGCATTGAAATTCATTCCTGACGAATGAGCATAGTGGTTAGATGAGGTATGCATGTTCTGTCGAGCCTTTTCAAGGATGTATCGAGCATTTTCAACCTGCATGGTTAGTAACACGGTAAAGGGAAATGCCTCAATAGTTTTCTTAGGCACCAAGATAGTTTTCTTTGGGGGGGCCATTCCTGCTATTCGGTCCAACATAGCAAGCAACAGCCTCATCACGTTGGTTTTTGAACAACTTATGGTTGTCCAGAGAATCATCATAAGAATATTCAGGAATAGGACAGTCATATCCTGAGAGCAAAGCAGGGTCGAGCTTTTTTCTCTTGGCAGGCACCCACACAGTGCGATGATATTGATCAGGTTCCTAGTAGGAGCCATTCTCATTAAGTTTCCTTTCGAAACCGATTCCTTCCTTTCTGGGATTTTTGTGAAGAATGGATTCCTTCAGAACATCACAAAGGGTTTGATGCCCTTTGAGACTCTTGAACATTCCTGTCTGAAGAAGTCAACCTAGCATTTTCATCAGATACAACTCCATTTTCCTCGATAGAGGGTTTATCATTCACAAACGATTCAGCATTGGTTTCAGCATTACTGCGTTCCAGACATATTATGCAAGGTGGTACAAGCACTTCAGGTTTCACCTTGAGTTGTTGGGTGAGAAGAGAATTTTCTCTAATCAAATCATCATGAGCCTCTCTTAGCGACTTGAGTTCCTATTTCCTTTTTAGGTAATCATAAGCCAATCTCTCGTGGTTAGCGGAGAGAAAATCATGATGATTCGTCAGTTCTTCCATTTGTGACACGAGAGTGGAAAACTCTTCTTTCAATGACTGGTTTTTGTCCATCTCCTCAACCAACAACACTTTGGATTTCCTAAGGGTTTTCTCAATTTTCTCGTGAGAGTTTTGTTGCTTCTTAGCAATTTTTATCAGTTTAGCATGGTCATCCTCATTCGAAGAAAATTGATCACTGGTGTAAACCTTGTGATGTTTGGAGGGTACCTTTTCCTTTGAGGCCTTGGACATGAAGCAGTAGCAGGAGACTCATTGTCGCTTGAATGAGACTCGAAGATGTTCGACGGTGGGGTAGTAACACATGCTATGCCAGCCATGCCGGAGTGTGAATCATCATCGGAATTAGCAACTTCTTCGAAGTCGGATGACTCTTCTTCATCAGAGTTGATAACCCACAATTATAGGTGATCGTTTGTAGCCTTTTTCGATAAGTAAGAGTGTTGAACCCAACGAGGAGCTAAAGCTAGAATTAATATTCTCTCAAGTTTTATCGACCACTGATACAACTCTACACACACCAATGTTCGCTTTACCTAGAAACATGTAATAAAACTAGACATACTTTGTAGGTGTAGTTGGATACGTTTGCAAGATAATAAAGAACGTGAAAATAAAAGTTAGGTGCTGTTTTAATAAAATTACAATTAAGTTAGTATAGCGAGTGTGGAAAAGTGGTGCTAGGATTTACGGAATTGTCCCTAAGCAATTGGCTAGGTTACTACACCGATAGCAAGTTTTTATGTTAGAGAGGCCACTGCTAGCATGTCATCCCTTACTTGGAATTCTATGCACTTATGATTGGAACTATTAGCAAGCACCCGCAATTAGTAAAGTTCATTAAGGTAAAACCCAACCATAGCATTAAGATATATCAGTCCCTCTTCAATCCCGTATGAATCAATTTCTATGGTAGGAAGAAGCTTCTGTCACTCTTGCCCTCCAGTGCATAGTCCTATCAACATACAACTAGCCTTATGGTGTGATCCACGCATGCGCTCATATGATGGGCACCAAAGGACAGCAAAATAACCACAAGCAATTTACACCAATCATAGCAATTCACCAATTACCCATAGGATAACAAAAATCTACTCAAACATCATAGGATGGCAACACATCATTGGATAATAATATGAAGCGTAAAGCACCATGTTCAAGTAGGGGGAGAGGGTTGCAGGAGAGTGGACCACTAAATATAGATGAAGGAATGTGATGGAGGTGTTGATGAAGATGACGGAGTTGTTGGAGTAGATCGCCGTCACACGATGGTTCCCCCGGCGGGCGTTCCGGCGCCGCCGGGAGAGAGGGGGAGAGAGCCCCCCTCCTTCTTCTTCTTACTTGGTCTCCCCCCTAGATGGGAGGAGGGTTTCCCCTCTGGTCCTTGGCTGACATGGCTCCCGGATGGTAGGAGACCCTCCGAGATTGGATCTCTCTCTATGTTTCTCTTCTGTTTCACGTTCCTGTTTTCTGGCCCTTCACCGTTTCTTATATTCTCGGAGATCCGTAACTCCGATTGGATGAAATTTTGAGGGATTTTTCTCCAGAAATTATCTTTCTTGCGGTGAAAGAAGGGCTCCAACCGACATACGGGGTGGCCACAAGCTCACCCGGCGTTCCCTAGGGTAGGGGGCGCGCTACCCAAGCTTGTGGGCCCCTTGAGCATCATCTTGCGTTGATTCTTGCGCCAAAAAATCCCATATATTCCGTACAAAATCACTGTAACTTTTTGTCATGTTTGGACTTCATTTGATATGTATTCTCTGCGAAATACAAAAACATGCAAAAAAAACAGGAACTGGCACTGGCCACTAGATCAATATATTAGTCCCAAAAATAATATAAATTGTTGCCAAAAGTATGTAAAAGTTGTTAAATAATGGCAAAACAATAAAAAATTATATATATGACAGAGATATATCAGCATCCCCAAGCTTAATTCCTGCTCGTCCTCGAGTAGGTAAATGATAAGCAAAGATAATTTTTTATGTGGAATGCTACCTAGCATAATCTTGATCAAATAATATAATCATGGCATGAATATTAGGATATGAGTGATTCAAGGCAATAGTCTATCAATTTGATATTGAAACAATAATACAAAACATGCATGTAATTCATCATTTCCTTTCATAATAATGGAGCTAAAGGAAACAATCTCTATACACTTAGTTGTGGTAAGCATGACACGCTCAGTCTTCCTCGCATAGGTATATCAAATCAAGAGTACCCCAGTGCCAAACCAAGCAATTGTATCATACTTTTTCACGCGCTTCAGCATTTTCAACTTCACTCAATGCCTGAGCGTGACCCATGGACTTAGCACTTTTCGTGGAATAGAGAATGATGGTAGGGGTTCAAGGGAAGAAAAAAATAGAGAAAGTCTCGCATCAACTCGGCGGATTGTTAGGCAATGGAGACGCCTTTCAATTGATATTAATGTGAGGAGTAGGGATTGCCATGCAACAGATGCACTAGAGCTATAAGTGTATGAAGAACTAAGTGGGTGTGCATCCAACTTGCTTGTTCATGAAGACCTCGGGCATTTGAGGAAGCCCGTCATCGGAATATACAAGCCAAGTTCTATAATGAAAAATTCCCACTAGTATATGAAAGTGACAAATCATGGAGACTCTCTATATGAAGAACATGGTTCTATTTTGAAGCACAAGTGTGGAAAAAGGATAGTAACATTGCCCCTTCTCTTTTTTCTCTAATTTTTTGTTTTTTCTTTTTTTTTCTTTTTTATAGGCTCTTTTTGCCTTTTTTTTAGAACAGTCTCATGGACCACATCCCCACTTTTCCGAGGACTCATTAGTCTCCACCATTCTTTTCCTCACTGGGGAAATGCTCTAATAATGATGATCATCACACTTCTATTTACTTACAACTCGATAAACTGAATGATATGACTACATATGAATGCCTCTGGCAGTGTACCAGGATGTGCAATGATCTAGCGTAGTGAAGATAACAAAAAATGAACAAGCCACGAAAATATCATGCTAGCTATCTTACGATCATGCAAAGCAATATGAAAATGAATTCTCAAGTCATGTAGATAGTAATGGTGGAAGTTGCATGGCAGTATATCTCGGAATGGCTATGGAAATGCCATAATATGTAGGTGTGGTGGCTGTTTTGAGGAAGGATATATACGGCTTATGTGTGCTAGAGCGTATCATATCACGGGATTTGGATGCACCAGCAAAGTTTGGACCAAGTCTCGAGGTGAGAACGGGCAATGCACGGTATCGAAGAGGCTAATAAAATATGGATAGGTGGGAGTCAATAAGTCCACAAACGATCACAATAGTCATAATGAACTCAGATACTTATTGTGAAAATTTCAAAGCCCTCGAAGCAAAGTATTACTCGCATGCCCCTAGGGAGGAGGTTGGGAGGAGTTAACCATCGCGTGCCCATGATTTAGACAACACAAAGGATCAATCAATGATAAAATATACTCTGACCTCACCGCTAATGTCAGCGGCCACCACTTTACATGTGTGAGGATTTACTTGCGTAAAGACTTACTTCCCTTAAAACCATTATTAATACTCAACTTTAATTATTTTACTAGCATGCCCCCATATTACCACCTCAATATCGCAAAACTATTGCAAAGAATCAAACTTATTATATTCAGTTATCGACAAGTTTTATGCAGGATTTTATTACTAACCATGTGAATGTCCAATTCATGTTAACTCTCTAAACAGATATAAGTGAAGCATGAGAGTTTAATTCTTTCTACAAAAGACTCATCCATGCTCTAATAAATATAAGTGGAGCAAAAGAGCATTCTACAAATAACGGTTTTCCAAATGTAGAGAAACGAGCATCTAAACTTCAAATGATATAAGTGAAGCACATGAAGCATTCTATAAAGCCATGCTCAAAAGATACAAGTGAAGTGCAAAGAGCATTCTATAAATCAACCAAGGACTATCCCATACCAGCATGGTGTATTACTAAAATAAAAATAAAAAGCACATGACGCTCCAAGAATTTACGGATATCATGTGAACAAAACAAAAACAGAGACATACCGATAATTATCAAGGAAGAAAGATGGGATTCCTTCCGGGGCATCCCCAACACTACTAGGAAATACCTTATAGGTAGAGTCTTAACAGTAGCATGGGGTAAAGTTCACGCGCTACTGCTACTTTGCAGTAGCGCGGGTCGCTGACCAGTGCTACAGGTAATAATATAGCAGTAGCGCGACATGCAAACCTGCGCTGCTGATAAATGGTCCCAACCGTACCCTCGGGGCTGCCTATAGTAGCAGCGCTGCCAGCAAAACCCTCGCTACTGCTAAAAGGATAGCAGTAGCGCATTTTCTTCAACCCGCGCTGCAACTGTGTTTGCACTCTGCCAGCTGGTGGGCCCCACTTAGCAGTAGCGTGCGTCCCTGACACGTGCTATAGCTATATCGCTTAGCAGTAGCGTTGGTCCCTGCTACTTGTAGTCTGCGTTGGTATTTCCCCGAAGAGTTGAGGATAATGTAGCACAGTAGATATAAGTATTTCCCTCAGTTAAGAACCAAGGTTATCAATCCAGTAGGAGAACCAAGCAAAATTCCGTTAAGTGCACCTGCACACACAAGAGCAAACACTTGCACCCAACGCAAATAAGAGTGTTGTCAATCCTCTTAGCGGTTACTTGCAAGGATTAAATCTTATCGAGGTAAATAGGTAAACTAAAATACTAATTAAAATAAAAGTAAATAGATTGCAGCAAGGTATTTTTAGGTTTTTAATATGATAAAGATAGACCCGGGGGCCATAGTTTTCACTAGAGGCTACTCTCTTGAGCATAGAAACATACGGTGGGTAAACAAATTACTGTTAACCAATTGACAGAATAGCAAATAATTATGACGGATTCATGGCAATGATCATGTATATAGGCATCACGTCCGAGACATGTAGATTGACTCCTGCCTGCATCTACTACTATTACTCCACTCATCGACCGCTATCCAGCATGCATCTAGAGTATTAAGTTAATAAAAACAGAGTAACGCCTTAAGCAAGATGACATGATGTAGAGAAGCAAATTCAAGCAATATGAATAAACCCCATCTTTTTATCCTTAATAGCAACAATACAAATACATGTCATGTCCCCTTCTATCACTGGGATTGAGCACCGCAAGATTGAACCCATCACAAAGCACCTCTCCCATTGCAAGATAAATCAATCTAGTAGGCCAAACCGAATCGATAGATCGGAGAGAAATACAAAGCTATAACAATCATGTATAAAAGAGTTCAGAGAAGACTCAAATATTTCTCATGAATAATCTAATCATAAACTCACAATTCATCGGATCCCAACAAACACACCGCAAAAGAAGATTACATCGGATAGAACTCCAAGAACATCGAGGAGAACAATGTATTGAAGATCATAGAGAGAGAAGAAGCCATCTAGATACTAGCTATGGACCCGTAGGTTTGTGGTAAACTACTCACACATCATTGGAAGGGCAGCAAGGTTGATGTAGAATCCCTCCGTGATCGATTCCCCCTCCGGCAGAGTACCGAAAAAGGCCTCCAGATGGGATCGCGGAAGAACAGAGGCTTGCAGCAGCGGAAAGGTTTTCTCTTCTAGCTCTCTGATGGTTTCCCAATATTTGTGAATTTATAGAAGTGGAATTAGGTCAAACAGAGTCATGTGGGCCCCACAATGCAACATGGCGCCCCCCCTGGGGCGCGCCCTGTTGCCTTGTGAAGCCTGCGTGAGGCTTCTGGCGTCCTCCCGAAGCTCCCAAGGTTTCTTTTGTCCAGAAAAAAATCTCCAAAAAGTATCATGGCATTTGGACTTCATTTGGTACTGTTTCTCTGAAAAGTCAAAAACAAGCAGAAAACAGCAACTGGCACTGGGCACTAGGTTAATAGGTTAGTCCCAAAAAATGATATATAATTGCATACAATTGCATATAAAAAACATCCAAGATTGATACTATAATAGCATGGAACAATCAAAAATTATAGATACGTTGGAGACGTATCAAGCATCCCCAAGCTTAATTCCTGCTCGTCCTCGAGTAGGTAAATGACAAAAACAGATTTTTTGATGTGGAATGCTACCTATCATGTTTCATCATGTAATCTTTCTCTTACGGTATGAATAATAAGATCCAAATGATTCAAAGCAATAGTCTACAATTTGATATAAAGACATCAATACTCAGGCATACTAATAAACAATCATCTCTTTCAAAATAAAAATGCTAAAGAATGTTATCCCAACAAAATCATACAATCCTGTCATGCTCTATCTTCTTAACACAAAGTATTTATCATGCACTACCCCGGTTTTAGCCAAGCAATTGGTTCATACTTTTTAACGCGCTTCAACTTTTTCAACTCCCACTCAATACATGAGCACAAGCCATGGATATAGCACTATGGGTGGAATAAAGTGTGGTGGTAGAGATAAATAAGAGAAGTCAAAAATGGAGATAGTCTCACATCGATGAGGCTAATCAACGGGCTATGGAGATGCCCATCAATTGATGTCAATGCAAGGAGTAGGGATTGCCATGCAACGGATGCACTAAGAGCTATAAGTGTATGAAAGCTCAACATGAAAACTAAGTGGGTGTGCATCCAACTTGCTTGCTCATGAAGACCTCGGGCAATTGAGGAAGCCCATCATCGGAATATACAAGCCAAGTTCTATAATGAAAAATTCCCACTAGTATATGAAAGTAACAAAATAGGAGACTCTCTATATGAAAAACATGGTGCTACTCTGAAGCACAAGTGTGGAAAAAGGATAGTAACATTGCCCCTTGTCTCTTTTTCTCTCATTTTTTTTCATGGCTCTTTTTCGCCTCTTTTTTTTAGAACGGTCTCATGGACCTCATCCCCACTTTTTCGAGGACTCATTAGTCTCCACCATTCTTACCTCACTGGGACAATGCTCTAATAATGATGATCATCACACTTCTATTTACTTACAACTCAACATTACAACTCGATACTAGAACAAGAATATGACTCTATATGAATGCCTCTGGCAGTGTACCAGGATGTGCAATGATGCTAGCGTAACATGTATAACAATGATGAACAATGGCTGAGCAACAAATACTATGTCAGCTATATGATCATGCAAAGCAATATGAAAATGATGATGTATGTCATGAAAAATGGAACGGTGGAAGTTGCATGGCAATATATCTCGGAATGGCTATGGAAATGCCATGATAGGTAGGTATGGTGGCTGTTTTGAGGAAGATATAAGGAGGCTTATGTGTGATAGAGCGTATCATATCATGGGGTTTGGATGCACCGGCGAAGTTTGCACCAACTCTCGATGTGAGAAACGGTAATGCACTGTACCGAAGAGGCTAGCAAATTGCGGAAGGGTGAGAGTGCGTATAATCCATGGACTCACATTAGTCGTAAAGAACTCACATACTTATTGTGAAATTTTATTAGCCCTCGAAGCAAAGTACTACTACGCATGCCCCTAGGGGGGAGGTTGGTAGGAGTTAACCATCGCGCGCCCCCGACCGCCACACAAAGGAAGACAATCAATAATAAATCATGCTCCAACTTCTTAGCATAACGACAGATCATACGTGCATGCTTCAGGAATCACAAACCTTAACACAATTATTCTTACTAAACCACAATTATCTACTAATACCTCCCACATATTACCATCGTAATATCGCAAAACTATTGCAAGGAATCAAATTTATCATGTTCAGAGATCTACATGAATGTTTTTATTATATCCCTCTTGAATACCTATCATATCAGGACCAAATTCATAACCCGTGCATATTACCATTGCTATCATGAGACTCTCAAAAAGATATAAGTGAAGCATCAGAGTGCAACTATTTCTTTAAAATATAACCACCGTCGTGCTCTAAAAGATATAAGTGAAGCACATAGAGTATTCTAACAAATCACGAATAATGTGTGTCCCTCTCAAAAAGGTGTGTTCAAAAAAGATGATTGTGACAAACTAAAAACCAAACAAAAGAAAACAAACTATATCACAAGACGCTCCAAGTAAAACACACATCATGTGATGAATAAAAATATAGCTCCAAGTGAGTTACCGATAGATTGTAGACAAAAGAGTGGATGCCTTCCGGGGCATCCCCAAGCTTAGATGCTTGAGTCTTCCTTGAATATTACCTTGGGGGTGTTGGGCATCCCCAAGATTAGGCTCTTGCCGCTCCTTATTCCTTTATCCATCGTAGTCTCACCCAAAACTTGAAAACTTCAGCACACAAAACTCAACAGAAACCTCGTGAGATCCGTTAGTATAACAAACAAATCTTAAACTTTAGGTACTGTAGTAAATTGATTCATATTTAATATTGGAATAATGCTACTCTACTCCAACTTCTCCATGACTCATACCGCCAGATACGATCCATAGATTCGTCAAAATAAGCAAACTATGCAACAAAAACAGAATCTGTCTAAAACAGAACAGTCTGTAAAGATCTATTAAAAATCCATACTTATGCAACTCCAAAAATTCTGAAAAATTATAAAAACGTAAAAAATTCATATACCAATACTGTGTAAAAATTTCAGATTTTTCTGACACTCCAGTACAGAATTAAAATTCCAGAACTGGACGCAAAACTTTCTGTTTTCCAAACAGCATCAATTATACTATCATCAACATCATCCCAAAGGCATTACTTGGCACAAACACTAATTAAAACATAAAAACACAATCATAACAGAGGCTATAATTGTGCAAACAGTCAAAAACATAAATAAAATTTTTATTGGGTTGTCTCCCAACAAGCTCTTTCTTTATAGCCATTAAGATAATCTTGAGATTTCAAAGATGCTCTCATGAAAGATAATAATTGAAACACAAAGAGAGCATCATGTAGCATGTGAAAAACACATTTAAGTCTAACATACTTCCTGTGAATAGGCATTTTATAAGAAAACAAATTATCAAGACAAGCAATATCTAGCATATGCAAATAGGAAGAATGGAGCATTAATAATTTCAGCACAAAGAGAGGTAATTTAGTGACATGAAAGTTTTTACAACCATATTTTCATCTCTCATAATAATTACATGTAGGATCATAATCAAATTAAACAATATAGCTATCATATACAATTTTATCTTCATGATCCACATGCATAAAAGTTTTATAATCTTCCAAGATAGTGGGACTAACATCAACTAAAGTCATGACCTCTCCAAACCCACTTTTATAAAAAAAATTATAAGGCTGATAATTCTCCAAAGTAGTGGGATCATTATTACCTAAAGTTGACGCTCTTCCAAACCCACTTTTAATAGTATTGCAAACATTATTATCAATAACATATTCATCATGAGGCTTAAAGAAATTTTCAAGATCATAAGAAGCATAATCACCCCAATCATGATCATTGCAATAAGTAGTGGACATAACAAAATTATCATCCCCAAGCTTGTAGTTTTGCATATTGTTAGCACAATTCACATTAATAGAGTTTATAGTAACATCATTGCAATCATGCTTTTCAATCAAGGAGCTATCATGAATCACTTTATAAATTTCTTCTTCTAACACTTCATCACAATTTTCAGATTCATGATTTTCAAGCAAAACTTCACAGAGAAAATCAAGAGCACTCAAATCACTAGCAATTGATTCATTGTAATTGGATATTTTGAAAAGATTAGCAAGTGGATGAGGATCCATAGTGATCTTAAATTTTTGTTTTACTTTCTGTTCTTGTGTGTTAACATGGCAATAAAAGCAAGCAAGCAAATAAAATATTTTTGTGTTTTTGTAAAAAAAAATTAGAAGTCAGGGAGATGAAAATGAGAGGCAAATGCAAATAAAAGGTAAATAAAGTAAATGCAAGTGAATGATAATTTGTGCAAAGGTACTTGGTAATTTTGATGATGTCTCCCCGGCAACGGCACCAGAAATTCTTCCTGCTACTTGTAGTCTGCGTTGGTATTTCCCCGAAGAGGAGAGGATGATGCAGTACAGTAGAGATAAGTATTTCCATTAGTTAAGAAACACTGTTATCAATCCAGTAGGAGAACCAAGCAAAATTCCATTAAGTGCACCTGCACACACAAGAGCAAACACTTGCACCCAACGCAAATAAGAGGGTTGTCAATCCTCTTAACGGTTACTTGCAAGGATTAAATCTTATCGAGGTAAATAGGTAAACTAAAATAGTAATTAAAATAAAAGTAAATAAATTGCAGCAAGGTATTTTTAGGTTTTTAATATGATAAAGATAGACCCAGAGGCCATAGTTTTCACTAGAGGCTTCTCTCTTGAGCATAGAAACAAATGGTGGGTAAACAAATTACTGTTGGGCAATTGACAGAATAGCAAATAATTATGACGGATTCATGGAAATGATCATGTATATAGGCATCACATTCGAGACAAGTAGTGTGACGCCCCCGACTTAATTGTGCACTAATCATACATGCAAATGCACACGATCAAGCCTAAGGACTCACTTGAAGATATCACAACACAACTCTAAACACAAACAAAAGTCATACAAGCTTTATATTACAAGCCAGGGGCCTCGAGGGCTCGAATACATAAGCTCGATGTCATACAAGCATCAGCGAAAGCATTAGATATCTGAGTACAGACATAAAGTTAAACAGATAGGGCTTTAAGAAGGCGGGGCAAAACAAAACACTAGATCAAAAGGCGCAGGCCTCCTGCCTGGGTGCCTCCTATCTACTCCTGGTCGTCGGAGGGCTCCTCGTAGTAGTAGTATCCGCCAGCGGGGTAGTAGTAGTCGTGGGGCAGCTGGCTCCTGGGCTCCGTCATTTGGTCGCAAAACCGGGTATGGGGAAAAAGGAGAAGCAAAGCAACTGTGAGTACTCATCCAAAGTACTCAGCAAGACTTACATCAGATCTATTCTAAATATGCAACATTATCAAAGGAAGGTTGTATATGTGGACTTGGCTGCAGAAATGCCAGAACAGAGGGGAAAGGCCTAGCCTATCGAAGACTAGCATCTTCGGCGTCTTGCAGCATTAGAAGAGTGCAGATTAGTACAAGAATATAATAGTAGCAACAAGTAACAACAACGCCCAGAGATCCTTCCTCGACTCCCTGCTAGAGAGCAATCCCGGAGCCAATATATTCAACCCATTTCTAGTTGTAGAAGATCGGGATATTTTCCGAGCGTCCTGTTACTGTGGACACGGCTATTCGAATAGATAAACTTCCCTGCATGGGTGCACCAACTTACCCAACACGCTCGATTAACTCTGGCCGGACACACTTGCTCGGTCCATGCCCGGCCTCGGCTGATCGACACGTCGTAGCCCTACCTAGGCTCAACAGAGAGGCCAGCACGCCAGTCTACATCCTAAGTGCGAAGGGGTCTTGGGCCCATCACCCTTTGCACTCCTGCGCGTTGCGTGGGCGGCCAGGAGCAGACCTAGCCCCCTTAATACAAGTGTGGGCGTTCCCAGTCCAACCCGGCACGCGCCGCTCAATCGCTGACATCTGAAGAACTTCGGCTGATACCACGACGCCGAGTACCCAAATTATTCCCACCTACTGGTTAGCGTGAAAAGGCCAAAGGCCTACTCAGATCACATATCCTAACCCTTAGTGTGTTGGTAGCTCGCGGTGACAAGCAGAGACTCACGATCATGTGACCCCGTCGCCCCGTCTCGTGGACTTACGGCAAGGGCTAGGAATGCCCGACCGTGCCACGTATTCATCTCTCGGGCACCCTCATGGTCAACCCAAATCCACATCTCTCGCGGGTACCCCTCAGGGCTGACCTGACTTTAATAAGTATCTGTAGTAAAGCCAAAGTATCCGTGTGTCCATAAGATCAAGAAGGAACCCGAGGAATCACCCTCGTTGGATTCCCACTCGATGTACCCGTCAAGGTGAGTCCGGAGGAATCACCCTCGATGGTATTCACACTTGTGGGGTTGCACGACAGAAGCTTCATCGGAAGTGGTGAAAGAGGAATCACCCTCGGTAGCCCACAACCGACTAATTGGACTACAGAGGCAACATCAGGAGTGAGATAAGAGGTATCACCCTCGGCACTTGATGGTAACTCTGCAGAGTCGAGCAACTTAGGGGTGTGCGGTGATGTGCTGGACTCAACCCGCCGATCACAACGATTGGGGCACTGGTAACTAAGCGGGGCAACTAAGAACAAGGAAGAGGGGCCACAGATGGTTTACCATCCACCCTATACTAAGCATTTAGGATAGCAGGTAAAGTATCAACAGAAGTTACAAGAAACAGGCTATGCATCAGAATAGGATAAAACCGAGCAGTAGCAATTCTAATGCAAGCAGGAGGGAGAGAGAATAGGTGATGTAGGCATGCGTCAAGGGGGGTTGCTTGCCTAGAAGCTCTGCTGCAAAGGAGGGGTCGTCAGTGGTGTCGTCGGTCTCCTGAGGTGTGTCGGTCTCGGGGGCTATCGGAGAAGAAGAGGGGGAAGAAACAATAAATAAAGGCAGACAAATGCAACACAGATGCATGGCATGGCAGTATGAAGTGTTAGTGATGACCTAATGCAATGCTACATGTCGCAGACAAAACGGGAAATTATCTGGGATATTTTCCCGGCGTTTAGGCGGATTTCGGAATATTGGGCCGGAGGGGAAGGTTCCATGTTCAGATAGATAGGAGTGATGGTCAAGCATTTTGACCACATATTCAGATTCGTCTCGTTTTTCTGATCAACTTTCATGTTGAAAACTATTCGATCCGAGCTACGGTTGAATTTCTACGAATTTTCAAAGTTTTAAACTATTTTCTGAAATTCCTGGATTTAATTAAATTATTAAATCGCATAATCAAAAATAGTAAGTAATGACATCAGCATGATGCCATCATGACATCAGTGGGTCAACCGCAGCTGTTCAGGTCAAACCTGACAACTGGGTCCCACATGTCATAGACACAGAGACTAATAGAGGTTAATTTAAACTAAACCGAACTAATTAGAGGGTGGGCCCCAAGTGTCAGTGACTAATCTAATATTTAGATTAATTTTAAATCTAATTAGTTAATTAAACCGATGGGGCCCGCGTGTCAGTGGCAGTAGCTGCCCAGCCAGCCGAGTTGACTAAGTCAACTCGGTCAACTGGGGCCCCTGGGGCCACTGGCAGTGACCCATCCAAAGTGCTCGCAAGACTTACATCAGATCTATGCTAAGTATGCATCGGTATCAAAGTGAAGGGGCTGTATCTATGGGCTATACTGCAGAATTGCCAGAATAGAGAGGAAAGCCTAGCCTATCGAAGACTAGCACCATGCAGCGTCTTGCAGCATTAGAAGAGTACAGATTAGTATCATATAATAAAGTAACAAGCATGTATTAGCAAAGCCTAGAGATCCTTCCTCGACTCCCTGCGAGAAAGCGATCCCGGAGCTTACAATTAATTAACATGTATCCAGTTCAAGTTGTAGTAGATCGGGATACAACACTGAGCGTCCTGTTACTGTGGACACGGCTATTCGAATAGATAATCTTCCCTGCAGGGGTGCACTACTGTTACCCAACACGCTCAATTAACTCCGGCCGGACACACTTTTTTGGGTCATACCCGGCCTCAGCTGATCGACACGACGTAGTCCTACATAGGCTCCGCAGAGAGGTCCCCGCCGGTCTACATCCTAAGTGCTCAGGGGTCTTGGGCCCATCGCCCTTTGCACTCCGGGTCGTTGTGCGCGGGGTGAATACCAGTGCCACCTCTGCCTGGATGGCGCGATCCGACCGTGCCACAATGCTGAACTGGACATCTGATACAGCTTTCGGCTGATACATACGGCGTCGAGGGCCCCATTAAACCATTATCCCGCGTGGTGGTAGTGCGCATAGGCCATTGGCCAACTCAAATCAATACCCAAATCCGTTAGTGCATTATTAATTTTAGTGACGGCTGTCGGGACAAGTCTGGAGCTACCACCACATCCTGGGTGGTACCGCTAAACAGCCAGCCGCCACAGTAACTCTCGCGGGTGCTCTCCGGGCCCGCCCGACTGTCATGTGTATCTCTCACGGGTACCCCTCGGGGTCGACCCGACTTCAACAAAGGACTGATGTAAAGGTCAAAGTACCCGTGTGTCCGTAACATCAAGGGGGAATCCGAGGAATCACCCTCGTTGGATTCCCACTCGATGTAACCGTGAAGGTGAACCCGGAGGAATCACCCTCGATGGTATTCACACTTGCGGGGTTGCACAACAGAAGATTCATCGGAAGTGGCATAAGAGGAATCACCCTCGGTAACCCACAACCGACTAATTGTACTATAGAGGCAACATCAGGAGTGAGATAAGAGGTATCACCCTCGGCACTCGATATTACCTCTGCAGAGTCGGGCAACTTAAGGGGGTGTGAGGTGATGTGCTGGTCTCAGCCCGACGATCACATCGAACGAGGCACGGGTAACTAAGCGGGGCAACTAAGAGAAAGGAAGAGGGGCCACAGATGGTTTACCAACCAACCTACACTAAGCATTTAAGATTTCAGGTAAGGTATCAATAGCAGTTTACAATAACAGGCTATGCATCAGAATAGGATCAATCAAAAGCAACAACAAATTCTAATGCAAGCAGGAGGGAGAAAGAATAGGTGATATAGGCATGCGTCAAGGGGGGTTGCTTGCCTGGTTGCTCTGCAGGCGAAAAAGAATCTGCAATGGTGTAGTCGATCCCCGGTTCGTCAGCGATCTCGGAGTCTACCGAAGAAGAAGAGGGGGGAAGAAACAGATAAATACAAGCATACAAATACAATCACTATGTATGACATGCTTAAATGATATGCAGGGGTGATATATTGCATCTCTGGATATTTTAGATGTTTTAGGAATTTATTTCGAATTATTCATCGGAGGTCACGCACTATTCATCTATCAGAAACGGGCAAAAAGTTCCATGTTCATCTACTTAGAGGGTTCTAACAGGAGTGTAGATGACATATTCGGATTCGTTGGATTTTTCTGATCATTTTTCATATATAAATTATTTTCATCCGAGTTACTGTTTATTTTATATGATTTTTCAAAGTTTTAATCATTTTCTGGAATTTTCTGGAATTTAATTTAAATTCAAAATTAAAAGATAAAATGCTATGGGTACACAGAAGTGTACCCACAGATGTGCGGCTGAGACTGAGAGGTGGGGTCAGTCAACAACCCAGTCAGCAGTTGACTGGACCATTGATTAGTCAACCGGGTCCAGTCAGCACAGGCTGACCAGTGGGGCCAGTTAACTGCCCAGTCAGCAGTTGACTGGTCCACCTTTGACTAGTCAGCGGGTCCTGTGGGACCCGCATGACATTGACTGTAGGTTTAAATCAGTGCTTTACTTATTTAACCGTCCAGATTAATTAGCCGCGGGCCCCACTGTCAGTGTCACTAGGTCAGAGTTAACCGCGTCATTAGCGGCTAACGACGGTGCCACGTCGGCGGCCGCCGGAGTGATGCCGGCGACGACGAAACCGACGGCATTCGAGCCCCGTGCGGTCGCTATAGGGCACCATTCTTCACGTGGTTGGCGGCTATGCGTTGCTGGCGCTCGCGCGCGTCCGTTGGTACATGCGGGAGGAGCTGGGGTGGACGCTGCTGGCCGGAGTCGAGCTCGTGGCGGCCGCCGGAGTTCGGGCTTCGTCGGACTCGCAGCTACCGGGCACAGGAGGGCGAACCGGAGGCACGGGCGGCACCAGAGAGGTGCCCTGAGCTCGTTGGTGAGCTCAGGTGGCCCGGAGGTGGGTGGTGGCTATGGTGGCTAGCGACAGTAGCGGCGGCCGGAGCGTGGCAGCGACAGCAGCAAGTAGCAGCACAGGGGCCAGCCGGGAAGAGGGGAAGGCGGAGCAGAGCTCACCGAGCGGCGCAAGGAGGCCGGTGAGAGCTTAGTAGCACAGGGGGGCGACGAATCGGAGCTGTGAAGCTCCGGTGATCCGAGGTGGACGTCGGCTCGATCCGGGCAACGTGGTGGTCTCCGGCTTGATCGCGCGGTCGGGGAGGAAGTGGAAGACGCTGGCAGTGCTGGTGGACAGGTCGGAGAGGCGAGGCGACGGCAGTGGCTACGGGAACAACGATGTCGTGGCCATGGCAGCACTTAGGCGCCGATGGGGAGCGAGAGAGAGATCAGGGGAGGAGGAGAAAGTGGGCAGGGGGAGCCAGGGGAGCAGGTGGGGTTCGTCCTTATCGCCTGCCGGCTTCCCTGTGGCTCCACACGTCGAGGAGCAGCGGCGACGACGAGCTCCTGGCCATGGCGAGAGCGATAGCGGGGCGGGAGCAGGTGAACGAAGGGGTATGTGGGCTGGGCTTCGCCACTGTAGCACTTGGGCCACGAGCACAGTAGGCTTTTCTGTTATTCTTTTCTGTTTTATCTTTTACTTTCTGTTTGGCATTTCTTTTGGCACTAAATTTACTTTGGTAAAATGCAGAACTTGTCACATATTTACCACTGCATTATATAGCACTGCCACAAAAAGTTTAGGATTTAATTGAATCCATTTGAATTTAATTTAAATGAAAATGATTTAATTTGGGGCTATTTTGCTACTGTTTTGGATGTTAGGGTCAATGTGGAAATTCAATTAATGTTGGTTTTATTTTTATAATTGCTTTGGGATTATTTACAATATTATGAACTATTTTGTTTTAAAATTTGATCAACTTTTATTTTGACTTGCATTTTGAATTTTTGTTTAAAGTGCAATTTGAAATGAGATATGAACAAATGATGATTTAGCACTGCAAATGAAGATGACTTGGCATGATTAGAAGATGATCACTGTAGCATATTACAAGGGGGTGTTACAATTCTCCTCCTGTAAAAGAAATTCTCGTCCCAAGAATTCAGGAGGTAGAAGGAAAAAGGTCGGGGTATTCTTCACGAAGACTATCCTCGCATTCCCAATTGGCTTCATCTTCTGAATGATTCGACCACTGAACCTTAAGGAACTTGATTGCCTTCTGACGGGTTCGACGTTCAGCTTGATCAAGAATACAGATAGGATGTTCCTTATGGGACAGGTCATCCTGCAATTCCAGCACTTCATGATCCACTGCTCGGATCGGATCCTTGAAGCAGCGGCGGAGTTGCGACACATGGAAAACATCGTGAACCTGAGAAAGGTTCGGTGGTAGTTCCAATTGATATGCCACTTCTCCACGTCTTGCGAGAATACGGAATGGGCCAATGTAGCGAGGAGCTAACTTGCCCTTGATTCCGAAACGGTGAGTGCCCTTCATCGGAGTAACACGAAGGTATGCTTGTTCGCTAGGTTGATAGACCATTATCTTGTGTTTACGGTCATAATTGCTCTTCTGACGAGACTGAGCAGTCTTCAGATGTTCCCGAACGATACGGACTTGCTCTTCAGCGTGTTGGATAATGTCTGGACCGAAGAGTGGCCGTTCCCCAGTTTCTGACCAATTCAGAGGAGTTCGACACTTACGCCCATAAAGAACTTCAAAGGGTGCCATCTACAGACTAGCTTGATAGTTGTTGTTGTAAGAGAATTCAGCATACGGGAGAGATTCCTCCCATTTCTTGCCAAAGGAGATGACACATGCGTGAAGCATATCTTCAAGCACTTGGTTGACTCATTCAACTTGACCCTGGGACTGGGGATGAAAAGCGGTGCTAAAGGACAGATGAGTTCCCATAGCTTCTTGGAAACTTTCCCAGAATCTTGAGGTAAAGAGGCTGCCACGGTCTGAACTGATCTCCAACGGAACACCGTGGAGTGACACAATTCTGGAAACATACAAGTCTGCTAACTGACTAGCAGTGATTGTCTCCTTGACTGGCAGAAAATGAGCAACCTTTGAGAATCGGTCAATGACGACAAGAATAGCATCATGGCCCTTCTGTGATATGGGAAATCCAATAATGAAATCCATTTCAACTTTGTCCCATTTCCATTCAGGAATAGCAAGTGGTTGCAGAGTTCCAGCAGGTCTTTGATGTTCTGCTTTGATGCGACGGCAAACGTCACACTCAGTTACATAAGGAGCAATGTCTCGCTTCATATCAGGCCACCAGTACCGCTGATGAATGTCTTGGTACATCTTGGTACTACCCGGATGAATAGACAAAGGTGTGTCATGTGCTTCTTTCATGACATCCGAACGCGAGTCCAGATTGTGCTTTCTGGGGACCACTAGACGGACTCTGAAGAACAAGGCACCATCCTCATCAAAAGTGAAGAACGATGAATTTCCTTTGGAGAGATAGCTCTTGATCTTCTCGACTTCGGAATCATACTTCTGCCTTGTCTTGATGTTGTGCTCGAGATCAGGTTCAACAACCAAGGAATTTTGATATCCTTGAGGAACTATCTCGAGGTTCAGCTTTCGAAGCTCTTCATACAGGAGTGGTTGCTGCAGCTGAACCTCAAGTTCACATCAGTAGGATTTACGGCTCAAGGCATTAGCCATTACGTTAGCATTGCCAGGGGTATAAGAAATACCCAAATCATAGTCTGTAATGGCCACCATCCATGTTTGCTGACGGAGGTTCAGAGATGGCTGAGTGAACAAGTACTTCAGACTTTGATGATCCGTGTAGATCTCACAACGATTATCGAGTAGGTAATGTCGCCACAACTTCAATGCATAAATAACTGCTGCAAGTTCAAGATCATGCGTTGGATAGTTCTCTTCATGAGGACGCAACTATTGAGAGCCATATGCAATCACCTTGCGCTCTTGCATTAGGACACAGCCTAATCCTTGACGGGATGCATCGCAATAAATCACAAAGTCCTTGCAAGAATCTGGAGGAGCAAGCACTGGGCCTGGGAGCCTCCTAAACTACTCCTGGTCATCGGCCTCCACGTAGAATTAAGCTCCGCCGGGGTAGTAGTAGTCGTCGACGGGATCAGCTGGCTCCTATGTTCCGTCATCTGGTCGCAATAATCGGGTATGGCAAAAAGGGGAAGCAGAGCAACCGTGAGTACTCATCCAAAGTACTCAGCAAGACTTACATCAAATCTATTCTAAATATGCAACATTATGAAAGGAAGGCTGTATATGTGGACTTGGCTGCAGAAATGCCAGAAGAGAGGGGAAAAGCCTAGCCGATCGAAGACTAGCATCTTCAGCGTCTTGCAGCATAAGGAGAGTGCAGATTAGTACATAAATATAGTAGTAGCAACAAGTATAACAGTAGCCATGCCCAAACATCCTTCCTCGACTCCCTGCGAGAAAGCAATCCCGGAGCTAACATATTCAACCCATTTCTAGTTGTAGAAGATCGGGATATTTTCCGAGCGTCCTGTTACCGTGGACATGGCTATTCGAATAGATATACTTCCCTACAGGGGTGCACCAACTTACCCAACACGTTCCATTAACTCTGGCCGGACACACTTGCTCGGTCCATGCCCGGCCTCGGCTGATCGACACGTCGTAGCCCTACCTAGGCTCAACAGAGAGGTCAGCACACCGGTCTAAATCCTAAGCACTCAGGGGTCTTGGGCCCATCACCCTTTGCACTCCTGTGCGTTGTGAACACGGCCGGTGAGCAGTTCTAGCCCCCTTAATACAAGCGCAGGCTTTCCCAGACCAACCCAGCGCGCGCCGCTCAATTGCTGACGTCCAAAGAGCTTCGGCTGATACATACGACTCCGAGTACCCATATTATTCCCATGTGCTTGTTAGCGTGAAAAGGCCAGAGGCCTACTCAGATCACATATCCTAACCCTTAGTGTGTTGGGAGCTCGCGAAAATGAGCAGAGATCCACGATCATGTGACCCCGTCGCCCCGTCTCGTGGACTTACGGCAAGGGCTAGGAATGCCCGGCCATGCCACGTATTCATCTCGTGGGTACCCTCATGGTCAACCCGTCTCCACATCACTAGCGGGTACCCCTCGGGGTCGACCCGACTTTAACCCATAACAGTAGTAATGTCAAAGTAACCGTGTGACCATAACATCAGGCTGGAATCTGAGGAATCACCCTTGTTGGATTCTCACTCGATGTATCCGTTAAAGTGAACCCGGAGGAATCACCCTCGATGGTATTCACACTTGCGGAGTTGCACGACAGAAGCTTTATCGGAGGTAGGGAAGAGGAATCACCCTCGATAACCCACGACCGGCTAACTGTACTACAGAGACAACATCGGGAGTGAGATAAGAGGTATCACCCTAGGCACTCGTCGATAACTCTGTAGCGTCGTACAACTTAGGGGGTGTGTGGTGATGTGCTGGTCTCAGCCCGTCGATCTCATCGATCGGGGCACAGGTACTAAGCGGGGCAACTAGAGCAAGGAAGAGGGGCCACATATGGTTCACTAGCAACCTACACTAAGCATTTAGGATTGCAGGTAATGTATCAAAAGTAGGTTACAAAAACAGGCTATGCATCAGAAAAGGATAAAACAGAGCAGTAGCAATTTCTAATGCAAGCAGGAGGGAGAAGGAATAGGTGATATAGGCATGTGTCAAGGGGGGTTGCTTGCCTGGAAGCTCTGCGGCAAAGGAGGGATCGTCAGTGGTGTCGTCGGTCTCCTGAGCTGCGTCGGTCTCGGGGGCTATCGGATAAGAAGAGGGGGAAGAAACAATAAATAAAGGCAAACAAATGCAACACTATGCATGGCATGGCAAAATGCAGTGCCGGTGGTGACCTAATGCAGTGCTACATGTCGCAGACGAAGTGGGAAAATATCTGGGATATTTTCCCGGCGTTTAGGCGGTTTTCGATATACTGAACCGGAGGGGAAGGTTCCATGTTCAGATAGATAGGAGTGATGGTCAAGCATTTTAACCACGTATTCGGATTCGTCTCGTTTTTCTGATCAACTTTCATGTAGAAAGTTTTTCGATCCGAGCTACGGTTGAATTTCTAATTTTTAAAGATTTAAGCCTTTTTCTGAAATTCTAGAATTTAAATCTATTTCGAAAATAACCAGAAAAGGAATATTACGTCAGCACTAAATCAGCATGACGTCAGCAAGTCGAACCCAGCTGTTCCAGGTCAAACCTGACAGCTGGGTCCCACTGGTCAGTGACACAGAGGCTAACCATTTAGTTAAACTAATTAATCTACTGGTGGGGCCACTTGTCAGTGACTAACTAATCTAACAGAGTTAATTAATTAGCCGAAACAGTAATTCGTTGAACGGGCCCCACATGTCAGTGGCAGGTGGTGAACAGTGCGCGCATTGACCGCGGTCAACGCAGTCAACAGAGGCCAGGGGACCCACTGGCGGTGTCCCAGGTGGGCCCCAGGCGGTGCCACACTGGCAGCGACACCGGAGCTGCTCCGGTGAGCTCCAGACGCGGCGGCGAGCCACGACCAGCGTCGGAAAAACGCTACGCTGGGCCGTTTCGCGTGATTCCACTTGCGTTCGAATGAGCGAGGAACGCCGCATCGAATGGGAGCCACGGCAGGAGCGGAGGTGGTCAGAGATGAGCTCAACGACGATGATAGGCGGCGCCGGAGTACGGGCTTCTCCGCAAACCGTGCTACGCACCGCGTTCGAGCTAACTAACGATGCTAGCGGGCTCTACGGACCTCCAGGAACATGACGGAGGCCTTGGCTTGGCTTGGAGGTGGCCAAAACGAGCGCAACGAGCTCGCGGCCATGGCAGTACGCGGCAATGGCGGCGGCAGCACGGGGAGCTAGCTACGGCGCGAGGGAACGAACCAGAGGAAGGAGGGGGTGCAGGGGCTTACAGCACGGCTCACGGTGGCCCTTGGATTGCTTAGTAGTGCAGAACCGAGGAGAATAGGCGGCGGCGAACTCGGTGATCCGAGGAAGACGAAGGTGGCGCGGGGACGATGTGGTGCCGCCGAGCTCGAGGTCTTGGACGAGGGAGAAGAGGAAGATGCCGGCGGGTCTGCTAGACACGACGGACGGGCGAATGGGCGCCGGCGGCCGCGAGAAAGCAGCGGCGCGACGTCGATGGCGCTCGGCCAGAGAGGGGAAGGAGGGAGTGACCGCTGGGGAGAGGGAGAGGAGGATTGAGCGCGTCCAGGAGGGAGGGAGGAGGTCGGCCTTATCCTCCATCTCACCTGCCCGTCGCGGTGGCAGCCAGCGGCCGGAGCTGCGCGAGCTCGGCGATGGCGTGCGTGACACGGCGGCGGGAGCAGGTAGACGACACTGCTCCTGCGGGCTGGGCCGGCTGGGCCGCGTCGGGTAAGTCCAGGTAGGCCTTTTTCCCTTTTTGGTTTTCTCAGTTTTATTCTTTTATTTAAAACAGAGGCACTTTGGGAATTTTTAGGGCTACCACATAGCTTAGGAAAAATATGGGACTTAGCCCATTAAATCCTTTGCATTTTTAGGCACTGCCACAACAAGTTTGGATGGAATTTGAATTCATTTGAAATTTTCATAAATGAAATTGCATTTAAAAATGCTGGAATTGCACTGGATTAATTGCTACTGCTCATTTTAGCAAATAGGTGATGTTGTTTTCCTGAACAACAAATTGTTTTGAAATTTTTACTAAATGATGAACATTTTTCCAGCAACTTTTGTGCAACTCCAAATTTCACTTGCAATTTGAATTGAATCCAGTGGCAGAATTTGAAATGAGATATTAATCCACTTTGATTAAACATTGCAAATCTCGGAGACTTAGCATAATAATCATGGATCACTGTTGCTTATTACAGAGGGGTGTTACAATTCACCTCCTCTAAAAGAAATTCTCGTCCCGAGAATTCAGGAGGTAGAAGGGAAAAGGTCGGGATATTCCTCGCGAAGATGATCCTCGCGTTCCCAAGTGGCTTCATCTTCAGTGTGGTTTGACCACTGCACTTTAAGGAACTCGGTTGTCTTTTGGCGGGTCCGACGTTCAACTTGATCGAGAATGCGGATCGGATGCTCTTTATAAGAGAGATCATCTTGTAAATCAAGCAATTCATGATCCACTGCTCGGTGCGGAGATTCCTTGAAGCAACGGCGAAGTTGCGACACATGGAAGACATCGTGGATGTGAGAGAATTGCGGCGCCAACTCCAATTTATAAGCCACATGTCCACGTCTGGCGAGAATGCGGAAGGGCCAATGTAGCGAGGAGCTAACTTGCCCTTGATTCCAAAGCGGTGACTGCCCTTCATAGGAGTGACACGTAGATAAGCTTGCTCACCAGGCTGAAAGATCGATCCCCAATGTTTACGATCATAATTGCTCTTCTGGCGAGACTGAGCAGCTTTGAGATTTTCCCGGACAATACGGACTTGCTCTTCAGCATGTTGGATAATATCCGGACCAATGAGCGGCCGTTCCCCAGTTTCTGACCAATTTAGAGGGGTTCGACACTTACGTCCATAAAGAACCTCGAAGGGGGCCATTTTCAAGCTTGCTTGATAGCTGTTGTTCTAAGAGAATTCGGTATACGAGAGAGATTCCTTCCACTTCTTGCCAAATGAAATAACACAAGCACGCATCATATCCTCAAGCACTTGATTGACTCGCTCGACTTGGCCTTGGGACTGGGGGTGATAAGCTGAACTCCAGGTAATATGAGTTCCCATAGCTTGTTGGAAACTATTCCAGAAGTGTGAGGTGAAGAGGCTGCCACGGTCTGAACTGATCTCCTTCGGAATACCGTGGAGTGATACAATTCTGGAGATATATAACTCTGCTAACTGACTAGCAGTGATCGTCTCCTTGACTGGCAGAAAGTGTGCAACTTTGGAGAGTTGGTCGACGACGACAAGAATAGCATCATGACCCTTCTGCGACTTGGGAAGGCCAGTAATGAGATCCATTTGAACCTTATCCCATTTCCATAAAGGAATAGGAAGTGGTTGCAGAATTCTAGCAGGCTTCTGATGTTCTGCTTTAACGCGATGGCAAACGTCACATTCAACAACATATCGAGCAATGTCCTGCTTCATTCTAGACCACCAGTACCTTTGTCGGAGATCACGATACATCTTGGTGCTACCCGGGTGAATAGACAGTGGTGTATCATGTGCCTCCTTCATAACCTTGTCGGTCATAAGCTCGAACCGAGGTACCACAATGCGGTCTCTGAAATACAAAGTTCCATCTTCCGCAAGCGAGAAATCCCTGTACTTTTCAAGGTGAAGATCCCTTTTCATCCGATCAACTTCAGCATCTTTTGCTTGCGCACACTTAACAGCCTTCTCAAGATCTAGCTGTATAACAAGGGTATTAAGAGAACCCTGTGGAACAATGTGGAGGTTCAGTTGGCGCAATTCTTCATACAGATGAGGTTGTTACAGTATGACTTGCGGCTCAAGGCATCAGCCATCACATTAGCCTTGCCAGGGGTATATGAAATACCGCAGTCGTAGTCTGTAATAGTTTCCAACCATCGCTGTTGGCGGAGATTGAGATCCGGCTGAGTAAACAAGTACTTCAGACTTTGGTGATCAGTGTATATCTCACAACGATTACCGAGGAGGTAATGTCACCACAGCTTCAATGCATAAATCACTGCAGCAAGTTCAAGATCATGCACTGGGTAATTCTCTTCGTGAGGATGCAATTGTCGCGAGGCATAAGCAATTACTCTTCGTTCCTGCATCAGGACACAGCCTAATCCTTGACGAGAGGCGTCACAATAAATCACGAAATCCTTGCGAGAATCCGGAGGAGCAAGCACTAGTGCAGATGTCAGCCTGTCCTTGAGGGTTTGAAAACTTTCCTGACACTTGTCTGTCCACTCAAACTTAACGCCTTTGTGAAGAAGATCAGTCAGAGGCTTGGCAGTCTTTGAGAAATTCTCGACAAATCGGCGGCAATAGCTTGCGAGACCGAGAAAACTCCTGACTTGCTTGACATTCTTCGGAGGAGTCCAGTCAAGAATAGCCTGAACTCGTTCTGGATTGACAGCAATGCCATGCTTGGAAATTACATGACCAAGGTAGGTTACTTCAGATAACCAGAATTCGCACTTGGAATACTTGGCATATAGCTGGTGCTCTCGAAGCTTTTCCAGAACCAAACGAAGACGTTTAGCGTGTTCTTCCTTATTCTTGGAGAATACCAGAATATCATCCAGATATACCACGACGAATTTGTCGAGGTAATCCATGAAGATATAATTCATCAGGCGGGAGAACGTTGCTGGAGCATTTGTTAAGCCGAATGACATGACAGTGTACTCATAAGAGCCATAGCGAGTAACAAAGGCAGTCTTGGGGATATCCTCTTCGCGGACACGGATCTGATGATAACCCAACCTCAAGTAGAGTTTAGAGAACACTGATGATCCAGCAAGTTGATCATATAGGTCATTGATCCGAGGAAGCGGATACTTGATCTGAATGGTGGCTTGGTTGATAGGCCGATAATCTTGGACCAATCGGTTCGTACCATCTTTCTTCTTGACAAAGAGAAAAGGTGCTCCCCAGGTAGAGGAACTTGGGTGAATGAAACCCTTGCGAAGTGACTTGTCGAGTTCCTCCTTAAGCTCAAGGAGTACATGCGGAGGCATCTTATAAGGACGCTTCGCAATAGGAATTGTGCCTGGTTTCAAGTCGATGACAAACTCGACAGCTCTAGCAGGGGGTACTCCTGGGAGTTCTTCCGGAAAGACATCCTGAAAGTCGCGAACGACTGGAACATTTTCTATCCCCTCAAGAGGAGAAGTGTTTAACACATTCAATGCATAGATCTGAGCCTCGGCACTTTCAACAATATGAGCATGGTAATTTACTAGCTCATCTGATGGGTGCAGGAGGTGTACAACTTTGTTGGCACAATCGATTAAGGCGGTGTGAGCCTTCAACCAATCGATTCCCAGAATGAGGTCAACCTTGGAAGACTTCAGAATAATGGGAAAAGCACGAAACTCCAACCCTTCAATATCAATAGTGACATCGGGGCTGAACATAGAGGCTTGGCATTGGCCCGTGGGAGTGTTTACCGCCAACGGATGGTGCAATTTTTCATATGTAAAGCCATGCATGAATGCAAACTCTTCTGATATGAAAGAATGCGATGCTCTAGAATCAAATAAAACAGATGCTGGTACGGAATTAACAAGAAGAGTACCCATCACAGTTTCTGGTTGATCTTGAGCTTCAACCATGTTGAGATGGTATGCCTGCCCACGACCATATGAAGGTCTGGCATTATAGTTGCGAGGCTGATTAATACCACGGCCATTACCACGGCCAGCAGGGGGAAGCACTAGCTGATTCTCACTCTGGGAGCAGTCTCTGGCACGGTGACCTGGATGGCCACACTTGAAGTAGAGTCCATTGTCGGGATGGGGAGCAGGAGCTTGAGGCATTGGAGCTTGCGGTCTGAACTGCCTTGGAGGGGGAGGAGGCATACGTGGTGCAACATACGATGGCCTCTGAACAGGTATTGCCGGACGGTACATGCTTTGAGGGATCCAAATGCTTGACCATCATTTGTTCATATCTCATTTCAAATTCCACTTTAAACAAAAATTCAAAATGCAAGTCAAAATAAAAGTTGATCAAATTTTAAAACAAAATAGTTCATAATATTGTAAATAATCCCAAAGCAATTATAAAAATAAAACCAACATTAATTGAATTTCCAAATTGACCCTAACATCAAAAATAGTAGCAAAACAGCCCCAAATTAAATCATTTTCATTTAAATTAAATTCAAATGGATTCAATTAAATCCTAAACTTTTTGTGGTAGTGCTATATAATGCAGTGGTAAACATGCGACAAGTTCCGCATTTTACCAAAGTAAATTTAGTGCCAAAAGAAATGCCAAACAGAAAGTAAAAGATAAAACAGAAAAGAATAACAGAAAAGCCTACTGTGCTCGTGGCCCAAGTGCTACAGTGGCGAAGCCCAGCCCACATACCCCTTCGTTCACCTGATCCCGCCCCGCTGTCGCTCTCGCCATGGCCAGGAGCTCGTCGTCGCCGCTACTCCTCGACGCGTGGAGCCACAGGGAAGCCGGGAGGCGATAAGGAGGAACCCCACCTGCTCCCCTGGCTCCCCCTACCCACTTTCTCCTCCTCCCCTGCTCTCTCTTTCGCTTCCCATTGGCGCCTGAGTGCTACCATGGCCACAACGACGTCGTTTCCGTCGCCACCGCCGTCGCCTCGCCTCTCCGACCTGTCCACCAGCACCACCGGCGTCTTCCACTTCCTACCCGACCGCTCGTTCAAGCCGGAGACCACCACGTTGCACGGATCGAGCCGGCGTCCACCTCGGATCACCGGAGCTTCACAGCTCTAATTCGTTGCCCCCCTGCGCTACTAAGCTCTCGCTGGCCTCATTGCGCCGCTGGGTGAGCTCCGCTCTGCCTTCCCCTCTCCCTGGCTGGCCCCTGCGCTGCTACTTGCTGCTGTCGCTGCCACGCTCCAGCCGCCGCTACTGTTGCTAGCCACCGTAGCCACCACCCACCTTCGGGCCAACTGAGCTCACCAACGAGCTCAGGGCACCTCTCTGGTGCCGTCCGTGCCTCCGGTTCGCCCTCCCGTGCCCCGTAGCTGCGAGTCCGACGAAGCCCGAAGTCTGGTGGCCGCCGCGAGCTCGACTCCGGCCAGCACCGTCCACCCCAGCTCCTCCCGCATGTACCAATGGACGCGCGCGAGCGCCAGCCACGCATAGCCGCCAACCTCGTGAAGAATGGTGCCCTATAGCGACCGCACGGGGCTCGAACGCCGTCGGTTTCGTCGTCGCCGGCGTAACTCCGGCGGCCGCCAACGTGGCACCGTCGTTAGCCGCTAATGACGCGGTTAACTCTGACCCAGTGACGCTGACAGTGGGGCCCACGGCTAATTAATCTGGATGGTTAAATAAGTAAAGCACTGATTTAAACCTACAGTCAATGACATGCGGGTCCCACAGGACCCGCTGACTAGTCAAAAGTGGACCAGTCAACTGCTGACTGGGCAGTTGACTGGCCCCACTTGTCAGCCTCTGCTAATTGGACCCGGTTGACCAGTCAACGGTCCAGTCAACTGCTGACTGGGCAGTTGACTGGCCCCACCTGTCAGTCTCAGCAGCACATCTGTGGGTACACTTTTGTGTACCGATAGCATTTTATCTTTTAATTTTGAATTTAAATTAAATTCCAGAAAATTCCAGAAAATGATTAAAACTTTGAAAAATCATATAAAATAAACCGTAACTCGGATGAAAATAATTTATATATGAAAAATTATTAGAAAAATCCAACGAATCCGAATATGTCATCTGCACTCCTGTTAGAACCCTCTAAGTAGATGAACATGGAACTTTTTGCCCGTTTCCGATATATGAATAGTGCGTGACCTCCGATGAATAATTCCAAATAAATTCCTAAAATATCTAAAATATCTAGAGATGCAATATATCACCCCTGCATATCATTTAAGCATGTCGTACATAGTGATTGCATTTGTATGCTTGTATTTATCTGTTTCTTCCGCCCTCTTCTTCTCCGGTAGACTCCGAGACCGCTGACGAACCGGGGATCGACTACACCGTTGCAGATTCCTTTTTGCCTGCAGAGCAACCAGGCAAGCAACCCCCCTTGACACATGCTTATATCACCTATTCTTTCTCCCTCCTGCTTGCTTTAGAATTTGCTGTTGCTTTTGATTGATCCTATTCTGATGCATAGCCTGTTATTGTAAACTGCTATTGATACCTTACCTGAAATCCTAAATGCTTAGTGTAGGTTGGTTGGTAAACCATCTGTGGCCCCTCTTCCTTGTTCTTAGTTGCCCCGCTTAGTTACCCGTGCCCTGTTTGATGTGATCGTCGGGCTGAGACCAGCACATCACCTCACACCCCCTTAAGTTGCCTGACTCTGCAGAGCTAATATTGAGTGCCGAGGGTGATACCTCTTATCTCACTCTTGATGTTGCCTCTGTAGTACAGCTAGTCGGTTGTGGGTTACCGAGGGTGATTCCTCTTACGCCACTTCCGATGAATCTTCTGTCGTGCAATCCCGCAAGTGTGAATACCATAGAGGGTGATTCCTCTGGGTTCACCTTGACAGTTACGTCAAGTGGGAAACCAATGAGGGTGATTCCTTAGATTCCCCCTTGATGTTACGGACACACGGGTACTTTGACCTTTACATCAGTCCTTTGTTGAAGTCGGGTCGACCCCGAGGGGTACCCGCGAGAGATACATATGAAAGTCGGGCAGGCCCGGAGAGCACCCGCGAGAGTTACTGTGGCGGCTGGCTATTTAGCGGTACCACCCAGGATGTGGTGGTAGCTCCGGACTTGTCCCAACAGCCATCACTAAAATTAATAATGCACTAACGGATTTGGGTATTGATCTGAGTTGGCCAATGGCCTATACGCACTAACACCACGCGGGATAATGGTTTAATGGGGCCCTCGGCGCCGTATGTATCAGCCGAAAGCTCTGTCAGATGTCCAGTTCAGCATTGTGGCACGGTCAGATCGCGCCATCCAGGCAGAGGTGGCGCTGGTATTCACCCTGCGCACAACGACCCGGAGTGCAAAGGGTGATGGGCCCAAGACCCCTGAGCACTTAGGATGTAGACCGGCGGGGACCTCTCTGTGGAGCCTAGGTAGGACTACGTCGTGTCGATCAGCCGAGGCCGGGCTTGACCCAGAAAAGTGTGTCCGGCCAGAGTTAATCGAGCGTGTTGGGTAACAGTAGTGCACCCCTGCAGGGAAGATTATCTATTCGAATAGCCGTGTCCACGGTAACAGGACGCTCAGTGTTGTATCCCGATCTACTACAACTTGAACTGGATATATGTTAATTAATTGTAAGCTCCGGGATCGCTTTCTCGCAGGGAGTCGAGGAAGGATCTCTAGGCTTTGCTAATACATGCTTGTTACTTTATTATATGATACTAATCTGTACTATTCTAATGCTGCAAGACGCTGCAAGGTGCTAGTCTTCGATAGGCCAGGCTTTCCTCTCTATTCTGGCAATTCTGCAGTATAGCCCACAGATACAGCCCCTTCACTTCGATACCGATGCATACTTAGCATAGATCTGATGTAAGCCTTACGAGTACTTTGGATGAGTACTCACGGTTGCTTTGCTTCCTCTTTTTCCCCATACCCGATTGCTGCGACCAGATGACGGAGCACTGGAGCCAGCTGATCCTGAAGACGACTACTACTACTACTACCCCGGCAGAGCCTACTTCCACGTGGAGGTCGACGACCAGGAGTAGTTTAGGAGGCTCCCATTCAGGAGGCCTTGCGCCTTTTCAATCTAGATGACGTTGTTTGTTTTCGCCTTCTTAAGGCATGCTTGTTTAGTATGTCATACAAGCATCAGCGGAAGCATTAGATATCTGGGTATAGACATAAAGTTAAACAGATAGGCCTTTAAGAAGGCGGGGCAAAACAAAACACTAGATCGAAAGGCGCAGGCCTCTTGCCTGGGTGCCTCCTATCTACTCCTGGTCGTCGGAGGGCTCCTCGTAGTAGTAGTATCCGCGAGAGGGGTAGTAGTAGTCATAGTCGACAGCTGGGGCAGCTGGCTCTTGGGCTTCGTCATCTGGTCGCAAAACAGGGTATGGGGAAAAAGGGGAAGCAAAGCAACCGTGAGTACTCATCCAAAGTACTCAGCAAGACTTACATCAGATCTATTCTAAATATCCAATATTATCAAAGGAAGGTTATATATGTGGACTTGGCTGCAGAAATGCCAGAAGAGAGGGGAAAGGCCTAGCCTATCGAAGACTAGCATCTTCAGCGTCGTGCAGCATTAGAAGAGTGCAGATTAGTACAAGAATATAATAGTAGCAACAAGTAACAACAACGCCCAGAGATCCTTCCTCGACTCCCTGCGAGAAAGCAATCCCGGAGCCAATATATTCACCCATTTCTAGTTGTAGAAGATCGGGATATTCTCCTAGCGTCCTGTTACCGTGGACACAACAAATGCAACACTATGCATGGCATGGCAAAATGCAGTGCCGGTGGTAACCTAATACAGTGCTACATCTCGCAGACGAAGCGGGAAAATATCTGGGATATTTTCCCGGCGTTTAGGTGGTTTTTGGTATACTGAACTGGAGGGGAAGGTTCCATGTTCAGATAGATAGGAGTGATGGTCAAGCATTTTTACCACGTATTTGGATTTGTCTCGTTTTTCTGATCAACTTTCATGTAGAAAGTTTTTCGATCCGAGCTACGGTTGAATTTCTACGAATTTTCAAAGATTTAACCCTTTTTCTGAAAATCCTGAAATTAAATCTAATTCGAAAATAATAGAAAAAGAAATACTACGTCAGCATGACATAAGCATGACGACAACAAGTCAGCCCGGCCGTTCCAGGTCAAACCTGATGGCTGGGACCCACCTGTCATACACTGTGGGTTAACAGGGGTTAAATTAAACTAACAGAAGTTAATTAGGGAGTGGGCCCCACTGGTCAGTGTCTAACTAATCGAACAGATTAAGTTTTAATGTCCCGCAAGATAGCTAGTGCGCCACATGATGGCTCTTTATGCGACTGGGTTTCCATCCATTTTGGTCGATCTTTTGACCAGGCTGGGATATCGCTGGTACCCCGAGTACACAGTTATGTCATTCGGCTTAACCAATGCTCCAGCAATGTTCTCCCGCCTGATGAATTATATCTTCATGGATTACCTCAACAAGTTCTTCGTGGTTTATCTAGATGATATCCTGGTATATTCCAAGAATAAGGAAGAACATGCTGAACATCTTCGTCTTGTTCTGGAAAAGCTTCGAGAGCACTAGCTATATGCCAAGTATTCCAAGTGCGAATTCTGGTTGTCTGAAGTAACCTACCTTGGTCATGTCATTTCCAAGGATGGCATTGCTGTCAACCCCGAACGAGTTCAGGCTATTCTTGACTGGACTCCCCCGAAGAATGTCAAGCAAGTCAGAAGTTTTCTCGGACTCGCAAGCTATTGCCGTCGATTTGTCGAGAACTTCTCAAAGATTGCCAAGCCTCTGACTAATCTGCTTCACAAAGGCGTCAAGTTTGAGTGGACAGACAAATGTCAGGAAAGTTTCCAGACCCTCAAGGACAAGCTCACCTCTGCTCCAGTGCTTGCTCCTCCGGATTCTCGCAAGGATTCTGTGATCTATTGCGACGCCTCTAGTCAAGGATTAGGCTGTGTCCTGATTCAAGAGCGCAGAGTAATTGCTTATGCCTCGCAACAGTTGCATCCTTACGAAGAGAATTATCTAGTGCATGATCTTGAACTTGCTGCAGTAATCTATGCATTAAAGCTATGGCGACATTACCTTCTCGGTAACCGGTGTGAGATATACACTGATCACCAAAGTCTGAAATATTTATTTACTCAGCCGGATCTCAATCTCTGCCAGCAACGATGGTTGGAAACTATTACAGACTATGACTGTGGTATTTCATATACCCCTGGCAAGGCTAATGTGATGGTTGATGCCTTGAGCCGCATGTCCTCTTGCAACAACCTCATGGTTCAGTGAGCTCAACCTCATCTGTATGAAGAATTGCGCCAACTGAACCTCCACATTGTTCCACACGGTTCCCTTAATACCCTTGTCATACAGCCAGATCTTGAGAAGGCTATTAAATGTGCGCAAGCTAAAGATGTTGAAGTTGATCTGATGAAAAGAGATCTTCACCTTGAAAAGTACAGGGATTTCTTGCTTGCTCAAGATGGAACTTTGTATTTCAGAGACCGCATTGTGGTACCTCGATTCGAGCTTATGACCGACAAAGTCATGAAGGAGGCACATGATACACCGCTGTCTATTCATCCGGGTAGCACCAAGATGTATCGTGATCTCCGTCAAAGGTACTGGTGGTCTAGAATGAAGTAGGATATTGCTCGATATGTTGCGGAATGTGACGTTTGTCATCGCGTTAAAGCAGAACATCAGAAGCCTGCTGGAATTCTGCAACCGCTTCCTATTCCTGAGTGGAAATGGGACAAAGTGCAAATGGATCTTATCAATGGTCTTCCCAAGTCACAGAAGGGTCATGATGCTATTCTTGTCGTCATTGACCAACTCTCCAAAGTTGCACACTTTCTACGAGTAAAGGAGACGATCACTGCTAGTCAGTTAGAAGAGTTATATATCTCCAGAATTGTATCACTCCACGGAATTCCGAAGGAGATCTGTTCAGACCGTAGCAGCCTCTTCACTTCACACTTGGGAACTCATATAACCTGGAGCTCTGCTTATCACCCCCAGTCCCAAGTCCAAGTCGAGCGAGTTAATCAAGTGCTTGCAGATATGCTGCGTGCTTGTGTTATTTCATTTGGCAAGAAGTGGGAGGAATCTCTCCCCTATGCCGAATTCTCTTACAACAACAGTTATCAAGCCAGCTTGAAAATGGCCCCCTTCGAGGTACTTTATGGACGTAAGTGTCGAACCCCTCTGAATTGGTCAGAAACTGGGGAACGGCCGCTCATTGGTCCAGATATTATCCAACACGCTGAAGAGCAAGTCCGTATTGTGCGGGAAAAATCTCAAAGCTCCTCAGTCTCGCCAGAAGAGCAATTATGATCGTAAACACTGGGGATCGATCTACCAACCTGGTGAGCAAACTTATCTGCGTGTCACTCCGATGAAGGGCACTCACCACTTCGGATTCAAGGGCAAGTTAGCTTCTCGCTACATTGGTCCCTTCCGCATTCTCGCCAGACGTGGACATGTGGCTTATAAATTGGAGTTGCTGCTGCAATTCTCTCAACATGTGTCGCAACTTTGCCGTTGCTTCAAGGAATCTCCGCACCGAGCAGTGGATCATGAAATGCTTGATTTGCAAGATGATCTATCTTATAAGGAGCATCTGATCCGCATTCTCAATCAAGCTGAACGTTGGACCCGCCAGAAGACAACCAAGTTCCTTAAAGTGCAGTGGTCAAATCATACTGAAGATGAAACCACTTGGGAACGCGAGGATCGTCTTCACGAGGAATACCCTGACCTTTTTCCTTCTAACTCCGGAATTCTCGGGACGAGAATTTCTTTTAGGGGAGGAAAATTGTAACATCCCTTTGTAAATGAGCAACAGTGATCCATCATGATGATGCTAAGCTACTATGATTTGCAATGATAATCATGTTGGAATAATATCTCATTTCAAATTCCTCCACTAAATTCAATTCAAATTCAAAGTGAAATTTGAAGTTGCTCAAAAATTGCGGGAAAATAGTTCATGTTGTTGCAAAAATTCCAAAACAATTTAATGTTAAGAAAAACAACATCACCTATTTTCCTAAATTGGGCTGGGGCATTAAAACAGTGCAAAAACAGCACTTTAAATGCCATTTCCATTTTTGAAAAATTCAAATGGATTCCAAAATTGCCCAAACTTTTGGTGGCAGAGCAGAATAATGCAATGTATTTTTGTGGACCAATTTCACATTTTACAAAATGCAATATGGCAGCTCATTTATTTTTCTAAGTCTTCTGTAAAAAGAAACAGAGAAAAGTAATGGAAAAGGGTTGAAACGGCACTGTGCATTTGGGCTTAAGTCAAACAATGGCAGGGCCCAACCCAACCGGCCCCCTTCTCCCTCCTCTCTTCTCTCTCCCTCGCCATGTCACGCGCGCCATGGCCAGAGCGTGCTCTCTCCGGCCGCTGGTCAACACCGCGACGCCACGGGCTCGCGGGGAGGATAAGGCCGAAGCCGTCCCTCCCCCCTGGACGCCCTCCTCCATTTCCCCCCTATCTCTCTCGCTCTCGAGCTCTCTCTCTCTCTCTCTCCAGTACGCTGCCGTCGCCGCTGTTCGTCTCCGCCGCGGTCAACGTCATTCCTGAGCTGCGCCGCCTTGTCCACGCGCTCCGCCATGCTCGACCACGTCCTCTGCGACAAACCATTCGAGCCGGGGAGCCCTGCATCGCGCGGATCGAGCCGCCCCCATCTTCTCGGTCTCCGGTGAACTTCGCCGATTCCGGCCGCCCCTGCAGCTCCTAAGCATAGCACCGGCCACCGTGAGCCGCTCGGTGAGCTCTGCCTCCTCTCTCCTTCTCTTTCTCGCCTTGCCGCGCCCTATGCGGTCGATCTCGCCATGGCCGTACCCGTAGCCGCCGTAGAGCTCGCCGTCGTAGCCATCGTCGCCGTTGAGCTCGCCCGAGCTCGTACTCGTGCTCAGCACGCATGTAGGAGCTCAACGAGCTAGCTAGCGACGCCTGCCGTGCCCGATATCGCCGTAGCTGCTAACGCCCGAACTCCGGCGCCGCCTCCGCCGCTCGCCGTCGCCGTTTCCGGCCGACTCCAGCGACGCCACCGCCACCGTTGGATGCGCGAGCGAGTGCTCGTTCCAACGCGCCTAGCCGCGGGCCAAATGGCCGCCTGAGGCCGATTTCCGGTGAGCGCCCACGCGCACCGCCGTGTTTTTCGTCGCCGCTGACTCGTCGCCAGCCGCCGCCAACGTGGCAGCCTCATTGGCGCCCCCTGTGTCACTGCCAGTGGGCCCAGGGGCCCCAGTTGACCGAGTTGACTTAGTCAACTCAGCTGACTGGGCAGCTACTGCCACTGACACGCGGGCCCCACCGGCTTAATTAACTAATTAGATTTAAAATTAATCTAAATATTAGATTAGTCACTGACACCTGGGGCCCACGCTCTAATTAGTTATGTTTAGTTTAAATTAACCTCTGTTAGTCTCTGTGTATATGACATGTGGGACCCAGCTATTAGGTTTGACCTGAACAGCTGCGATTGACCCACTGACATCATGATGGCGTCATGCTGATGTGATCAGTTACTATTCTGGATAATGCGATTTAATAATTAAATTAAATCCAGGACTTTCAAAAAATAGTTTAAAACTTTGAAAATTCATAGAAATTCAACCGTAGCTCGGATTGAAAAGTTTTCAACATGAAAGTTGATCAGAAAAATGAGACAAATCCGAATATGTGGTCAAAATGTTTGACCATCACTCCTATCTATCTGAACATGGTACCTTCCCCTCCGGTTCAGTATTCCGAAATCCGCCTAAACGTCGGGAAAATATCCCAGATAATTTCCCGTTTCGTCTGCGACATGTAGCATTGCATTAGGTCATCACTAACGCTGCATACTGCCATGCCATGCATCTGTGTTGCATTTGTCTGCCTTTATTTATTGTTTCTTCCCCCTCTTCTTCTCCGATAGCCCCCGAGACCGACGCAGCTCAGGAGACCGATGACACCACTGACGACCCCTCCTTTGCAGCAGAGCTTCCAGGCAAGCAACCCCCCTTGACGCATGCCTATATCACCTATTGTCTCTCCCTCCTGCTTGCATTAGAATTGCTACTGCTCTGTTTTATCCTATTCTGATGCATAGCCTGTTTCTTGTAACTTTTGTTGATACTTTACCTGTTATCCTAAATGCTTAGTATAGGTTGGATGGTAAACCATCTGTGGCCCCTCTTCCTTGTTCTTAGTTGCCCCGCTCAGTTACTAGTGCCCCGATCGTTGTGATCGATGGGCTGAGTCCAGCACATCACCGCACACCCCTAAGTTGCTCGACTTTGCAGAGTTACCATCAAGTGCCGAGGGTGATACCTCTTATCTCACTCCTGATGTTTCCTCTGTAGTACAGTTAGTCGGTTGTGGGTTACCGAGGGTGATTCCTCTTTCACCACTTCCGATGAAGCTTCTGTCGTGCAACCCCGCAAGTGTGAATACCATCGAGGGTGATTCCTCCGGATTCACCTTGACGGGTACATCGAGTGGGAATCCAACGAGGGTGATTCCTTGTGTTCCTTCTTGATGTTATGGACACACGAATACTTTGGCTTTACTACAGATACTTATTAAAGTCGCGTCGGCCCCGAGGGATACCCGCGAGAGATGTTGATTCGGGTTGACCATGAGGGTGCCCGAGCGATGAATACGTGGCACGGCCGGGCATTCCTAGCCCTTGCCGTAAGTCCACAAGACGGGGCGACGGGGTCACATGATCGTGAGTCTCTGCTTGTCACCGCGAGCTACCAACACACTAAGGGTTAGGATATGTGATCTGAGTAGGCCTCTGGCCTTTTCGCGCTAACCAGCATGTGGGAATAATATGGGTACTCGGCGTCACGGTATCAGCCAAAGTTCTTCAGATGTCAGCGATTGAGCGGCGCGCGCCGGGTTGGACTGGGAACGCCCGCGCTTGTATTAAGGGGGCTAGGTCTGCTACCGGCCGCCCACGCAACGCGCAGGAGTGCAAAGGGTGATGGGCGCAAGACCCCTTCGCACTTAGGATGTAGACCGGTGTGCTGGCCTCTCTGTTGAGCCTAGGTAGGGCAACGATGTGTCGATCAGCCGAGGCCGGGCATGGACCGAGCAAGTGTGTCCGGCCAGAGTTAATCGAGCGTGTTGGGTAAGTTGGTGCACCCCTACAGGGAAGTTTATCTATTCGAATAGCCGTGTCCACGGTAACAGGACGCTTGGAAAATATCCTGATCTTCTACAACTAGAAATGGGTTGAATATATTGTCTCCAGGATTGCTTTCTCGCAGGGAGTCGAGGAAGGATCTCTGGGCGTTGTTGTTACTTGTTGCTACTATTATATTCTCCTACTAATCTGCACTCATCTAATGCTGCAAGACGCTGAAGATGCTAGTCTTCGATAGGCTAGGCCTTTCCCCTCTCTTCTGGCATTTCTGCAGCCAAGTCCACATATACAGCCTTCCTTTGATAATGTTGCATATTTAGAATAGATCTGATGTAAGTCTTGCTGAGTACTTTGGATGAGTACTCACGGTTGCTTTGCTTCCCCTTTTCCACATACCCGGTTTTGCGACCAGATGACGGAGCCCAGGAGCCAGCTGCCCCAGCCGTCGACTACGACTACTACTACCCCGCTGGCGGATACTACTACTACGAGGAGCCCTCCGACGACCAGGAGTAGATAGGAGGCACCCAAGCAGGAGGCTTGCGCCTTTCGATCTACTGTTTTGTTTTGCCCCGCCTTCTTAAAGGCCTATCTGTTTAACTTTATGTCTGTACTCAGATATCTAATGCTTCCGCTGATGCTTGTATGACATCGAGCTTATGTATTCGAGCCCTCGAGGCCCCTGGCTTGTAATATAAAGCTTGTATTACTTTTATTTGTGTTTAGAGTTGTGTTGTGATATCTTCAAGTGAGTCCTTAGGCTTGATCGTGTGCATTTGCGTGTATGATTAGTGCACAATTAAGTCTGGGGCGTCACAAGTAGATCGACTCCTGCCTGCATCTACTACTATTACTCCACTCATCGACCGCTATCCAGCATGCATCTAGAGTTTTAAGTTAATAAAAACAGAGTAACGCCTTAAGCAAGATGACATGATGTAGAGAAGCAAATTCAAGCAATATTAATAAACCCCATCTTTTTATCCTTAATGGCAACAATACAAATACGTGTCATTTCCCCTTCTGTCACTGGGATTGAGCACTGCAAGATTGAACCCATCATAAAGCACGTCTCCCATTGCAAGATAAATCAATCTAGTAGGCCAAACCAAATCGATAGATCCGAGAGAAATACAAAGCTATAACAATCATGCATAAAAGAGTTCAGAGAAGACTCAAATATTTCTCATGAATAATCTGATCATAAACCCACAATTCATCGAATCCCAACAAACACACCGCAAAAGAAGATTACATCGGATAGAACTCCAAGAACATCGAGGAGAACATTGTATTGAAGATCAAAGAGAGAAAAGAAGCCATCTAGCTACTAGCTATGGACCCATTGGTCTGTGGTAAACTACTCACACATCATCGAAAGGGCAGCAAGGTTGATGTAGAAGCCCTCCGTGATCGATTCCTCCTCCGGCAGAGTACCGGAAAAGGCCTTGAGATGGGATCACAGAAGAACAGAGAATTGCAGAGGCGGAAATGTTTTCTCTTCTGGCTCTCTGATGGTTTCCCAATATTTGTGAATTTATAGAAGTGGAATTAGGTCAAATGGAGTCATGTGGGCCCCATAAGGCAACACGGCGCCCCCTGGGGCGTGCCCTGTTGCCTTGTGAAGCCTCCGTGAGGCTTCTGGCCTCCTCCCGAGGCTTCCAAGGTTTCTTTTGTCCAGAAAAAATCTCCAAAAAGTTTCGTGGCATTTGGACTTCATTTGGTACTGTTTCTCTGAAAAGCCAAAAACAAGCAGAAAACAACAACTGGAACTGGGCACTAGGTTAATAGGTTAGTCCCAAAAAATGATATATAATTGCATACAATTGCATATAAAAACATCCAAGATTGATACTATAATAGCATGGAACAATAAAAAATTATAGATACGTTGGGGACGTATCAGTCCCTGACCCGCACTGCTGCTAAGCCAGACTTATCGTCTTCCTCTCCTCTGCGCGCTCACTCTCTCTCCCTCTCACTGTCGACAGTGTGCTCCTCCCGCCGTCGCCGCATTGCCGCCGTCCTCCGAGCTCTGGCGACCTCCGCTGCCTCGCCGTCGACCCCCGAGCCCCGGCGCCCTCTGCGACCTCCTACTCCTCCACGCCTCCGCTGAGGTGAGCACGCCCGGCCCAACTGCCGCCCTCCTCCTCCTGCCGCCGCCGCACCTCCTCCCTCCTCCTCCAGCCGCCGCCCCTCCTCCCTCCTCCTCCTCCCTTTCTCCTCTCTAGCCGCCGCCCCTCCTCCCTCCTCCTCCTCCTCCCTCTCTCCTCTCCAGCCGCCGCACTGCTCCCTCCTCCTCTCCTCCCTCCTAGCTCCCTCATTTAACTAAATTAGTTAATAATTTCTACTTTATAGTTTCTAGTTTGTAGTTTACTGAATTTGGTAGGTAGAATTTAGTTCGTAGAATTTTTAATTTAGTTGGTAGAATTTAGGGTTCATGGTATATTTTCAAATATATTTTTCAGCAATCAAACTCTAAGTTATATTTAGTTGGTAGAAATTAGTTCGTAGAATTTTCAATTTAGTTGGTAGAATTTAGGGTTCATGCTATATTTTCGAATATATTTCAGCAATCAAACTCTAAGTTATATTTAGTTGGTAGAGTTTAATTGGCATTTTTCTAGGGTTCAAGAAGTAGACAGTAGGTAAAAAATAGGGCATTTTTCTACGGTTTAGGAATGAAATTATAGATAATAGAAATTTTTATTAGGAATCAAACTGGATATTCTCATAGGTTGTTGTTAACTAGCCATTTGGAGATTTGATAGCATAACAAGCATAGCTCACATAGTTATTTTATTTGTGTGCAGGGAAGATCACCGACGTGCCGCTTGACGACACCCAGAAGATCACCGGCATCCTCGACAGCCGTCTAGTGAGTAAAGATGGTCTATTTGGAAATGTGATATGTGGAGTAGTGATGTGTAGTACTAGCTTGTGTATGTGCTTGCCCAAGTTCTATCTTGGCTTTTATTGTTTGCAGGGAAACTCCGAGTGGCCTATGTTTTGCCGGAATGTTGATTCATTTCCGTTCCGGCAAATTTCAGGCACTTGATATGTCCTATTTTTAGCAAAGGTCATGCCAAAAAAATTCGTGAATTTTGGCATGACTTGTGCTAGAAAGTAGGAAATATCGAGTGCCCGTGATTTGCCGGAACGGGAATTAATCGACATTCCGGCAGAACATAGGCCATTTTTATGTCATTGCTCCATATATGTAACGGGTTAACTTTCAGTCTGTCGATGCTCCTTGAGTGACTTTGAGTCTGTTCTTGAATGAAGGAAGGATGCCGACTGTTGTCGTGGGGGTCGTTTCCTCTCCTTCTCGTGATATACTTTGGTAATGCATGAGAGAAGGAGGGGAAGCAACCATCACTGACGGTCGAAATATCTGTGAGGGAGTGTCCACCATATACTGTCAAAATATCAGAGAGGAAGAATTCCGACTGTTGTCGTGGGGGTCGCTTCTCCTTCGTTCCCGTGTGCTAGACATTTTGGTGTAATGCACTCGGGAATGAAAGGAGGAGCGACCATCATCGATGGTCGCAATATCAGAGAGGGAGTGCCCACCATATACACCACGTGAGATGAGAGTGTAGAAAGGAAGACTCGATGGACCGAAAGTCAACCCGTGCTGAATAGTAATCTGTATGTTGAGCTTCCTTGTCGGGGGGATGACCCCCGGGTGGTCCCAAGACGGCGAACCGGACGGGGTGCTTGCCTGCCCGGGTAAGTTGCTCTGGCTCGCACCCGTGGCCGGCTGTTCGAACCAGCCGGCTACCCCAGCCAGCCGGCTGCCCTAGCCAGCCGGCTGATCCGGCTCGCACCCGCGGCCGGCTGCTCCAGCCAGCCGGCTGCCCGAAGTCAACTCCGGCGTCCCATCGGACACACGCAGACGCGACGGCCGTACCCGGCGGCAGCGTACTATTGGCAAATAGTGGCGCACTGTTCGCTCGTTAGTGCGCTGCATCTGCACAGTCTACAGTGCCCCTTGTCCCCATGTCCCCTGGGCGTTTGTCGATAAAAGATCCCAGGGGACTCCTCGCACCAGCATGCTCTTGCCCGTTCGTTCCTGCCTCCTTCACACGCTGCTAGCCTCTGAGCCTATCCACCATCTCCGGTCAGATCTGGCGGGCTGCTCCGCCTCCGCTCCGGCCGGAGACTGCTTCCCCTCCCCCGGCCCGAGCGCCTCCTGCCTCCGCGCGAGGGCGCGGACGCCCGCGCCTCCTCCTTCCCCTCGCGACCGCTGCTCCGGGCGACGAACACGACCGCCCCCTGGTTGCCACGGTCTTCCTCCTCTTCGCTGGAGTTCCTCTGCCTCATGACGCGTTCGGCGCCAGCCTCCTCTCGCGCCCGAGGGGAGCTCCCAAGCCAGGCTCGCCCGCCTTCGGCCGCCGCCCTGTTGCTGCCTCTGCTCCGGCCAACCCGCGCCCACGCGCGCTGGCCCTCCCTTGTCGCCGCCGCATGCCGCCTCGTCCCCGGCGACACCCAGTTGGTGCGGAGGAGCTGGGCCGCACGCCCGCTCCCGAGCACCTCCGCGGCCGCGTTATCGCGCGCCCGGACCTCCTCTGGTCCGACCAACCTCCGCTAGGCGCCGTTCCATCGCCTCCACTGCCTCCGCCAACCGCGCTTCCGCGCGCGCCTCGCGCCGCCGTGGCTCGGCCTCGCCTCGCTCCTCCGCGGCATTGGCTCCGCCGCCGTCCGCGCCGGCGACGCCCTCGCCGTCTTAAACAGCAACCGTGCCACCTGCCTCCTGCAGCTCCGGCCCGTCGACCACAAGGCCGTCGCGGAGGAGTGCTCCCTCGCGCTCCAGGCCGACCCGCGCTTCCTGCGGGCTCTTCTCTGCCGGGCCCGCGAGCTTCAGGCCCATCTCGCCCTGGCCGCCCCCGTGCGCTGCTCCGCTCCCGAGTGCCGCGCCGCCCGCCCGCAGCCACGCGCTCGCCCCGCGCCAGCTCAGCCACCCACACCGCTGCTGGCTACTCCGCGCCCCGCTGGCCTCCCGGGCCGGCTTGCTCCAGCCACCTGCTGTGGCCGGCTGGAAAGAAAGAAAGGAAACAGAAAGAAAGAAAAAGTGAGGCCGGCTGTCCACGCAAAAAAAAATGCTGCCGGATGGAGAAAGAAAAAAGAGACCAGAAGTTGCGCCGGCCCAGCCGCCCGGCCGGCTGGCGACCCGGCCCGGCCGCCTGCCCGCCCCGACGCCCGGCCGGCTGGCGACCCGGCCCGGCCGCCTGCCCGCTCCGACGCCTGGCCGGCTGGCGACCCGGCCCGGCTGTCCGTCCGCTCCGATGCCTGGCCGGCTGGGGGGCCGGTGCCGGCTGCCTGTCCGCTTCGACGCCTGGCCGGTCGGGCCCGACCGGCTGGGGCGCCCCTCGACCGCCCGGAGGCTCGGGCCGCCTGCCGCATGTCACCTCCGCCCCGTCCGCGTCAAAAAGCAATGTGAGCTCCACATTCGCATACCTTTGCACCGTGCACACAGACGGATAACTCCGAGCGACCCTCGGGGGCTACCTCCGCATTTTTATCAGCCGCTTTGCTGTTCATCCCGGCGCCAGCTAGTCTTGGCCCGGAGGCTTGCCGTTTGGCCCCATTCGTTTTCCCCGCAGACGGCTTAGTAGCGTGTACGGTACCAAAGGCCCACTCTTCGTCTCAGCTACAGACCACACCACGGCTGTCCGGCTAGTGAGAGCAAAAGCTGGAGGTCAGCCCACGCGAAAGACGTCCGGGGAGAAAATGGCCTGGGCGACCCGGTCGTTTCCTTTATGAGTATCTGCTATGTCGAATCTGCTCCCAAGAGTCCGAGTACTGTACGCTCCACTCCGCGGCCTACTCTTCGCTTCAGCTACAGACCGGCTCCCGGCTGTCCGGCTGGCAAGAGCAAAAGCCAAAGAGCGGAGGGGACATGAAAAAGACTGAAGGGGGCTCGGACGAACCCGAGTCGGCACTCCTCTGCACGCAACTTGTGCTGCCAAAGCTAAATATTTGATATATCTGCACTGCCTAACTTTGTCTTTCGCATGATCATTTCCGTGGGGAATCCTCCCTCCTCGCCCGGAGGCTCGGAGGCTACACCCAGTGGGTGCGCCGGCGTGCCCCGCTGGGAAAACGCCACGCCGGTTGCAGGCCCGCCGCCGGCTGCCACCGGTATCCTCGACGCCACCGTCTGCTCCAACATCTGCGGAAACCCTCCGCACGACTCTTCGAGTCGCCCGGAGGCTTGGAGGCTATACCCAGTGGGTGCGCTAGCGCGCCCCCACTAGAAGCGAGTCGCCCCGGCTGCAGCCCGCAGCCGGCTGTCATCAACGACCTCTGCTCCAACAACAGCAAATACCCTCCGTATGACTCTTCGAGTCGCCCGGAGGCTCGGAAGCTACACCTAGTGGGTGCGCTAGCGCGCCCCCACTGGAAGCGAGCCGCGCCGGCTGCAGCCCGCAGCCGGCTGTCATCGACGACATCTGCCACGACAACAGCAAATACCCTCCGCCCGACTCACCAAGTCGGCCGGAGGCTCGGAGGCTACTGTCGGGGGGATGACCCCCGGGTGGTCCCAAGACGGCGAACCGGACTGGGTGCTTGCCTGCCCGGGTCGGCTGCTCCGGCTCGCACCCGCGGCCGGCTGCTCCAACCAGCCGGCCACACCAGCCAGCCGGCTGCCCTAGCCAGCCGGCTGATCCGGCTCGCGCCCGCGGCCGGCTGCTCCAGCCAGCCGGCTGCCCGAAGTCAACTACGGCGTCCCATCGGACACACGCAGACGCGACGGCTATACCCGGCGGCAGCGTACTATTGGCAAATAGTGGTGCATTGTTCGCTCGTCAGTGCGCTACATCTGCACAGTCTACAGTGCCCCTTGTCCCCTTGTCCCCTGGGCGTCTGTCGATAAAAGATCCCAGGGGACTCCTCGCACCAGCATGCTCGCGGACGCTCGTTCCCGCCTCTCTTAACGTTACCTTTGTAACCCTGGGGGTCGGCCTATAAGACCCCCAGGGAGGCCTCTATGCAGAGGGATCGACCGGTTCACTCCCTTCCGTTGCGTAGCCGCTCCTCACTTCCCTCTAGAGATTCCTCGCTCCCCAGAGCACACACACTCCCGCCGGAGAGGCAGAACGGTGGCCTAGCCCGTTCTCCCTCCTCCGTCCAAACAGCTCCAGGAGCAACTCTGTAACCTTTGCGCATATCAGTTCAAATGGCAGGATTAGGGGTGTTACCTCTCGGAGGGCCCCGAACCTGGGTACGTCTCGTGTCTCACACTTGCTTGTGCCAACCTCACCTCCGGAGCCCACCGGCGTCCTCTTGTAGCTCCACCTCTTTAGCCATCTTATGGCATCTGCCGTGAAACAACCACGACATTCCTGGTAATTGTCGTCGATCGATTTTCAATCTTTGAATTATGAACATAGGAAATGTCTGACGACGATAGGATCCCTTAGTGCGACTACTGCAGCGACGACCGGGGTCTGTGTGACAGTCCTCACCTGGAAGATGGTCGGCGCTTCAGTATTAAGCTTGACGAGACCTTCGATGTTTGTATGGTACGCAACGATGACAAGTCTTTTTTCGTAATTAAGCATGACTTCTGCTTCTTTGCTTCAACGTGTAATTTCCGTTTTTTACAATTCGACTAGTGCATCCCCTGCCATGCAAGACGTTATGTCTTGGAGAAGTTGGATTTCAATGATCATGAGAATAAGGAGACAAAGAGAGTTCACCTCAGGACCCAACATGGTTACACTTTTGCCGTAAAGCTATACAATGCGGTGACCTACTCCCATTTTGGTTGCTCGAATTGAATAGCACTATGCAAGGCATATGGTTTTCAGGAGGGTATGCATGTCACCTTCGATATTCGTCCTGAAGATGACATCGAAGATAATATCGATATTTGGGTCGATGTAGATACGCTTCCAGTTCTACCTCTATGTGAGTTTCTCAAACATATTTATTAAGTAATTTATATTGTTTATTTAAAAATAGTTGACAGCTTATTTCCATTCTTCAAGAAATGTATGGAACGTAGTAGACAAAACCTACTACACTTATGGGTCTGAACTAACTTGCGAGGAGATAAGTCATTTTGTTTCATGGATTAATGATGTTGAGACTTTGAAGACGAGTCATCATATTCCTCCAAGTTATGATCAATACGTGCCACTAGTCCACGTGTTGAACTACGGTAACATCCATCGAGATATCATGGTAAGATTTTTCCTATTATGTCACCAGTGCATCTTTTGCATACATTCTTCTTAAGCTAAACTACATTTTGCTAAGTATGTTATTATGATGTTCTTCAACAGAAACTCCCGGCGGATTGTGTGCCTCGTCTTATGCATATGAAAGGTGACATGAACATTATTAGCTTACGACCAAGTTGGCCTACGTGTCACCGCAGTGCATACACGATTTCTCAAAGAGATGAAGTCCTCACAATCAAAGACTGGAGAAAAGTTCTGAATGATCGCAGGGAACTACTTGGGGGCAACATCAAGCGCAGCCCACAAATGGGAGACAGGTTGATCTCTATTCTCCATAATGGAGATTCAGGGGTTTACCTGTTTTATGCTATTTTACCTTCGAGAGAGTAGAAGGTCTTAGGTAGTACGTACTCATCATGTGCTAAGAACAATTAGCTAGTGTTGGTTATGACTATGATGATGATGATGAGTTGTTATCATGATGATGAGTTATGTGCTACACATTGTGCTAGAATGATGAGCTAGTTCTTATATGACTATGATGATGAGTTGTTATCATGATGATGATGATGAGTTATGTGCTACATTGTGCTAGAATGATGAGCTAGTTCTTATATGACTATGATGATGAGTTGTTATTATGATGATGATGATGATGTATGAGTTCTTATATGAATATGATGATGATGATGTTGATGATGAGTACTAATCCATCTTTTGGTCACTTTGGATCCATCCACATGAATCTAATCCGTGTTTCTTCCACCCAATGATAAAATAACTCATCAAGATCATAATGATATAACAATCTCTTAATTGCTACTATATCAAAATTTGTATAACGATGTATAAATACAATATAAAAGAAAAGAAAAGAAATACAGATGAATAGTAGTAGCGCGGGGTAAGGCCCACGCTGCTACTACTTAGTAGTAGCACTAGTACAGAAGGACACTACTACTAACTGATTTAGTAGTAGCGCATGTCACACCAACACTACTGCTAAAGTTTAGCTGTAGCGCCCTAGCAGTAGCGCGGGCACCCGCGCTACTGCTAGGCAAAAACCATGCGCTACTACTAGGGTTTTCCCTAGTAGTGCAAGCTTAGACGCTTGAGTCTCCTTGAATATTTACTTGTGGTGCCTTGGGCATCCCCAAGCTTAAACTCTTGCCTCTCTTTATTCTTCTCATATCGATGCCTCCTCGGCCTTCGCACACTTCATCCACACAAAACTTAACAGAACTTTTATTAGAGGAGTTAGTACATACAACATCAAATCCCATCATGTCCTGCTGTAACAATATTGTATAATTATAATCCAAACATTACTTACTGCATTCCATCACAATTCTAATGCTCCCACATCAATGGGGCTTGGAAAAATTGCAAACATAGGCAGATAAAGAAACTACAACAGCAATCTGTGAAAATAGGACAGTCTGTAAAGTACAGATGGTAAATATACTTCTGTAACTCGAAAAATTCTGAAAAACTAGGATGTATTAAACAATTTGCGTAGAAGTACTGTGTAAAAATTTCAGAGTTTTTTCTCGTTCTAGTAAAATATCAAAATTCAAACACTACAGCAAAAGTTTCTGTTTTTACATAGCACACACCAAACAAGCAATTTAAACATCCTAAAGGTAAATCTTGGCACATTATTTTTATAATACAATGGATTTGTACCAAGGGATAATTATTTTTGTTGAAAAGTTTCTGTTATCCAAGATTTACAAAGTTTCCATGGGCATGAACAAAGTTCAAGGCATGCCCCCACTTCCACATTGCTAATCTGTCTCACTTTCACTTTTCTGTTTGAAAAAGTTTTAGGTTCCCCTCTATATTTTTTTGTTATTAAACTTTTTTAAAGCACACAACAGAATAGAATGACTCCATAGAACTTCCAGGTTGTCTCCCAGGTAGTGCTTTCTTTAAAGCCATTAAGCTAGGCATAAAGTGCTCAAGTAATTGATCCACCCGGATCCCAAGGTATATCAAAGCCAATTTTAATTAACAATGATTTATAATTTAGTAGTGAGCACAAAGCAACATATATCATGTAACAATGGAGTCAAACTCTCTTCCTATGCATCGGCATGGCATAAAAGAACAATTCATGCACATCAAGTAAAGGCCAATGCATAGTATAAACCGTTTCTTGTTGCAATTTTATCATACTAGAAACATATAGAGGTGGAGATGTAGTCCCTCTCTCGTAATAATTGCATATTGTTGGGGATATTCCCCACGCTCAAGACCTGGCATGAGGGTGACCCGGCCCTGAGCCTTGGGGCTCTGTGAGTCACCTCACTGACAGGTCATGATGGAGGCGACTGAAGATGGGCTTGAAACCCAGAGTGATACCCGGCAGGAGGCCGGATCTCCACAAGCCTTGTGGGCTGGCTCAAGAGGAAGGCCCAGAAGGAGGAATCTTATTAGCTTAAGGAGCAAGATAAGATCAAAAGTTAGAATAGGTTACGGGTCACGAGTACGACCCGGAATCTCCTGTAAACCTAGGGACTCGACCTATTATATAAAGGGGAGTTCCTAGGACCAAAATACTAAGCTGCAATCTCTCGAGAGTTAGGTTAAGCGAATCCGCATCCTTGTAATCTAGATTCAAAGCAATACAATCAAGCAGGACATAGGCTTTTACCTCCACCGTGAGGGGCCGAACCTGGGTAAACTCGTGTCTTCTCGTTGCCAATCAACCCCGTTAAGCTTCCACCCTTGTGCGATGGTCTCATCATTAAGTCCTTTCACAAGGGCATCTGCCATGCTAAAACCATGATAGTTGGTGCCCACCGTGGGGCCTGCGCATGGTGGAGTTGAGTTCTGCGTGAGCTCTCCCAGGGTTTGGGAAGTACGCGATCGGCTAGATGACGAAGAGCCACCGCGGAAAGCTCTACATCGACGACTCAAGCTGGGGCCCCGAGGCCGACTCAATTGAGTATGGGTACTGGGTCCCCTTCGGCAAGATCCATGTCTTCATCGGCGTCGTTGGCTGTCCCCGGCGTCGAGTCGGCCCGTCGTGCCAGTCCCCGTAAAGCAATACCCGGCCCGCCCAGAGCCGGCCGGACACACGCCTTCGTGCGTTTCACCCATGGGGTGGCCTTATCAGAAAATTCGCTATCTAGAGATGAGACGCTTGTGCAATCTGATGGCGAGTCATCGATGGGGGAAACTAAGTCAATCTGTCCGCTGTATGATGGAAGGCTCGGTGGATGTACTGATGAAGTTTTTCCTGAAGCCCTCGAGCCACCTCGATTTGCTGCGGTTTACATGGCAGGCAGACAGGATCCCCTTCATGACCCAGTAGATCCGGTGGCAGGGCAGAATCTCACCATTGCCAGCTTAGGCGGAGCTGGCAGAGCCACTGCCGGCTCACAAAGGACTGGGTCACAGGCGCTCGCAGAGATGATGAATACTCTAGCGACTCTACTTGCAGAGCCGGTGACTACAGAAAACACGGTCGCGCGCAATGCAGAGATCACGAAGTGCCGCTTGCAATGCAGAGATCACGAAGTGCCGCTTGCAATTGACCAAGATCCAAGAGGATGTTAACGCAGAAAATACCCGCATGGCGGAAACACAAGCTCGGCTTGTCGAGGAGACAAAACGCTTGGAGGAGGAAGCCCTCTATCTAAGCCGCCGACAGGCTGACTCAGAGTTCGTCCACCAGATGTGGCATCAAAGCCGGCTTCTGGCCCAGATTGAGCCAACTCAGCTGTTTACTACACCGAATGATCCACAGGCTCTAGTAAACCCGGGGGCTGGTGTTATGTCCCCAGGAGGGCCACCGCCGCGGCAACCGGCTCAGTGGAGGGAGACGGCTCAGCATTAGACGCCAGTTCCACAGCAGCAGTTGCCGCCTCGCCGGTTCCAGACCCCAATTGGACACTATTCCAACCCGGTGGACAATGTATTAGCGGCGGCACATAACTTGGCAGCAATCCCGATTGAAGGAGATGGTCCGGCTCAGGTTGAGGCCAAGAATGCCATTGAGATGCTCAAAACAGCAGTGACGCAGTAGGCAAACTATTCTCATAGTCAGCACCGGCTTCACTCAACTCCTCACCAGAGCCGCACTAGGAGCCAACGTCCTGAGTTGCCGGCAGTTTCCAGTAGTGCACAGCGCAGGAGGGGTGCACAACCACTCACGAATCAGCAACAGCCCAGGATCCCTAACGCCCAAGAGATTGTTGACACTGCTCAGGCTCTGCGAGCATTGGAAGAGGAAAATGCATGTGCTGTATACAATCAGCCCACGGCACAGAACCCTCCCACCGCAGCCCCGACAGCCGCCCGAGTAGGTGGTCTGTCGAGCTGGATAGTTGGGACTCCCTGTTTAGTCCCGGCGTTGCGAGATGCGCGAATGCCGCCGGATTTCAAGGGTCCTAGCAAGCTGCCCAATTACACCGCTGATCTCGAGCTGGCTCAGTGGATAGAGAGCTATGAATTAGCCATGGATCTAATGGAGGCTAGTGTAGCGGTCTGCGCGCGTTATCTGCCTCTCATGTTGGAAGGTCCAGCAAGTACTTGGTCGAAAAACTTGCCGGTAAATTCTATTAACACCTGGCAGGAGTTGAAGGAGCACTTCATAAAGAATTTCCAAGGAACCTGCAAGCGTCCGACCACAATTGTTGATCTCGAGCATTGTGTTTAGCATGAGGATGAGTTAGCACATCATTGGTCTCGCCAGGTTGCAGAGGTCATACATTCTTCTGATAGTATCACGGCTAAGCAGGCAGTACTCATCCTTGAGCGAAATTGCAAGTTCCAGCCTTTGGTCCAGAAGTTGGGGCGGCTCAAGCGGAATGTCCAGGACATGGGTGATCTTATGGATGTCTTAACCCGCTATGCCGAGTCAGATAGCACAAAGGATCCAATGTCTGATGATGACAAATCAGGCAAGGGCAAGAAAAACAGTGGCAAGGGTCACCAGTAGAACTATGGCAATGGGCAAGCCAATAGCAGCAACAAGCGTAAGAATTATGAGGGAAGCTCTGATCTGGTGGCTAATACCAATACTGGTGGGAATAATCAGCGCCAGAATAATGGTTCCAGGAACCCCTTTTCTGGTAGTCGCCCTCGTAGCTTTGAAGAGGCTCTCAAGGGTCCATGTCCCAAACACAGTTTTAATGGTAAGCCGTCTACCCATTCATGGGAAAACTGTTATATTATGCAAGAGTTCTCCAAGCGGGTATTCTAGAATCATCACAATGGAGGCGGCACCAGAGGACACCCTGGCAACCCAGGACCTGGCAACCAGGGTGCCGGCTTTCAGGGAGCCAGCTCACAAGGGCACTTCACAGGCCCCGGGTTCCAGGGGAACCACGGTCAGAATGCCGGGTTTAAGGGAGCTAGCAATGCCGGAGGCAATAATCAGCGTAACAACCAAGGAAATCAGAGTCAAGGCGGCCAGTCCGGATTCCAGAGCAATTCAAAGCAGTTGAACAGTGGCCAGTATCATGTCTTTACCACCAGTACCTCCAAGCGGGATCGGAAGGTTCAATGGAGAGGCACCCACTTGGTTGAGCCGGTAGTCCCGTATTACCTTAGTTGGTCGGAGCAGCCGGTCACTTGGAGTCGGGCGGATCATCCAGAGTTTATTGACCACCCCAGCCATCTGGCCTTGGTGGTGGCGCCACAAGTCAGTGGGTATACGTTGACAAAAGTCCTCATGGACAGCGGCAGCAGCATCAATATCCTTTACTATGATACCTTCAGACGGATGAACTTGTTCGAGAAACAGCTCACCCCTTCCACTATAGCTTTTCATGGCATCGTCCCTGGCAAGTCGGCTTACCCCATTGGTAGGGTTTCTCTGGAGGTGGCCTTTGGTGATGAATTTAATTATCGCTCGGAGTTCTTGTCTTTTGAGGTGTTCAAGCTTAAAAGCCCCTATCATGCCCTCTTCGGGAGGCTGGCTTACGCACGTTTCATGGCATGTCCATGTTATGTTTATCTGAAATTAAAAATGCCTGGTCCGAAGGGCACCATTACTGTTGAGGGTAACTGGAGAGTTGCACTGGAGTGTGAGGAAGGAGATGTAGCTTATGCTGAGTCAGCTTGTGCAGCCGAAGAGCTGAAGTTCTACAAGGACAATGTTGACCTGGCTGATAGAACTTCTCTGAAGAAGCCAATGACTGAGTCTGACCCTTTGCTAAAGTTCAAGTCGGCCAGAGACACCAAGCAAGTGGATTTCACCCCTGGCTATTCTTCTGAGCAGTTTACCATCGGGGCGAATATGAATCCAAAATAGGAAAGGGCGCTCATCGAGTTCATCCATGAGAATCGGAAATTTTTGCATGGAAACCTTCTGACATGCCAGGTGTACCGAGAGAACTCGCTGAGCACTCCCTTAATGTGGATCCTAAGTTTAAACCTGCAGTATCTTCGTCGTTTCAATGAGGAAAGGCGGAAATCTATTGGCAAAGAAGTGGCTCGGCTCCTAGCTGCCAGATTTATTGTTGAGGTTTTTCATCTAGAATGGCTGGCTAACCCAGTTCTTGTTCTGAAGAAAAACAGGACTTGGCGAATGTGTGTTGATTACACGGACCTGAATAAAAGCTTATCCTAGTGATCCTTTTGCTCTGCCCCATATTGACCAGATCATTGATGCCATGGTGGGTTGTGAGTCTTTATGTTTTCGGGATGCTTATTCTGGTTATCATCAGATCAAGATGAAGCAGGAGGACCAGGAAAAGACAACTTTCATTACACCTTTTGGAGCTTTCTGCTATAAGTCCATGCCGTTTGGTCTGAAATGTGCACAGGCGACTTATCAGCGCTGTGTCCAAAATTGTTTCCACAAACAGATTGGGCGTAATGTTCATGCTTATGTTGATGACATCATGGTGAAATATCGAAGAAAGGAAACCTTGTTGGATGATCTCAAGGAGACGTTTGATAACCTTTGAGTTTACCAGATAAAGCTCAACCCGGAGAAGTGTGTCTTCGGTGTTCCTGCAGGAAAACTGCTGCGGTTCCTCGTTTCTGAGCGGTGCATTGAAGCCAACCTAGAAAAGATCAAGGTGATCACGACCCTAGCCAAGCCGGCAAATCTCAATGCTGTCTAGAAGCTGGCCGGATGGGTTGCGACGTTGAGCCGGTTCATAAGCCAGCTTGGGGAGAAGGCAATTCCACTTTACCAGATGCTCCGGAAGTCAGATGATTTTGTTTGGAGCGATGCTGCAGATCAGGCTTTTGAGTCTCTCAAGAAGCAGTTGTCTGAGCTGCCCATCCTTGCTGCCCCTCGGGAGAAGGAGCCCATGCTGTTATATATTGCAGCTAACAGCATAGTTGTCAGTGTTGCAGTTGTTGTAGAGCGAAAGGAAGCAGGCAAAGAGTACCCAGTTCAGCGCCCGGTGTATTATATCAGTGAAGTTTTAATAGAGTCCAAGCAGCGGTATCCGCATTGGCAGAAGCTGGTATACGGTGTATTCATGGCAAGCCGGAAGTTGAAACACTATTTCCATGAACACCCAATTACTGTGGTTAGGTCAGCACCCCTTGGAGACATCATTCAGAACAGGGAAGCTACTGGCCAGGTTGCCAAGTGGGCGATTGAGCTTGGGCTGCATCATCTCATGTATATGCCACGGACTGCCATTAAATCTCAAGCTTTGGTGGATTTCATCGATGACTGGACTGAATTACAGGCCCCAGCGGAGAAGCCGAATACCACATATTGGTCTATTCACTTTGATGGTTCTAGGCAAATGGAAGGCTCGGGGGCTGGAGTTGTCATAACTTCCCGATGAGGTGACAAGTTTTGTTATGTTTTGCGGCTTATGTTTCCTTGTACTAACAATGCAGCTAAATATGAGGCATTGCTTCATGGGCTTCGTATGGCTAAGGAGATGAATTTAAGCCGAGTCAGATGCTTAGGCGACTCAGATTTGGTGGCTCAGCAAGTTTCTGGAACCTGGGATTCCAAGGATCCCCTCATGGCGGCTTATCGACGCGAAGTCACAAACATTGCTAGGCACTTCAAGGGATATCAGGTTGACCATATTGATCACCGGCTTAATGAGGCAACAGATGCATTGTCTCGCTTGGGGTCTCAGCGCAAGCCTGTTCCACCCAATGTTTTTCTGAATGTTCTCCACAACCCGTCAGTCAAGTTACCGACGGAGGAAGACCTTGCTATTCCTGATCCAGAGGCAGCATTGGTGGCCGCTGTTCATGTTATACCAGATTGGACAGTACCTTACCTGGCTTATTTACGCCGGGGCAAACTTCCATCACAGGAAATCGTCGCTCGGCAGATTATCAGGCGGTCCAAATCCATGACCATAGTCAATGGCGAGTTGCATAGATGAAGCGTTACATGTGTTTTTCAGCGTTGTGTTTCTCCTGAGGAGGGTCGTGCGATTCTCAATGAAATCCACTCTGGTGATTGTGCGCATCATGCCGGCTCAAGATTATTGGTCGCGAAAGCATTTCGGCATGGTTTTTTCTGGCTCACAGCTCATGCAGACGCAGAGGATATTGTGCGCAAGTGTGATGGTAGTCAGAAATTTGCTCGACAAGCTCATGTGCCGGCTCAAGAGTTGAGAATGATTCCAATAACCTGGCCTTTTGCAGTCTGGGGGCTTGACATGGTTGGGCCTTTCAAGAGATCCAAGAATAAACATACTCATTTATTGGTGGTTGTTGACAAGTTCACCAAGTGGGTTGAAGCAGAGCCAGTCAGTCATTGTGATGCTACTACAGCAGTTAAATTCCTTAAAAAGCTGATCTATCGTTTTGGCTATCCACATAGCATTATTACAGACAATGGCACTAATCTTTCCAAAGGAGTCATGAAGCAGTTCTGTCAACAGGAGCACATCAGGCTGGACTTAGCATCTGTCGCGCATCCTCAGTCCAATGGACAGGCAGAACGTGCTAACCAAGAGTTGCTGTGTGGCATCAAACCCCGGCTCATGGTACCTTTGCAACGCACGCTTGGTTGCTGGGAAGAGGAGTTACCTATAGTACTTTGGAGTATACGGACCACTCCCAACAGGTCGACAGGCTACACGTCGTTTTTCCTGGTCTATGGTGTAGAGGCTGTCCTTCTAAGTGATATTCGTCATGACTCCCCCGGGTTGCAGCTTATGTGGAGGCTGATAATGAACAAGCTTGTCAGGATGCTCTTGATACTCTGGAGAAAGAATGCAACCTTGCTGCATCCAGATCTGCAATCTATCAACAAGACCTATGTCGCTATCACAGCCGTAGAGTTCGAAGCCGTACCTTTCAGGAAGGTGACTTAGTGCTCTGTCTGATACAAGATCAGACAGGAATGCATAAGCTTTCGCTGCCTTGGGAAGGACCCTTCGTCGTCAGCAAGAATCTCAACAACGGGTCATACTACCTTGTTGATATACGTGAGGCAGATCAGTCACGTACCTCTGAGGAGGAGGGCAGCCGACCCTGGAATACTGCACATCTCCGGCCATACTACACCTAAGTCATAGACTGGGCAGTATCTTTTGTACATACCTTCATCATGTATATACATATTATGATCAATGAAATAAATCTGGCATCTATGTATAAGAGAGTTTGTCGTTTTGCCTCAAATTGTGTGTTGAGTCTTTATTCTTTGATCATTGGTTACTTGGGGGCTTCCAACTCATCGAGTTTAGCTATTAACATCCCTTTTAACCTAGCAAAATGGCAAAATTGACTTGGTTAAACCTGCCTTTTAGCAAGCTGCTACTCCGAAAAGGTGACCCAGTGTATGTCTGATGAGTCAATCACAGAGGTGAACCTAAACTCTTCAAAGTTAAAACACTGGTTGTGTCACGTGAGAGCCAGCTTTCAGAAAGCTAGGATAAACCAAAAGAGGCCCAAAAGCCTGCTTCCTGAAAGTGAATCAGACTCGAGCCTCGAAAACCGGTCTTTCAGTCATGCCTTGCAAGCCGGCTATTAAATTTATTGTTTTCTGCATTAGTATCATCTTTGGCATGCATGCATACATCCATACATTGCATATATTCCTGTAGTAAGGTTATTTCTTGTTTTAGGTCGGCAGATTAATTTGCCAGGTTGTCACACAACCAGTGTTTCTCAATAAACACCACTGGTGTTTTCAGTTGCCCGCGTAGCTGGGTCTCAGATATCAGCCCAGGTGTTAATGACAGCATCCTAAATGAGTGATCAGCTCTAGAATCTGGTTTGACTATTAAAAACACGATGGAACTTTGGTTTTTCCAAGCAGCAACACAACGTCATAGCATGTAGACAACAAAAGTTTTATACACAGGAAAGGCATTAGTGCATGATGGCAATAAGCACCAGCAGAATAAGTTTCATGCCTACAGTTATTACAATACCACCACAGGGTGGAATTCAATCAAGTTTTTTACAGCTGGGAGCCAGTAATTTGACCCTTCGGGATGCTACTCGCGCCGGAAGCTGGCGGGTCGTCATGTACCGGCTCGTTGCGTTCATCATGCGCCGCTGCCTTTGCTTGAGTCAAAGACTTGCCTTCTACCCACTGGATAGAACGTAAAGCTTCAAAAATAGAGTCTTTCGTCATCACAGCAAAGGGGTTGATGTCAGGGGCGAAGTTTTTCTTACGCCGGGGCGGGTTGAGTTCCAATGGCATTGGCTTCGGCATGCTCATACGTTTACCATCTTCGGTATAGCCAACTTGAAATTTTTCTAAGTCTAGCTCTGCGGCGATGTTGGTAGCTGCTACCCGAGTCTCCTTCACGTAACGGACGTAATCTTCGTTTGAGAATTGTGAGCCGTCCGCGTTGAATTCTGGAAACCCGTCAGTGAGCAAAGCCGGTTCCATTTCAGGAAGATAGGTTTTTGCACGCGCAAGGGTATAAATTGAGCCTTGGCGGCTCGCTGATTTCTTCCACTCCTGGATCCATTGAGGCATGATGGACAGTTCCTTCAGCATAGTCATGATGTGGTGTGGTGGGGCCTTTGTGTTTTTAACTACCATAATACAGTAGGCACCACCAACGTATAGCTGCTCGATGAACTTATACACCGCCTTCAACTTCACCAGAGGAAGCTCAACCAAGTTCTAGTTTTTTCTGCCTGCAAATATATACCAATAAGTGTCAGTGATCTAGCTCAGCATATTAAGCCGGCAAATTTGGTGGCTTGCAAAGATTTTTACTCACCAAAGATGGCGTTGCACATGTCTGTTATCTGCCCCTTTAATGTAGACAACTCTTGAGTAACCGGCTCGACCTTTGATTCGGCCTCCTCAGCGTGTTTCAGCAAGGCGGTTCTCTCTTTATCAAATGAGATCTTGGTTTTCTCTAAGGTGTCCGTCACATTCAGAAAAGACTTGTGGAAGTCTGCGGACAATTTTTCTGCCTTCTCACGCAGCTTCTTCTCAGCCTTGAGATCTTTTTGAAAACCGGCCGCTTGTGACTCGGCGTAATTTAGCATCTCCTGCATTACAACTTTGCAAGTTACAAAACATATTTGATAGTCCTGAGCCGGCGCGGCGATGGACTCGGCATTTGGGGGCTACAACAAACACTTTTTGCTCATGGTTTATACAAATCCCATGCAGTTGCAAGCATTCTACCTGGCACTTGGGGGCTAATGTGTTAACATTTTTTGCCTTCTACATCTACTATCCAACACCCGATTCATCACTGGATGATGAGCCGGTTCTTGTGGGAGGCCAATTGATTTTAACTAACATTGCAATTATACAAGAACCAGCTCATTATTACATAACTGACTCGGTTCTTGGGGGCTATAGTATGACCATACTTATGTTTGCAATTCAAGGAGAGTTAGATATGTATAATACCTCATATTTCTTTCTCATGCTATTGAAGATGGCGGCTTCAGTATCCCGGCTCTCAGATAGCCGGGTTAAGAAATTTTGATGCAGAACATTTACGTCTTGATTTTCAAAGGATGGGAATTCAAGATTGGCTTTGCCCTTGTTTTTTGGGGACTCATTTTTTGTGGCGATCTTGACCAAGACATTGGAAGGTTCTGGAGAAGTGTTATGACTTTCCCCAGTGATAACTACATCATTTTGAGCCTGGCCTATTGGCTGCTCCACGGGTGCAGTCTCAGTTTCGATTGTAGGAGTGGAAGCTGGAACAGGGCTTGGTGGGTTATCTTGCAAATGCAGCTTGTCTTGACCCGCCTGCTCATCATGAATCGGCGCCATATCTTGACCCGCCTGATGATCCTGAAGAGGCAGCTCGTCTTGACCCCCTTGATTGTCTTGATGATCAGTGTTGTCCATTTCAAGTTCTGGAGGAAGGTTTGCTCCAGTTTCTGTTACCGGAGCAGAAGGCCCGCCAGTTTTCTTTTTAAAGGCCTTGGCACTGCAGTAAGGGAAGCATAAATTTTTTGATGAGTCCAACAAATATTATGGACAAAATATTAGACATGTACCCTTTGTTAATATTAAAGGCTGGCAGCTGGGTAGCGCTAGATTCATCAGAAGATGGGGAAGTCAAGTAAGCTGAGTCTTCTCGTGGCATTGGTTGCTTGAATAAACCGGCTTGCGGATGACTCGCCGTAGGGCTTGTTGGAATGTCAAGACGAGGTCGGCGAGACCTATCATGAGATAAGCCCTCTGACAAGTTGCCGGAGCTGTTCCGTGTCTTCCGTTTCAGATTGGCGGTGTGCTGCATTTTCTTCAAAGACAAATGACGGTCCAGGTGAGCAGATGGATGCGAAAATGGAACCTTACGGACCGCAACCCGGTTTTTCCTTTGACCAAATGTTTCTGAATCTGAGTCTAAAGAGATCAAGGTTACCTATACGGCGCCGGCTCGGCTGGTTTCGGTCTGGTCCTGGGACAAGTCGGCGTTAGCAAGTTCATCAAAAATACTGCCAAGAGAGTCAAGTTCTACCTCAGGTTCTTCTTCTTCCTCCTCATCCTGATCCTGAGGTGGGGTGGAAACTTCTGATCCCACTTGCCACCATTCAGAGCCCTCCTAAAGAAAAAAGCTGGCTTATTAGTCAAGGAAATAATAAGTGGCTTAATAAAGTTACAGGACAGTAACTTACCGCCGAAGCCGGGTTGCCAACATAGAAGGCGGGGAGGCCAACAATGGCGATTTTTTTCCATCTTCTCACCAAGTAATTTCTTGGCGGTCTTGAGTAAGTCTGTGTTGGTTAAGTTTTGCGTGCTGAAATGCAATTCATCATTTGTTTCGCCAGTATATGTGTGCAGAAGCCGTTTCCTCAAGCTGAGTGGCTGAACCCGCCAGTCTATCCATGTACGGGTCAGATCGACTCCAATCAGCCCATGAGATATGAGGGCGCTGATTTTAGCATAGATAGGTTGGAATGTTTCTCGTCCTTCTGCAGAGGCATATGAGTCGAGCTGAATCGAGGATGGGAGCCGGTCCAGTCGGTAACCCGGTAGTGGATGATCGTCAGCTGGAGCAGTATTTCGGCAATAAAACCAAGTCCTATGCCAATGTTTTGGATGACTTGCCAGTGCCATTTCAAGAAAGTATGAATTCCTCCGCCTTTGGATTGTGAATCCACCACATTCTAGGCTAGAGCCGTTCTTGCACTCAGTCTGGCGGTTGTAGTAGAAGAAGTCTGGGAACAGGCCAACTATGGATTCCATCTGCAAGTATCACAGAAAATTTGGAAGTTGCTCAAGTTGAGGACCGAGTTAGGCCCGAGGTCCTATGGTATGATGTTGAAGTGATGGAGAACATCGCGGAAAAATTTGGAACCCGGTGGACGAAACCCTCTGTCCAAGTGATCCTTGAAGATTATGATCTTGTTGGGACCAGGTGCAGGCCGGGTCTCTTCCTGCGGAGCTCGCTAGTGAATCTGATTCTTTGCGAGAAGTAACCCAGTAGTTACCAGGTCTTCCAGCATCAAGTTGGATATGCAAGAGTTCGACCAATTGGCGGCTTTGCTCACTTTGGGAGCCATTGATGGCTGCATGTAAGAATGGCAGGTCACAAAATGTAAGGTTAATATTTGTGTGGTAGAGTCGGCAAAATAGTGCATATCTAAGACGGTTGAAACAGCTGAGAGCCGGTGAGTATAGGAAGGGAGTGTGAGACCCGGAAAGGGGTTGTGAAGCTAGGTCCAGGTCAAGGTGTTACAAACAGCTATTACACAAAACAAATGTCAGTATAGATCTACGAAATGGCTATAAAAGAAAAGGAAAAAGACCTAGCGATGGTGCTATGGGAGGAGGTCTCCTTGAATGGGATCTGTTTCAGTTATAAAAGTGGATCTAAAATATAAGCCGGCAGAAATACCCCAATGATTTAAGACCCGGAAAAAGGTATGAAGCAAATTCTTGGTTGAAGCAACCAAAAACAACTACTATTCAGATTCGATTACAGTTAAAGATCTAGAAAATGTTCAGAAAAGGAAAATAAAAGACCTAGGTTCTTGATAGAACAGCTAAGGATGGCGATGAATGGGGTCTACTAAAGTTACAGAGGGATCTAAAATTATGCTACATATGCTGCGGAGGCAATACCACATCCTATCGATAGCAAACTAGGCATGAACTGGATCTGTGGTGGTGTTTTTCAAAGAACACCGATGAACTGGTGAAGAACAGTGGCAGAAAAAGTTAGAGATGGAATGGGACACTTACAGATTTGTGAGGAGAGGCTTGAAGGCTTCAAGCTCCATGGGTGTGGCCGCGGTGTGCTTGACGGATTCCGGCAGCGGCGTCGATGTCGCTGTCGCTGCTGTCCTTGATGTCATCGAGCTCGAGACGGCACGGTGGCACTGGAGGCGAGAGGAGGAAGACGAGCTCGAGGGGGCGCAGTAAAAGTGGATCTGGGGCCCACTCCGGTCTATTTATAAGGGGAGTAGCACCCGAAGTGGCAAGGTGAGATCCCTGGGCGGTGCAGTAACTTTTTGCACAAAGGGCGCCTCGATTTTCGCACTTGACAAGATTTGACATATCTGTTCAAAGATCCGTTATGATGTAACGCGCATATATCAGAAAGAGATGGAGTGATGTCACGGTTCGGGGTCGCAAAAAATGCCAAGTATTGAGAAAGGCTACATGACCCGACAAAATATGTGACCCGGTCAGAAAGCTTGATAAAGTAAATGAGAAGGATCAGAAAGGTGACAGGTGCCGGCTCAGCAGAAATCTAGACCCGGAGCTTAATCTTCCTCGTTTCTTCTTTGTTGGTGAACAGGTGCCGGATTAGGATGAAGTTTAACATGGATAAATCCAAGCTAAACTGGGTCTAATGTTGGGGATATTCCCCACGCTGAAGACCCGGCATGAGGGTGACCCGGCCCTGAGCCTTGGGGCTCTGTGAGTCACCTCACTGACAGGTCATGATGGAGACGACTGAAGATGGGCTCGAAGCCCAGAGTGAGACCCGGAAGGAGGCCGGATCTCCACAAGCCTTGTGGGCCGGCTCAAGAGGAAGGCCCAGAAGGAGGAATCTTATCAGCTTAAGGAACAAGATAAGATCAAGAGTTAGAATAGGTTACAGGTCACGAGTACAACCCATAATCTCCTGTAAACCTAGGGACTCGACCTATTGTATAAAGGGGAGTTCCTAGGACCAAAAGACTAAGTTGCAATCTCTCGAGAGTTAGGTTAAGTGAATCCGCATCCTTGTAATCAAGATGCAAAGCAATACAATCAAGTAGGACGTAGGCTTTTACCTCCACCGTGAGGGGCCGAACCTGGGTAAACTCGTGTCTTCTCATTCCCGATCAACCCTGTTAAGCTTCCACCCTTGTGCGATGGCCTCATCACTAAGTCCTTTCACAAGGGCATCTGCCGTGCTAAAACCACGACACATATTATATCATTCAAAATCATCATGTGTAATATTAAACTGCAACCCATCAATATAATCCTGAATAAGCGAAAACTTCTACGATATAGTGTAGTTGAGAGAATTCAAAAAGAAAATAGGACTATCATGTGTGGGTGCAATAGCAAAACTTTCATGTTTAACATAAGGAGCTATAGCAAATTCATCTCCATAAGCATCATTCATATTGGCATCTTGGCCACAAGCATAGCAAGCATCAAGTTCATCAAAAAGGGATATTTCAAATGAATCCAAGGGACCACAACAATTATCATAGCATTCATCCTTCGGTAAGCATGAAGGGAAATTAAACAATGTATGAGTTGAAGAGTTACTCTCATTAAGGTGGGCATAGGTAGCTAATCCGCTCTTCCTCCTTTTGTTCTTCGCTCCCCTCCTCATCTTTTTCATCTAATGAGCTCACAGTTTCATCAATTTCTTCTTCCAAAGATTCCTACAAAATATTAGTCTCTTTTTGGACAGCGGAGACTTTTTCAATAAATTCATTAATATCAGCATTGTATTTATAATTCTCATATAAATATTTAAGAATAGCATAATTTTTAGATCTGTACGGAGCATCATCACAATCTTCATACTTTTCAAACAAAGATTCAATTTCATAAGCACACTTAAAAGCAACAAATTCTTTTGTTTGTTCCACATCATAGTAATCATATACACCATTAGCATAAGAAGCCAAGGTTTCATTATCATTAAATTCACATTGAAAGGGAAGGTGTGGAGCCTCCATCTTAGAGCAACAAGTATAATCATATCTTAAGCATAAATCCCAAGCATACCAATGCAAAATTTTAATTTGATCGCATAAGAGTTTCCATTTTTGAGACAAGCGATAATCCCTAAAGTATTCCCGATGATACATAGTATCTCCCATTATCAAGTTGAATGGGGATTTACTAGGATTATCAAAGTAGTATTTAATGTTTTCCACATAACAAGCATCATGGGTTTTAGAAGGTTCCCCATCTCCATGAGTAGCAAGTACAATTAATTTTTTTGGTATTTTGTGTTCCGTATCCATAACTAAAGATATAAAACAACTTATAACAGAAAAAAAAATCTACTTAGAGATGAAGCCAACAAGCGCACGTGAGAATATTCATCCCACGCTATTGCTCCCTGGCAACGGTGCCAGAAAAAGGTCTTGATAACCCACAAGTATAGGGGATCGTTTGTAGCCTTTTTCGATAAGTAAGAGTGTCAAACCCAACGAGGAGCTAAAGGTAGAATTAATATTCTCTCAAGTTCAATCAACCACCAATACAACACTACACACACCAACGTTTGCTTTACATAGAAACAAGTAATAAAACTAGAAGTACTTTGTAGGTGTAGTTGGATAAGTTTGCAAGATAATAAACAACATGAAAATAAAAGTTAGGTGCTGTTTTAATAAAATTACAATTAAGTTAGTATAGCGAGTGTGGAAAAGTGGTGGTAGGATTTGTGGAATTGTTCCTAAGCAATTGGCTAGGTTACTAGACCGATTGCAAGTTTTTATGTGGGAGAGGCTACTGCTAGCATGTCATCCCTTACTTGGAATTCTATGCACTTATGATTGGAACTATTAGCAAGCATCCGCAACTACTAAAGTTTATTAAGGTAAAACCCAACCATAGCATTACGATATATTGGTACCCCTTCAATCCCGTATGAATCAATTTCTATGGTAGGAAGAAGCTTCTGTCACTCTTGCCCTCCAATGCATAGTCCTATCAACATACAACTAGCCCTAAGGTGTGATCCATCTGCGCGCTCATATGATGGGAACCAAACGATAGAAACATAACCACAAGCAATTTAAACTAATCATAGCAATTCACCAATTACCATAGGACAACAAAAATCTACTCAAACATCATAGGATGGCAACACATCATTGGATAATAGTATGAAGCATAAAGCACCATGTTCAAGTACAGGGTACAACGGGTTGTGGGAGAGTGGACCGCTGAATATAGATGAGGGAAGGTGATGGAGGTGTTGATGAAGATGACGGAGTTGTTGGAGTAGATCATCGTCACACGATGGTTCCCCCAGCGGGCGTTCCGGAGCCATCGGGAGAGAGGGGGAGAGAGGACCCCTCCTTCTTCTTCTTCCTTGGCCTCCCCCTAGATGGGAGGAGGGTTTCCTCTCTGGTCCTTGGCCGCCATAACTCCCGGAGGGCAGGAGCCCCTCTAAGATTGGATCTCTCTCTCTATTTCTCTTTTGTTTCGCGTTCCTATTTTCTGGCCCTTCACCGTTTCTTATATTCTAGTAGATCTGTGGCACCCCGGCTCAGAGAGACCGGAACACCCCGTATTCTAGCCCAGAGATCAAGTCTTCCGGAATACGGCACTACTTGGCATAGAACAAATTAGCTCTTTATTACGAATAAACGGGGTACAAGGGTCCAACATTACAAAGGTTACAGGGGCACGGTGACATTTCGCCTGCTATGGTAGTTCTATGCTAGCAGCGGAACATCTCGAAGCGGAATAAAATCTAGCAACGGAACAACGACGACGGTGATGAACTCCACTCCGCAGGGACTCTGGCTGGGACGCATCCTAGAGAGCAACCTCGGGATCCTCGACAAACAAGTAATCACAGCATCACCTGCAATCTGGCATGACACGCCAGGTGAGTACTTTGAATGTACTCGCAAGCTCACAGCAACCAAAGCAATGAAGACATACAACGGCATGGCATTTCTAGGTTAATCATCAAAGATGAACACGATACTACGAGAACAACATGAGCATGGCAACAACATGAGCATGGCAACAAGATGAGCATGGCAACAACAAGAGCATGGCAACCACATGAGCATGGCATGTACATATAATTCATGATATGAACAAGATGATACTAGCACTAGCATGCACGGGGGTCGACATTTAAGGTCTCATGGACCAACTTACTCTGCTCGGAGGTTATCTCGCAACCACAAACTTACCATCATGATCATCACACGATCACCTCAGGATCAACCAAGCTCGGTATCAACTATACTATCGTGATCATCACATGACCACACGGAGCTTGATCTCTACTTGTGATCATCGCCTGACCACATAAAGATCAACCAACTTCTTTTCTCATAGAACCGGGGTTGTTTATTATTCAGGTTATTATTACTGTTGACCCATAGTGTGACCTACTACGAACTGTGTCCATGACCGAGGACGCGGCTATCGATAGATTATACACTCTGCAGAGGTTAGTACACTATACCCATACCACGGAACTCATGGCCTCATGCTCCCATTCGGGTGGACCAACGACATTCCGACAAAACCAATCTATTGCATGACACTCTCCCGGCCACTCCGACAAACTCCCCTTTGGGCTATGTCCTGGGTGACCCCGGTGCCAACATGTGACACCCGCCACCTCTGTGGCCGCCACCGTCATGGCCAAACATAAACATCGTCCCAAACGGGGACCTCGGATATCCATATAACTCGGGCCTTCAAGGCTATGGCCGCCTACCTGATCAGGGCAGCGCGCATCCATAACCTTCCCTAGTGGGAGGCAAGGGCGAGAGGCATGACAATAGACCGCATTAGGGCCCCCCATAAGGCAAGTGTGGCTGCACTGGTTAGCTCGATTCGGTGGCACCATGACTCAGCCAACAGATTTGTTCAAGTTCGATTAATGTCAGGTTCACTTGAATGGTGATGAGCTGAGTCACAAGAAAATAACATGACAATGCAGGTGTGCATGCTATCAGTGTAACCATGGATGGGCAACATAACCATATAACATCATTACATCAACAATGATAAATCATTTAGTCTACGAGATGCAAATGAGCATGGCATAACGATGATCATGACTATCACAAGTATTTTCATATCAAACCGTAACTACTCATATAAGCATAGCATTATCACTAGCATCGGAAATGCTTACAAGAATGAAACATAATAATATCATTAGCATTTAGTCATTTCACTTACTAGATGAAAAATGAACATGGCATAAGCATGGACATGGATTCACAGGCATATACGAAGCATTCAAACATTATTAAATGAGCAAACAATTATTTAAATATTCAAGAGGAAACCATGGCTATTGCAATGCCATCATGCAAGTGGCTGTTGTGGCTTGCCTGGGGATGGAGGAATCATCGGGGAGAGCTGCGATGAACTCGCGGAAAGAATCGCCGGAAAAGTTTCCCTCCCGGCGGAGCTGTTTTAAGGGCAAGGGCAAAATGGTCATTTTCATAGTGTGACAACCTCATGAAAATGATACCATCGGAACAGGCCCGATGAACTGAGATCGTGAGCTTTGGAATCACCTGAATCGGAGTTACGGTTGCGGAGATACGGACGTTCGTTCGTTAGGCAGAAATCAAATAAAACTTATTCATTTCTGCTCTTAACCAGTGAACGTTCGCAAAATAAGGGTTTCGGCGCCGGCTGGAAACTGAAAGCGCATTTCGGAAAAATACGCCTTTAGTGCAGAGAAAGCGTATTCTCCTCCGAAGCCGTGTCTGTTTACGCTTTCATAAGACGAAAGCGCACTCGAGGGAAATACGCCTCCACTTATCCCGCGCGGGCCCGAGGCTGGGTGGATGACGGGTGGGGTCCGCGGGGAGGTGGGGCCCGCCGAGCTGGTCGTCGTCTTCAACCTCCTATCTGCGCGCGCGACCGAGAGAGGAGTGGAGTCTGGCGAGGATTGCCGGCGACTCCGGCCACCATCCGCGGCGCCCGGACTACCGGAGTTCTCGGAGAGACGAGACACGCCCTTCCCCATGCTCCACGCGCGCCGGGGACCTCAGAATCGAGCAGGGCTAAGGCCGCGGCGGGCGGGGCTTCGGTCAAACTTCAGGTAGCTCGGGATAGTCGCGGAGAAGAGGCGGGATGGTGTGGAGTAGCTTCTAGGTGGTGGTGGGGTCCTCTGGCGGTGGCTAGGAGAGGAGGGGTGCTCGGACTTGACCGAATTTAAGCGAGGCCGAGCGGCGGCCGTGGCTGCAATGCGGAGGAGAGAGAGCTCCTCGAGCTCGTTAGAGTGGCCAGGGGGGTGCTGGGTGAGAGAGGAGGCCGGTGGTGAGGAGAAGAGGGCTCGGGGTGGCCTTATATAGCCGCAGCACCGATGCCCTCGCCGGAAGCCGCCGTGGACGTGCGGACGATGACTCTGGTGCAACCGCGTGCGAGCGCGCATGCGCGGAGGGGGAGAGAGGGCTAGGGAAGGTGCATGCGGTGCTGGGATGCTACGGGGAAGGAAGAAGACAACGGCAAGGCGACGACGGCCGCGGGCATCCCGGGACGACGTGCTCGCCAAAGAGGAAAGGGGAGAGGGGGAGGGGTCCAGAGAGGTGGCGTGGACGCAGGAGAGTGGGTGCGACGCAGAGGACAAGGTGCGGTGGCGGGAGCTCGACATTTGGGCGGCGGCAGAGGGACCCGATGTCCAGAGCGCGCTTTCAGCGTGCCAGACCGCGTGGTCACCGCGTGCACAGGCGCACGCGGTGCATTCTAGCCAACCAAAAGATGTCTACCGTGTCGTCCTTCCTAAGTGGGTCCTACCTGAGGTGATGGATCGAAGAAAACCACTCTGTGTTGATGGGAGTGATCGACTGAAGTTTGCTGTTGCGAACTTAGGCATGAAGTAGTGATCAAATTACAGGGGATAAGGGATAACCAGGATGTCTCAGGGGTTTAGGGTAGGAAGGACTATGATCCTGTGAAAAATGAAATGATTTGGACCAGTATTTAATATAGTTGCTTCACAACCACATATTCTGGTCCAGAAACTAGATCAGGAAGTAGCACTCACATGGTTGCTTGGGTTGAGCTGAAATTTTTTTGAGTATGATCATTTGGGCATATGAAGGTACCATAAAAATTTCATCCCATTTGGATAAGTATAAATGGTACTTCCTTCACAATGATCCACACTGGAGAGAAACTTGGGGGAATTTTGCAGAGAAAATTGCTTGGCAAAATTATGTGAATTTTGGCATGCTCAAATGATATAGGGATACTTAGGTCCTGGATTAATTTCAGATTTTATGAAGCAATATAAAATATAGTTGCTTCACAAACTGAAATTGTGACCAGAAACCAAGATTTGAAGTTGTGCTCACATAGATTGTTGTATGGAGATGAAATTTGGTGGAGAGTCATGATTTGATCATATAAATGATCTACCAAAATTTCAACGAATTTGGATAAGCCTAGCTAGTACTTCCTTCACAAAGCTTCTCTCTGGTCAGAAACTTTGGGAATTTGCTGAGGAAGCTTTACTAGGCAAATGAAGCTGAATTTTGGCATGTGGCAATTATATGGATATGAGAGAGTGCCCAAAAATTTTGAGGGCAATCAGGAAAATATAAATGGCACTTCCTTCACAAAGTGCCATTCTGGACAGAATGGAAAAGGAATATTCCTAAATTATTTTTGAACTAGGCAAGGATGGGTTTTGACATATTTGTGGAAGATATGATCCAAAGAATTTATGAGAATTTTGGGGGAATTTTTGGAATGGCATAAATATAGGTTGCTTCACAACCTAGAGCAAATAGGGTTATTCCTTTAATAGAAAAAGGAATATTCCCAAGAAATAAACATTGGGGTTGGGCTAGGGTGGAAATGATATGGCCTTGGGATAGAGTTGAGAACGACAAGCCACTAGGAAGTGGCAGGAGAGAAGATCTTCCCAGGTTTCAAGTCCACATAGCCACGGAAAAAGAAATTCCAAATAAAAATTCAAAGAAATCCACAAGAAAAAGAAAGGGCCAAAAATCGGGGTGTTACAAGATCCGTAAGTCCAAATGGGCTGAAATTTTGAGGGGATTTTTGTCCAAAAATTATCTTTCTTGCGGCGAAATTAGGGCTCCAATCGACTTACGGGGTGGCCACAAGCTCACCCAGCCCGCCCTAGGGTAGGGGGCGCGCCACCCGAGCTTGTGGGCCCCTCGAGCATGATCTTGCGTTGATTCTTGCGCCAAAAAATCCCGTATATTCCATAAAAATCACTGTAACTTTTTATCGCATTTGGACTTCGTTTGATATGGATTTTCTTCAAAATGCAAAAAACCACGAACTGGCACTAGGCACTAGATCAATATGTTAGTCCCAAAAATAATACAAATTATTGCCAAAATTATGTAAAAGTTGTAAAATAATGGCATGAAACAATCAAAAATTATAGATACGATGGAGATGTATCAAGAGTCCATCTCCTTGCCGATGTATGCCCTGGCCTTGCAAGAGTTGTTCTTGTGGTTGGACGAGGACTTGGAGGGATTCCTCGAAGAAGATCTTGACGAGGACTTGGAGGAGGAGTTGTCCTTCTTCTTGAAGAATTTCTTCGTTTTCTTCTCGTCATCTGAATCGTAGTTCTTGCTCTTCCCTTTTCCATGGTTGTTGTTTCCCGAATCAAATCTTCCACTGCCTCAAATCTCAGCTACCCAGAGAGGGCACTCCGAGATGAAATGTCCTGGCTTTTTGCACTTGAAACAGGTGTACTCTCCAGTAGGCATTGACGGAGATTTGGAGCTGCCAGAATTGCTAGATCCTTTCTTTTGAAACTGATTTTTTTTTCGGAAGCACTGGAATCTTTTTGTGGTCAATGCGAGAGCCTTGCTGATCCTTTCTAGGTCATCTGAGTCTTCTTCTGCATTGTCTTCCGAGGAACATTCGGCCACAGCCTTGAGAGCGTGACTCTTTCGGTGACTTGAGCCATAGAGATCTCTCTTTTCTTCTTCCTGTTCCTCATGGGTGTTTAGCCTTTCCATGATGTCAGCAGAGTCGAGAACTTTGAAATCATCTCATTCCCGAATCATCAGAACCAGAGTGTCAAACGAACTGTCGAGAGATCAGAGCAGCTTCTTCACAACTTCGTGATTAGTGATATCTTTGGCGCCGAGACCTTGCAGCTCATTTGGAATGTCACTTAGACAATCGAAAGTTTGCTGACAGCTTTCATTGCCGATTCTCTTGAATCGATTGAACTTCACGTGAAGAGTGTCAATGCGAGCTTCTTTCTGAGTTGAAACTCCTCATTTATCTTTTCAAGAATGTCCCACAGTTCCTTTGCAGTTTCACACTGACGATAGCGAAGAAACTGAGCACGAGAGAGATGGCCACCAATTTCATCTTTGGCTTGAGCATCCATCTGGATAAGTTTCTTCTCTTGGTCAGTGGGGACCTGAGGCACTTCAACCATGAAACCATTTTGCACCACGTTCCACATTTCATCGGCCATAGCTCGGAGACGAATCTTCATCTTATCCTTCCGGAAGGGATAGTCCGTCTCATCGAAGATGTGAATCTTGAGGTGCAACTTGTAGCTCACTGAAGACATACTTAAACTCCAAGGTTGTTAGACCAAAATGAGTAGAGTCAAGGAGTACCTTCCTCTCATACCAATTGTAGGAACGAAGTATGTGTACCAAAGGGGGGTGAATGGGAGCTTTACATTTTTTCGGAAATATTAAAACTCTTGGAACCCAGCAGTGGAGCGAATAAAAATAGACTAAAGTGAGCGAAGATAATCTAGCGAACATGAACTAAACACATGCATCGAAAGGAATCACATCATTGAAATCATTCTGGACAGAGCAAACGTAAATAGGTGGAGTAGAGGTGACCAGTGATGCTCGATGGTGACTTGGTACTTGGTAGACCAGTTCGCCCTTTTGCAAAAGGACTACGTCTGGTTGGAAGGGTTGTGATTTAACACAGAAGATAAACTCTCTTCGCCCTATTCTCCATGACAATTGGTTCGTCAACCAATACCGATCACTCATGGTAGATGCTTGAGGTGATCTCCGAACCTTTACAAACTTCTTCTTTGAGAACCACAATCACTCTTGGTTTGTGAAGAAATTGACACCTAACCGACTAAAGAGTTTGCTGCCCACAAGAGTAATAGGCGGAGCGTACTAGACTTAGATTCGAGTGATGCTAAACCACTATCTAATTTTTAGGCTCTAGGGTTTTTCTCCTCGTGGATTTTAAACTCAAATCACTCTAGAGAGAGGGTTGCTCACACAAACTTGTCAGATTCAAATGGAGCAGCCACCGGACAAAGCCGGTGTGGGGTGGATATTTATAGCCGCAGCCTACCCTAATGGGAAATGACCATTTTGGACATGCGGTCTAGCCAATGGCCAACCAACACGTTCTCAATGGTCGGATTTTTAGAGCAACGATAACATTACTTGAGGAACAAGTGATGCTAACTCTTTGGTTTGAGACAAATCTCACACAGCGAAGAAAAACACAGTCTCTTGCTGGCAAGTATTCTCTCAGAACACGAAGAGATTTCTCTCACAACTCACATAGGTTTTGGTTTAGCATCAGTGAATCATAGTTTCGAACACTATACCTCTCTTAATAGTACGCTGGTCCTATGACTCAATAAAGAGAATGAAGAACAACAAAATTAATGCTACATCTTCACTTCGTCTTCAACTTCTCGGCTGCAATCAATTCCTTCAGACAAACACCGAACCAATTGCTTTGCGTCAACAAATTTTGCGGGTCACTCTTGCCAGCATAATCTTCGGTGATAATCCTCGCTGCCACACAAGAGATTATCTTCGGAGTTTGAACCAAACTCCTCATGACTCCAAGGACCTGTTGCTCTGTGTCCACTCGCAATCACATCAGTCCCTTACTGTTTATTTTAACAATCTCCAAAACATAAGGAGACAAATTATTGGACCAACACCCACTTTTATTGTTTTTATGATTAAGATCATCACCCTCCAAACAATTGGGATGCCTTCTAATTAAAGTTGACTCATCTTCAGTCCCTTTATCATGAAGTTTTATATTAATAAACAAAGTTTCAATAGGTGTTACACCAATCATTTTAATGTATTCATCATTATTATCATAAAAACCGGGTGCGAGTGCTTTTTCTAGAAATTCACATTTAGCTCTTAACCTCTCAATTCTTTTTCTACTTTCATCCATGGTGACTTGAATAGACTTTAGGGATTTAGCTATTGCATCTTTTTATGTGGCAAAATTTAATTCTGAGAGTATCCACATCATGAGCAATTCTATCCATGTTTCTAGACATGTCATCAACTTTTCTTAGTTTTTCTTCTACCATGGCATTGAATATCTTTTGAGAACTAATGAATTATTTAATGTTGTCCTCAAGTTCAGTAGGTATCCTATTACTATTATATGAATTACCATAGTTATTGGAGGGATTACTGGGATATAGTCTAGGATTTGAATTCCCTCTATAAGCATTGTTGTTGAAATTAGTTCTTGCGTCAAAATTCACATCAATAGCATCATTGTTTTGCTCAATCAAGTAGATAATGGAATATCATTGGGATCAACCTGAGCATTTTTACTAGAAAGCATATTCATAAGAGAATCCATTTTTTCACTCGAAGTAGAAACTTCTTCGGCAGAGTTTACCTTCTTACCAGTTGGAGCTCGTTCGGTGTGCCATTGAGAATAATTTGTCGTCATATTGTCGAGAAGCTTCGTGGCTTCTCCTAATGTAATTCCCATAAAAGTGCCGCATGCAACAGAGTCTAGAAGATTTCTCGACACAAAGTTTAGTCCCGCATAGAAATTTTGTATTATCATCCATAAGTTTAATCCATGAGTGGGACAATTTTTAATCATCAATTTCATTCTCTCCCAAGATTGTGCAACATGTTCTTGCTCATATTTTTTAAGTTCATGATTTGATTTTTAAGAGATATTATCTTAGCGGGAGGAAAATACTTAGTAATAAAAGCATCCTTACATTTATCCCATGAATCAATACTATTGCAAGGTAAGGATGGAAACCAAATTTTAGCACGATCTCTTAGTGAGAAAGGAAATAATTTCAACTTGAAAATATCATTATCCACATCTTTTTCTTTTGCATATCACATAATTCAACGAAGGTATTAAGATGGGATCCAACATCTTCATTAGGATTTCCAGCAAATTGTTATTTCATGATAATATTTAGCAATGCAACATTAATATCATAAGACTCCGCACTAGTGGCAGGAGGAGCAATTGGAGTACTAATAAAATCATTGTTATTAGTATTCGAGAAGTCACACAACTTAGTGTTTTCTTGAGACATAGTGACAATTCAAGCAAGAAAGCAAACAAGATAATTTTTTTGTATTTTTGATTTTTTAACGAGACTAGTAAAAGCAAATAAAGGAAAATAAAAAGTAGAACAAGTAAATGATAATGTGTATGTAGGGACCTTGCATTGTTTGATGAAGTCTCCCCTGCAACGGCGCCAAAAATTCTTTCTGCTACTTGTGAGCTGCGTTGGGATTTCCCCCGAAGAGGAAAGGTGAAGCAATATAGTAGCAGATAATATTTCCCTCAGTAGAGCCAAGGTTATCGAATCAATAGGAGATTCACACAGACAAAGGTTGGCAGTACCTACAGACACACAAAGAAAATACTTGCACCCAACGCAGGCAAGAGGGCTGTCAATCCCCTTGTACTCGTTAATTGCAAGGATTAATTCTGATAGTGATAGATATATAAATTGAAAAGGAAAATAAAAGTAAATAAATTGCAACAAGCTTTTTAGGTTTTAGTAAATATGGTGAATGGACCCGGGGGCCATAGCTTTCACTAGAGGCATCTCTCTCAAGAACATAGCATACGATGGGTAGACAAATTACTGTTGGGCAATTGATAAAAAGCGCATAGTTATGATGTTATTCATAGCATGATCAGTACATAGGCATTACGTCCATGACAAGTAGACCGAAACGATTCTGCATCTACTACTATTACTCCACCCCTTGACTTCTATCCAGCATGCATCTTAAGGTATTAAGTTCATAACAAATAGAATAATGCTTGGAGCATGATGACATAATGTAGACAAAATAAGACCAATCAATATGATCGAACCCCGTTGTTTTACTCTTAGTAGCAACAATACAAATACGTGCCTCGCTACCCGTTCTGTCACAAGGTGAGGACACCGCAAGATTGAACCTACTACTATGCACCACTTCCACTGAAGATCTAATCATCAACTTGGCCAAAGAAAACTCATAGATTGGAAAGCATTACATACCTATAACAATCACACATAATAAAAGTTCAGAATATAACCCAATTACTTTCAATGAACAATCTGATCATAAACCCACAATTCATCGGATACCAACAAACAGACCGCAAGAGAAGATTACATCGTATAGAACTCCGAGTAGAACGTTGTATTGTAGATCAGAGAGAGAAAGAGAGAGAGAGAGAGAGAGAGAGAGAGAGAGAAATACATCTAGGTAATCACTACGGACCCATAGGTCCTATGGGAACTATTCATGCACCCAACATCGGAGGTGCAACAAGGTTGATGTAGAAGCCCTCCGTGATCGATTCCCCCTCCGGCAGAATACCGGCAGAGGCCTCTAGATGGGATCATGGAAGAACAGAGGCTTGCGGCGGCGGAATAATTGTTTTGGGTCTCGCTCTGGTGGTTTCTGGATTTTAGGAAATTTATAGGCTTCGAATTAGGTCAAACAGAGGTGCGAGGGGCCCACAAGCTCAGACGGCGCCCCCCTGGGGGCGCGCTGTGTGAGCTTGTGCTCCTCTCGTGCGGCGTCAGGTCTCCCCCTAAAGCTTCTAGGGTCCCTTCTGGTCTAGAAAAAATCACTGTAAAGTTCCATCGTGTTTGGACTTTGTTTGGTATGGTTTTTTGCGAAACAATAAAATAGGCAAAAACAGAAACTGGCACTGGGCACTAGGTTAATAGGTTAGTTCCCAAAAATGATATAAAATTGCATATAAAAGATACAGGATTGATAATATAATAGCATGAAACAATAAAAAATTATAGATACATTGGAGACGTATCAATGCCCAATGGATGTAATATGCCGTAATTTCTTCATTCTATAGTGTAGGTTTATTCTTAGTTTCTATGCCTTAATGTCTTTATTGTCTAGTGTAGGTTTTTTTGAGGGGATTGTATAGAGTAGGTTAATTCTTAGTTACTATATATGCTATCATCAAAAAGGCCCATATACATAGCGGACTATAGACGGGCCGGAACTGCCGATAGGTCATATGCAAGCAGGCCATTAGTGGGCCGGCCCGCTAATATTTGCCTGAATCTTGAGGGCCTTTGACTGGGTTGGCCTTTTTAACTAAATGGGCCACTTTTGGGCCATGCCACATGTCGTCGTTTCGTTGACGTGCATCGTCCATTGGATGGGCGACACCTGCCGCAACACAGAGCTGACACATGGTTCCTTTGGCGAATGAGAATTTGACATGTGGAAAATCATCATTGGTCGGGACTGTTAACGGGTATCGGATCCAAAACCCGCAACTGATAGCTTAACGGGGACCCGTGGTGGCTGCCACATGACCCTTGACGAAAACACATCCATGACGCGACATTTTATCATCACGAAAGTGGACACTTCCATGATGATAAATGGATTATTGTCATGGAACACTTCCACGATAGCATAGGTATGCCTATCTTGATTCTGTCATAAAATCTCACGGATGTACATGCGTGATAGAAAACGTGACCTACTATGACAAACATGTATCATCATGGATGTGTTTTTCGTAGTGATTGGAAGGGCCTCACTGTAAAATATACTCCCTCCGTAACTTAATATAAGCCTTTTTTGTCATTGTCATGGTCTCTAAAAACGTCATAAAAAGTTGGCCAGTGCTAGGCGTCGGTCGGCTGGCCCAAATTTGGGTCAGTCTCCGCGCGGCCGCATGTAAACTGCATTGGGATTTTCCCCGAAGAGGAGGGGTGATGAAACACAGTAGAGATAAGTGTTTCCCTCAGTGAGAACCAAGGTATCAATCCAGTAGGAGAACCACGCAAAATGTCGTGAGCAGAACCTGCACACACAAAAGCAAATACTTGCACCCAACGCGGGCAAGAGGGTTGTCAATCCCCTTGAACTCATTATTTGCAAGGATTAAATCTTGTAGTGGTAGATAGATAAATTGAAAAATAAAATAAAAGCAAATAAAATTCAGAATGAATTTTTAGGTTTTCTTTTTATATGTTTTAAGTAGACCCGGGGGCCATAGTTTTCACTAGAGGCTTCTCTCTCGAACACATAGCATATGGTGGGTAAACAAATTACTTTTGGGCAATTGATAGAAAAGCACATAGTTATGACGATATTCAAGGCAATGATCATGTATATAGGTATCACGTCCGAGACAAGTAGACCGACTCCAGCCTGCATCTACTACTATTACTCCACCCATCGACCGCTATCCAACATGCATCTAGGGTATTAAGTTAATGAAAACGGAGTAACGCCTTAAGCAATATGACATGATGTACACAATGTAAACCCAATCAATATGAATAAACCCCGTCGTTTTACCCTTAATGGAAACAATACAAATACGTGTCTTGTCCCTTTATGTCACTGGGATATAGAACACCGCAAGATTGAACCCATCACAAAGCACCTCTCCCACTAAAGATAAATCAATCTAGTTGGCCAAACCAAACGGATAGATCGGAGAGAAATACAAAGCTATAATAATCATAGATAAAAGGATCCAGAAAAGACTCAAATATTTCTGATGAATAATCTACTCATAAACCCACAATTCATCGGATCCCAACAAACACACCACAAAAGAAGATTACATCGGGTAGCACTCCAAGGAGATCGAGGAGAACATTGTATTGAAGATCAAAGAGAGAGAAGAAGCCATTTAGCTACTAGCTATGGACCCGTAGGTCTGTGGTAAACTACTCACACATCATCGGAAGGGTAGCAAGGTTGATGTAGAAGCCCTCCATGATCGATTCCCCCTCCGGTAGACTGCCGGAAATGGCCTCCAGATGGGATTGCGGAAGAACAGAAGCTTGCGGCAGTGGAAAAGTTATTTCGTGGGGCTCTCTGTTGGTTTCCCAATATTTGAGAATTTATAGATGTGGAATTAGGTCAAAAGGAGCCACGAGGGGCCCACAAGGCATCTTGGCGCGCCCCCCTGGGGCCTGTGGGGTTGCCTTGTTACCTCCTCGTGAGGCTTCTAGCCTCCTCCCAAAGCTTCTAGGGTCTCTTTTGTCCAAAAAAAATCTTCAAAAAGTTTCAGAGCGTTTGGACTCCGTTTGGTACTAATTTCCTGAAAAACCAAAAAACAAGCAGAAAACAGCAACTGGCACTGGGCACTAGGTTAATAGGATAGTACCAAAAAATGATATAAAATAGCATATTATTCCGTATAAAACATCCAATATTGATACTATAATAGCATGGAACAATCAAAAATTAGATATGTTGGAGACGTATCAGCATCCCCAAGCGTAATTCCTGCTCGTCCTCGAGTAGGTAAATGATAAAAACAGAATTTTTGATGTGGAATGCTACCTAACATGTTTATCATGTAATCTCTTTTACGCTATGAATATTAAGAAACGAGTGATTCAAAAAAATAGTCTATAATTTGATATAAAGACATCAATACTCAGGTATACTACCAAACAATCATGCCTTTAAAAATAAAAATGCTAAAGAATGCTATCCCTACAAAATCATATAGCCTGTCATGCTTAGTCTTCCTTACACAAAGTATTAATCATGAACTACCCCGATGACAAGCCGAGCAATTGGTTCATGCTTTTTCAACCCTCACACAATACATGAGTGCGAGCCATGGACATAGCACTATGGGTGGAATAGAATATGGTGATAGAGATTAATAAGGGGAAGTCAAAAAGGAAGATAGTCTCGCATTGACGCGGCTAATAAACGGGCTGTGGAGATGCCCATCAATTGATATCAATGTGAGCTGTAGGGATTGCCATGCAACGGATGCACTAAGAGCTATAAGTGTATGAAAGCTCAAACTGAAACTAAGTGGGGTGTGCATCCAACTTGCTTGCTCATGAAGACCTCGTGCATTTGAGGAAGCCCATCATCGGAATATACAAGCCAAGTTCTATAATGAAAAATTCCCACTAGTATATGAAAGTGATAACTCAGAAGACTCTCTATATGAAAAACATGGTGCTACTCTAAAGCACAAGTGTGGAAAAGGATAGTAACATTGCCCCTTCTCTCTTTTTCTCTCATTTCATTTTTTTGCTGGGCTCTTTTTGGCCTCTTTTTTATATATATTTTTCGTCCGGAGCCTCATCCCGACTTGTGGGGGAATCACAGTCTCCATCATCCTTTTCTCACTGGGACAATGCTCTAATAATGATGATCATCACACTTTTATTTACTTACAACTCAATATTACAACTCGATACTAGAACAATATGACTCTATATGAATGCCTCTGGCAGTGTACCAGGATGTGCAACGATCTAGCGTAACAAGTATAAAAAATGATGAACGGTGGCTGAGCCACAAATACTATGTTAGCTATATGATCATGCAAAGCAATGACAATGAAGATATGTGTCATATAAATGGAACGATGGAAGTTGCATGGCAAATATCTCGGAATGGCTATGGAAATGCCATAATAGGTAGGTATGGTGGCTGTTTTGCGGAAGATATAAAGAGGCTTATGTGTGATAGAGTGTATCATAGCACGGGGTTTGGATGCATCGGCGAAGTTTGCACCGACTCTCGAGGTGAGAAAGGGCAATGCACGGTACCGAAGAGGCTAGCAAATTGCAGAAAGGTGAGAGTGCGTATAATCCATGGACTCACATTAGTCATAAAGAACTCACATACTTATTGAAAAAGTCTATTAGCCCTCGAAGCAAAGTACTACTACGCATGCCCCTAGGGGGATAGATTGGTAGGAAAAGACCATCGCTCATCCCCGACCGCCACTCATAAGGTAGACACTCAATAATAAAACATGCTCCAACTTCATCACACAACTAAGGACTATACGTGCATGCTTTGGGAATCACAAACCTTAACACCAATATTCTTACTAAACCACAATAATTCACTAGTACATCCTCATATTACCATCTTAATATCACAAAACTATTGCAAGGAATCAAACTTATCATATTCAGTGATCTACATGAAAAGTTTTATTATATCCCTCTTGAATACCTATCCTTTATGGACCAATCTTATAACTCGTGAAAATTGCCATTAATATTTATTAGACTCTCAAAAAGATTTAAGTGAAGAATGAGAGTGCAACTATTTCTTTAAAATATAATCACCACCGTGCTCTAAAAGATATAAGTGAAGCACTAGAGCAACTGCCTAGCTCAAAAGATATAAGTGAAGCACATAGAGTATTCTAACAAATCATGATAAATGTGTGTCCCTCTAAAAAAGGTGTGTTCAAAAGATGATTGTCACAAACTAAAAAGCAAACAAAGAGAAGAAAACTATGGCACAAGACGCTCCAAGTAAAACACATATCATGTGATGAATAAAAGTATAGCTCCAAGTGATATACCGATAGATTGTAGATGAAAGAGGGGATGCCATCCAGGGCATCCCCAAGCTTAGACGCTTGGGTCTTCCTTCAATATTACCTTGGGGTGTTGTGGGCATCCCCAAGCTTAGGGTCTTGCTGCTCCTTATTCCTTCATCCATCGTGATCTCACTCAAAACTTGAAAACTTCAGCACACAAAACTCAACAGAAACCTCGTGAGATCCGTTAGTATAACAAACAAATCTTAAACTTTAGGTACCGTTGTAAATTGATTCATATTTAATCTTGACATAATGCTACTGTAATCCAACTTCTCCATGACTTATACCCCTGATACAATCCATAGATTCATCAAAATAAGCAAACTATGCAATAAAAACAGAATCTGTCTAAAACAGTACAGTCTATAAAGATCTGAATAATAATCATTCTTTTGTAACTCCAAACATTCTGAACAATTAGGACAACGTAAACAATTCATATACTAGTACTGTGTAAAAAATTCAGGATTTTGTCATGTTCCAGTACAGAATAGAAATTCCAGAACTGAGTGCAAAACTTTCTGTCTTTCAAACAACATCAATTATACTATCATCCAAATCATCCCAAAGGCATTACTTGGCACAAACACTAATTAAAAGATAAAAACACAATCATAACAGTAGCTACAATTATGTAAACACACAAAACAGAAAACAAAGCAAAAATTTAAGATACATATTGGGTTGCCACCCAACAAGCGCTATTGTTTTATGCCCCTAGCTAGGCATAATGCATTATTTCAAGTATTATCATCCTCCAAATTAATTCCATAGGTGGCCCTCATGATGGATTCATATGGTGGCTTAATTCTCTTTCTAGGGAAGTGTTCCATCCCTTTCTTTAATGGGAATTGAAATCTTATATTACCTTCTTTCATATCAATAATAGCACCTGTGGTTCGTAGGAAAGGCCTACCAAGTATTATAGGACAAGTCGGATTGCATTCAATATCAAGCACAATAAAATCCATGGGTACATAATTACTATTTGCAAGTATGAGAACATTATTTATTCTACCCAATGGTTTCTTAATAGTTGAATCTGCTAAATGCAAATTAAGGGAACAAGCATCCATATCGGTGAGGCCTAGCACGTCACATAAAGATTATGGTATAGTAGAGACGCTAGCACCTAGATCACACAAAGCATTACATTCATAGTCTTTAATTTTAACTTTAATAGTAGTTCCCATTCATCATGCAATTTCCTAACTATTGAAACTCCAACTCAAGCTTTTCTTCATGGGCTTTTATCATAGCATCTACAATATGTTTAGTAAAAGCTTTATTTTGTTCATAAGCATTTGGTGAATTTATCATGGATTGCAACAAGGAAATACATTCAACTAAAGAACAATTATCATAATTAAAGTCCTTATAATCCAAAGTAGTGGGCACATCACTATTTAAAGTCTTGACCTCTCCAAACCCACTTTTATCATTTTTATCATTAAGATCATCACCCTCCGAACAATTGGGACGCCTTCTAACTAAAGTTGACTCATCTCTAGTCCCTTTTTCATCAAGTTTTATATTACTAAATAAAGATTCAATAGGTGAGACGCCAATCATTTTAATATCTTCATCATTACCAGAATGTGACTCGGGTTCAGCAGCCATCTTATTTACTAGCGTGGTTTGTTTATCTGAAATCTTTCCTAACAAGTTTTCGGTATGAGCAAGTTGAGACTGAAGTTTGGCTACTTCTTGATTGACCTCTTCAAGTTGTTTATTGATGGTATCCAATAAGATAGAATGTTCCTTAAGTTCCTCAGAAAAGAATTTATTATGCTCATATTGTGAAGACATGAAACTCTTCGTGGCATTTTCGATTTCAGACAACCTTTTATGATAGAAACTATCGTGAAATTTTTCTAAAGACATAACAACAAAACAAGCAAAAAAGGAAATAAAATATTTTTGTGTTTTTATATTTTTATGAGAAGTGGGGGAGATGAAAACAAGAGGCAAATGCAAATAAAAAGGAAAATAAAAGTAGAGCAAGTAGATGATAGTTTGTGCAAAGGTACTTGATAGATTTTGATGATGTCTCCCCGGCAACGGCGCCAGAAATTCTTCCTGCTACATGTAAACTGCGTTGGGATTTTCCCCAAAGAGGAGGGGTGATGCAGCACAATAGAGATAAGTATTTCCCTCAGTGAGAACCAGGGAATCAATCCAGTAGGAGAACCACGCAAAACCTCGTGAGGAGCACCTGCACACACAAAAGCAAATACTTGCACCCAACGCGGGCAAGAGGGTTGTCAATCCCCTTGACCTCATTATTTGCAAGGATTAAATCTTTCAGTGGTAGATAGACATATTGCAAAAAAAATAAAAGCAAATAAAATTCAGAAAGTATTTTTAGGTTTTCTTTTTATATGTTTTAAGTAGACCCGGGGGCCATAGTTTTCACTAGAGGCTTCTCTCTCGAACACATAGCATACGGTGGGTAAACAAATTACGGTTGGGCAATTGATAGAAAAGTGCATAGTTATGACGATATTCAAGGCAATGATCATGTACATAGGCATCACGTCCAAGACAAGTAGACCGACTCCTGCCTGCATCTACTACTATTACTCCACCCATCGACCGCTATCCAACATGCATCTAGGGTATTAAGTTAATGAAAACGGAGTAACGCCTTAAGCAATATGACATGATGTAGACAAAGTAAACCCAATCAAGATGAATAAACCCCATCGTTTTACCCTTAATGGCAACAATACAAATACGTGTCTTGTCCCTTTCTGTCACTTGGATATAGAACACCGCAAGATTGAACCCATCACAAAGCACCTCTCCCACTGAAGATAAATCATTCTAGTTGGCCAAACCAAATGGATAGATCGAAGAGAAATACAAAGCTATAATAATCATGCATAAAATAATTCAGAAAAGACTCAAATATTTCTCATGAATAATCTGATCATAAACCCACAATTCATAGGATCCCAACAAACACACTGCAACAGAAGATTACATCGGGTAGAACTCCAAGGAGATCGAGGAGAACATTGTATTGAAGATCAAAGAGAGAGAAGAAGCCATCTAGCTACTAGCTATGGACCTGTAGGTCTATGGTAAACTACTCACACATCATCGGAAGGGCAGCAAGGTTGATGTAGAAGCCCTCCATGATCGATTCCCCCTCCGGCAGAGTACCGGAAAAGGCCTCCAGATGGGATCACATAAGAACAAAAGCTTGCGGCGGCAGAAAAGTTATTTCATGGGGCTCTCTGTTGGTTTCCCAATATTTGAGAATTTATAGAAGTGGAATTAGGTCAAAAGGAGCCACGAGGGTCCCACAAGGCATCTTGGTGCCCCCCCTGGGGACGCGTGGGGTTGCCTTGTCACCTCCTCGTGAGGCTTCTGGCATGCTCCCAAAGCTTCTAGGGTCTCTTTTGTCCAGAAAAAATCATCAAAAAGTTTCGTAGCGTTTGGACTCCGTTTGGTACTGATTTCCTGAAAAATAAAAGACAAGCAAAAAACAGCAACTCGCACTGGGCACTTGGTTAATAGCTTAGTCCCGAAAATTATATAAAATAGCGTATTATTGCATATAAAACATCCAAGATTGATACTATAATAGCATGGAACAATCAAAAATTATAGATACGTTGGAGACGTATCACCGCACGACGTAGCCTTTTAGAACCGTACGATTCCCCCTTTTCCCAGGAAAAAATCCCCTTCTCCCCCTCACACGCGCATCTCCACCTGTTGGCCGCACGCGCATGCAGCTTTGGCCAGGGACAACGGCAACCACTCTCCCCTAATGTTGGCCCCGCTCACCGCAGCATCCGCGTTACATCGAGGCCCGACGGCATATTCGGTGGTCGCCGTTGCAGGGGTCGGAGGTGGCCACCCCGAGCCTGGTCGCCGCAACTATGACGGAGCCCCGCCAGGCACCAGTTGCAGCTTGTTGGCACTCGCTGGTAACCAGTTATGGAACTGCCACCATGACAGTTGCAGCAAGTCGGCCAATGGTTATAGCCCCGTTGTGAGACAACAACACCGTCACAGGAGCTTGGACGGTTCCAGCATCTGGCCGCTGTGGTTGCAACACCCATCGCATGGTAACCACGAGCAGTTACGGCTTCCACCATCAGGCCGCCATGGTTCCACCAACTGGCCGCTGTGGTTGCAACACCCATCACATGGTAACCACGAGCAGCTATGGCTTCCACCATCAGGCCGCCATGGTTCCAGCATCTGGATGCCATGGTTCCAGCAACTGGCCCACCATGGTTGCAACACCCCCGCCAGCATGGTCACAATCGGTGGTTGTGGCCTTCCAGCATCTGGCCAAGGTTCCAATAGCTGGACGCCGCGGTTCTAGCTTCCGGCAATTACGGCTGCAGCACCCCACCGGTGCGTGGTCACCACTTGAAGTTTTCCGATATTCGTGATTCATAGCAATCCCGCAAAACCATTTGAGTATCACAACATGCTGGTTCCAACACACCGCATCCCACCATCGTCATTGTTGTACCTTGTGGGTGCCGCAATTGCAACTTTTCCACTGGCTAGTTGCAGCTCCCTCGGACAGTTCCAACTTTTTTGCTAGTTGGTCGCAGCTCCGGCAACGAGGGGTGGTAGGGAGTTGGTGGCGTATTAGAGTGGCGTGTGGTGCGGCATGCTACGGGGGGTGAAGGGTGAAAGAACAAAGGGAGGGGGAGGATGAGCTCTAGTGGTGAGAGATGGGAGGAGAGAGATCTCGCCTGGGGGTGAAAGAAACGAACAAGTGCAGGAAAAAGACCCCAGCGGGAGACGATAAGACTATGAAGCAGTGGATGGGCCCGTGATACGTCCATTTTGCATCATGTTTTTCTACTGATATTTAGAATGTTTTTGGTCATTATTTCACTTTATGATGCAATCCTAATGCTTTTTCTCTCTTAATTTGCAAGATTTACATGGAGAGGGAGATTACCGGCAGTTGGAATTCTGGGCTTAAAAAGCTACAGAAGAGATACCTATTCTACGGACCTCCAAATGACCTGAAACTTCACGCGAAAAATACTGGAACAAAGAGATACCAGAGGAGGGCCACCTGCTGCTCACAAGGCAACAGGGTGCGCCTACCCCCCAAGGCGCGCCCTGATGCCTTGTGGGGCCCACAGCTGGCCTCTGGCCCCTCCTTCTGCTATATGAAGCCATTTGCCCTAGAAAAAAATAAGAGAGGACTTTCGGGACAAAGCGCCGCCGTCTCGAGGCGGAACTTGGGCAGGAGCAATTTTGCCCTCCGGCGGAGCGATTCGGCCGAGGATACTTCCCTCCGGGAGGGGGAAATCAAAGCCATTGACATCACCAATGTTCCTCTCATCGTGGGAGGACCAATCTTCATCAACATCTTCCCCAGCACCATCTCATCTCAAACCCTAGTTCATCTCTTGTATTCAATCTTTGTCTCAAAACCTTAGATTGGTACATGTTGGTTGCTAGTAGTGTTGATTACATCTTGTAGTTGATGCTAGTTGGTTTATTTGGTGGTAGATTATATGTTCAGATCCTTAATGATATTCAATGCCCCTCTAATCTTGAACATGAATATGATTTGTGAGTAGTTACGTTTGTTCTAGAGGACATGGGAGAAGTAAGTAATCATGTGAATTTGGTATTCGTTCGATATTTTGATGATATGTATGTTGTTACTTCCTTTAGTGGTGTCATGTGAACGTCGACTACATGACACTTCACCATACTTGGGCCTAAGGGAAGGCATTGTGGAGTAATAAGTAGATGATGGGTTGCTAGAGTGACAGAATCTTAAACCCTAGTTTATGCTTTATTCCGTAAGGGGCTGATTTGGATCCATATGTTTCATGCTATGGTTAGATTTATCTTAATTCTTCTTTCGTAGTTGCGGATTCTTGCGAGAGGGGGTAATCATAAGAGGGTTACCTATTCAACTAAGAACAACACCCTAGCACCGGTCCACCCACATATCAAATTATCAAAGTAGCGAACACGAATCAAATAAACGTGATGAAAGTTACTAGACGATAATTCCCATGTGTCCTCGAGAATGCTTTGCTTTATATAAGAGATCGTTCTGGCTTGTCCTTTGCTATAATAAGGATTGGGCCACCTTGTTGCACTCTTCTTACTATTGTTACTTGTTACTTGTTACAAATTACCTCGCTACAAAACTATCCGTTACCGCTACCTTCAGTACTTGCAAAGAATACCTTGCTAAAAACCGCTTATCATTTCCTTCTGCTCCTCGTTGGGTTTGACACTCTTACTTTTTTTGATAAAGGGAACTTTTATTATCTAAAAAATGTAGCATCAAGCGGATACAAAGCATTATGAGTAACACCCGGCCTCTTCATAACTAGGATGCACACAGCCAATTCTGAAAAGTTTGAGAGAAAGAAAAGAAACAAAACCGACAAAATGGCAAGAGTAGAGTCCTATAGACCAACACTATGCCTATGTCGAAACTGTTGGTGGGTCAATCCGGAGGTTATGCTGCCACCCATGTTGGGAAAAAACCTCCGTAGCCACCTGCTCCAACCGCGTACACACCGCCTTGAACAGCGGTTGGTACTCCGCTCGCTATAGCGTAGACCACGTATGAAGTGAGTGCGTACACCCGAAAATAACCTATAGAGGAGAAGCATTTTTGTCATTGAAAACCAAATCATTTCTACATAGCCATAGCGACCACATTAAGGCATATGCTCCCACCATTATTAGCGTTTTGTACTTATTTGGAATACCGTCCAACCAATGACCAATAATATTGGCAACACTTCTGGGCGGATACAAATTTGACGCTCTTTGGATGACTGACCACGTAGAACGTGCAAACTTGCATTGGAAATAGAGGTGTTTGATTGTCTCGTCATGAGGACAAAAACAACACTTCTTACTCCCTTGCCAGTTGCGTCGTGCAAGGTTGTCTTTGGTTAGCACAACTCCCCTACGAAGATACCACATGAAGATTTTGACCTTTAGTGGAATCTTCGACTTCCATAGTTTCTTATTATTATTCACCGATACCTCAGAATGCGTGAGTGCACGGTACATGGAGTCTACTGTAAAAGACCCCGATGTAGTAAGGTTCCAGCGAAATACATCCCGGCCTTTTGTTAGGTTAATCGAATCCAGCCTGGAGAATAGATTATGCCATCACGTAAGTCGAGGCCCAATCAAATCCCGCCAGAACGAAATATTCGGCGGGGATGAGCTGAGCACCTGCGCAATAGTATTATTCTTCTCGCGAGGAATGGTGTACAAGGCTAGATATTGTTCTCAGAGACTGGCATTGCCTAGCCAGATGTCTTCCCAGAAACGAATCTCTGACCCGTCCTTTATCGCGAAAGACCCAAAGCTAAAGAGATGTTTCTTTGCCGCCATTAGGCCAGCCCAAAAGTGAGAGTCTCCAGGTTTCCAGTATGCGTGAGACACCGCCTTTTGGCCTAAATACTTGTTGCGCAGCATGGTTGGCCAAACACCATCCTCAGTAAGTAGTTTGAACAACCATTTACTAAGTAGGGCCTCATTCTTGACCTGTAGGTCATCAATTCCGAGGCCACCTTGGTCTTTCGGCCTACAAACCACACTCCATTTGGCTAGTTTATATTTTTTTCTTTTCCCCATCTCCTTGCCAAAAGAATCTGGATCTAAAATAGTCCAATCTTTGCAAGACCCCTTTTGGTAGTTGGAAAGAAAGAAAGCATATAGAGAACCATATTTGTGAGGACGGAGTTAATCAAAACCAGCCGTCCCCCAACTGAGAGCAGCTTTCCTTTCCAACTGCTCAACCATTTCTCTAGACGCTCCTCTACGTGTTTCCACTCCGCAATAGTGAGACGCCAATAGTGAATCGGCATTCCCAAATACCTAATCGGGAATTGGCCATGCGTGCAACCAAACAGGTCAGCATAATCGGCCGCCGACTCAACGGCTGCTCCGAAGCAGAATAGTTCGCTTTTATGGAAGTTAATTTTAAGACCCGACATTTGCTCAAACGCCGAAAGCAATAGTTTCAGGTTTCGAGCCTTGTCCAGGTCATGTTCCATAAAAAGAATTGTGTCATCGGTATATTGCAGAATAGAGAGGCCACCATCCACAAGGTGTGGCACTACTCCTGCAATCTGGCCATCTTGCTTGGCGCGCTCAATGAGAATAGCCAACATGTCAGCAACAATGTTAAATAACACTGGGGACATGGGGTCACCCTGTCGCAATCATTTCTTTGTTTGAAAGTAGTGGCCTACATCATCATTGACTTTGATGGCCACACTACCTCCAGTTACAAAGTTTTGGATCCACTCGGGCCATTTATCAGAGAAACCTTTCATCCTTAGGGCTTGTTGGAGGAAAGACCATTTGACCTTGTCATATGCTTTTTCAAAGTCAATTTTGAATACTACTCCACTCATGTTTTTATGGTGCATTTCATGAACGGTCTCATGCAGGATTACAACCCCATCGAGTATATTCCTTCCTTGCATGAACGCCGTTTGAGACGGTCGGACAACATGTTCAGCCACCGAGTTTAACCTATTCGTAGCCACTTTGGTGAAAATCTTAAAGCTGACGTTAAGGAGGCATATTGGTCTGAACTATTGAATTCGTTCGGCCTCCTTAACCTTCGGCAACAAGAGAATCTCACCAAAGTTAAGTCTGAATAGATCAAGTCGGTCAGCATGAAGACAGTTGAACAATTCCGAAACGTGAGTCTTGATGATATCCCAGAAATTCTGATAGATTTCTGTGGGGAAGCCATCAGGTCCTGGAGCTTTGTTGTGTTCCATTTGGAACACCGCCGCTCTCACCTCCTCTTCTGAGAATGGTGCCGTAAGGATATCGTTCTCTTCTGCCATAACTTGTGGAATATCATCTGTTCGAGTCTCGTCAAGGGTGATGTTCCCTTCAGCCATCGACCCAAACAGAGATTTGTAGTATTTTGTGATATACTTTTTGAGCTCTTCCCGACCTTCGATCTGCCCCTCATCTTGTTGGAGACTGTAAATACATTTCTTCCTATGTCGCCCATTGGCAATCAATTGGAAGTATCTTGTATTACTATCACCCATCAAAATGAAGTCAGCTTTGGATCTCTAGTAGTATTTGATTTGCTCTTCTCGCAAAAGCCGAGCCACCTTCTCATTAGATTGATTTTTCAATTCAATCTCTTGTTGAGATAAGGTGCGCATCTCTGCAATCTTGTCGAGGTCGTCAATAATGGTGGAGATCCATTGTTTTTCTTTTTTATATATTCCGTTGGTGTGTTTTGCCCATCCAGTGAGGTGTTGCCTCATGGCCCTTATTTTAAAATTCCATCTCTGAATAGGTGTACGACCAATGGCAGGCCGCTCCCAAACATTCTTAACTATGTCTACAAATCCTTCCCAATGCAGCCATCCCAATTCAAATTTGAAGGGGCGACAGGCGGATGGGTTTGTAGAGTTAGAATCAAGAATGATGGGTGCATGATCCGATAATGCCTCGATACGCTCTAGGGCTCGCACGGTTACGAAAGGAAATTTTAGTTCCCATTCGGTGTCCATGAATACCCTATCGAGCTTCTCGTATATCGGCACAGATCGATTATTAGCCCAGGTAAACTGCCGCCCCGACATACTGGCCTCTCGAAGATCCAAACTGTCTATCACACCATTGAATAGAAAAGGCCAATGAGTATCGAAGCGGTCATTATTTTTCTCTTCTTGGTACCTAAGGATATTAAAGTCCCCTCCAATAAGCATTGGATACGGGTTATCCTTAGCCAGGTTCACCAATTCCCAAAGAAAAGCCGATTTATGGTCATCTTGGGCAGCCCCATAGACAGCGACGAGAGTCCATGTAAAATTATCAGCCCTGTTTCTTAGGTGAAATTTTATATGAAATTCACCGATCGAAAAGGCCAACAAGTCCATGACTGAGGTTAGTATCCCAAGAAGGATTCCTCCAGACCTTCCACATGCTAGTAGATTGTGCCATGTGTAGTCGAAACCACCTAATAGGTGATCGAGGACATGCGGGCGAAAGTCACACTTACCAGCCTCAAAAATTGCCGCAAAATCAAATCCATGTTCCCGAACACAATCACTAACGTGTTTATGTTTAGCCAAGTCTGAGAGACCTCTGCTATTCCAAAACATGCCTCTCATGTGGAAACTCGTATGGGTGTGGAGCTCTTCGCCTTCTTGGGTGGTTTTTGTTTCTTTTTAAAGGAGTGCGATTTAGATTTCCGCATGGACAGTGTGAAGTCACAAAACATGGACCCAGGTCTTGCGTCATCCAATCCAACCTCGGTAACCTCACCAACCAAGTTGGAGATAAGCGGACCATCATGTTTGGCATCCACTTCATCATCCTCATCGGTTTCGGGGTTTGGTAATGTGGTAGGACACTTCGGAGAAACCTTTAATCGGTCGATCTCCGTAGGTTTAAGTACCCCAACCAACAGATTAATTTCACTTTCATTCTTTCTCATAGATACACCAATATTATTTAAGGTAGAAGAAATGTGAGTTTCTGAAAATGAAAGAAAAGATTGAGCAGACGAGGTACCTGTCGTGGGGTCCAAATTCCTCGAAGCCTGGCGGCGCATCGCCTTTGCCAGAGAATGTTCATCGGTCGGAGAAGCACCATTAACGGAGAGAGCGTGACGGTTACTACGTCGAACAGGCGTAGCCTGCCCTCCAGACATAGTACCCATCGGCATCGATAGCGGAGCCGTTGGCGAAGTCCGAACTATCGCAGAGGTCGGTGAAGAGGGATGCGCCCCGGGTCCCACCGGAACGACCGCGGTGGGTGCTGAGGCAGACCCACTTGCACGTTCCACTGCTGGGCCCAGAGGTACCATGGCGACTGCCACGCGAACCGGAGACTTTGGCAGTGGCATCGTCGAAGAAACTGGCGCGCAAACCGGTACCAAAGCAGCAGTATGGGCGGCTGGTGGCGCGTCCGGACCAACTGCCGGCTGCAACAGTGCCGGAGCAATAGCTTGAGCTGCATGCACGGCCTCGGCAGCACTCGCTGGCTGCATGTGAGCCATGCTCACGTGAGCAGCAGCCGCAGGCAGCGCAGTACGGCCAGGAGCCGTGGACCGCTCCGACCCGGCATCTTCCTGCATGGGACATGCAGCCGTGGACGCCATGGACCGTGCCTTGTCCTGTGCGTGCATGTGAGCAGTATCAACTGCTGGCCGTCCCGATGTAGGCAAGGCCCCAACGGACATGTCCGCATGCATAGGTGCCAAAGGAGCAGTAGAAAATTGAGTCGTCTGCATAGGAACCGTGGACACTGTTTAGCCACAGGCGCCATTTTTTCACCTTCCGCTTGCACGTTTTTTGCCCTCTTGCTCACATCCATATCAGACATGTCTGCATCCCGGTTAGCATCGTCATCATGCCCGTTGTCATGGTTTTCCCAGATCTTTGGAATGAAGTCATCATCAGGGACAAAATCATCCTCCTCTAGTATAAACCGAAATGCATATCCATTAAGCTTGACAAAAACATCCGAGCGGACTGACGCTTCTTCAGAACCATCATGTTTGACAAAAATATCCATGGAGTGAACAGCTACCTGGATCCGCACAATACCGTTTTGTCGCAAGCATACCAGGTCAACGTCCTGAGTGGTGCCGATAACTGATCCCACCGCCCACAAACCAAGGAAGTGGCGGAGGGGTGGTGGAACACCAGTGACATGTACCCAAACAGGCTGTAGAGGGAGGAGCAATGGAACCTCCTCGACTTTCCACTCACTAAAAGCAATCTTCACATCATGCGATTTAACATTGTACTCAAAAGCTGCCACACGCCGCAAAATGTCCACTGACGGAAAAGGAACCAAGAAAGTATTGTCCCCATGCGGCACCGCTTCCCACTTCCATGAGGTATGTATCGAGGCTATCTTGGCGACCTCGACCTCCACCACAGAAGCAGACAATGTTCCCCCTGAGATCGTAACTAATGCTACCGGCAAAGTAGAGGGTGCAAGATGCTCCTTGAAAAGAGAGTCTGGTAGCTGCACGAACATTGCATTCACTAAACCCGCATGCACCGAGCATGGCACTAGGCCTTGGTTGCTTGAGAACAGTACAACGATGCAGAGGGTGCTTGTCATTGTCGCAAATGTGACACTAATGAACCACCGTACAGTCCTTGGAGAGGTTCTCGTTTGACCTACATTTGAAACACCATAGTCCACTAGTAGAAAACAGGGCATCATTCCCGGTTCCAGAGGGCCTTTAGTCCCGGTTCTGGAACCGAGACAAAACGATCGGGACTAATGCCCATCACTTTTAGTCCCGGTTGGCTTACGAACCAGGACTAAAGGTGCTCCACATGGCCGCTGTGGGGCGCCCAGGCAGGAGGACCTTTAGTCCCGGTTGGTAACACCGACCGGGACTAAAGGGTCTCCACGTGGCCGCTGCGCAGCGCTCAGGCAGGAGGACCTTTAGTCCCGGTTGGTAACACCAACCGGGACCAAAAGGCAGCCATGCGTCAGCAGCTCGCAGGCGCTGGGGTTTTTGTTTTTTTAAGGGGGGGTTTAGGGGTTTTGCAGGGTTTAGGGGTTTCATATTGTGTTAGCTAGCTAATAGAGAGAAGTGACGTATCTTTCTCCGTGCTTGGTCGATGCTAGCTACTACATATAGAGAGAACTCGACGCTAGCTAGTAAGCAAATGAAGGAAACCATTAATTACACAAGATCATCATGAACATATATAGAGAGAAGTGACCTCTCTTTCTCCGTGCTTGGTCGAACAACAAATTTTCGTATATCTATCCGACGCTACTACATATATACAATATAACATCCCTAACATCATCAAGCGCCAAACTCCCATTGAATTTCCGTATGGTATTCTCCCTTTTCATGTATGACGTGGTCAAGAAAGAATACCGCCAATTCCTCTTGAATTGCTCGTATGCGATCATGTGGTAGGATTTCATCCCGCATCTGCCAGATCTAATTTAGAGAAGGGGGTCAATACATATATATGAATGAAACTCAACACAATTGATGGTAATAAAATAAAATTGTGAATATTGTTTACGTACTTCAAATTGTTTGTCAGACAAGCAGCCCCGCTCAGTGGTCGAGCGGCGAATGAACTCGCAAACGTAGTATCCACATAAATTATTCCCGCCTGCCTACCACAAGCACTTTACGAGAATAGAGTTCAATCAAACTGATAATCAAGCATGATAATGGTATTGATGAAACTAGAATCAATGAGAGATGCGCGGAACTAGCTAGTACTACTTACTCTGGGTTGTGTAAATCGCAGCTCGTTCTTCAGACCCGGAACCATTCCGGTGAACTGTTTCCAAACCCTGCCAGGCAAAGAAAATGATTACTTGATATCAGGAAATGAACGAAAGTTGCCGATATGGTCCCGGTAGTGATTGAACTTACTTCTGGAGCATTGCAGTCATGTCCGCATAATCCTTGGGATCTTTATGTCTCGTGTCTAAGACAGTTACTACTCCCCCGTCAAGCTTAATGGATAGCAGAATAAAGTGGAACCTGCGCACGCATAACTCATCAATTATAGTACTTAACCTCGAGTAAGCGAAACCGAATATGCACAAGATAGTAATACTCACTTGAAGTTGTAAGGAAAGAGTATTTCCCTTTTGTTTTGATGTCGAAGGAACGCTTTTAGCAAGTTTTCCTCGGTATCTTTACCTTTGTTTTGTACCGCCCATTCATTTACGGTATTTGGGCTAATGAACCCAATGTCATAGATTTTTCTCTTTTTGGGCATTTGACGATGTTCAATCTGCATAATATAGTGAGGATAATTATATATACATGCAATGAACGAGCTGAGCTAGAGACTTAATTACAGAAGTAATACTTACAGACAGTAGCAAGTCATGAGTTGTTTGTCGAGGGCCTCTTGATTGAATAACTAAAATAACTCCACAAATTCAACAGGCATCAGGTCGACTCCAATGAGGTCATGCTCATCTTTAATTCTCACCATCAAACTATCGGACCCATTCTTCCTGCAGGTTTCCAAGTACCACTCATGCAATCTTTGCATCATCGTTGTTAGATGAGGATGATCAGGTTTGACGAGAGGCTTCCCGTGCTCGTATCTAAAGATCTCTACTACCTCAGCCGTTTCAAACTGTACATCATCGCCCACGTAATCACCAAGAGTGGTACCGGGCAGTAGCCCTAGATGATTAGCGATATCGCTAGACACCTTGAGCGGGGGGCACGATTGCTTCTCCTGTTCACCGAGCTGGGGAATTGTTTTCCCACTTCTTCGTCTTGAAGCACTGGCAGTACTTCCCGACCGCCGCGCTTCATCATATGTCTTTTAAATATAGCGGCCATAGTTGGATTGGGACGGAGGCGGTGGTGGTCGCTTAAGGGCATCCAGAGTGCGCTTCGCTTTCACCGGATCTATTGTTTCCTTCGGAGGTGGACGTTTCCGTTCAAAATGGGCCTGCAGTTCGGCTTTCACGATGTCATCGGTTTCCTTGTCAGTCCTCTCATATGGTAACTTTGGAGGAACCCTGAGGCTTGGACCAAATTTGAATTTCTTCCCGCCTTTTGTACTGCTAGCCGCCGGCGCGGCGGCGGCTCTCTTCCGCTGTTACTGACGCGGCAGAGTCCGCTGACGCGCCGGAGGAGGCGGAGGAGGAGGCGGAGTCCGCTGACGCGCTGGAGGAGGCGGAGGAGGAGGCGGAGTCCGCTGACGCGCCGGAGACAGCTGAGGCGGAAGAGGACTCTACTGAGGGGCCTCATCCGGCTGAGTCTGCTGAGGGGCCTCATCCGGCTGAGCTGGACTGTGAGGAGTGTGCTGAGGGGCCTCATCCGGCTACGTCTGCTGAGGCGGCGTCCAGTTTGGAAGCTGGATGTTCTCCTTTCTCCATAGACAGGTACTCCTTAAGGCATTTTCCAGAAGATTATCCCCTTCACCTGTAGGGTAGTCAAGCTCCAGCCCCTCAAATCCCTCCATTATTTCATCCACCGTGACAATAGCATAGCCATGTGGAATCGGACGGCAATGGAAAGTTCCCTCAGCTCGAGGAGGTAAAACAGAGCCGACCGCCGCCTTCAAGGTCAGGTTCTGGCATTTCGCCATTAGCACACAATGTTCAGCATCCGTGATACTATCCATGGGGTAGCGAGGAGCCGTGAAGTCAGGCTGAACAAGCTCCGTGGAAGCCACGCTGCTTCTCCGCTGAGATGGTGGGGTAGCTTCTGGGGCAGTGTCGAAGGAAGGATTTTCGTGCCGCTGAGATGGTTGGCCGGTAGCTCGCTGGCTCTCAAGTTCCTCTAGTTTCGCTAATCTTGCACTGAGCTTCTGCATTTCGCTTGCTTCCTCTTTCTTCTTTCTCTCTCGGCTTCTATAACCACCGCTGTCGGGAAACCCATGCACCCACGGAACGGAGCCTGATGTGCCTCGTGTTCGTCCAGGGTGTTCAGGATTCCCAAGGGCCTGTGTCAGCTCGTCATTCTCTATGTCGGGATGTAACCTCCCTTCCTGCGCTGCCTGGATTGCTTCCTAAAGCTTATTGACGGGCATTGCAAGTTGAGCTTTCGTCCAAACACACTTCCCTGTGTCTGGGTCCAAAGTTCCCCCAACCCCGAAGAACCAAGTCCTTGACCGATCTGGCCAGTGCAATGTCGCTGGTTGGACCCCTTTAGCAAGCAGGTCTTGCTCAGCTTTGTCCCACGTAGGCCGTGCTTTGCTGTAGCCACCTGACCCCGTAACATGGTGATACTTCTTCTTTGCAGCATTTTGCTTATTTGTCGCTGACCTTTGCTTGCCCTTGTCCGATTTCTTGTAGGCCACAAATGCGGGCCAGTGATCTTTTATCTTCTCATATGGACCGGTGAATTCTGGAGTCTTGTCTTTCTCGACAAACTTTTTGTTCAAATCTTTCTTCCAGTTCTTGAATAGTTCTGCCATCTTCTTAAGAGCAAACGCCTTGACCTTATTCGGATCCGCCTCTGGTGGTAGGCTGAAATTTGTCATCAGCGAGGTCCAAAGATCATCTTTCTGTCTATCCTGGACATAAGAAACTTCAGGGTCCTTCTTCTTTTTCCATTCTTGGATGCTGATCGGGACGCTGTCCCTAACAACCACTCCGCACTGATGTATAAATGTGTCCCTGCTCCGCTTGGGAGCAATCGGTTGGCCATCTCGACCGACTTCTTCGATCGTGAACCTTTCATCCTGGCGCAACCTTTTCTTCGGGCCTCGTCTCATTACGGAAGTTTGGCTCGATCCGGAGGGCTAATTAAAAGAAGAAAGAAGCGTTAATATATGTACATACAAAACAATTAATGCATCAAGTCAGCAGAGGCTTAATCAATATATGTATATATACCTCGCCGGACTTTGCAACAGTTAAGGCTCCCTCCTCCGTTCGGTCACCGGAGCCGTCATGATCTCCTTCCTCCTCCATTCGGTCACCGGAGCTGTCATGATCTCCTTCCTCCTCCATTGGATCACCGGAGCCATCATCCTCTCTTTCCTGACCATCGGTGTCGTTGAGAAATGACAAGGTGATATCACCTCCGTCGCGGATTATATCCCCCAACAACTCTTCTTTTTCTAAGTCTCTGTCCATAGTTTCTGCAAATATTACAACCATGAGAGATGGATTAGTGGCAAACATAGACCTAGCTAATCACAACAAGGAATCATATGCATATATGAGCAATGGATTAGTCGCAAACATCATGCAACGTTATCGGGGGTTATACTTTCGAGAGAGGATACTTTGCGGACCGCCTCTCTCATGCATGTCCGACGTCCCCCCTCATGTCCCTAGGGTTTGGGTGGCCTCGAGAGTTGGTTGGGCGAGCGGACCGGGAGTAAATTTTGAATATATGAGTCTTTTAACTCATTTTGAATATATGAACATTTTAACTTAGTAACTTAGTAACTTGGTAAATTTTAACTAATTTCTACGAACAAAAAAAATATTCTATGAACAAAAAAAAATCATCATATGAACATTTGCTATATATATACATCCATCCATCCATCCATACATACACATACATACATATATACATCCATACATCCATCCATCCATACATACATACATCCATCCATCCATACATACATACATACATGGACAAAAAAATGCTATATGAACAAAAAAATTGTATGAACAAGGCGGCGGCGGCGGCTAAGCAGAACTGAGCAGGGGCGGCGGCGGCTAGCAGAGCAGCGGCAGTGGCGGCGGCGGCTAAGCAGAGCAGGGGCAGCGGCGGCGGCAGCGCAGGGGAAGGGGCCGGGGAGCTCACTGGGGGTTGGCGTCGGGGCAGGGAGCGGCGGCCGACGTCGGGGGCGGCGGAGCAGCCTGGCGGCGTCAGGGCAGGGACGGCGATGGGGAGCGGCGGAGCAGCCTGGCGGTATCGTGCGTTTCGGCGTCGGGGGAGAGAATGGGGAGAAATTCTCTAAGTGCTGCTTATATAGTCACACCTTTGGTCCCGATTGGTGGCACGAACCAGGACGAAAGGCCCCCCTTTCGTCCCGGTTCGTGCCACCAACCGGGACCAAAGGTGTATTTCGCCAGGCGAAAGGGCGGGAAGCCCAGACCATTGGTCCCGGTTGGTGGCTCGAACCGGGACGAAAGGGGGGCCTTTCGTCCCGGTTCGAGCCACCAACTGGGACCAATGGTCTGTGCTGCCGCATCCATAACTTTAGTCCCACCTCGCTAGTTGAGACGGGCTCGGAGTTGTTTATAAGCGTTGCTGCCGCTTCCCTCTCGAGCTCCTCTCTACTGCAGGCAGTAAATGCCTATCTGACGCCCTGTTGGGCCTGCTTGCACTGCGGGCCTGCATCCTGGCCCATCTCTAGGGTTTCTAGTCGTATGCAGGCCGTGGTGGCTAGTAGGTGGGCCTTTTTTTTATTTTTTGCATATGTTATGTTTTTAAATTTTTAATGTTATTTGTTGCATATGTTATTTTTAGTTATATAATTTTAGTTGCATAAATTTTATATAATTTTAGTTGCATAAGTTTTATTTTTTATTGATTCTTTTTAGTTGATTCCTTTTGCTATTAGAGTTTTATAAAAGCTTTTTAGTTTTCTATTAAAGTTTGTAACAAAAAATACTTTATGAATTTTTTTTTTACTATTAAAGTTTTTAACAAATAAATACTTTGATAATTTTAGTTAATATTATTTTGATTATTTTTAGTTGATTCTTTTTGCTATTGAAAAATATTATATTTAATTGATTCTTTTTAGTTCATTCTTTTTGCTATTAGAATTTTATGAAAGCTTTTTAGTTCATTCTTTTTGCTATTAGAGTTTTATAAAAGCTTTTTGATTCATTCTTTTTGCTATTAATTCATTCTTTGAGCTAAATGAACCTGAAATTGAAAAGCAGTACAAATGAACTCTGAAAAGGTTGAAAGTTGGCATGGTATCATCATTTCACCCACATAGCATGTGCTAAAAAGTTGAGAGGGTTACGGCAAAAACTGGATGCACTTCGTGTACAAAAGGGACAATCTCTTTCGAAGTATCACGGTTTCGGACGAAAACTCATATGTTACAAAGGCATTTCATTTCTTGACATGTAACTACAGTGATATTCTAGATCAAAGCTATTATCAGAATAGTTGTGGAGAGAAAGTCTTCACTTTTTCTTCGCGTGTGTCCCTTGCTTATTGCGACGTAACCATGGATAATCTTCATTGTTTAACAGGGTACTTGGGTCAGCCTTCACTTTGAAGGGAGGAATTTCATGAAACTTTTCATAATCTTCAGACATGTCTGTCTTGCCCTCCACTCCCACGATGTCTCTTTTCCCTGAAAGAACTATGTGGCGCTTTGGCTCATCGTATGATGTATTCGCTTCCTTATCTTTTCTTTTTCTCGGTTTGGTAGACATATCCTTCACATAGAAAACCTGCGCCACATCATTGGCTAGGAAGAATGGTTCGTGTGTGTACCCAAGATTGTTGAGATCCACTGTTGTCATTCCATACTGCGGGTCTACCTGTACCCCGCCTCCTGACAGATTGACCCATTTGCACCGAAACAAAGGGACCGTAAAATCATGTCCATAGTCAAGTTCCCATATGTCCACTATGTAATCATAATATGTGTCCTTTCCCCTGTTGGTTGCTGCATCAAAGCGGACACCACTGTTTTGGTTGGTATTCTTTTGATCTTGGGCGATCGTGTAAAATGTATTCCCATTTATCTCGTACCCTTTGTAAGTCAATACAGTCGAAGATGGTGTCCTGGCCAACGATTACAGCTCATCTCCAACAGTGGTGTTACCCATGAGATGTGTTTGCAACCAACTGCTGAAAGTCCTGATGTGTTCACATGTAATCCAGTCGTCACACTGCTCCGGGTGTTTGGAGCGCAGAATATTCTTGTGTTCATTGACATACGGGGTCACCAAGGTATAATTCTGTAGAACTGTGTAGTGTGCTTGAGCCCAAGAAAGCCTGTCACTACATATTATTGAGTCCGCTCCTAGCGTGCCTTTTCCAGTCAGTCTCCCCTCATACCGCGATTGAGGGAGACCAATCTTCTTAAGGTCAGGAATGAAGTCAACACAAAACCCAATGACCTCCTCTGTTTGATGGCCCGTGGAGATGCTTCCTTCTGGCCTAGCACGGTTACGAACATATTTCTTTAAGACTCCCATGAACCTCTCAAAGGGGAACATATTGTGTAGAAATACAGGGCCCAGAATGGCAATCTTGTCGACTAGATGAACTAGGACGTGCGTCATGATATTGAAGAATGATGGTGGGAACACCAGCTCGAAACTGACAAGACATTGCACCAAATCATTCTTTAACCTTGGTAGGATTTCTGGATCGATTACCTTCTGAGAGATTGCATTGAGGAATGCACATAGCTTCACAATGGCTAATCGAACGTTTTCCGGTAGAAGCCCCCTCAATGCAACCGGAAGCAGTTGCGTCATAATCACGTGGCAGTCATGAGACTTTAGGTTCTGGAACTTTTTCTCTGGGATATTTATTATTCCCTTTATATTGGACGAGAAGCCAGACGGGACCTTCATACTGAGCAGGCATTCAAGGAAGATTTCCTTCTCTTCTTTGGTAACAGCGTAGCTGGCAGGACCTTCATACTGCTTTGGATGCATGCCATCTTTTTTGTGCACACGTTGCTGGTCCTCCCGTGCCTCCGGTGTATCTTTTCTTCTCCCATACACGCCCAAGAAGCCTAGCAGGTTCACGCAAAGATTCTTCGTCACGTGCATCACGTCGATTGCAGAGCAGACCTCTAGGTCTTTCCAATAGGGTAGGCCCCAAAATATAGATTTCTTCTTCCACATGGGTGCGCGTCCCTCAGCGTCATTCGGAACAGATTGTCCACCAGGACCCTTTCCAAACATTACTTGTAAATCCTTGACCATATCAAGTATGTGATCACCAGTACGGAGGGCGGGCTTCTTCCGGTGATCTGCCTCACCTTTGAAATGCTTGCCTTTCTTTCGACATTGATGGTTGCTTGGAAGAAATTGACGATGTCCCAGGTACACATTCTTCCTGCATTTCTCCAAATATATACTTTCGGTGTCATCTAAACAGTGCGTGCATGCGTGGTATCCCTTGTCTGTCTATCCTGAAAGGTTACTAAGAGTAGGCCAATCATTGATGGTTACAAACAGCAACGCATGTAGGTCAAATTCCTGTTGTTTGTGCTCATCCCACACACGTACACCTTTTCCATTCCATAGCTGTAAAAGTTCTTCAACTAATGACCTTAGGTACACATCAATGTCGTTGCCGGGTTGCTTATGGCCTTGGATGAGCACTGGCATCATAATGAACTTCCGCTTCATGCACAACCAAGGAGGAAGGTTATAGATACATAGAGTCTCGGGCCAGGTGCTATGATTGCTGCTCTGCTCCCCAAAAGGATTAATGCCATCTGCGCTTAACCCAAACCATACGTTCCTTGCGTCACCTACAAAGTCCCCCCACCTTCTCTCGATTTTTCTCCACTGCGATCCGTCAGCGCATGCTCTCAACTTCCCGTCTTCCTTACGGTCTTCTTTGTGCCATCGCATCAACTTGGCATGCTCTTTGTTTCTGAACAGACGTTTCAACCGTGGTATTATAGGAGCATACCACATCACCTTGGCAGGATCCCTCTTCCTGGGGCGCTCGCCCTCAACATCACCAGGGTCATCTCGTCTGATCTTATACCACAATGCACCGCATACCGGGCATGCGTTCAAATCCTCGTACTCACCGCGGTAGAGGATGGAGTCATTAGGGCATGCATGTATCTTCTGCACCTCCAATCCTAGAGGGCATAGAACCTTCTTTGCTTTGTACGTACTGTCGGGCAATTCGTTGTCCTTTGGAAGCTTCTTCTTCATTATTTTCAGTAGCTTCCCAAATCCGTTGTCAGATACACCATTGTCTGCCTTCCATTGCAGCAATTCCAGTGTGGTACCGAACTTTGTGTTGTCATCTTCGCAATTTGGGTACAACCCTTTGTTGTGATCCTCTAACATGCGATCGAACTTCAACTTCTCCCTTTCACTTTGGCATTGTCTCTTTGCATCAACAATGACCCGGCGAAGATCATCATCGGGCACATCGTCTGGTTCCTCTTGATCTTCAGCTTCCCCCGTTGCAGTATCACCATATTCAGGGGGATAGTTGTCATCATCCTCTTCTTCTTCGTTGTCTTCCATCATAACCCCTCTTTCTCCGTGCTTGGTCCAAACATTATAGTGTGGCATGAAACCCTTCTCAAGCAGGTGGACGTGAAGGGTTTTCAAGTTAGAGTAATCCTTCGTATTCTCACAGACAGGGCATGGACAATACATAAAACCATTCTGCGTGTTTGCCTCAGCCACTTCGAGAAATTTATGCAGGCCCTCAAGATACTCGGAGGTGCGTCAGTCACCGTACATCCATTGCCGGTTCATCTGCGTGCATTATATAATTAAGTGTATCAAAAACCATTACAGAACATCATGAATAGAGAAGTGACCAAATTAATACAAGTTCATCATCACATTAAAACCAAAGTACAGTAGTGATCAAATGTTATTACTGAAAAAATAAATACATAAAGTTCATACATATATAGTTCTCATGGAACAACATATAGCTCTCTAGAGCATCTAATTAAAACATACATTGAACCTATGAAAAACATTTAAATGCAACAACAAATGCGATCATAATCGCAACTAAGGTAACAATTGATCCAATGGCATAATGATACCAAGCCTCATTATGAATGGCATATTTTCTAATCTTTCTAATCTTCAAGCGCATTGCATCCATCTTGATCTTGTGATCATCGACGACATCGGCAACATGCAACTCCAATTCCATCTTCTCCTCCTCAATTCTTTTCAATTTTTTCTTCAAGTAATTGTTTTCTTTTTCAACTAAATTTAACCTCTCGACAAGAGGGTCGGTTGGAATTTCCGGTTCACATACCTCCTAGATAAAAACATCTATGTCACGTTGGTCGGCATAATTGTCATAAACACTAAATGAAACAAATCATAATAAAAGATAATATACCATATCCGAATCATAGACAGGACGAGGGCCGACGAGGGCGGATACCAAAGTCATGGCACTATATAATAACAAACACTAATAAAAGTAAGAAAATTATACAAGTAGCTATATAACTCATACAACAAGTAAGAATTTTTTCTTTTAAAAAGAAGATAAGAACAAGAGGCTCACCACGGTGGTGCCGGCGACGAGATCGGCACGGGCGATCGACGGCGGTGAGGACGGGGACGGGGACAATGTTGCACCGCCAAACCTAGACAAATCTTGGGGAAAATGGAGCTTGGAGGTCGAGCTTGGAGAGGAGAAAGCTTAAGTGTGACTCGGGCATTTCATCGAACACCTCATGTGCATAGGAAGTGAGAGCACAGCAGCACACACCTCCCACACCGGCCAGCCAAAAAACAGAGGAGTGAGCGGGCAGGGGAGAGCATATATATAGGCATCTCTTTAGTCCCGGTTCGTGGCTAGAACTGGGATAGAAGACACACATTTAGTCCCGGTTCCAGCCACCAACCGGGACTAAAGGGGCTGCGCCAGGAGCGAGGCCCTTTAGTCCCGGTTCGTGTCTGGAACCGGGACCAAAGGGGTCAAACGAACCGGGACTGGTGCCTCCCGTGGCCCGGCTGGCGCCCTAGCCTCACGAACCAGGACTGATGCACCCATTGGTCCCGGTTCTTAACAGAACCGGGATTGATGCTCTTATCTGGCCTGGACCAAAGCCCTGTTTTCTACTAGTGAGTCCTATCCTTTTTCCTTTAGGAGGCTACGCAAGAGTGTCAACAAGGGTCGCAGTCTTTGCATGAACGTCTTGGGAAGCTTGTAACTGGACAGGAGCTGCCATCATCGGTGCAGGCGGAAACGCTAATGAAGAGCACGCAGCCGGGGCAATGGCACCGGCAGGAATGGTATCTCGATGGCCCCCCTTGTGCTTTTTCTTCTGACGGCGAGCGGCGGGTACATCGGGCGCTTGCTGGCTGTTAGGACCAAAACTGACCGGTGCCGGAGCCAGGGCCTGCTGGACGGAAGGAGCAGCCATTGATGACAAAGCTGGAGGCACCCCAAATCGAAGAGGTCTGGTGCCACAGCAAAACCGGCAGAGAATCCTATACTTGTACCGAAAATTGGCCCAGCTTGTCCCGCCGGCACGACCCCTTAGGCGGGTTGCGATTCCGGCCAGCCAACGGTGGTGAAGGTGACCGGCGAACTACCTGTGCGTATGACGGAGGCGGCGGCTTCAGGGTCGATGAACTCGGAACGTCGAAGGCAGTGCTAGGGCATCTCGATGACCTGTATTGGAACATGTCAGCCCTCCGCAGCGTTTGGCCCAGGCGCAAGGCCCGATTGGCGACGCACACATCAGGCCCACGAGCTTGCAGGTCAGAATCCCGAGTCAACGATTTTTGAATCATATCGGGATCATCGGTGGCTGAAGACTGCGCTGTCGTTTCCTGTGGCTGACTCAGGACAGTGGACGAAGATGTGCCCGCCTGGGAGTTCGGCAGGAACGCCGCGAGCGCCACCGGCGGCGTAACCCTGGGACGGGGGAGAGGTCCCTTCCAAGGTCTGATGCAGACCCCGCGGCGTGGCCCCGCGGGTGCCAGCGGCCGCGACATTGTAACACCCCAATTCTTGGCCCATTTTCTTTCATTTGGTTTTCATTGGATTTTTACTTGGATTTCTTTTGAATTGGCTCTTTGGACTGGAAACTTAGGAAGATCCTCTTTATTTCTTCTCCCAAGTAAATCATCCTTCTCAAATATTTCCCTGAATCAAGCCATGTCCATTGAAACCCAACAATAATTTTCATTCCATTTAAATATTCCTTTTTCTATTAAAGGAATAGTCCTGTTTGCCCTTGGTTGTGAAGCAACCTATATTTCTGTTATTCCCAAAATTTCCACAAAATTCTCATAAATTCTTTGGATCATATCTTCCACAAATATGTCAAAACCCATCTTTGCCTATTTCAAAAATAATTCAGGAATATTCATTTTCCATTCTGTCGAGAATGCCACTTTGTGAAGGAAGTGCCATTTATATTTTCTTGATTGCCCTCAAACTTTTTGATCATTCTTTACTATCCAAATTATTGCCTCATGACAAAATTCAGCTCCATTTGCCTAGTAAATCTTCCTCGGCAAATTTCCAAAGTTTCTGTCTAGAAGGAAGCTTTGTGAAGGAAGTACTAGCTAGGATTATTCAAATGAGTTCAAATTTTGGCAAATCATCCATATGCTCAAATCATTACTCTCCACCAAATTTCATCTCTATCCAACAATATATGTGAGCACACCTTCAAATCTTTGTTTCTAGTAATAGTTTCAGTTTGTGAAACAACTATATTTTATATTGCTCCAAAATTTCTGAAAATTTAGCAGAACATGATCCCACCAATAATACTTCCCTCCACAAAATTTGGGCTCATTTTACCAAGACCATCTCTCTCCATAATTTTCCCAAGATTCTGTCCAGAGAGGACCACTGTGAAGGAAGTACCATTTTGGCATGTCCAAATGGTATGAAATTTTTACAGTGTCTTCTTGTGTCTAAATCATCATGCTCTACCAAATTTTAGCCCAATCCAACATTCCATGTGAGTTCTACTTCATGATCAAGTTTCTGGACCAGATTTGCAGTTGTGAAGCAACCATGATCAAACATGGGCCAAATGTCTTCAGATTTCACAGGATTGTAGTCCTTCCTACCCTAAACCTCTGTGACATCTTGTTTATCTCATTCATCAACTCCCTTGACCACAACATCTAGTCTAATCCTGCTGCAGCAAAGTTCAGTTGATGCTACACTTCATTGCAAAGCCACTTTAATCGAAGTGATGCATCAGTGGAGCTCCAGTATGAAAGGGCTACACCTTGGACACCTTTTGCCAGGCCTACATGCCCTCGCCGTGCCAAGGCACGCGGTGACTACGCCACTGGCACGCCAGTGCGCGTGCTCTGCGCGCGGTGGATGCACTCGGTGCATCGCCGAGCGTCGGGCTCGTTGTCCCCGGCCGTCCCACTCCCCCTCCTGTAGCGCCTGCCGCCGGTGCTAGCCGTCGCGCTCATGGGCATACAGTACGCCGTGGTGGCATACAGTACGCCGTGGTGACCGACAGCTCCTGTGCGCCCCGTCCGCTTGCTCCACGTCCCTAGCTCCGCTTTGCCAGCTTCAGTGGCTCCCCTCTGCCCTCTCTCGTCGCCTTACTGGCCCCGCAGTGCGCCACGCCTCGCCGGAGCATCAACCGCACCTCCATGGCGGCTTGCGGCCATGGGCATCCTCCCCCATCTATTTAAGCCGTCCCCGAGCTCGTCACTCCTCACCATTCATCTCCTCCCTCTCCCAATGGAAGCCTAGCACCAAGAATCCAGCCGGAGGATCCCTCCTTCCCCGTCTCCGGCGAGAGACCTGCCGCTCGCCCCTCTCCTCCACCAGCTCACTCCGGTCAGCCCCAGCGCCAACTGAAGGCATCCTCGAGCCCCTTGTAGCCCACTGATCCTCCCCAGCTGCTCCGGTGCCCGAATCCTCGCCGGAATCGCCGGCCTTGCCGACGGCCGTAGCTTGCCGCCGCCTGAGACGAAGGGCATGACGTCGTCCGGCCATCTCCCGGAGAGCTGCGGGTACGGGCGTGCTTGCCGGGGAGTGCCCGATCCATCCCGCCCCTCGCCCAGCACCACCGCGGCCTCGACGCCGACGAACGGCCGCCGGTAAGCCACCAGCCCTCTGTTCCTTCTCTCTCTCCTTCAAACCTGGCCGAAGGGCCCCACCAGTCAGCCTCTTAGTCCCCCCCCCCCGAACCGGTATCTAAGTGGAGGCGTAAAACCAAAATATGCTTTCGACGTCACCCCCTGGAGGTTTTCCAGAATTCATTTAAATTCATTTTTAATCCAGATTTGACCCAACTTTGACCATGAATAACTCCCAAACTACATGTCCAAATGAGTTGATTCTTTTTGCAGTATTTTTCTTTTGACCTCCTTTATTTTTTGGGAGAAGTTGACATTTTTCTCTGCTGTCTAGATTTTTTGAACAGAGAAAAATGCTTTATGAGGTTAGTTATTTTGCTTGCTATGATTTTTTTTCCAGAGTGATTTAAGTATGTGAAGACCAGGAGTATTTCCTCACTATCTTGGAGCAAGGCAAGCCACAACCTCCATTTGCATGATTGCAATGCAATGCCATGGTTCAATTAAATTATATTGCTTCAAAATTGCATTAGTTAAATATGATTTGTTCATAGCATTTCTGGGAGTAATATTTGATCTTGCTACTGCCATGATAATGCTTGGATTTCTAGGGCTAATGTTTTGTAGATTGAGGATGACAGGTTGCCATTGGATTGCTAGTAATAGTAGTTATGCTTTCATCATGATCATATTGAATATTGGATTTGATAATAATAATTTGGCTATATTATTCTTTGGATTATTGGATGGATATTGTTATGACATGGATCACAGCTTGATATATGGTATTGGAGTAACATTTATCACAGATATACCTTGGGGACAAATTTTGTCATTTCGTTGATCAAGTGCCACCGAATCGAGCTCACCAGTGCAGCCACACTTGCCTGGATGGGGAGGCCCTAATTCGGTCTATTGTCATGCCTCTCGCCGGTGCCTCCAACTAGGGAAGGTTATGTGCGCGCGCTGCCCTGGCCCGGTAGGCAGCTATAACCTTGTGTGCCCAAGTTGTGTTGTACCCGGGTGTCCCCGTTTGGGACGAGTTTGTTTTGTTTTGCCATGAGGTGGCAGGATGTCATGAGTTGACATCGGGGCCACCCATGACATAGCCCAAAGGGGAGTTTGTCGGAGTGGCCGGGAGAGTGTCATGCAATAGATTGGTTTTGTCAGAATGTCGTTGGTCCACCCGAATGGGAGCATGGGGCCATGAGTTCTGTGGTGTGGGTACAGTGTACTAACCTCTACAGAGTGTATAATCTATCGATAGCCGCGTCCTCGGTTATGGACACAGTTCGTTGTAGGTCACACCGTTCGATCAACACTCATGATGACGGAATGACTTATGTGATGACTTATATTTATATGTGTATGATATTGGGATGATCTTGTGGATGATCATTGGATTGTGATGTGATCACATGGTGATCACGAGGTTATATTGATCATGAGGTGATCAAGATGATATATATATTGCTTGGTCGGGTAGCCAAGAGTGAGATGGTTCATGTGACCCAAGATGATGGTCTATCAGTAATTCTAGCCTTATCATATCATGATTAATCGTTACCTCCACATTATAGTAGTTGTTCAAAACTTAACCTGTTAATGCTATGTTGTTGTCTTGCCTTGATGCTTTTGGTTGTTGTGAGCTTGCGAGTACATTCAAAGTACTCACTTGGTGTGTCATGCCAGATTGCAGGTGGGGCCGTGATTGATTGATTGTCGAGGATCCCGAGTCTGCGAGCTAGGCGTGTCCCAGCCAGTGTCCCTTTGGAATGGAGTCCATCACCGTTGTCGCCGTTCCGCTGCTAGAAATTATTCCGCTGCTACATGTTGTTCTGCTGCTAGCATAGAGCTACCTTAGCAGGCGTAGTGTCGCCGTGCCCATGTAATCATTTGTTTTACCAGGACCCTTGTACCCCTATTCATTGTAATAAAGAGATGTTCTGTTCTATGCCAGCAGTGCCGTATTCCAGAAGACTTGATCTCTGGGCTGGAATACGGGGTGTTCTGGTTCCTCTGAGCCGGGGTGCCACAGATATGGCCGGGAAGGCTTCCGAACCACCAGGCAGCTGCACGGGGTACTGGCCGGCCGATGATGCCAGAGACGTTGAACCTCCACGTTCTCACACTCGCGAGGCCGACGTTGGAAAACCGACGTCATTCCAAAATTCCTGCACTAGCTCCTCTTTCGATTTTTTCCGGCGAGACACTAAAGACCCAGGGCCACCCTCAACGTCATGATCTGCTTGGGGAAGAACCATATTAGCCGCCTGGACGGCCACCCCTCCGCATCGGGCTGATCATCGCCCTCGTCGATGGCTAGGAGCACGAACCGCAATCCCGCTGCCGGCGACCTCACAGTCGAACCAGAACTAGTATCAATGGCTCCCGGCACTAAGGTTAGTCCGTGCCGCACCGGGAATACCCGATGGCCAACTCGGATGAGGCAATCCAACAGCGCCATCTCCGATCCAGGCGACATCCATTCTTTCTCCCGCAGCAGCCTTCCCTCGACGATCTTGCCGCTATCATCCCGTAGGAAGAAGAAGTTATGCGGTCGGTCGAGGAAGAGGGATCCGGGGCGCCAGTCCGCCCTGCCGTCGAGAGGAGCCGACAAGAACATCGCCGACCACCGTAGGGGCGGGGGCGGCTCTGGGGGTCTCGTCATCGCCTCCGCTGGGACTTCAATATGTGCCTCCACCTCATCCGGATCAGTTGACTTGATCATGTCCCGTGTCCCCTACACTCTTACTTATCGAAAGGACTATGAGTGATACCCTATACTTGTGGGTCATCAAGACTCTTTTCTGGCGCCGTTGCCAGGGAGTAAAGCCCCTTTGGTAAGTGGAATTTGGTAAGGAAACATTTTTATTACGTGTTGAAATTTACTGTCACTTGTCATTATGGAAAATAATCCTTTAAGGGGCTTTTTCGGGGTATCTTCACCTCGACCGAAAACAATAGGAGTTTCACCTCAACCTACTGAACCTACTGAAAATATTTATTATGAGATTCTTTCGGGTATGTTAGAGAAACTGCTAGCTAATCTTTATGCAGGAGATGGAACGGTACATCCTGATATGCACTTGATATATATAGATAAAATTTGTGGATTGTTTAAGCTTGCTGGTTTATCCGAGGATTGAGTTAAGAAGAAAGTATTCCCCTTATCTTTGGGGGGAAAGGCATTGACATGGTATAGGCTATTGGATGATATTGGGACTGGAACCGATTGAAGCTGCAATTACATATATATAATTTTTGGCCTCGTGAACGAGAAACTGTCGCTCAAGCTTGGGGGAGGCTGATACATCCCAAATGTATCTACTTTTCTAATCACTTTTGCTCTTGTTTTGGACTCTAATTTGCATGATTTGAATGAAACTAACCCGGACTGACGCTGATTTCAGCAGAACTACAATGGTGTTGTTTTTGTGCAGAAATAAAAGTTCTTGGATTGACCTGAAAATTTACGGAGAATTATTTCAGAATATATAAAAAATATTGGCGAAGAGAACTACTGCAGGGGGCCACCCAGGAGTGACATGCTCAGGGGGCATGGCCACTCCCCCCAGGCCGCGCCATGTGAGCTTGTGGGTCCCACAGATCACCTCTTAACCTAATTCCAACACTATAAGTACCGTCTCATGGAGAAAAAAAACCAGGGAAAAGGAATCATCACATTTCACGATACGGAGCCGCCGCCACCTCCTGTTCTTGATCGGGAGGGCTGATCTGGAGTCCGTTCGGGGCTCCGGAGAGGGGAATTCATCGTCATCGTCATCAACAACCCTTCTCCATCAACAATTTCATGATGCTCACCTCCGGGAGTGAGTAATATCTCCGTAGGCTTGCTGGACGGTGATGGAGTTGGATGAGATTTATCATGTAATCGAGTCAATTTTTTAGGGCTTGAACCCTAGTGTCCACTATGTTCTGAGATTGATGTTGCTATGGCTTTGCTATGCTTAATGCTTGTCACTAGGGCCCGATTGCCATGATTTCAGCTCTGAACCCTCTATGTTTTCATGAATATATTTGAGTTCTTGATCCTATCTGCTTGTCATATGCACTTGTTATTGTTCTGATCCGTAGAGCCCATAGTGACAATTGTTTGAGATACTCTCTGGGGATGATTGTAATTCGAGGAGTTCATGTATTAACCATATGCTAATGCTTTGTTCCGATTCTCTATTAAAAGGAGGGCTTAATATCCCTTAGTTTCCTTATGGATCCAGCTACCACAAGAGGGTAGGACAAAAGATGTCATGCAAGTTCTTACTATAAGCACGTATGACTATATACGGAATACATGCCTACATTATATTGATGAATTGGAGCTATTGTGTATCGCTCTAGGTTGTGACTGTTATATGATGAATGTCATCCAACACAATTATTCATCACCGATCCAATGCCTACGCTTTTCTCATATTGATCTTTGCTAAGCTACTATTGTTGCTATTGTTACAATCACTATAAACTGCTACTGCTACTGTTCCTGTTACTATTGCTACTTTGCTACTAAACACTTTGCTACAGAGGAACTAAAATTCCAAGTGTGGTTGAATTGACAACTCAACTGCTAAGGCTCACAAATATTCTTTGGCTCCCCTTGTGTCGAATCAACAAATTTGGGTGAAATACTACCCTCGAAGACTGTCGCGATCCCCTATACTTGTGGGCTATCAAGACCTTTTTCTGGTGCCGTTGCCGGGGAGCATAGCTCTATTTGTTGAGTTCACTTGGGATTTTACACTATGAAGAATCTGAAAGACGCTAAGACTAAGATCGTACCCTCTAAGACGAGGGGAGGTAAGGAACTGCCATCTAGCTCTGCACTAGATTCACCTTCTGTTTCAATTAGGCTTGCGACACCACCACCTGCTATTCATTATGATATGTTGCAAGTAATTGATGATACTACTTCTACTATAAATGAAACTTGTGATGATGCTAGTACTCTGCTAGACGATATTGTGCCACTAGGTGAATTTCTTGATGAACAAATTGCTAAAGCTAATGAAATTGAAACTACTGAAACTGATGAAAATTATGAATCACCATTATGCCTAGCTCTCCTAGAATTGAAATGCCTAAGATACCTGATGGTTATGTTTTGGATGGGGAGATAGCTAGAGAATTTCTTGCTTGTATATAGACATGATGTTAAGAAATTACTGAGTAAGCTGAAAGAAAACGCTATGATAGAGAGAATGAAATATGATCCTAAGTTTGCTACTTCTCCTATCTTTGTTACTGATAAGGATTATGAATTCTCTGTTGATCCTGAGTTAATTACTTTGGTTGAATCTGATCCTTTTCATGGTTATGAAAATGAAACTATTGTGGCACACCTTACCAAGTTAAATGATATAGCCACCCTATTTGCTCATTAGGAAAAAAATCGATATTACTATATTCTTAAGTTGTTTCCTTTCTCATTAAAGGGTGATGCTAAGAAATGGTTTAATACTCTGGCTCCTGGTTGTGTGTGTAGTCCCCAGGATATGATATACTACTTCTCTGCAAAATATTTTCCTGCTCATAAGAAACAAGCTGCTTTAAAGGAAATATTTAACTTTCTGCAATCTGAAGAAGAGAATCTCCCTCAACCTTGGGGGAGGCTTCTACAATTACTTAATGCTTTGCCAGATCATCCTCTTAAGAAAAATGAAATACTTGATATCTTTTATAATGGACTAACCGATGCTTCTAGGGACTACCTAGATAGTTGTGCTCGTTGTGTTTTCAGGGAGCGAACTATTGGACAGGCTGAAGAACTATTGAATAATATCTTGAGAAATGCCAATGATTGGACACTTCCTGAACCACCACCTAAACCAACTCCAAAGATGAGAGGTATTCTATTCCTCAGTGCAGAAGATATGCAAGAAGCTAAGAAATCTATGAAGGAAAAAGGTATTAAAGCTGAAGATGTTCAGAATCTACCACCTATTGAAGAAATACATGGAATTGATATCCCAACACAGGTAGTAGAGGTAAATTCTCCTTGTAGATTCGATGAAAGTGACATGTCCTATAATAAATCTGCTAGTCAGTACCTGGATGAATTTGATAACTACATTGTTAAGCAAGAGAATTTCAATAGATATGTTAGCAATCAATTGAAATGAAATGCTATTATGATTGATCGCTTGAGTGACTTGATGATTAGGATTGCTAATGATGTTAAAGGTTTAAGTAAACATTCATCGATGGTTCATACTCAGTTGGAACAACTCTCTAAGTCACAAAATGATTTGCTTAATGAAATGAATAATAGAATGAATGATCATGTTGTTAGAGTAGTGACTAGAGGAGGTAAAATGACTCAGGATCCTCTATATCCTGAAGGTCATCCTAAAAGAATCAAACAAGATTCTCAGAGAATTAATGTTGATGCACCTAGTTCATCTAAGAAGAAAAAGAAAAAGAAAAATGATAAAACTTTGCATTCTTCTAGTGAACCAGTAATAGAAAAACCTCCTGAGAATCATAATGAAGTTTCTATTTCTGATGCTGAGACGCAGTCTGGTAATGCACATCCACCTAATGATAGTGATAATGATAATGATGATGTCCAACCAGACAATGGTTAAGAACTTGATAATGATGTAGAAATAGAACCTGCTGTGGATCTTGATAACCCACCTCCTAAGAATAAAAGATATGATAAAAGAGATTTCATTGCTAGAAAACATGGTAAAGAAAGAGAACCATGGGTTCAAAGACCCATTCCTTTCCCTAGTAAACCTCCAAAAAATAAGGATGAGGAAGACTTTGAGGGCTTTGTTGAAATGCTTAGCCCCGTCTTTTTGTGCACTCATTTGACTGATATTTTGAAAATGGCTCCATATGCTAAATACATGAAATATATTGTCACTAATAAAAGAAAGATATCTGAAGCTGAAATTTCCACCATGCTTGTAAATTATTCTTTTAAGGATGGAGTACCTAAGAAGTTAGGAGATCCAGGAATACCTACTATACCATGCTCCATTAAAAGAAACTATGTCAAAACTGCTTTATGTGATTTAGGAGCCGGTGTTAGTGTTATGCCTTTCTCTTTATATAGAAGACTTGATTTGAATAAGCTCACACCTACTGAAATATCTTTGCAAATGGCTGATAAATCAACTGCTATACCTATTGGAATTTGTGAGGATGTGCCCATTGTAGTTGCAAATATTACTATCTTAACAGACTTTGTTATTCTTGATATGCTCGAGGATGACAACATGTCGATTATCCTTGGTAGACCCTTTTTGAATACTGAAGGGGCTGTTATTGACAGCAACAAAAGCAAGGTTACTTTTCATGTCAATGGTAATGAGCATACGGTTTATTTTCCGAAGAAACAAAGTTTGGTGAATGGTATCAACTCTATTGAAAAAGTTGCGACAATCACTATTGGAGGTTTCAAATTTCCTCTTCCTACTGTCAAAAAGAAATATGAGATTCTTAATGTTGGGGAAATGCATATCCCCGTGGAGGTAACCTAGTGTTATACGAAAATTCTTCGGTTTCATGTCACTCGGAAATAGTTTGTTAATAAGACTTGATCAACCTTATTAATGGATTCTTTTTTAGGGGTATGTGGTCGATGAATTTAGTAAGCACAACCTGTTGTACCCTTCATTTACTTGCTGTTAATTAAAGTTTAATGAAGTAAAATGCCATTATTTTCCTGTTTTCTGAATTATCCGTGCAATAAAAAAATGGCCCAACAATAAACGTTCTCAGAATGCCCTGAAAATTTAGTATGATTTTTTCCTGAATATTTAAGAATTTTTGGCACTAAACACACCCCAGGGGGGTGCCATTGTGAGCCACAAGCTCACACGGCGCGACCACCCCCTGGGCGCGCCTAGTGAGCTTGTGGGTCCCACAGGGACCCCCTCACTTATTCCACCAGCCCACTACCTTCTTCTTCCTCCTGAAAAAATCATCTTTGCTCCCAAGCCCGTGTTCTTGCTCATTTTCCTGTGATTTTTTATCTCCTTGCTTGGAACTCCGTTTCCAAAACTGTTTTGGGGGATTACTCCTTGGTATGTGACTCCTCTAGTGCTCCAATTAGTTTTTGTTATAGTGCTTTATGTTTTGCAAACTTTGCTACTATTGGTGACCATGTATATGAGCTTGCATGTTGAATTTGTATGGTCGAAAGTAGTTTTGATGCATGATATAGCCTCTAGATACTTGTGGGAGTAGTTGCTATCAATTTTGTTGAGTTTTGTTCACTTTTATTTTGGGGAATAAAAATTTCAGAAATTTTTATTAGGAAAGGAAATATTTAGGAAAATATTCCATGGGGTTCTTCGAGCAAAAGCTCCCCAAAGCCTGCGATTCGTGAGCCTGATCTCGAACCACCGCGGGATACCCTCGTTAGAGCATGTGAATGTCCATTCGATGCCTTCATGATAAGAGCCGGTTTTAAAGAAGAATTTGATATGTACGTGCACAATACCGAGCTCGCAGACTTCTTGTCAGATAAGTGTCCACAGTACCATGATCTCACTGACTCTTTTGTGCGAAAATTCATGTATGTATGTCAACGCTCCTCTCATGATGTTATGTTCAATATATATGAGAACTCTTTTCGCATCTCCATTCATGAATTTAGTGATGCTTGTAAAATTCCTTCTTGGGGAACTTGCCTTGAACCTCGTAAAGCTGATTGCAATGAATTTCTTATGAGTATTACACAAGGTGAAACTAGAGGCATAACACAAGCTAGAATTGGGAGCATTCATTTTCCTGCCATTCATTACTTTGCTCTATTCATAGGAAGATGCATAAATGGTAAAAATGACCCTAGTACTTTGTGTCCTCCTAAATTAAGCATTCTTGAAAGTGCGGTATTAACGGATAGAAAATTTAACATGGGAGCTATCATTGCACGTCACTTACATCATAATGCTCCTGTTCGTGATCTTTTTGGTGGAATCTATGCTACTTGTTTAGTTACTTATCTTGGCATACCCATAAAAGAAAATGATACCTTGTTGCCACCGAGTTATCTTGATTAGGAGGCCATGGAGCATCATCAGTTCCTCGCGAGGAACGACCCGCCATTTCGTTACAGGCTAATCTTGAATAAGAGTCGCGTTGTCCATATTACTTTGCCTGCTCCTGCCTTCTTCAACTTTCAGGATAAGCAGAGATATTTTATACTTGAGGAGGAGGCCGAGGCGCAAGAGGCGGCAGAGGAGGCCGCTCGCTGTAATGAGGCCGCCAACCAGGCTGTAGCGGCTACACTCCAGTATAACCCGCATTACCTCAGTGAGTTCTACCAAGGATAGCCATGGCAGTAGACCAAGTTAGGCCAAAAGCCTAAGCTTGGGGGAGTACGTATTTCTCACTGACATTACATTCATGTACCACACATTCATTCCAGTTATCGGTGTTCATCCTTTTTCATTGTATATCCATGTTAGTTTTATTTTTGCGTTCTTCTCGTGTGTTTAATAAACTTCGAAAATCCAAAAAAAATTCTCGCTTCTTTTCGATTTTTCTTTCTTGTTTAGTTAGTTTGTAGTAGTAAAATAAAACCCAAAAAGATTTCTTGTTTCTTCTTTTGCTTGTTGGGAGTTCTCCCGTGTAAAGAGTTTCTCTCGCTTTTCGTTCTTCTCTGTTAATTTGCTTTCTTCAGAAAAACTTAGAAACTCCAAAAACATTTCAGTGGGTTTCTCTGAACTCCTTTTTCTTTTAGTGAGTCGCCGTAGGGAGAAGACCATGATAGAATTGATGAGTGGCTCATATGCTCTATTGTTGATCTAACAAAGAGCCACTATTACCTTGTTTTCTCCTTTGAATAAATGTTTGAAGATTCCAGCTTAGTCCACAGCACACTTGCACTATTATTATTATCACATCATTCGGTCTTGCAAGTGAAAGGAAATAATCACAATATTTGATGAAGTGATTGCGGTGAAGAAAAGCTAGTATGAATTCTTCTTGTTTTTGTCTTTGTAAATATGTTTAACTCAGTATTCATGATTCAGCCTTATTATGAGTAAACATGTTTGTGATGACAATTAGAGATCATAGTTGCTCATGTCATGCTTAAATAGCTAGGAGTGGATAATGATTTATCTTGAGTGTCAACATGCATTAAAATGGTTATGATGTAGTATGATAGTATGGTATCCTCCTCTGAGTAATTCGAGTGGCTTGACTTGGCACATGTTCACACATGTAGTTGAATCAAAACCAATGCAGCCTTCATGATATTTATGTTCAGGGTGCTTATATCCTACTCATGCTCATATTCAATGTTAATTATTCACAATGCATGACTATGACCGTTGTCGCTCTCTAGTTGGTCGCTTCTCAATCTATTTGCTCACCTTTGCCTGTACTAAGCGGGAATGCTGCTTGTGCATCCAAAATCCTTAAACCAAAGTTGTTCCAGATGAGTCCACTATATCTAACTATATGCGGTATCATCCTGCCATTCCAAGTAAATTTGCATGTGTCACCTCTAATCATTCAAATAAGCATCTGTTTTGTGTGCCCGTACCGCTCATGGAGCAACAGGGGGCGGTCAGTATCTTCCATGCTAAGCTGGTTATTCTCAAGATGAGTGTTTATTCACTTGTCATTGCACAAGAGAGGCTGGTAATTGGGATGCCCAATGCTATAATCAAAATAAAGAAAAATATAATAAAACAAACTCCCCCGGAAATTTGATCATTTGGAGGCAACACGTGAATTCGGCTAGCCATGGCTTGCGTTGATATGGTGGAGGGGGAGTAAACTTTACCTTTCCGCTTGGGAACCGCCGACAATGTGTTTAGCATGGAAGATATTGAAAATCCTCGGTCGTGACGTTGACAGGAAAAGCACACCTCTCAAAATGTATTCATATTTGTTTTAAGCTTCAAGCTCTGGCACCTCTGCAAATCCATGCTTCCCTCTGTGAAGGTCCTATCTATTTACTTTTATGTTATTTACTTTTATTGTTGAGTCATCACCTTCTCATTCAAGCACCAATCTGCGCTATTGTCATATTTATGCATTGAGTATAGTTAATGTTGGGTGTGACCATGACTGGATATCTTCTACCTTGAATTACAATGTTTAGTCGCTTCTTGAACCTCAGAGGTGCTCTGCATTTATGTTTTGCGGTCTCAGAAAGGGCTCGCGAGATACCATGTTATCATATTATATCATGATTGGTTTGACAAATTGTTGGCATCCGACATATCTTATTATTGCTCGCCAGTTGGTTATGTTATTGTCATGAGTAAATGTGAGACCTAAGTGGTATCATTCATATGGTTAGTTCATAATCTCTGCTGAATACTTGGATGCTAGTTAAGTATATATACAAACAACAAGAACAAAAGAGTTCGTAAAAGTTTTTGTTTGTCACTTTCAGTTTGTCAGCTGAATTGCTTGAGGACAAGCAATGAGCTAAGCTTGGGGGAGTTGATACATCCCAAACGTATCTACTTTTCCAAACACTTTTGCTCTTGTTTTGGACTCTAATTTGCATGATTTGAATGAAACTAACCTGGACTGACGCTGTTTTCAGCAGAACTACCATGGTGTTGTTTTTGTGCAGAAATAAAAGTTCTCGGATTGAGCTGAAAATTTATGGAGAATTATTTCAGAATATATAAAAAATATTGGCGAAGAGAACTACTGGAGGGGGGCCACCATGGAGCGACAAGCTCAGGGGGCGCGGCCACCCCCCAGGCCGCGCCATGTGAGCTTGTGGGTCCCACAGACCACCTCTTGACCTAATTCTAACGCTATAAGTACCGTCTCGCGGAGAAAAAAATCAGGGAGAAGGAATCATCATGTTTCACGATATGGAGCCGCTGCTACCTCTTGTTCTTCATCAGGAGGGCTGATCTGGAGTCCGTTCGGGGCTCCAGAGAGGGGAATTTGTCATCATCATCATCAACAACCCTTCTCCATCAACAATTTCATGATGCACACCACCGGAGTGAGTAATTTCTCCATAGGCTTGCTGGACAGTGATGGAGTTGGATGAGATTTATCATGTAATCGAGTCAATTTGTTAGGGCTTGATCCCTAGTATCCACTATGTTCTGAGATTGATGTCGCTATGAATTTGCTATGCTTAATGCTTGTCACTAGGGCCCGTGTTCATCCCAAAATTCTAAATTTTGGAATGTTATATTAAATAAATAACTATGATTGTTTGTTTGATTATTGTGCGATTGATGGTGTGAAATTGAGTGGAAATTTAAAAAACCTTTTGGAAGTTGAATGAGAGGGAATAAAAGGACTTTCAGTTTTGCACTTTGGTCCCCAGGGAATTCAAATTCATTTCAACACAAAACCCTGGAGTGAAGATGACATGACTTCTTCCGTCAAAGAAATGAAAAGGGTTTTTGAAAAGATTTGAATTCCATTTAGAATTCAGAAACTCAATGATTTTCTTGAGAGAAGATAAAATGACTTCTCCAAATTATAAGAAAGAGAGTTGGAAGTTTAAAGGAATCATTTTGAAAAGTCACCTTGAAGTATTCTGAAACCCACTTTCCATTTGAAGTTATTTGAATTCCCAAATTTCAGATTCTTTGAAAGTTATTCAAAATGAGAGAAGTAATATGACACTTCAAATATTCAGAGGCATTTGAAATATATTTGATCAAAGAAAAACAAAAAAGATTTGAAAGTGCTTTGAAATTCAAATTCAAACCCAATTATGAGTTATTTGGTTTTTATTCAAATTATTTTTCTCCTAAAAACAAATGTATGCAAATAAGGGTAAAATGATTCCCTCCAATGAAAAAATTAGGAGAAAATAAATTTTGAAATCATTTTGGTATTTTAAAAATGATTTTATTGGTTTTAAATGCAAGAGTAGCACTGTTTGACTTTTAAGAATTTTTGTAGATTTTATTTGGACTTGCAAAATAGTTCATCTTTTCCAATTTCTTTTTCTGAAAATTTTGATATACTATATGCCTAGGGAAACTTTTTTTTTCATTTTCTTTATTCCCTTTTTCTCTCTGTTTATTCAATGGGAAAGAAATCTTTTTTTAATGGCCGAAGCCCATCGCGCTAACCCACCTACCATCGCCCATGCCCAAATCCCATAGATCTCGGTCGCCTGCCCCCTCTCTCCGTCCCTCTCTTTCTCTAGCAGACCGGCCCCACCACCCGACCGTATCAATCCTGCGGCCACTTTCCATACCTGGCCGGAGCCTCGCCGGCAACTCACCCCACCGCGATCCCCTGCCTATTGTGGCCTCGCCCCTCGCCCACACCTTCTCCCCTATAAAAGTCCCCTCTCCCTCGTCTCGTTCCTCCCCTAAACACCTCGCGAACCCCTCTCCCCTCGCCGTGATTGCTCGTCGGAGAGCCGCCACTGCCGTCGTCTGCCTTTGCTACGTGTCGTCGCTCCAGTCCTCCCCGAGCCCCGCTACGACCACCATTCGACTCGCCGTCGACCGCCGCATCTCCCCGGCGTCTTCCCCGACCCCGAAGACCAATGGAGCAGTCGCCCGCATCGAGCCTAAGCCGCCACCCTCACCGCCGTCGACCAGCTCTGTAAGCACCGGCCACCCCCTCCTTTCTAATGCGCCAGACACCACCACAACCGAGAGATCTAGATCGGACCGTCAGGATTAGATCCGTTCTTTGAATTAAACGCCGAAACGTTTTTCTGTTATTTATCGGTCGTCCGCCCGTAGCTTTAGCGCGCACACACCCCTCAGCCAACCACAGTGCGCCACAAGCCGTTTAGCTGATCCGTTGTATTTTTCTTTTTCTGTTTTCTTTTTCTGTTCTGTTTTTCAAAATTCAATATCTTTTAGGATATTTAATATTTTCAAGTGATTATTTTTTGCATTAGGTTAACAAAATTATGTAGTTTCTGTTGATGCAAGTTTTGGTCATGTTTGAATAGTTTAAATTTGAATTTGTTCAAATTTGTTTAAATCACTAATTTGGCAATAACTTGAGTCAAAAAATAGCTTTAAATTAATTCTTTTTGCTCCTAGTCACTAGATAGATTGTTTATCCAGTAGGATTAATTTAATTGTTTTTATCTTAATTTAAATTAGAGTTTTATTAAAAACAGTACTGTTTGCTACATAAAATTGATTTTTTAATAACATAGTGAATTTTAATTAGATTTAATAAAAAAAATTTGCAACTTTTAACATGTTGAAATATGTTTCTGTTAGACAAGAGTAGATAATTTTTAGAATTTTTTTAAAAAAATCGCTATAGTTTTTGTATTTTGTTTGCTTAGCCATAATTATAGTTAATAGAATTAGTTTTGTTATATTAAAAAGTAATTCTTTTTGCCACTTTAATATAGTTAATTGTTGTTTCTATTAATTAATAATAACTTAGTTTTTGTAATTATTTTAATATGGTTTTATTATTGTGTCGGTGTATAAAACATGGGTATTTTATACCCTGACTTATGCACAGACAGTGGCAGCCTCCTTGCCGGGAAGTGCCAAGACCAAGATTCAGAGTCCAGCCAAAGAAGCTACCAGAAAGAAGCTCAAGGCACGACATTCAACTAGTACCAAAGACGAAGACATTCCTTGCCGGCAAGGCTAAACCGGCAAGATAAGGACCCGGCAAGCTTATACCAGTCCTCCGGCGCTCCACCTCGCTGCACAGGTGTTCGCTGACAAGTGAGGTGTCGACCGTGCAGGCTGGTTGGTGAGACTTGTCGGACACGTGTCGGCACGCTGGGACAAGATTTGCCTCTAATGACACCCGTCCAGGAGGCGTGTCAGGATAATACGAGGAAGCTGGGCAAGCGGTGCAAAAGCCTTGCCGAGACTACCTCTCCGCATGACACCTAACGGCGCATTTAATGCCTTTGTCCTAAACTGGCAGAGTTAGGTATGATAGCACTGTTTGCTATCTAGTCATGATGTAATTACTATTTTCCCACTGTGGTAACCCCTTAAGCTATAAAAGGAGGGCCAAGGCAACAGTTTAGAGGATTCGGACCCCTTTCCAAACACAAGCACCTCTCGTGTAGCTGCTCTCTCCACGCCTTGCCGGGAATAAGCGCTCCTTGTACTGTGCTTCCATACCACTAATACACCAAAGGCAGGAGTAGGGTTTTACGCTTCTCAGCGGCCCGAACCTGGGTAAAATCCCTCGCGTTCCATTGTTCATGCTCTTTGTGCACGTCGATCTTCCCCCGCCGAACCACAAAGGGGCTGTATGGCCCATAGATGGTCGCTACCCCGACATCTTTGGCGCGCCAGGTAGGGGCTGAGAGCGCTGTGCGAACCTTGATCAGTGGACCGCGCATCTTCTTCATCTTCATCGTCAACTTCATCACCGTCCTTCTCGTCATCGATGGCGCCCAAGAAGAAGGGCATCACGATGACGGCCACCTCGTGCGCGTCCGCAGGCAGCGCAGGCGACGCAACCGGTGCGGGCGGCGCGGGTACTGCGGTCGGCGCGGCCAGCGCAGGCGGCGCGGTCGTTACGCCCACCGCAGTCGGCGCAAGGGACGAGCACGACGGAGCCGGTCGACCTCCTCGGTCCTCTGGCGAACGGAGCCGCGACGGCGCAGGCGGAGCGGATGGACGTATTCCTCCTGCTCCTCCCCGCCGCGACGGCGAACGCAGCCACCGGAGCGGCAACGCCCGGGCCGGCGCGGGCCGAGACCCCGCTGCGGCGACGTCCAAGGACGCTGCTTCAGGACAGATGCCGCGCCCCTCACACAATGGGCGCGGTACAGCCCCAAGCGGCGCCAACGACTCAGGGCAGCGGCGACCCCACGGCAAGACACCTGTGAACCAAATCCCAGATCCTCAGGCACCGCCTCCGCCACGGCGACCTGCTGCTGATCATGTGCCACGGCAGCAAAACCGCGATGGCGCTCCTACTGGTTCTGCCAGGAGTAGAGCGATGTCGCGCTCTTCGCTCCCAGCCATGCCAGCCACAGCGGCAGAAGCAATGGCGCGGGCCGAGATGCTGCTAAACTTCCCTCCGGCAGCAGAGAAGATGGGCGAGTGGAGAGCCACCATCCAGAGCTTGATCGGGTTTGCCGAAGTCGGTAAATCGCAGCAAGCGGAACCCTCACGGCGTCCGCAACCGGCGCCAGCATCTCCAGATGGTGGCCGCGCCGACGGAACTACACTAACGGTGCAGTCGCCGCCACGGCAACAGCCTCAACAGCAGCAACGCCAACAGCCGCGACAAGCCCAGCAGCCTTTTGGACCCGACGAGATGTCGATCGCGTCTACGGATCCACAAGCGCGGCAAGATCAGCTGCAAGTGCTGCGAGACAGGCGGGCTGAAGACGCCCGCACCACCATCGAACGGCGCCGCAAGGCGCGCCGACAATCCGACGCGCGTAATGGCCCCATCATTGATGAGCCTGCGCCAGGGGTTGGCGGATACCTACCTTACGAGGTTGGGTGTCCTGCCTTCACTCGTGAGCTGCGGCAAGTCCGATGGCCGTCCATTCGAGCCTTCAAACCGGAAGTGCCAGAAAAATATGACGGCAAGCTGAACCCGGCAGAATTTCTGGGCATCTATACGATTGCCGTACAAGCTGCCGGAGGAAGAGATGAGAAAATCCTCGCCAACTACTTTTCGTTGGTGCTGAAACCCAACGTGAGGTCTTGGCTGATGAACCTGCCGGAGAACTCCATCTCTTCGTGGTCAGACCTCTGCAACGAGTTCGTTGGTGCCTTTACCGGAGGCCACAAGGCTCCTGGGCAGCCCAGCGATCTGCAGGTGATCCCGCAAAGAGATGGTGAAACCTTACGCAAGTACATCCAGAGGTTCAGCCGTGTGCATCGCAACATTCCAGACGTGCACCCCGCGGCCGTGATTGCCGCCTTTCACACGAATGTGCGCAATCGGAGGATGCGGGAGAAAATGAACGTTAAGTTGCCCAAGACCGTCAACGAGCTCTATACGTTTGCAGATAAGTGTGCACGGACTGAGGAAGGAAGAAGGCTTCCCGGGGAGGACGCTGGCGCCGAAGTTGATTCTGAGGACGATGATGCTGCCACCCCAAGGAAGAAAGGCCGAAAGCGCAACGGGAAGCGCAAAGGCAAAACTGTTATGGTTGTCAAAGGCTCCGGCAACTCCGAGTCCGTCAAGAAAGCCAAGACTGAGAACTCCGGCAAGGAGGCTGCTCTATGCGCCGCTTGCCAGGAGGCGGCGACTAACGAGAAGGCCGGCAAGTCAGATGTGCCATACTGCAAGATTCACCGCACCAAGGGCCATGATCTCCAAGAGTGCCGACAAGTCGAGCACCTTGTCGAGAAACAGAAGGCTGAATATGAGAAGCGCGACAAAGAAAAGGGCCAAGATGGTGCCGGTGTGTCCGGTAAAAAGGGCCGCGGTAGTCGAGGAGGCTGCCTCAGCAAGGCCAAACAGCAGAAAGAAAAGCCTGCTAGAGGCCGTGAGAAGAAAGACGGAGATGATGGAAGCGAGGAAGAAGAGGATGACGATGAGACCAGCGAACAAGAATTCCAGAAGGCAACCGGCGCCATGTGTGTTCACGGAGGCGCATCCTTGCACTCCTCTCACCGCCAACTTAAACAGTGGGCTCGTGAAGTTAACGCAGCAGAGCCGGCGATGGGCTCTCAAAAGCCACTCAAATGGTCACACACGCCTATCATATTCGATGCTGAGGACCACCCTGATCGCATAACTGCGGTCGGGTGTTTGCCGTTGTTGGTCTCACCAACAATTCGCAACCTCCAGGTAACAAAGATGTTAGTTGATGGTGGGGCCGGTCTGAACCTGATCTCTCTGGAAGTTATCAAGAGGCTGCAGATCCCCGATGAGGAACTCGAGAGAACGGGCACGTTTCAGGTAGTGAACCCGGGAAGGAGCCAGCCCAAGGGGAAGATCACTTTGCCGGTAACGTTTGGCGGGGAAGTGAACTATAGGATGGAAAAGATTGTCTTTGACATCGTCAAGCCCCCTTGCCATACAATGGAATTCTTGGCCGCCCGGCTTTGGCAAAATTCATGGCAGCATCCCACTATGCTTACAACACGTTGAAGATACCAGGGCCGATGGGTGTCATTTCCATCAACTCCGATAAGAAAGATGCAGTCATTTGCGTCGACAAGATGTATAGAGATGCGGTTGCAGCTGAAGCCGCTAAGGCGCCAGCTCCCGCCAAGAAGAAGGAAAAGAAGAACTCCGACAAGACCTCTAGCAAGGATTCCGGGAAGCGCACCTCTTCGGAGTGCTGCGCACCCGTTGAAGACTTGCCGGAGTGCTCTGCCGGTAAGAGATCCAAAGCCTCTGCACCGGCGACCAAGAAGGTGCCGGCAAAGGAGGGCGGCGCCGACGGTACCTTCACTATCAGCGCCACCCTTGACAGCAAATAGGAACGCGTGCTCGTTGCCTTCCTGCGAGCAAATGTCGATGTGTTCATATGGAGACTGTCGTGGATTTGTCACGGCAGATGTCCGGGTTAACGTACTTTAAGGTGTGGGGTCATCGCACGTAACTGGTAGCTTGAGAGGGGTTGAGCGGGACGAGAGACGCGGAGTTTTTACCCAGGTTCGGCCCCTCCGATGGAGGTAAAAGCCTACGTCCTGCTTTGTGTCTTATATTGATGACGATGACGATCTCGGTTACAAGGGTGCAGAGTCAGCACCTCTAATCTCGAGACCCTCTAATCTGACTATCTTTCTGACCTGTCTATGAGACCTGTCTATGAGACCTGTCTATAAGACGTCTAACCTGACCCTCTTGGGGTGACCCGCCCCTCCTTATAAAGGCTGAAGGGGCGGTTTACATGTAGAGTCTAAGTCGGATTGATGACTTCCCATCGCGGGCTTCTCTTCATGGGCTTCCGAGTCCTGGGCTTGTAACCCGTCCCGGGCGGCTTACACCGGGCGGGTTACAACCAGGGCTTATCTTCAGAGACTCGTCTCCGTGACTGTCTGATAACACTGTTCATCTCCTGGCACTGTAGCATCCGGGTTATCCTCCTGACACTGTAGCCGGGTTAGCCTCCTGACACTGTAGCCGGGTTACCATCCTGACACTGTAGCCGGGTTACCATCCCTGACACTGTAGCTGCCGGGTTACACCCTGACACTGTAGCCGGGTTACCATCCCTGACACTGTAGCTGCCGGGTTACACCCTGACACTGTAGCTGCCGGGTTACACCCTGACACTGTAGCTGCCGGGTTAGAACTGTAACCAGGTCTGTACTGTTTGCCGGGTCAGCATGTCTGCCGGGTCAGTACTGTTCTCCGGGTCAGTACTGTTTGCCGGGTCAGCATGTCTGCCGGGTTATACCGCGGGGTAATATCCCCGTCATTAGCCCCCAGGTTAGCTTGAATTTATTCATGGTAAGCTCCATCATCTTGCAGGTATATGTCCTTTGAAATAAAATATTGGGAATACAACACCCATATGCCGTTGAGTCGGCCTTCAATGTTCTTGGCGGGTCTCCTCCGCCGGGTTATAATCATTGATGGTGCCGGGTTAAATAACTGAACTCCCGCTGAAATTGACATCTTGAAAACTTCTCCAATTTTTTGATATATTCATACTACCTGTAGCCCCCAAGCTCCAAGTTGATCCATGATGACTTGGCGCTTTGCAATAATATCTTTGATTGTGTAGCCCCCAAGTACCAGGTTGTCTTGCCTGCAGCAGCCTGGGACTTATAACTGTCTTATACCTTATAAAACTTCAGCTGGTGTAGCCCCCAAGGGCCGGCTCATCAATATGTGATGCACCGGGTCTTCAATTTGTACCTTATTATCTGTTTTGAACAACTGAATACTGTAGCCCCCAAGTGCCGGGTCGCACGCCTGCGGCGACTTGGGACTTAGAAAAATATTGAAAGGCTTGCTCATCTCCTTGAGATAACCGGGTCTTGCTGACAATGTAATGATTTGAAAACCAGCTTGCATTAGCCCCCAAGTGCCATGGTGCATGCTTGCAGCGACATGGGACTTTGCATACTTGATATAAACTTGATTTGAATAATGTAGCCCCCAAGTGCCGGGTCGTTTGCCTGCGGCGACTCGGGACTATTGTGATAATAATATGACTCATCATAATTTGTTGGATGAATCCTTGGCCGTGGTTGTAATATAACCCGGAATGAATATCCTGGAATAATTCCTTTGTCTTTGATATGAAATCCCTGCTCGTAGTTGCGGTGCAACCCGGCGAGTATGTGAGAAATCCATGATGAAGATCCAGCCACGTTGGCTATTAAAGATCTATTTGTTCTGGCGGCTTATCTTATAAGACAAGACCTGCAAAAATAAACAAAACAGAGTATTCTGCATTGTTGTAAGGGCGGCTTGAAAAAGCACAACCCGGAGATGTAAAAATCTCGTATAGTCTTGCTTCCTCTTTCACAATCTTGCTCTGACCCGGTTTGGCAAACCGGCATGATATGTAAATATGATGCAATGTATGATGAAATGCAATGTATGATGCAATGTATGATGTTTCTTGCTTTGCCTTCCAAAAAATTCATATGATGGTTCTTCTGGGTGGACTCGATGCTTGAACTCGTATCAGTGCAGGGTCTCTAACGAGAGTGACCGTCAACTCCTTTGAACGGCTCAGGGTCTCTAGGCGAGATTAACTGATAAGAGCGCAACGAACCAGAGAGAGACACAGCAGGTGGGAGAGTTTACCTCGCCGCTGTAAGAGGCCCTTGCAGGGGGTAAGTTTTAGAACTCGCTGCACCCCTGACAAAGCGGCATCAACTTACAGGCAGGTATAACTCGGATTTGCGGATGTGCGGGTTTGCCTCGCCCCTGTAAGAGGCCTTTGCAGAGGGTGAGTTTTTAGAACTCGCTGCACCCCTGACAAAGCGCATCTACTTACAGGCAGGTATAACCCGGCCTTGCAGATCGAAAAGGAGGTAAGTTTTAAAACTCGCTGCACCCCTAGTGATCTTTGTTGATGGAGTCAACATTTGGGTCCATGACCCGCCTTATATTGGCTGAAGAACCTGACCGAGAGGGTTGAAGCTTAACCCGGCGGATTGAAAGCCCCCAAACGACCTTGTTGAAGTATCAACATTGTGGCAGCATCTTGTAAGCCGCCATCTTGTATGAAGAAATAGCAGAAGCCCCCAAGTTGAACGGTGCATCATGGCGACTCGTCTTCTTGAGGTAACTTTTAATCCTTCCGCCAATAATGTAGTATCCCCCGAGATCGGGTTAACTTTCTTGCCATGATTGTGGCTCTCGTTGAAAACGGCCAAGTGTGTCGAGCCATGTCTGTAGCCCCCGAGTTCTTAAGTTGACTCGAAGAGGCGGCATGAGAATCTCCACTGAAGGTTGAGGTTGACCGTAGCGGGTTATAGATGACCCCGTGTGACTTGTTTCAATAATCCGGTCGATGGTTCGTCCCGGCTGGTTGTTGAAGTTAACCAAACTGCAGTGGCGGCGACTTGTGCGCCTGTCCATTTGGGTGGCTCGTATAGATGAACTGCACCGATATGCTGATGTGAATCAGACTGAGGGCGGCGTCTTGCGCGCGTCCATTGGGCGGCATCTCAGAACCGCCCGTCGGGCGACTCGTACTGATGTACACAGCTCCTGACGTGTTGATGTAGACGTAGAAGTCAGCCGCGGCGTTGTTAAGCCGGTGCGGCCGCGAGAGATAACCGCGGCGTTTTGTTGATGTAGTCGAGACCAAGGGGTCGGCGGCTTGCACACGCCCATTGAACAGTGAGCAAGCGTGATCCCGGCAAGTTGATGTCAACCGGGCCGCAAGGGCGGCGGCTTGCGCGTGTCCATTCACCGGGTCATGTGGCACGGTCGAACGCTGGTGTGGGATATTGCCAACGCGTGCTCCGTACCCGTGGTATAGACCACGTTTGTAGAGAATAACTGTCCTGCATATAAAAATATACAGACCAACGTAATTGTTCTTTGACAAAAACAATATGTGGTAATAAAATAGTCTTTAGACGGATATCACCTGATTTGTTCGGACGACAAATTATTCGGATATAGCGTCCGTGGATCACCCCCAGTAATATCAATGACGGTTTAACCACTCTTTCGAGGCCGCGGCGGAGGCGGCGGGCCGTAACGGCGAAAACGGCTCGATGCGAGACCGCAGATGATAAGGTAGAGGCGACTCGCAGCGGACGCGCGACGGCTCAGAATAAGGCCGAATGGGTGCGGCTCAGCGCGAGGTTGCGACCATGAGGACGAAAGCGGCGACTTAGCCACGGCGGCTCGGAGACAGCACCGGGCCGGGGCGGCTCTCGATGAACGCGTGGCGGCAAATTGACCAGGCGGGTCCTCCCCCCCTTTTTTTTTTTTTACACCCCACTTTTCTGAATCGGCTCTCCCACCTCTTATCCATCCAAGCCGATCCCCACTCCTCCTTCCACGGGTGAGGGGAGACGACCGCGGCGGGTCATGCGCCAGACAGGCCTGAAAGTGGCGGCGAGCCGGCAGGCGCAGGAAGATCGGCGAGGCGGGGCCAGCGAGGGCGAAGCGTGGTCGCTGAAGGGAGGCAGAGCCGGCGGGTCGGGGCGCGCGCACTGGCCATGGGTGGCGCTTCGCGACGGGGAGAGGCAGGCTGGCGGCTGAGCCTGCTGGTGCGCAGAGGCGGCGGCGAAGAGCCGGCGTGCAGCAGGGCGCAGAGCCAGTGAGGCGAGGCAGGCGAAGCTGAGGTCAAGCCGGCGGCGGCCGTGGCGACTTGGCGGCGGCGACTTGGCGGCTCGGGCCAGCGCCGGCGGGTTGCGGGGCGGCTCGCCACGGCGGCTCGGGCAGGCGGCGGCTCAGAGGCGCTTCGAGGCGGAGGCGCGAAGCGGGGCGGACGGCGTCCTGGCCACGGGCGGCTCAACGCGACGGCGACATAAGCGAAGACGGCGACGGCCGGGCTGTCGGAGCGACGGGCGGCTCTCGAAACGGCGCGAGGTCACGGCGTGACGAACCTCGGCGGCTCGCGGGCCGGCGGAACCGGCCCTCGGGGCGGCTCGACGGTTGACTCGCAGCGAAGGTACGAGGCCAGGTCGCAGCCGGCGGAGGTGACGCCGGGGCGACTCAGAGGCAGCGGCTCGCGGCCGGCCTTGACGGAGCCGGCGACGGCGGCTGTGGCGACAGGGCCAGCCCGCGGCAGCTCGAGGCGAGGGGAGGCCGTGGCGGCGGGCGGCTCGACGGGGAGCGGAAGCGGCTCGGTGGCGGCCGTGACTGGGGAGGCGCCAGGCGGGACCACGTCGGCATGAGGAGAACCGGCGAGGCGAGAGAGGCAAGGCTTCTCGGCCGCGGCGGCTTACGGCGACGGAGGAGGCGAGTCCAAGCAGACAACGGCTCAACGCAACATGGCGCGAGGCGGGCGACAGCTTTGGAAGTGAAGTCGCGGTCGTGGCCGCGGGGTGGCGGCTTGTGGTGGAGCAGCAGCAGGGGAACGGCGCGGCTCAACGTGCGGCGCGCTTGTCAGCGGAGGTATCTTGACTTGGAGCTGTGGTCGGGGCGGCTTGATACGGAGGCGACGGCGGAGGCCGGCTGGCGGCGGCGGCTCAGAGCGACTAGGAGCAGCTCGGCGGCGAGGACGAGGCCTGGCAGCAGAGGGGAGCCGGCCCGTGCTGTGGCGTGTCGCGGCAGGAGACGCAGGCATGGAAGGGCGAGGCGGATTCGCTCGAGGCCGATTCGTTTCTGCATCCGTTTCCACGTCCTGGTCATTACTTTTTCCCCCTTTTTTTTTGTCCAACTTTGTTCTTCACGTGGAGAACTACAAGCACCCCGGCTTTCCTTTAAATATGCCAATGGCAGCAGCGTGGCTTTGAAATTCCTGGCCTCACCAACGCGGCGGATGTATCCCTTGCTTAAAACATAGCAATCAGACCCGGCCGCTGAGTCAAAATTCATTACGCCTTCGGTGGACTATTGTAGCTTACTTGTATCAGCCAAAACCAACCTCCTGTCGGTCTCGGCGGATCAAAAACGATCAGATGCATCGTAGGACGGCGGCAGTGGATAGACCACAACCCTAATCTTCTCTTGATCTCAAAATTTTGCCCATGTTGCTTTAACTTCGTCGACGATGATCTTCTACGCCGGTTTTTTTTTTTTCATCCGGCACATGGCAAACTTCTCGGCCCTTGAATATATCCCTCCAAGAACATAACACCACCGTGTGCACGGCCCCACGGTGGGCGCCAACTGTCGTGGATTTGTCACGGCAGATGTCCGGGTTAACGGACTTTAAGGTGTGGGGTCATCGCACATAACTGGTAGCTTGAGAGGGGTTGAGCGGGACGAGAGACGCGGAGTTTTTACCCAGGTTCGGCCCCTCCGATGGAGGTAAAAGCCTACGTCCTGCTTTGTGTCTTATATTGATGACGATGACGATCTCGGTTACAAGGGTGCAGAGTCAGCACCTCTAATCTCGAGACCCTCTAATCTGACTATCTTTCTGACCTGTCTATGAGACCTGTCTATGAGACCTGTCTATGAGACCTGTCTATGAGACGTCTAACCTGACCCTCTTGGGGTGACCCGCCCCTCCTTATAAAGGCTGAAGGGGCGGTTTACATGTAGAGTCTAAGTCGGATTGATGACTTCCCATCGCGGGCTTCTCTTCATGGGCTTCCGAGTCCTGGGCTTGTAACCCGTCCCGGGCGGCTTACACCGGGCGGGTTACAACCAGGGCTTATCTTCAGAGACTCGTCTCCGTGACTGTCTGATAACACTGTTCATCTCCTGGCACTGTAGCATCCGGGTTATCCTCCTGACACTGTAGCCGGGTTAGCCTCCTGACACTGTAGCCGGGTTACCATCCTGACACTGTAGCCGGGTTACCATCCCTGACACTGTAGCTGCCGGGTTACACCCTGACACTGTAGCCGGGTTACCATCCCTGACACTGTAGCTGCCGGGTTACACCCTGACACTGTAGCTGCCGGGTTACACCCTGACACTGTAGCTGCCGGGTTAGAACTGTAACCAGGTCTGTACTGTTTGCCGGGTCAGCATGTCTGCCGGGTCAGTACTGTTCTCCGGGTCAGTACTGTTTGCCGGGTCAGCATGTCTGCCGGGTTATACCGCGGGGTAATATCCCCATCAGAGACCATCTGACATCCCCGGCGTTCCCAGGAAGGTAATTGAGCACTACCTTGCCGTCTGTCCCCACGCTCGGCCCATCAAACAGAAAGTCCAGAAGCAAGCTTTGGAGCGGCAACAGTTCATTGCCGAAGAAATCAAGAAACTTGAAGCGGCAGGCCTGGTCAGAGGAGTGTTACATCCCACGTGGTTGGCATATCCACTGGTGGTGCGCAAAGCAAACGGGAAGTGGAGACTTTGTATTGACTACACTGATATCAACAAAGCTTGTCCGAAAGATCCTTTCCCATTGCCGCGCATAGATCTGATTGTGGAGTCCACCTCTGGCTGTGATCTGCTCTCCTTCCTTGATGTATACTCTGGATACCATCAGATATTCATGGCCAAGGAGGATGAGGAGAAAACCGCATTCATTACTCCATGTGGCACATACTACTTTGTGCGTATGCCTTTCGGATTAAAGAGTGCCGGTTCTTCGTTTGCAAGAGCAGTCCAGATTGGTTTTGGGCCCCAGCTGCACAGGAATGTAGAAGCCTACATGGATGACATGGTGGTCAAAACCAAGGACAAATCAACCATCATTCAAGACTTGGAAGAGACATTTGCAAACTTGCGCAAGATTCATCTGAAGCTCAACCCCGAGAAGTGTGTGTTTGGCGTCCCGTCCGGCAAGCTTCTCGGGTTCTTTGTATCTCAGCGGGGAATTGAAGCAAATCCCGACAAGATCAAGGCAATTGAGCAGATTCAAGCACCGAAAAGCGTCAAGGATGTGCGGCGTCTTGCCGGTTGTGTTGCTGCCTTGAGTAGGTTCATTTCAAGATCTGCCGAGCGCGCATTGCCGTTTTTCAAGGTTTTGAAAAAGGCAGGACCAATGAAATGGACTCCGGAAGCGGAGGCCGCGCTGCAAGACTTGAAAAGGTACCTCTCCTTTGCGCCAACACTAGTTGCGCCTAGACCACAAGAGCCGTTGCTGCTATACGTAGCGGCAATGAATCAAGTAGCTAGTGGTGCATTAGTGGTGCAGAGGGAAATCGATGACGAGGAAGCAACCATGGCAAGCCCATCCAACGGCAAACCGGAATCTTCTCCGGCAGGGTCTGACGCCGACGAGACGAATACAGCGCAAGCGAATGAAGCTGATCAGCAAGTGGTGCCAAAGAAGAAAGTGGTGCAGCGGCCTATTTATTTTGTTAGTTCCCTTCTGCAGGGGGCTAGGTCAAGATATTCGGGGGTGCAGAAATCGCTTTTCGGCCTTCTTATGGCCTCAAGGAAGCTGCGCCACTACTTCCAAGCACACGAGATTACCGTCGTCACTCGCTTTCCATTGCAACGCATCTTGAGAAATCCAGAGGCAACCGGCAGGATAGTGGAGTGGGCGTTGGAATTGTCAAGCTTTGCACTCAAGTTTGAAAGCATTTCAACAATCCAGAGCAGAGCCTTGGCAGAGTTCATTGCTGAATGGACACCAACACAGGACGAAAAGATTCAAGAAACAGCGCTCCCCGGCAAGGAAACAACAAAAGAATGGATTATGTACTTTGATGGTGCCTTCTCGCTGCAAGGCGCCGGTGCCGGAGTGCTGCTTATCGCACCCACCGGGGAGCACCTCAAGTACGTGGTCCAAATGCACTTCCCCAGGGAGCAAGCTACGTACAACACTGCTGAGTACGAAGGACTCCTTGCCGGTCTCAGGATCGCGGTAGACCTTGGAATCAAAAAATTGATCATCCGCGGCGACTCGCAGCTTGTTGTAAAGCAAGTGAACAAAGATTATCAGAGCCCGTTAATGGAGGCGTATGTGGAAGAAGTGAGGAAATTGGAAAAACACTTTGACGGGTTGCTAACAGAGCACATCCCTCGTGCGGAAAACAGTGTTGCTGATGGCCTGTCAAAGTGTGCTGCTTAGAAGCTTCCCGTGGAACTAGGGACTTTTGTGCTCCATTTGAATCAACCAATGGTCGCCCCATCAACGCAGGCCAGCAAGAGATGAAAGTTAAGTACCGGCAAATACTTTCCGACAGAGCTCCCGGAAGCCACCGGCAAGGATGTTCCCGGGAACAATGACACGGTTGTCGGTGAGCAGCCGCTGAGCGTAGAACCTCAGGTTCTTGCCGCAGAAGCAAGCGCTCCCATAGCCGAATAGATGCCTTTAGTCCTTGTCATCGAGCCACAGGCTCCGACGTGGGCGCAGCGGATAATTCGTTTCCTTCAAACAGGAGAGCTTCCCGATGAGCAAGGAGAAGCGGAGAAAGTAGCCCATCAGTCAAGTATGTATCAGTTTGTGGATAACATCCTGTACAGGAGACGAGCAAACGGTGTGAAATTGAAGTGTATCTGCCGGGAAGACGGACTAGAGCTGTTGGCAGAGATACATGGAGGCATATGTGGCTCTCACATAGGATCAAGAGCACTCGCCGGCAAAGCTTTCCGGCAAGGCTTCTATTGGCCCACTGCCCTCCAGGATGCAACTGCGCTAGTAACCAGATGTGAAGCATGCCAGTTCCATTCAAAGAATATACATCAACCAGCCCAAGCTCTCCAAATGATCCCTCTCTCCTGGCCCTTTTCGGTCTGGGGGCTCGATATCTTGGGCCCCTTCCCCCGTGCTACTGGGGGCTTTGAGTTCTTGTACGTCGCCATCGACAAGTTCACAAAGTGGCCTGAAGTGGAGCCAGTGAGAAAGGTGACAGCGCAATCAGCCATCAAGTTCTTTAAAGGATTAGTTTGCCGTTTTGGGGTTCCTAACAGGATCATCACCGACAACGGCACGCAATTCACGAGCTGCACCTTCATGCAATATATCCAAGACCTTGGCAGCAAAATCAGTTTTGCGTCCGTCGCTCACCCGAGAAGCAACGGCCAAGCGGAAAGGATGAATGCTGAAGTCTGCATGGTCTCAAGACAAGAACTTTCGACAAGCTGCGCAAGTGCGGAAAGCGCTGGGTTGATGAGTTGCCGGCGGTTCTTTGGTCACTCAGGACGACACCAAATCGAGCTACCGGCCAGACACCCTTCCCCTAATCTATGTTGCAGAAGCGGTGCTCCCCACGGAACTCATATACGGGTCACCTCGAGTGCTCGCTCACGATGAATCTGAGCAAGAGCAGCTGCGGCAAGACAACGCATTGCTCCTTGAGGAAGATCGTCTTCGGGCGGCTGTGCGAGCTACACGCTACCAGCAAGCCTTGCGCTGCTACCATAGCCGCAAAGTGCACGCCCGAAGCCTTGAGGAAGGCGACCTTGTTCTTCGGCGCGCTCAGTCCGCCAGAGGATCAAACAAGTTGACGCCAAAGTGGGAAGGCCCTTACCGGGTAGTACGAGTCACCAGGCCTGGCGCAGTCTGGCTGGAGACCGAAGATGGCACCCCAGTGCAGAACTCATGGAATATCGAGCATCTTCGCAAGTTCTACCCGTGAGGCGCAGTTGCCGGGACATCTCCCAGCAACCTCTTTTGTACAAGCCTTGTCGGCAAGACATGTAACCCTTTGTACAAAGCCAGGTGCAGACCCTGTGCATAATAAAGCTAAGTGTTTTGCAACTCCTCGTACATATTCATTTACATGTCCATGCATGTGATGTTGTGATTTACACTTTAGTTTGTATGAAATGGCTAGCGGACCGTCAAGGTTCCTCAACCGCTCTTTTCTCTTCTTTCTTTTTCTGAAAAGGATAAGAAGGATCCCTCGTGCGCAAGTTTCCTGGGGGGAGTGGAGATGGGTACCATGTTTAATGACGTTCAAGTGATCATTTCACGCGGCAAGAGAAACGACGCAGGGAAAAGCTAAGTTGCAAAACTTTGAAAAAAAATTCTTAAATTACATTCGCATTCTCCCTTGAATGATTTTGCACTTTGTATGAGAAACCTGCACGTGAAGGAACCTTGTCGCAATCATTCGCGCCCTTATTTTGTTTCGAGTCCGCTCGACAATTTAAGTAGCTGCAGTGAAAACGGCTAAGGAAAACTTGCCGGCCTCGGTACTTCCGGCAGGCTGCTAAGGACCCATTCCTCAAAGCGCTCGTGGCAAGTACACGCTCCAGCAAGCTTGCCGGCGGCGGCGTTTCCAGCAGGCTGCTAAGGACCCGTTCCTCAAAGCGCTCGCGGCAAGCGTGCGCACCGGCAAGATTCCGAACAGCGTAGGGATACAATCGTTCAGAGGCAAAAAAAAACGAGGGAAACAGCATGCATTTGTCTAATCCCGACAATGATGAGATTTTCATTAAGAAAGAGCTCGATTACATTTTCTTTGGCCCTTTGCCAGGGTTTATCTCAAAGAGCAACGCGAGGGCAAAAGGGGCGCCTAGGATGGCGTGTTGCCGGAAGACCAGATGATGGTGCTGCCGGCTATCAATACGAGACGAAGGAGTCGGAGCCGTCGTCCTCGACCTTCACGCCTAGAGCACCGCCATCGTCATTGTCATCCTCAGTCTCGCTGGAGGAAGCGGTGTCGGAGTCGCTCGAGCTTTCCGCGCAGCACTCCAGGCGAGCGCCTGAAGCCCTGAAGAGCTTCACAACGAGCGTGTGGGGCCCGTCCAACCTGAAGTGGCGGAGATGCCCCTGCCCCAGGCAGCGAGCACGGACGAAGGACTTCCACCCCCGCGTGAAGTACAAGATGCCATTGGCGAAAGTCTCGATGGCCACCCAGACCGAACCGTTGCGGCAACCGTCAAGGCGCAACCACAAGCCGCGCAAGTCAACACCCTCCATCTCCCTGGCGAAGGGACGGGGAAGCCGTAGCCGGCTCCGTGGCCGGTCGCGCAACCCCACGACGAACCCGCGCGCCGTGTCCTCCGTATGGCCTTCTGCCGGGGGCTGGATGGCCGGGGACGGAGTAGCAAGCGCACCGCCACGGCCACTTCGACCCCGGGCGCCGCGTCTTCCACGACCACGACCCACGGTTCCTCCCTGAGCGCTGGGGGCGGCCTCCGCGGCCGTAGCTGAAGCACCGACATGATCCCGAAGAGAGGCCCTCGTAGCGGCGGCAGATCCGCGAGCTTGCCCTCTCCCCCTCACCATGGGATGGAAGAAGTGGATGAGCGTCACATCCCCGCGGCCCTCCTCTTTATAGGGAGAGTGCGGGGGCTGACTCTTCACCGTCTTCAGGTGGCTGCCCAGCCTCCCCAATCCTGCGCTCTGCACTCACGGACGGATGCATTACTCCAGCAACCGTCCAAGTTCACCAACCACGCATTCTGCGCCCATTACCAGGCGCACCACTCCAACGACCGCCCTTCTCCACCAATCCGCTGCCCTGCATGCATGCAGACGTGCGTGATGGAGGAGCGCAGAAAAAAGGAGAAATAAAGGCAGACGGGGCAGTTGTCTTTTGCCATGCGTGGCTAAACGCTCATCGATTCGAACCAACGGCAGTTTCTCGCCGTGTGTCTGTGCATTGTTTGGGCCTAGCCCAACGACGCTTCGGACGCGCGTATGGCCCAGGCCCGGGGGCTCTTGTCGGTGTACAAAACATGGGTATTTTATACCCTGACTTATGCACAGACAGTGGTAGCCTCCTTGCCGGCTAAGGCCTTGTCGGGAACTGCCAAGACCAAGATTCAGAGTCCAGCCAAAGAAGCTACCAGAAAGAAGCTCAAGGCACGACATTCAACTAGTACCAAAGACAAAGACATTCCTTGCCGGCAAGGCTAAACTGGCAAGATAAGGACCCGGCAAGCTCCGCGCCGGCAAGCTTATACCAGTCCTCCGGCGCTCCACCTCGCTGCACTGGTGTTCGCTGACAAGTGAGGTGTCGACTGCGCAGGCTGGTTGGTGAGACTTGTCGGACACGTGTCGACACGCTGGGACAAGATTTGCCTCTAAAGACACCCGTCCAGGAGGCGTGTCAGGATAATACGAGGTAGCTAGGCAAGCGGTGCAGAAGCCCTGCCGGGACTACCTCTCTGCATGACACCTAACGGCGCATTTAATGCCTTTGTCCTAAACTGGCAGAGTTAGGTATGATAGCACTGTTTGCTATCTAGCCATGATGTAATTACTGTTTTGCCACTGTGGTAACCCCTTAAGCTATAAAAGGAGGGCCAAGGCAACAGTTTAGAGGATTCGGACCCCTTTCCAAACAGAAGCACCTCTCGTGTAGCTGCTCTCTCCACGCCTTGCCGGGGAAAAGCGCTCCTTGTACTGTGCTTCCATACCACTAATACACCAAAGGTAGGAGTAGGTTTTTACGCTTCTCAGCGGCCCGAACCTGACCCCCGAAGCTTCAAGGAAGTGCCAGAAGAGCCACGAGGGCACGACAAGCCTGGGGGGCGCGCCCACCCCCTGACGTGAATCCAACGCCCAATATTCCTATAAATACAGAAACCCCCGATAAGAAACCTAGAACTCCGACGCCGCCGCTGCAAGCCTCTGTACCGAAGCGATGTCATTCGGAGCCCCATTACGGCACTCTGCCAGAGGGAGGAATCATCACGGGAGGCCATCTTCATCATCCCGGCGGTCTCCATGATGATGAGGGAGTAGTTCAGCCTCGGGCCTGAGGGTATGTACCAGTAGCTATGTGTATGATCTCTCTCTCTTTCATGTTCTTGATTTGGCACGATCTTGATGTACCGCGAGCTTTGTTAATATAGTTGGATCATATGGTGTTTCTTCCCTCTCTATCTTCTTGTGATGAATTGAGTCCTTCTCTTTGAGGTTTCATTATTGTCGGATTGAATACTTTGGATTTGAGAACACTTGATGTATGTCTTGCATGTGGATACCCGTGGTGACAATGGGGTATTCTATTGATTCACTTGATGTATGTTTTGGTTATCAACTTGCGGATTCCCGTGACCTTGGGGTAATCTAGGCATATGGGTTGGTACAGGTTTTCATCTTCTTTTCTCTGATAGAAACTTTGGGGTACTCTTTGAAGTTCTTTGTGTGGATTGAATATTATGAATCTGAAGTTGTTTGATGCATATCGAATAATCAACTCACGGATATTTGTGGTGACATTGGAGTATCTAGGTGACATTAGGGTTGGTTGATGCGTATCATATGGTGTTATTTTAGTACAAACTCTAGGGCTGTTTGTGACACTTATAGGGATGGCTCAATACATTGATCGGAAAGGGTAACTTTGAGGTGGTTTCATACCCTACAACAATTTCACCTTGTGTTCTCCACTTGATAAGAACTTTGGAGTGATTCTTTGTCGCACGTTGAGGGATTGATATATGATTCAATTATGCTAGCACTGTTGAGAGATTGCACTAGTGAAAGTATGAACCCTAGGCCTTGTTTCTAAGCATTGCAATACCATTGGTGCTCACTTTTGTTACTTGCTACCTTTCTGTTTTTATTCCTTCAGATTACAAAAACCTATATCTACTATCCACACTACACTTGTATCACCATCTCTTCGCCGAACTAGTGCACCTATACAATTTACCATTGTATTGGGTGTGTTCGGGACACAAGAGATTGCTTGTATTTGATTGCAGGGTTGTTTGAGAGAGACCGTCTTCATCCTACGCTTCCCACGGATTGATAAACCTTAGGTCATCCACTTGAGGGAAATTTGCTACTGTCCTACAAAACTCTGCACTTGGAGGCCCAACATAGTCTACAAGAATAAAGTTGCGTAGTAGACATCAAGCTCTTTTCTGGCGCCGTTGCCGAGGAGGTGAGTGCTTGAAGGTATATCATTTGATCTTGCAATTGAATCTTTTAGTTTCTGGTTTTATCACTAGTTTGGTTTATAAAAGAAAACTACAAAAAAATTGGAATTGAGGTTGCCTCAAATAATTCATCTATATAATGTCTTTCTTGAAAATGATGGATCCGATATTTGTGCTCAATTGTTAGAGGAAGAATTTAATAAAATGTTTAATGTGAGTCCACTGAATGATGAGCATGATTGCTGTCAGCCCAGTGGGAACCACGGTACCTCGGCCTGTCTGCCTTTGGCCCAGGTCCGCACTCGGGCGGGCCCGTGAGAGTGACCTTGCTTCAGCCGCTCCGGAGGGAGCCGCCTCACGAGGGGCGAGCCTCACGAGGCCCCTCCCTGCCAGGCCAGGCCCTGCCAAGGCCGGCAAGCACCAGGTTCCCTCGCAAGGCTCCCCTCGCGAGGCCTTCTCATGAAGCAAGTCGTACGGCGCCAGCCGCTGGGCTCCACGCCCAGCACATGGGTGACGTCCCGCTGTCAGGATAAGGACAGCGGGGCGCGACCACGCTCAGCTTCCATTCTTGTGATAAGGGAGCAGCGGTGTCCACCTCCCCCAAAGCAAGTCCCAAAGGCTTTCCTCTTTGGTGATAGAAGATCAGGACGGATCAGCGCGCTAGGACGGAGGTCATCACCAAGCCCACCAGCGCGTCACAAGGAGCTGCTTTAGTAGGCGGAGACCGCCTTTAGTCAGGATAAGCATGCGCCCTTGTCCCCATTTTGAATTGCCCCCCTGTGGCAACCCTTTCCCGCTCATATTTTCGGGGAAGAGGACCAAGGCACTACAAAAGCGGCAGGGCTGCTTCCATGTAGGGGATCGACCCATTCTCCCCCACACCTCGTGTACTCTGAGCCACAAGCTCTCCATACAGAGCAATCCAACACAAGCAGGAGTAGGGTATTACACCGCACGGTGGCCCGAACCTGGGTAGCTCGCGCGTCCCCTTCGTGCCCTGTGAGAACCAGCGATTCCGTCATGTCCCCGCCGTAGTCCCGTCGTAGGCTGCCAAGCAAAGTCCCCCAGAGTTTGAATCCTAAGTTCTTGGAGAAGTTTCTTGGACGCAGATCCTAGACTCTGACATTTGGCGCGCCAGGCAGGGGGGCTTGCCGTCTTCGCGCCTACGACCTCGACATCAGCATCGACATGGACACCGCCGCCGCTCGCCGGGAACGCGCCGCGCCACCGTCAGGGTCCCCGTGGCACCCGCCGCCCGCGGTGCCCCTGGGCGGCGCCCTCGAGCCGCTACTGAGCCCGTTGAGGAGCGGGTGGCCTCCTCTGCCCACCCGTCGGTGAACGAACAGGCGCACGACCCCTCCACTGCCTCCTCCTCGCTCGTGCGTCGCGATCCACCCGCTCCGCGCGCCGCGCTGCTCATGGCGCAGGAGCTGCTGCGCTACCGCCCCACCGAGGACGCCTACGACGCCTGGCTGGGGCGCATCACCGAGCTCGTCGACGCCGCGCACGATGGCCAGGCGCCCTCCCGCTCCCCGCCTGCTACGCCGTCCTGTGCCGACCAGGCCGGGCACGGCACTCCTCCTCCTCCTCCTCCGGACCGCGACGTGGCCGAGCGCCGCCCCGCCGCGCGCGCCCCGGAGCCGTCTCACGGCTCGCTTGTGTCGGGCGGCGATGGTGACAGCTGCTAGATCGTCAACCGCGCGCCCCAGGACACGCGCATGGGCCTCGAGAGGGCGCGCGACCGGTAGGACCGCGTCCTCCACTACGTTGCCATGGCTGGACACCAGAACCGCGCAGCCCTCAACGGTGGAGCCGTCACCAACGGGGGCTACCTGGCCCTCACCCCCGAGCTGCGCCACGTGGTGTGGCCCGACAAGTTCAAGCCAGAGATCCCTCGGCGCTACGATGGCAGCGCCAACCCAACGGAGTTCCTCCTGCTCTACACCATCAGCATCCAGGCCGCGAGGGGGGACGATCGGGTCATGGCGAACTGGTTCCCCATGGCCCTCAAGGACACTCCGCGCTCGTGGCTCATGAACCTCCCCACGGCGTCCATCTCTTTGTGGGAGGACCTGTGCAAGTAGTTCGTCGCCAACTTCAAGGGCACGAGCGACCGCGCCCTCACGATCAACGACCTGCGGAACGTGCGTCAGCGCCCTGGCGAGCCCCTTCGTAAGTTCATCCAGCGCTTCAGCCAGGTGCGCCACAAGATTCCGAAGGCCTCCGACGCCGCAATCGTCTCTGCCTTCACCAGTGGCGTCACAGACGTGAAGATGCGCGAGAAGCTCTTAGTCAGAGACAAGCTAGACTCCGCTGCAGAGCTGTTCGTCCTCGCCGACCGCTGCGCCAAGGCCGAAGAGGGACGCCTCTTCCTCCATAGCGACGCTGACGCTGAGCCTGACGCGGCGAAGCCCAAGGCCAAGGACGTCAAGCGCAAGGGCCCTGCTGTGCTCGCGGCGGAGTCGGACTACAAGCGCGGCCGCGACCGCGGCGCGGCCAAGAAGATTGGCCGCCCTTTCTGCGCCTACCACAACATGAGCTCCCACAACACAGAAGACTGCCACAATCTCAAGCTGCTTCGCGAGGGCCACGCCGAGCGCCGCAAGGAGCGTGGCAAGGGCCGCGCCGGCGGCAGCGGAGGTGGCCGCTGGGGCGACGACCACAACAACGGCGCTGGCGACCACAACTGTCAGGGCTGGCAGGACCAGCCGCGGCAGGCTGACCCTCAGGCCAACGCCGCCCTCATACACGCCAACGACTCCCCTCCCGTTGAGAACGCTGGGGGCTACCAAGAGCCCCACAGGGTGGCCTGCATCCTCGGTGGGGCCCAGGCCCCTCCATCCAACCGCCACTTCAAGCAGTTCTCTCGGGAGGTGAATGCGGCCCTCCCGTCGCTCGATTCCATCGGCCGCCTCAAGTGGTCCGAGTTCCCCATCGCCTTCGACGCCAGCGACCACCCCAAGTCCACGAAGGGCGTGGGCACCGTCCCCCTGCTGTGCACCCCCACCATCAGCAACGTCGCCGTCACCAAGACCCTCATCGACGGAGGCGCCGGCCTCAACGTGATCTCCATCGAGACCTTTGAGACGCTTCAAGTACCCTACGAGCGCCTGATGCCCACCAGGCCCTTCTCGGGCGTCACCGACGGCTCCACTATTCCCCTGGGGCAGGTGCGCCTTCCCGTCACCTTCGGCACCCACAAGAACTACCGTACGGAGTTCATCGTCTTTGATGTGGCTCACATCGGCCTGCCTTACAACGCCATCTTGGGCTACCCGGCGCTCACCAAGTTCATGACCGCAACCCACCATGCCTACGGCCTCATCAAAATGCCCGGCTGCCGCGGTACCCTCACCGTCTGCTGCGATGAGAAGGATGCGCTGCAAACCCTCGAGCACGCCTACAAGACTGTCTCCGTCGCATACCCGGCCGATGAGGACGTACCACCCCAAGTCCACGAAGGGCGTGGGCGTCGTCCCCCTGCTGAGACGCCCGCGAAGAAGAAGCCCCTGCTCCCTCAGGAGCAGGTCAAGTCCAAGAAGGCGTCGCTGGATGGGGGCGAAGCAGGCCCCTTCCTCGCCGTTGGTGGCGGGCCCTCCCCCAAATAGGAAGGCGCGCTCGTCACCTTCCTCCGGGCGTGCCCTGATGCGTTGGCTTGGATAGCATCAGGCGGGGCCAGCCTGCCGAGGGAGGTGATCGAGCACCACTCAGCCGCGTGCCGGAGCACGCGGCCCGTCAAGCGTGAGGAATATCGTCAAGCGCCCAAGAAGCAGGAAGTCGTCACCCAAGAAGTCAACAAGCCCCAGGATGTTGGAATCGCACGTGAAGCCCCCCACCCCAGGAGGATCGCCAGCCTCACCCCCGTCGCCAGGCCGCGCCATAGGGTGCGCACGTGCGTCGACTTCATCGCCCTCAACCAGGCTTGCCCTGCAGGCCCCTTCCCTCCTCCACGCATCGCCGCAGGCTCGCCCTGGCTCATGCGTATGCCGTTCGGCCTGGAGGGTGCTGCAGCCACCTTCGCGAGGCTGATGCGCATGAGCCTGGAGCCCAAGATCGCAAGGAATACGGAGGTGGTTAATACTCGCCCACCGGCCCGCCACGGCCCCACTCATGACGGAGGCGGGTGTTCCGGTACCAAACACATGGAACGCCCGCCATCACCGTAAGTTCAACTTTGCCCCATGGATACGAGCGATATGGAGCTGTACACGCTTCGGGGCCCTCTCTACCCGCGTTGCCTTCGGCACATGAGAGCTCCTTCCCACTCTCGTGGAAGCCCCGTGCTCAGCGCTGGCGGATGCCCCATGCTCCGCGCTAGGGGCTTACTTGAGGGGCCCTCGGTCGTCACATCCTCAAGCTGACCTGTGTCAAACACGGCAGCATGTATCTTTCTGTTATGTAATGAACTTGCTTCATGCATCAGTAAATCTTATTTCCTTCAAAACCCAGTGTGCTTGCCGCTGCAGGGCGCGTGCTCATGGTCTCGCCCATGCCTATCACGCGAGCGGGGGTTGGGCACGGTGTCTGTGCTCGGGTCAGTCCCAGCAGCACTGAAAAACCCAAGCGACTGAGCTCTGGCTCGCGGGCCTGCTCTCGTGCACGTCACCTCACCAGGTCCTTGGTGCTCTTGTCTCCTCGCGTAACACCCACAAGCGACCTCGCGAGCGCGCCCTGCTGCACTATTTGCAAAAACTTGGCAGTTTTCCCGGTGTAGGATACAAAGGCCTCAGGAGCCCCCCTCGGGAGGCCTCATGGCGGATCCTATGGACGGAGGGCCTCACGAGGGACTACGCCTCATGAGCCATGCCTTGCGAAGGACTCGCCCCAAGCCGCATGCCTCAAAGGAGCTAAGTCTAAAGCACCCCTCCGGTCCTCTCCCTCTTGTTTCTCTCTCGTGGCCTCCTGATTTCCTTGGCATGAGCCGCCTCCGCGTCAAGGGGGGACCCTGAGCATCACGCCTCAGGGACTCCTACCAGCCCTAAGAGCCCTACACCCTCTGGCCTTGCCGAGCGCACGCTCTGGGCATCCCAGCGACGGTGTCGCCCACCTCGGGGGCTGGGTCCCAGCGACATAAGGCACGAAGGCAATGTAAAAGGGAAATAAAGGCCTCAGGAGGAAAACAAAAAACGCATAAATCGTTAAGTACTTGACAGCAAAAGTACCATGCAAATGTTTTCACGCCCCCGCGGGGCCACGTCTATCCTATTACAGCAACAGGTCAAGGAGAATTTAGGCGCGTGGGGCGCCGCGATCGCCGCTCCCACCGCCGTCACGAGGGGGCTCGCTGCCGCCGCCGCTGACTTCAGGCTCGAAGGCGTACAGCCCGACGAAGCTGGCCACGCACTCCCTCACATCCTCCTTGAGGGGTTCGCGGAGCTCCGCCGGCACAGGGGTCACCACCCGCCCGAAGTCGAAGCGATCGTCGAGGCGGAGGAGGTTGCCGAAGAGTCGCGTTGTCGCCTGGGTCAGTAGGTCGCGGCATGCTTCCTCGACGGTGGCATCCGTGTCCAGCAGCTGCTTCTTGAGCTCCTCAACCTCGGCTTGGAGCTCATCCCGCTTGGCCGCGAGGCTCCTCTGCTCGTCGAGAGCGGCCTGGGCAGTCGCCAGCTCGCGCTCCTTCGCCAGCAGGCGCTCCCGTTATGCCTCCTGCGTGGACGCAGATGCCGCGAGCTCGCCTTCCCGGGTCTTGGCGTTCGCCTCGCGGGTAGCTACCGCCTCCTGGGCCCTAAGGATCTCCTCCTCGCGCTTCAGGAGCTCAGCTTTGCGGGACACGAGCCGGCCCTCGAGGGCCTCCGCAGCCTCCTCCCGTGCCTTAAGCCGGCGCTCGCGCGAGGCAGCTTGCTCCTGGAGCATCTTCTCGTGAGCGTCCGCCTCCTCCCACCACCGCTTTGGCCTCCTGGGTGTCTTCAAGGGCCTTCGCGAGGGATGCCTGGGCCTCTTTGGCGAGCTGCTCGCGCTGCGCCTGCGCCTCCTCGTCCCGCCGGCGGTCAAGCTTTGCCGCCTCACGAAGCTGGCTCCACCCCTCTGCCAACCTCCTCCGCTCCTCCGCGCAGAGCTCCGCCTCCTTCCCGAGCTCGCCTTCAAGGGCCTCAAGGGCCGCCTTGATGCCGTTGACGGCCCCGCTCCAGGGCGCGGTACCGCTCAACCGCAGCACCAAGGCACGGCTCGCCCGCGCCTCCTCATCGCCTGCAGGCGTCGGCAGGCGGGAGGGCATGACCTCGAGCCCCTCCGGCTGACCCGTGCCATCGCCCCCGGCAGGGGTTGCGCTCGCCGTCTGGCGCGGGGGGCTCAGGATGGCCACTTCCGGCGCCTGCGGCATTGTCCCACGCTCCGGCGCCGCCCTGAACGCTTCAGGGTCCGAGCGCCCGGGCCCGGAGGTGGTTCCCGTGGGGGCTGCGGTGGCCTCCACCGTGGCAGGCGTGGTGCGCTGGGGAGGGGTCGGCACTTCACCCCCCTTCCCCGCCATCTCGACATCGACGACGGGGACCGCCTCGGGAGGCGCCAGCGCGATCTCCTCGCCACCCCCCCATTCTCGCTGCCGGGGGCGTCGGTGCGGCAGGCGAGGCGGTGTTCAGAGGAGGGGAGGGCCCTTCGGCCTCGGCTTTCCTCTTCTTGGTCTTCTCCTCCTCCTCGGTGGCCGGCTCGGAGCTCCTACGCGGGCGACGGCTCATTAGGACCGCAGCAGCCAGGAAGCAGGGATCGATAGGAAGGGGTAGGGGAACTTACTCATCCTTGGGGTAGAAGCGCCTCCTCTTCCACTCCTTGATGGCACTGCTGCTGCTGCCCCCATCGTGCAGCTCGCCTGGGCGGCCGCTCGAGGGCGTGGCATGATCCTCGCCGGGGTCGATAGCCACGGTGGTCCCCTCCACCCGCTCCTCGCGGGGCTCGACGCTCTCTGCGGCATTGCCTCCTCCCTCCCTCTCCGGTGCGGGCCTGGCCGGCACGACGCGAAACGCATCCCCGTCATCGCCCTCATCCTCGCCCAGCCGGAGCCGACGACGCGCCGGCGGAGATGGAGGGGGCAGCGGAGATGACTCCTCGCTGCTCCCGTGCCCGGAGTTGCCCTCATGGTCGCCTAAGGAGGACCCCGCCTCCGAAGAATCCTCAAGGAGCTCCTCAGGCTCCTCGAGGTCCGTCCGAATCGGCCCCCACTGGTCGAACTGGGGCATCGCCATGACCAGCTCAGCCTTGTTGGACCAGTGGTGCACTAGGCGCACATCGTAAGGCACATCCTCTGCCTCCCCTGGGAATAAAACTTCCCACGCATCGGCCACGGCTTAGGCCGACAGGGGCTCCCGTGCCAGCCTGATCCGGTCTCCAGGTCCGGTGATGTCCCACACCGGGTGCGAACGCTTCTGCAGGGGCGCAATGCGGCGGTGGAGGAACTCCTTGGCAATCATGCCCACCGTAAGCCCGGCCCTGCACAGCTCTGCTAGCCTCATCAGGATCGGCCTCAGGGCGGCGCCACCAAGCTTCTTGTGCTCCTAGCAGGGGATCTTCTTAGCCGGCTCGGTGGGGATCGCCAAGAGAGGGCTAGTCCACTGGGCATCAACATATACCCAGCGCGACCGGAAGTTCTCCACCTTCTTCAAGATCTTCATGTCGATGAAAACCCTGCCCATCTCGTCGTCAATGCGGAAGGAGGCGCCTCTGGAGCGGTGGTTCCCAGAAGAAAAAACCTGCAAGCTGGAGAAGGTCCAGAAGAGCGCCACGGACGGCATCACTCCCAGGAAGGCCACACAGAGGTACGCGAAGAGAGTGAGGACGAGAATGGAGTTGGCATGAAGGTGGAGAAGGCAAATCTCATAATGCTCAAGGATGGCATAGAGGAAGTCGGAGAAGGGCGGCACTAGCCCGGCGAAGAGCGAGTGGAAGAAGACAGGGATTACAGTGGGGCCGAGGTCGCGCCGTGGGACCGAGCCCGGCCAAATCTCGGTGGCGCCTCCCTCGAAGTGCGCCAAGGCCAACAGGGGGCGGGCCCTGGCCAGCCCGTTCTCGGTGATGGTGGCCGGCAGCAAGGCCGAACCGAGCTCCGTCGCCGGGGAGCTCTTGTTGGAGGAGGCCTCGGCAGCCACGGGTTTCTTGCCTGGGGCCATGGCAGAGGAGAGATTGGAAGTTGGGGGAGGAGCAACAGGGAAGCTGCGCGCGTGGGGCGTAGGGCGAGATGGGGACGGAGAGCAATGATGCACCTGCGCCCCGAGCAGGCAGGCTTTATCGCCAAGACGGCGGTTACCGAGGCTTCATGGGGAGTGGGGGCGACCCTCCCCACAAAAGCCGCCACACGTCGTCTATGGGCCTGGCAGTTCAAAGGGCCCCACGCCGTTTCGTCCCTAACCGGGCGGAACATGCGCGCCGCGGCCCCGGGGGCTACTGTCGGCCCAGTGGGAACCAGGGTACCACGGGCCGTCTGCCTCTAGCCCAGGACCGCGCTCGGGCGGGCCCATGAGAGTGGCCTTGCCTCAGCCGCTCCAGAGGGAGCCGCCACGCAAGGCCCCTCCTCGCCAGGCCAGGCCCTGCCGAGGCTGGCAAGCACCAGGTTCCCTTGCGAGGCCTTCTCATGAAGCAAGTCGTACGGCGCCAGCCGCAGGGCTCCACGCCCAGCACATGGGTGACGTCCCGCTATCAGGATAAGGACAGTGGGGATCGACCACGCCCAGCTTCCATTCTGGTGATAAGGGAGCAGCGGTGTCTGCCTCCCCCGAAGCAAGTCCCAAAGGCTTTCCTCTTCGGTGATAGAAGATCAGGACGGATCAGCGCGCCAGGACGCAGGTCATCACCAAGCCCACCAGCGCGTCACAAGGAGCTGCTTTAGCAGGCAGAGACCGCCTTTAGTCAGGATAAGCATGCGCCCTTGTCCCCCTTTTGAATTGCCGCCCTGTGGCAACCCTTTCCTGCTCATATTTTCGGGGAAGAGGACCAAGGCACTACAAAAGGGGCAGGGCTGCTTCCATGTAAGGGGATCGACCCATTCTCCCCCACACCTCGTGTACTCTGAGCCACAAGCTCTCCATACAGATCAATCCAACACAAGCAGGAGTAGGGTATTACACCGCACGATGGCCCGAACCTGGGTAGCTCGCGCGTCCCCTTCATGCCCAGCGAGAGCCAGCGATTCCGTCATGACCCCGCCGTAGTCCCATCGTAGGCTGCCAAGCAAAGTCCCCCAGAGTTCGAATCCTAAGTTCTTGGAGAAGTTTCTTGGACGCAGACCCTAGACTCCGACAATTCCAATGTTGTTAGTATGTTTGCTATGAAAATCCATGATGCTAATGATATGCAAAGCTATAAGCTTGGGGATGCTATGTTTGATGAAAATGATATTTTTAGTCCCCCAAGTTTTGATGAGCAAATTTATTATGATGATAGCATGCCTCCTATGTATGATGATTATATTGATGAAACTGGGTTTGGAAGAGTGTCAACTCTAGGTACTAATGATCCCACTATTTTGGAGGGTGTTGAATCTTATTGTAATAATTATGAAAGTGGATTTGGAGAGGTCATGACTTTATTTAATGATGATTCCACTATTTTGGAAGAGGTTTCAATTGATTATGACAATAAAGTTGCTATCTATGATGATTATGGTGATGACATATATGTTATAAAGAGTAATGATAACCATTAAACTTGTCATCATGATTTTAATGTTCAATTTGATTATGCCAATCAAGCATTACATGATAGTTATTTCATTGAGTTTGCTCCCACTATTATGAATGAGAAGAAATTTGCTTATGTGGAGAGTAATAAAAATTCTATGCTTGTGGATCATGAAAAGAATGCTTTATGTGATAGTTATATTGTTGAATTCATTCATGTTGCTACTGAAAATTATTATGGAACAGGAACATATGCTTGTAGGTGTTGCAATAATATCAAGTTTCCTCTCTATATGTTGAAAGTTTTGAAGTTACACTTGTTTTGCCTTCCTATGCTAGTTGATTCTTGATCCCATAAATTGTTTGCTCACAAAATCCCTATGCATAGGAAGTGGGTTAGGCTTAAATATGTTTGCTATATATTTCATGATGCTCCCATTATTTTTCAATTCATCACTTTTATGTGGGCATCATTGAAATCATCATGCCTAGCTAAAAAGGCATTAAAGAAAAACATTTGTTGGGAGACAACCCAAAATTTATACCTACTGTTTTTGTGTGTCCACATGATTAAGCTACTATATTAATCATGTTTTATATGTTTTCTTTCAATAAAAGTGCCAAGTAATGCCTTTGGGATGATTTGGATGATAGTATAATTGATGTTGTTTGAGAACAGAAAATTTTGCGTCCAGTGCTGGAATTTTGGTTCTGTACTGGAATGTCAATAATTGCAGAATTTTTTAAACAACATTGTTATACAAATTGTTGACGTTTTCCTAATGTTTCAGAATTTTTTAAGTTACAGAACTTTGACTTTAATTCAGATCTTTACAGACTGTTCTGTTTTTGATAGAATCTGTTTTGTTTGCATAGTTTGCTTGTTTTAGCGTTTCCATAGCTTATATTGAGTGATATAAATTTTGGAAATGATAAAGTACAGTAGGCATTCTGTGAGAACAGTTATGAATCTTGTCTTGACAATACAAAAGTGAATGAATTATTTATTATCATACTAACGCATCTCACGAAGTTCCGTTAAGTTTTGTGTGATTGAAGTTTTCAAGTTTTGGGTGAGATGATGATAGAAGGAGAATAAGGAGTGGCAAGACCCTAAGATTGGGGATGCCCAAGGCACTCCAAGGTAATATTCAAGTAAGAGTCAAGCTTCTAAGCTTCGGGGATCGGTATACCTCACTTGGAGCTATATTTTTATTCGTCACATAATATGAGTTTTGCTTGGAGCGTCATTTTCTTTTGTTGAGATTTTCTTGCTGTTATCAATAATCATATTTTGTATCTTTTATTTCAATAAAATGTCAAGTATAGCCTTTACCATGCTCAGTTTGCAAGTTTGTGAGTTGCTGTTTGAAAACAGAAAGTTTCCTGTTATGTCCTGAATATTGGTGAATAGTCAGAACACGATAAAATCTTGAAATTTTTACACAGTAAGCATGCGTGAGTTCTCTGTCACGTGGTAGTTTTTCAGAATTTTTGTTGTTAATGAAGTATAATTTTTATTCCATCCTTTACAGACTGTTCTGTTTGGACAGATTGCTATTATAGTTGCATTGTTTGCATAGGTTTGCCTATTTAGTGTTTCTATTTGTGGATAGGAGTATTAAATATGTAGAGGCATTTAGTATGCAATGTATAATTATAATTTTAGTGATTTTCTACAGTAGAGAATGTTAAGGTTTTGAGTTGATTTATACTAACTTATCTCACGAGTTCTTGTTGAGTTTTGTGTGGATGAAGTTTTTATGATTTAGGAAAAGTCATGATATGAGAGGAATTAAGGAGATGCAAAAGCTCAAGCTTGGGGATGCCCAAGGCTCCCCAAGTTAATATTCCATGAAGTCACAAGCAACTAAGCTTGGTGATGCCCCGGTAGGCATCCCACCTTTCTTCATCAACAACTATCGGTTAGCCTAATTTTTTACTTGTTCACATGATATGTGTTATTCTTGGAGTGTCCTTTTATTTTTTGTTTTGTTTTCTATTTGAATAAAATCCTTGGATCCGAAATCTTTATTTGTAGAGAGTCTTCACATAGCTACTTAATTGTTTAACTACTCATTGTTCTTCACTAATATCTTTTGGAGTAGTTTGTCATTCACTCTTGTGCTTCACTTATATCCTATGAGTGAATTGTTGAAATGAATTGAATATCATAAATCTGAAATTATCCGTGTTCCATATGCTTAGTAGTAATTTCACATTGGGTTAGAAAGTAAAATCTATTGAAGTTTGACAATAACGATATTAGTCATACGAGCAATTCATGAAAGATAGTATATGGAAGAGAACTTTCACATACAAATATATTATCTTGGACATCTCTTATGATTGTGAATACCCATTAATTATTTTCAAACTTGATCAAATTAGTTGAAGTTGGACAAGGAACACAATGTAATGAGTTATGGTTGGGTATATTTGCAAACAATTTATATTGTTATGGATCCTCCAACATGTGGTGCTTGTTTAGAATATTTTGCTAGCCTAAATTTCTGTACTAAGCGGGAATACTGCTTGTGCATCCAAAATCCTTGAGCCAAGTTTCTTACATGAGTGTCCACCATACCTACCTATATACGGTATTACCCTGCCGTTCCAAGTAATTTTGCATGTGCCATCTCTAAAACCTTCAAATAAACATCTATTTTGTGTGCCCATACCGCTCATGGAGCGATGGGGTGGTCACTATCTTCCATTCTAAGCGAGTTATTCTCATGATGGGTGTTTATTCACTTGTCATTGCACGAGAGAGGCCGGTAATTGGGATGCCCAGTCCCGTCAATCAAAAAGGAAAAAATATATAATAAAACAAAAGCTCCCCCTGGAAAGTTGAAAGTTTGGAGGGCACCCGTGAATTCGGCTAGCCATGGCTTGTGCTTGAATGGTTGAGGGGGAGTTAAACTTTTCATTTCTGCATGGGAAATGCCAATAATATGTTTAGCATGGAAGATATTGAATACCTTAGTCTTGACATTGACAGGAAAGGCACACCACTCAAAATGTATTCATCTCTGTTTTAAGCAATGAGCTCTGGTACCTCTGCAAATCCATGCTTCCCTCTGCGAAGGGACATTCTACTTACTTTTATGCTATTTACTTTCATGTTATTTATTTTTGTTGAGTCAACTTCTTATTCCAACCTATTCTCTAGTTGGCAAGCATTATGTGGTGGGGAAAGATCCAGGCACATATAGCCATTCAAATATATTTGATCATGGATTATTATTGTTGACAATTATCTCTATGATAAGTAAGTTGGGAGGCGAAACATCAAGCCCCTATCTTTCTCTGTGTTCGATGGATGCTATTTGTTCTAAAAATATGCTTTGAGTATTAGCAATCATAGAAGACTAAATGATAATTGAGTATGTGGAGCTCTTACTTAGACTTTGTTGAAAATGAGATGCATTGAAATTATTTGGTGACTAAGAACATAGCTTGTTAAGTTTCAAGAGAACGCATTGTTTAAACCACAACATGTGAATTGATTGCTACTTGATCATGATGAGTTTTATGAGAAAGAGTTGTTGTTTATGATGCTAGGAAAAGTGATTGCAATTATCATTGATCAAACTTATGCACTATGCTAGCATTCATACTTCACAAATTATTTCTTTTATCATTTACCTACTCGAAGATAAGCAGGAATTAAGCTTGGGGATGCCGATATGTCTCCAACGTATCTATAATTTATGAAGTATTCATGCCATGTTTATAAAAAAATTATATGGTTTTGGTATGATTTGATTAGAACTAACCCGGACTGACGTTGTTTTCAGCAGAACTACCATGGTGTTGTTTTTTGTGTAGAAATAAAATTTCTCGGATTGGGTTGAAAATTTTTGGTGATTTTTTGTGGACAAAAAGAGACCCCCGAAGCTTCAAGGAAGTGCCAGAAGAGACACAAGGGCATGACAAGCCTTGGGGGTGCGCCCACCCCCTAGGGCGCGCCCCCCGAGCTTGTAGCTCCCTCGTGGACCCTCCTAACGTGAATCCAATGCCAAATATTCCTATAAATACAGGAACCCCTGAAAAGAAACCTAGAACTCCAACGCTGCCGCAAGCCTCTGTACCAAAGCGATCTCATTCGGAGCCCTGTTCCGGCACTCTGCCGGAGGGGGGGGGGAATCATCACCGAAGGCCATCTTCATCATCCCGGCGTTCTCCATGACGAGGAGGGAGTAGTTCACCCTCGGGGCTAAGGGTATGTACCAGTAGCTATGTGTTTGATCTCTCTCTCTCTCTCTCTCTCTCTCTCTCGTGTTCTTGATTTGGGACGATCTTGATGTACCACGAGCTTTGTTAATATAGTTGGATCATATGGTGTTTCTTCCCCCTCTATGTTCTTGTGATGAATTGAGTCTTTCCCTTTGAGGTTTCATTATTGTCGGATTGAATATTTTGGATTTGAGAACACTTGATGTATGTCTTGCATGTGGATACCCATGGTGACAATGGGGTATTCTATTGATTAACTTGATTTATGTTTTGGTAATCAACTTGTGGATTCCCGTGACCTTGGGGTAATCTAGGCATATGGGTTGGTACATGTTTTCATGTTCTTTTCTCCGATAGAAACTTTGGGGTACTCTTTTAAGTTCTTTGTGTGGATTGAATATTATGAATCTGAAGTTGTTTGATGCATATCGAATAATCAACTCACGTATACTTGTGGTGACATTGGAGTATCAAGGTGACATTAGGGTTGGTTGATGCGTATCATATGGTGTTATTTTAGTACGAACTCTAGGGCTGTTTGTTACACTTATAGGGATGGCTCAATAGATTGATCGGAAAGGATAACTTTGAGGTGGTTTCGTACCCTACAACAATTTCATCTTATGTTCTCCGCTAGATAAGAACTTTGGAGTGATTCTTTGTCGCACGTTGAGGGATTGTTATATGATTGAGTTATGCTAGCACTATTGAGAGATTGCACTAGGGAAAGTATGAACCCTAGGCCTTGTTTCTAAGCATTGCACTACCGTTTGTGCTTAATTTTTTTACTTGCTACCTTCCTGTTTTTATTATTTCAGATTACAAAAACCTATATCTACTATCCATACTACACTTGTATCGCCATCTCTTCGTCGAACTAGTGCACCTATACACTTTACCATTGTATTGGGTGTGTTGGTGTAGGAGATATGCCCTAGAGGCAATAATAAATGTTATTATTTATCCCCATGTTCGTAATTAAGTTTATATTCCGTGCTATAACTGCTATGGTTCTCGAGTCTACGATAACCACGAGGCTCGGAGGAAGACTCATATGCACGTGTAGAATAATAAACGGTAAAATGTATTCCTAGTCTGGCCTCTAAGACTAGCTCAAGTGTTGCATGATGGTTCTGTTTTCCTGATCATGGGCATGACTGTGCCGGCAACTTTGAGTGCACAATGTTAGTAGAACCTTGTGGTTGAATCGACCCGATTTGATGTTATGCTATGAGATACATTCGTCACAAGTTAATGGTTAATAACACAGAGAAAGTTTACGTTTGCATAATTCCTTAGACTATGAGAGTATCGAGTTTCTTCATGCTTGATTCATGAACTTTGGGGTTTGTTAAACATCATTCGTAACTGGGTGGCTATTACGGCGGCTTACGGGTTCATGGGAAAGTATGTCAAGTAACTTGATAGCTCAAGATTGGGATTTGCTCCTCCGACGATGGAGAGATATCTCTGAGCCCTCTCGGTGTTACGGTATCCACCATCGTCTGGTCAGACACAATGTGATTTGATCACAGGGATGCCGGAACACGGAAACGACAAAAGAGAACAAAACCGGTAACGAGGTAACTAGCATAGTGGACAAGTTGTTGATCCACGGGGATGCTGATAAATCTCACCTCGGGATTTTGTTACATATCGCAAAGCAACCGGAATAGCACACGGTAACTGGAGGTTCACTCGAATATTTATTCGTGTGGGTATAGGGGTCAATATGGGTGTCCACGGCTCCGATGTTGATCATTGATCGGAAAGAGTTCTGGTCATGTCTATGCTTCACCGAACCTATAGGGTCACACGCTTAAGGGTCATCTATCTACTGAATACTAGACAGGGAGCCTGAGAGAAAGTCACCGGAAAAGTTTCAGAGACAGCGGAAAAGTTACGGAGAGAGAACATCGGAATAGTTTCGGTAAGACTTAAAAGTTGTTTCAGGGTATACCATTGAGTCAAATTGGTTTCGGCACACGTCTGGAAATTCTTGGAGGGTGCCAGAATTGTTCTGGAAACTTCTGGGATTTTTCTGGGATAAAAACCGGAAATGTTCCGGAGCTGCCGGAACCGGTTTGGTTGCTTTTGGCAGATGAAAATCACTAATCCGGAATTGTTTCGGAACACGTCCAAAATCATTATAGTGGGTACTGGAATTATTCTAAGACCCATAGAAATATTTTTGGATTTAACGGTCGCAGAAAAATGTTTCCGTGAATAGCGAAAGTGCTTTTTGGGTGGCTTCTTGGAGAAGCCACCTTGAGGGCCTTTTCGTATTTTTCCCCTTGGCTTCTTGGAGAAGCCACCCTTGGGCTTGGCCTATAAATAGGGGTGGAGGGGGACTGCCTAAAGACACACTCTTTCTCACATACACATGCCATTGCAATGATCTGGCTTCTTCTCTCCCTCCCCGCGAAATAGTTTCGTAGCTGGGTTCCGGTGGGAACTAGTTCTGGACGGCGAAGCCCTGCCGGATAGATGACACCATATGTGTGCAACCCCGTAGAGAGGTCGTAGGTTCGATCTTTTTGCCGGAGGGGTTGTTCGAGAGTGCCTCCTGAAGGGCTGTCCGAGTGACCGTCCGAATTTCGAGTGTCCTCCCGAAGGGCTGTCTGAGTGACCGTCTGATTTTCGAGCATCCTCCCGAAGGGCTATCCATGACACCGTTCGACGGACTGTCCGACTGCCTCCCGGAGGGCTGTCCGAGGGGCAGACGAGGGAGAACATCCTCATGGTTGGGAGGTTGTAAAATCCTATCTGCTGGGATCTGCACCGCCGATCGTCATCGACTCTACTTCCGCTGCGCTACGAGTCGGTAACGAAAAGATCAAACCTTGTATGCAGTCTCCATAGTGGTCCTGGGCTGGTGCGTAGGTCGGAAATTTTTTGTTTTTTGCTGCATTCCCCTACAGTGGCATCAAGAGCCGTGCTATGCGTAGATGCCGGTTATGATCTAGAATACATAGAGATGTATGGGTGTTGCACAATATAATTTGTAGTAGATGAGCTCTCTTACTGAAAATTATTTGTGCGGGTAGCAGATGAAATCTGTTACCCGATGTTCTTGTTGCTTCCCTGGAATTTTCATATTTCTGATCTTGATAATAGCATGGTGGAGTTTCAAAGTTCTGGCAATCAGCGATCCTGATTGATCAATGAAGTGCTAACAGTTCGTTGAATTCCACCATAGTTAGAGAGAAAGATGAAATTTCGCAGACGAAAGGGCAATGCAGATATGATCTGCAAGGGGGTCATGCGTATGACGAAGTTCAATATGGGGCTCGAGATTTTATTATCTCGTGTTTCATACACCCCGCAAAGTTAATCTAGCGACTTGAATAATCATACTTGATGATGGACGTTGGTAGCTTCGGTTTGTTTCGAAACCTTAGAAGCCACGTAACATAAAATTTTGCATAAACTGATTAGAGGCATCTAACTTGGTTTTGCAGGATGTGCATGTGATGTGGTATAGTAGTTCTCACATTAATTTGATTATGTATGAGATGACTATACAATGTAAATTAACATGACCTGCGTGTCATGATTCGGCATGATGGCTGGAGCCATATGATTGTCACTTTAATGACCTGCATGTCAACCTTAAGTAATGCACTTATTTTATTAGCTATAGAGATAGCAATATTATCTGGTGCATCGACAAGGTGGTGGCAATCTTCGCAAAGGTGAACACCGACGCGAATGCCGAAGACGAAGAAATACAAGACTTCTCCGTCAGAAAGGGCTATACCATATCATACTATTGTGAATTGCCTGAGATGTTTATCCCTTTGATGCACCCTTCTTGATTGTGCGATAAGGGTGATCTCTCACTAAAAATATCAAGTAGTTAGTGTTCTCCCAAGTGTAGCACTATCACGGCACCTATCTCTTCGGGGTATCACATGGATGCATGGGTACGAACCATTAGAGAAGTGTGAGGCGGGTGAGTTGAAACCTCGCAGGGAGATCAATTGGTTGTCTTGACGTTCTGGCTTGATCGTCCTGAGCTCGGAACACGCCCATCGAAAGATGAACAAGAGTCACATAGAGATGTGATTGGCAAGTTGGCCTACCGATTGCAATTCTCGTCACTTGAGATGGATGCATCCTTGGCGTTGAATTGAAATATGGGTCTTGTATCACTCACAATCAATTATGAGAGATATTGATTTGAGTGGGAGCACACTGTAGAATTAACTTGTTTAATTCTCAGTGCAATTAATTATGGACATTATCTAAGTGAAAATTGCATAATGGTTATAGAATAATGGCTCGCGTTTCCACCTTCCCTATTAAAATTGAATAGCTGTTAAATATCTGGTTACAACTTTACGGTTGGTATCGTAATGTGAGGATTGTCCTCAAGAGTGCCGAGAAGGACTTTATCCTATCACATGCTTTCGGTATTCTCCCGCTAATGCTATGGATGATGTGACTCTCGTCCTTCGATCCAAAAGCTAGAATTCCGTTACGGTCAAGTGCAATATGTTTGCTTCCATGAGACCCGAACTTCAAAAGTTTGGGATAGCTATGTGATATTCATGGAACTGAAAATTAGTTTCAAATACAAACAAAGGCTAAAAGATATGAGATATCCAAAGCAATGTTTGTTTGCAAACTATTAGTAAAAGTTTTTACTATGCATTTGACTAATACGAGAGGGATCCAGAAGAACGCCTATCATATGATGAAGGTGAATAAAACAACAACTTAAAGAGAAAGGAAATGTCCAAAGGGTGTTAGTGTGACTTAGACACCTAGGAAGTCCGGGGCTAACACCACTCTTAAGTTGAGTGCTTCTTCTGAGAGTAGGAGAAATACTGAAAGTCAAACTGTTAGAAGTATAAAGGCAAAAAGAGAGAAGACTGGAATGTCCAGCTCATGTATGAAAGTCATACAAGCTATTGATGTATAGAAGGCTGGTCAAAGAAATAGTTCTTGGGAATTGTGATTAAATTGTTAGTCACTAATTCTTGGGTATTGTGAGTTGATCACAAAAGATACCCGCTCGATTGCATTCTGCTGCGACTCGATGCAAGAACTACTACGGCCTAACAGACTTGCCGAAGTGAGGTTTAAATATGCGCTGGTAACATAGTAAAAGTTGCTATACTCGGTACATTACCTATGTATTTATTTTCATAATTCATTTTAGAGTTTTTATACACTCTAGCCCATTGCATAAAGTATCTTGCAAGAAGGTTGTTCACAAGAGAACTTTTGATGTTCGGTGTTATGAATAACATAAGGGCCATGCTTCCATCATGGATGGGATGTATGTTATGAATATTGATAATAATATATTACCTCCGTATTTACTTTCATAATTCATTTTAGAGTTTTTACACACTCTAGCCCATTGCATAATGTTTGTTGCAAAAGGGTTGTTCATAAAAGAACAATTGTTGTTCAGTGTTATGAATAACATAAGGGCCATACTTCCATCAAGAATGGGATTTATGTTATGAATATTGATGGTAATATGATACATCCATAACACTGATGCTAAATGTCACAAGACTAAGAGAATACCACACATGTGTGGCACCGCATTTGGTCACATTGGAGAAACCCGCATGGAGAAATTCCATAATGATGGATTTTGAAGTCGTTTGATTATGAATCATCTGACACTTGCAACTTTCCTCCGAAAAGTGAAGTGACTGAAATACCGTTCACATGCCATAAGGAATGAGCAATGAACTTATTGGTGATCATACATTTTGATGTATGTAGTCCAATAAATGTTGTTGCTAGCAGTGGATTTATCTATCTTCATAAATGACTCAAGTAGATATATGGATATTTACTGGATGAGACGTAAGTCTGGATCTTTTGAAATCATTCATAAGGTTTTCAAAAATGAAGTAGAAATTATTGTAACAAGAAAATTATGTTTCTGCAAACTAGATTGCCAAAAGGAATATTTGAGTTACAAGTTTAGCGAATGTCTGATGAGTTGTGAAAAGAGTTTCATAACTTACACCTCACGGAGCACCACTGTGAGTGGAATATCCATGAAGATGTAATCAAACCATTTATGACATGGTAAGATCAAAGATGACATAAATCAATTTGCCATTATCCCTTTTAAAAGTAATGCTTTAGAGACTACGACTTTTACACTGAAAAGAGTGCCATCAGATCTGTTGAAATGACTCCATGGTATGGTACACCCAACCATGTTATGTCTTTTCTTAACATTTGGAATATGGGGCTTGTGTAAAATATTTACAAACCTATTCCAAATCAGACAAGTGCTACTTTGTAGGTTATCCCAAGTTATTGGGTATTCCACCACCACTGTACCGAGGCAAAAGGTTTTGCCACAAAGAACGGCATGCTTTTGAAGAAAATGGTTCTTGCAAAAAGGTGAGTGGGAGGACAGTGTGACTCGATGAGATAAGAGTATCTTCATCATCAGATCAAAGGAAAGAAACCTTGGAAGTAATTCTAGAGTTTCCTACTGCGACTGATACGGAAGCCTCTACATGAGATGTATGGACTTCGGTCGAACTTGCAACTGAACCATGTAGGCAAAACTCGTGCAAACCTCTCAGGTGCGCAAATGAGATATTGTTGTTAGACAACAGTATACCTATGATACACAAGGAAGCGTTGATGGGCCTTGACTCCGGAATTGGCTAAATGCCAATATAATCCGAGATAGTTTCCACATAAATGATTCAAGATTATATCTTAATAAACCCTTCGGAAGACTTAGAGTCTAACAAACATTAATGGAACTATAAACTGATGTGGATAAAATGTTTTATCCATAAAGCTCGACTTGTTGCAATAACAAATTCAAGGAGTTGACTATGATGAGATTGTCTCACCGTAGCGATGCTTAAAGTCAGATCGGGTTAAACTAGCAATTAATACATATTTCAATCATGAGATATGATACATGGATGCCAAAAGGATTTCCATGAAATGGAAATGCAACCTAGGACTTGCATGTGAAATAGTCCAAGGCATTTTGTCAATCCAGAGGATGCTAGTGAGTATGCAAACTTCAGAGTTCCAGCAATGGGCAGAAGAGAGCAAAATGGAGTTGGAATCTTCGTTTTTGATGAAATAGTCAAAAGAGTTTGATTTCATCAATGGATAACGAAGATGCTTGTGGTTTCAAGAAAGTAAGTGGGAGCATAATAATATTTCTAAAAACCTTGTGTGCTTGACACATTGTTGATTGGAAATAATATAAATTTCTTGACACAAATTAGGACTTCATTGAAAATTGTTTTCGATGAAGTGCTTAGGCTTGGTAGCCTCAGTATTAGGCATAATTGTCTATGAGATAAAATTGCCTGATAGAGCTAAAGCCAAAAATACATATTGACAAGATGCTAAAACAGTTTAGCATTAAAACGCCAAGGAGTGATTCTTGCCGAAGTCACATGGAAAGGGTTTTTGCAAGACTCGGTGTCCCAATACACTGATGAGCAAAATACATGATGGAGATTCCACACACTCTTGTGTTTGGATTAATCATGCATTCCATGGTATGTAAAACAACCAGATATGTCTGATACTCCCAAAGCTGTTGCAAGTATAGATACCAAAGTGATCAAAGTACTGATCATGGGACAATAGTGAAAAATGTCATTAACTACTAAAGTAGCACTGATGACATGTTTTATCGCAAGCAGAGATTATGAAGTGCTCGTTGTAAGTAATTACATCGATACAGTCTTCATCAATGCTCCATGCAATTTTCGATTTAAGTTAAGGGTATTGTGTAATACACAATATGGTGCACGGTAGTTGGAAATTGTTCCAAACAAGTTACTGTGGCGATTTCTATAACAAAGGCTAAGTATGTTGACGCTTTGGAAGCGACTAAGAAGATGTTGAATCATATAGTTCATTCATGAACTTAGTATGGTTCCAAGAAGGCTTTGGTCAATGGGACACTATTGTAGATAGTCGCTCCATAGCTCAGTCTGAGGAATCAAGGTTCGACCAGTGATTCACATATATACTAAGCCAAGTCCACACAAAATATGAATTTTGTGAAAACGTGAAAATGCGAGGATATGCAAAGATACACACGGAACTGAAGTTGTCAGATCCGTTGGACATCAGGCTATACCACAAGCGAAGCATATTTTACATCGGTATGCCATAGGTGTAAAGTGTTTTAGCATTGGCTAGATTATTGACTCTAGTGCAAGTGGGAGTCTGTAGGAGATATGCCCTAGAGGCAATAATAAATGTTATTATTTATCCCCATGTTCGTAATTAAGTTTATATTCCATGCTATAACTGCTATGGTTCTCGAGTCTACAATAACCACGAGGCTCGAAGGAAGACTCATATGCATGTGTGGAATAATAAACGGTAAAATGTATTCCTAGTCTAGCCTTTAAGACTAGCTCAAGTGTTGCATGATGGTTCTGTTTTCCTGATTATGGACATGACTGTGCCGGCAACTTTGAGGGCACAATGTTAGTAGAACCTTGTGGTTGAATCGACCCGATTTGATGTTATGCTATGAGATACATTCGTCACAAGTTAATGGTTAATAACACAGAGAAAGTTTACATTTGCATAATTCCTTAGACCATGAGAGTATCGAGTTTCTTCATGATTGATTCATGAACTTTGGGGTTTGTTAAACGTCATCCGTAACTGGGTGGCAATTACGGCGGCTTACGGGTTCATGGGAAAGTATGTCAAGTAACTTGATAGCTCAAGATTGGGATTTGCTCCTCCGACGATGGAGAGATATATCTGGGCCCTCTCGGTGTTACGGTATCCACCATCGTCTGGCCAGACACAATGTGATTTGATCACAGGGATGCCGGAACACGGAAACGAGAAAAGAGAACAAAACCGTTAACGAGGTAACTGGCATAGTGGACAAGTTGTTGATCCATGGGGATGCCGATAAATCTCACCTCGGGATTTTGTAACATATCGCAAAGCAACAGGAATAGCACACGGCAACTGGAGGTTCACTCGAATATTTATTCGTCTGCGTATAGGGGTCAATATGGGTGTCCACGGCTCTAATGTTGATCATTGATCGAAAAGAGTTCCGGTCATGTCTATGCTTCACCGAACCTATAGGGTGACACGTTTAAGGGTCATCTATCTGATGAATACTAGATAGGGAGTCTGAGAGAAAGTCACCGGAAAAGTTTCGAAGACAGCGGAAAAGTTCCGGAGAGAGAACTCCGGAATAGTTTTGGTAAAACTGAAAAGTTGTTTCAGGGTATACCATTGAGTCAAATTGGTTTCGGCACACATCTGGAAATTCTTGGAGGGTGCCAGAATTGTTCTGGAAACTTCTGGGATTTTTTCGGGATAAAAACCGGAAATGTTCCGGAGCTGCCGGAACCGGTTTGGTTGCTTTTCGCAGATGAAAATCACTAATCCGGAATTGTTTCGGAAAACATCCAAAATCATTTTAGTGGGTATTGGAATTATTCTAAGACCCACAAAATATTTTTGGATTTAACGGTCGCGGAAAAATGTTTCCATGAATAGTGAAAGTGCTTTTTGGGTGGCTTCTTGGAGAAGCCACCTTGAGGGCCTTTTGGTATTTTCCCCCTTGGCTTCTTGGAGAAGCCACCCTTGGGCTTGGCCTATAAATAGGGGTGGAGGGGGATGCCTAAAGACTCACTCTTTCTCACATACACATGCCATTGCAATGATCTGGCTTCTTCTCTCCCTCCCCGCGAAATATCAGATATGGCCCGTTAACACTGCACTGTATTTTTGGCCCATTTATGGCCCGGTTTGTATTACGGCCAGTGAAAGGCCCGTTGAATTGTTTGACCCAGTTCGGCCCGATGATTGTTTCGGCCTGTTAGCGGCCCTTTGCGCAATTGGGCCCTTTTCAGCCTGATTTAACTTTTTGCCATTTAACGACCCGTGCGGCATTTGGGCCCATTTCAAGTGCAAGTGACTTTCGGCCTCTTAACGGCCCGTGCAGCATTTGGGCCCATTTCTGGTACAAGTTACTTTCGGCCTCGTAACGGCCCATGCAGCATTTGGGCCCATTTCTGGTTCAAGTGACTTTCGGCCTCTTAACGGCCCGTGCAGCATTGGGGCCCATTTCTGGTACTAGTGACTTTCGATCTCTTAACGGCCCGTGGTCTTCGTGGATAAATTTTAGCCCACTATGACTATCAGCCTGTTAAAGGCCCATGAAAGAATTGGGCTTAATTATGGCCCGCTTTGCATCCGGGCTGCTTACAGCCCATCATGTTATTGGGCCAAACATGGCCCGAGATAAGTTTTGGCCTGTGAATGGCCCATCGTATAATTGGGCCTATCATGGGCCGAGGTATATTTAGGCCTGCTATCGGCCCATGAACTGTTCGTCACAATTCAGGCCAGGTCTAATTTACAGCCTGTTAAACGCCCATGGTATTTTCTGGTCCAACTAAGGCCCGTGGTTTACTCAGCTTGTTAATGGCCCTAAACTACTTAGGCCAGGTTTACGCTCAGGCCTGTTAATGGCCCGAGATGATTGTGGGCCATGTTTCGACCCATATATAAAGTTGCGGGCCAGCCCGTTTGCGTAGTCTAATTTTTTAATATATAGCACTGACGGCCAATAACGTTTTGGCCCATTGATCTCCGTCAAAGCTCCTAGCGACGATAGCATATATAGTAAATAAATTACAGGATAGTGACTAAGAATAAACCTAGACTATACAATAATGAAATAACGGGATATTACATCCACTGGGCATCAAAGTTCGCCACCAGTGATAATAAAGCGCAACCAGACAGCGGATTACATACACTGGTGTAAGGACCGGAGTATATCAACCAGAGGGGGAGTGAATGGGAGATTCAAAATTTCTTTCGAAATGTTGAATACTCTCAACACAGCACAGCGGATAGTAAACTAAGCAGTTTCAGTTCTACGAAGGAAAACTATTTCTGAAGCAAAACTAGTTCCGAAAGATAACTAGTTCGGAAACAAAACTGTTCCTGAAACAAAAGTGTTCCCGAAACACAACAGAGCAGTTTTAGTTCTACGAATCAAAACTACTATAGAAACAAAACTATTGACATAGATAGAATTGCACGCATGAAACAAATTCACACTCGAAACAGATACAAAACATGCACACTACTGCGAAATGTTCATCAGAGCAAGACTTAGCATAAAGACTAAGTAGCACCATATGAAAACCAGATGAACATATAGACAAACAACCTAAAGTACTGTGAAAGCAAGTATGCAACACAATATAGTCACGGTACTGAAAGGAATGCTTGAAAGATAAAGAATCGCAGTACACAGATAGATATCTATTGATAGCAAAGAGCACCGAAAATAAACTACTGAAATAAATGCAGTAGGATAGAAATGACCAGTGGTGCTCGATGGCGACAGATGATTTGGTAGACCAGTTCACTCTTCTACAAAAGAGATACATCTGGTTGGAGGAACTTGTGCTTCAACACAGGAGATAAACTCTCTCCATCCTATTCTCCTCAACGTGAAGTTCCTTGAACTTCAGTTGATTTCACTCGTGGTAGATTCTTGTCGGCGATCTCCAAACCTTCGACAGACTTCTTCGCGAACCACAACGACTCTTGGTTGCTGAAGACTTTGCTCGGTGAAGACAACAACTCTTCAACACTCGAGCTGACACCTATCCGTCTAGAGAGTATGCAGCTCTCAAGAGTAATAGGTAGAAGAACTCTCAACTTAGATCTACTATGATGCTCAACCACTATCTAAGTTTTGGCTCTTGATTTTCTCTCAGTGGATTTTAAACTCAAATCTGTCGGAGAGGGGTGCTCAATCAATCTTCTCAGAATCTCAAGTGGAGCAGCCAACGGGCAACGTTGGAGTGGGGTGGCTATTTATAGCCGCAGCCTTCTTAGATGGGAAATGACCATTGAGGACACGCGGTCCAGCCAATGGCCAACCGACACGTTTCCAACGGTCAGATTTTGAGCACAATGGTAACATTACTTGAGGAACAAGTAATGCTAACTCCTCGGTCCGAAAGATATCTCCTGCAGCTCCGAAGAACAACGTCTTCTGCTGACAGGTAATCATTCGGAACACAAAGAAATTTCTCTCAATCTTTCATAGGTTTTGGCTAAGCATCACAACAGAGAAAAGTCTCGAATACTTATACCCCTCTTAATAGTATGGTGGTCCTATGACTCAAATAAGAGAAAGAAGAACAACGAAACAAATGCTACGTCCTCGCTTCGTCTTCAATCTTCTCGACTGCAGTCATTCTTCTTCGGACACACCGAATGAAAATTGCTTTGCGTCAGCAATTCTTTCAGGACCATCTCCGGCACGCAATCTTTTCAGTATGCTTTCTTCTCAAAACATATCCTTCTCTTCTCTGCAATGTTGATGTTTCTCGGTGAAGTTCTTCGAACTTCGTGAAAGAATATAGCATTCTTCTTGATAACAAACTCTTCGAGACATGTCAATCTTTTTTGCAGCGCAGATAACTTTCGAGGAAGTTTATAGCAAACTTCTCGGAAGTGGCAATCTTCTCGATAATAAGCTTCTTGAAACATATCAATCTTCTCTGCTGCAATCTTCTCGGAAGATTATAGCAATCTTTTCTGTAGCAGTCTCTTCGGGAGATTATAGCAATCTCTTCAGCAGCAATCCTTTCAGGATATTATAGCAATCTCTTCCATAGCAATCCTTTCGAAAGATTACAGCAATCTCCTCATTAGCAAACCTTTCGGTAGCATACCTTTTGGAAGCAAACCTTTGGGTAGCATACCTTTCGGAAGCAAACCTTTCGGTAGCATACCTTTCAGTAGCAAACCTTTCGGTAGCAAACCTTTCGGTAGCATACCTTTCGGAAGCAAACCTTTCGGTAGCATACCTTTCGGAAGCAAACCTTTCAGTAGCAAACCTTTCGCTAGGAAACCTTTCGGCAGATTATAGCAATCTTCTCGATACTCCAGGGACTATTTCTCTGTGTGTGCACTAGCAAACAAATTAGTCCCTCACTGTTTCTGACAACAATCTCCAAAACACAAGGGGCAAGGAATTGCACCAACAATCTCCCCCTTTTTGGACGATTGTTGACAAAACAGATAAACATCGAAGAGTAGATAGATATGTAACCAGAAATGTGCGAAATGTAAATTCGATAATATCTCGAAGATAAATATACCCCCCCTAAATGTATGCAGCGTATGAAAGATTAACCTTTTGGATAAACCTGCATATATTAGAATAACCTTGGTGGAGAGATATTTCACATCTTCGAGAATAAATGTATTGCACCGAAGGATAATGTCCGAGATATAATAGAGTGCATCCATACGTGAACTCTGGTAATAATTCCACCCGCAAAAATAAATTCTTGAGAGGAATGAAGTATGGCAGGGGTTATTATCATTCGAGAACTAGAAAGAGTTCACAAAAGTTATACAACACGATAAGAATCAAATGAAGGAAGTGTTGTAAACTCGAAAAGCAACCCAACAAAGACCAACAAATCTATCAGTCGATGTCTTCTCCCCCTTTTTGTCAACAAGCGTCAAAAAGGTGAAAAAGAACATGAGACATTACACGCCTGAAGGAAAAATGAACCGTCACCCGAAAAAGGTCCAGACTCGCTTGGCGAAGAAGTTTCCGCCTCAGAGGTGACAACATTATCTTCAGCTGCATCTTCTTCTACTTCTTTATCAGAACGCTGCGGCACAACTGGGGTTGCTGGAGCATTTTCATCTTTCTTCTGAGGAACTCTTTCAGCAGATAACGGAACACTATTCTCCTCAGATAAAAATTTAAGCGATGTAGCCTCAAACTCAGTGATAACATTGTTCAGATTAATCCTCAGCGGATCTGTCAAAGGAAATCTGGCTGCAAACTTAGGAGTGTTGCACTCTCGAAGATCTTCAATAGTCAGCGGGTGTAACACCCCGATTTTTGGCCCTTTCTTTTTCTCTTGGATTTCTTCGAATTTTCATTTGGATTTCTTTTTTTCCGTGGCTATGTGGTCTTGAAACCAAGGAAAATCTTCTCTCCTGCCACTTCCTAGTGTCTTGTCATTCTCAAATCTATCCCAAGGCCATGTCATTTCCATCTTAGCCCAATCCCAATATTTATTTCTTGGGAATATTCCTTTTTCTATTAAAGGAATAACCCTGTTTGCCCTAGGTTGTGAAGCAACCTATATTTCTACCATTCCAAAAATTCCCACAAAATTCTCATAAATTATTTGGATCATATCTTCCACAAATATGACAAGACCCATCCCTGCCTAGTTCAAAAATAATTCAGGAATATTCATTTTCCATTCTGTCCAGAATGGCACTTTGTGAAGGAAGTGCCATTTATATTTTCTTGATTGACCCCAAAAATTTTGGGCACTCTTTCACATCCAAATAATTGCCACAAACCAAAATTAAACTTTATTTTCCTAGTAAATCTTCCTCAGAAAATTTCCAAAGTTTCTGTCCAGAGAGAAGCTTTGTGAAGGAAGTACTAGCTCGGCTTATCGAAATGAGTTGAAATTTTGGTAGATCGTTTATATGGGAAAATCATTGCTCTCCACCAAATTTCATATCCATCCAACTATCTATGTGAGCACACCTTCAAATCTTGGCTTCTGGTCACAATTTCAGTTTGTGAAGCAACTATATTTTTTATTGCTTCAAAAATTCTGAAATTAATCCAGGACCTAAATATCCGTAAGTAATGTGAGCATGCCAAAACTCACATTATTTTGCCAAGCCATTTGCTCCACAAAACTCCCCCAAGTTTCTCTCCAGTGTGGATCATTGTGAAGGAAGTACCATTTATACTTATCCAAATGGGATGAAATTTTTATGGCACCTTCATATGCTCAAATCATCATCCTACACCAATTTTCAGCCCAAGACAAGTATCCATGTGAGTGCTACTTCCTGATCTTGTTTCTGGACCAGATTTTGCAGTTGCAAAGCAACTAGGTCAAATATTGGTCCAAATCCCCTCAAATTTCACAGTATTGTATTTCTTACTATCCTAAACCTGTGTGACATCTTATTTTACCATTTAACCATACCATTTTACCACAGCTATTGGTCAAAGTTTGCTACGGAAAACTTTAGCTGAACCTTCCCATCAACCCAAAGCGCTTTTAGTCGATCCATCAACTCTGGTCGGACCCAGCTAGGAAGGACAACATGCTAGACACCAACTACCCAGCATGCGAGCCCTCCTATCGCCATTGCACGCGGTGACCAGGTACAGAGCGCGTGCTCTGCAGGCCAACAACGCGTTCTGGCACCCGGACCCGCTCTGCCGCCGCCCGAGCGCCCTCCATGCGCCACCTCCGCTCGCCGAAGCGCCCTCCCCTGCTCGCTTGCCTCCCCGGACCGCCCTCCCCCGCTAGAAGCTCGCCGGACCGATCCAAACCCGAGAGCACGCGAGGACAGTGAACCGCGTGGGGCTGCTCGCGCGTGCTCTGCTCCTCTGCCTCCCCGCGTTGCTGCCCCACCTCTCAGCCCCTCTCCCATCGCCATCCACGCCTGCCCGCGCGCGCACGCGTACGCAGTCGCGCCAGAGGCATCGACCGCGCGTCCGCGGCGGCTTCCGGCGAAGGCATCCGGCCGCGGCTATTTAAGCCTCCCCGAGACCCATCGAGCTCTCCAACCTCCTCTCCTCCATCCTATAATCCTCCCCGACCAGTTGTTTGAGCTCGAGGACCTCTATTCCCTCCGCATTGCCACCATGGCTGCCGTCGGCCTCGCCTTAAATTCGAGTTGCCCCCGCCTTCCCTCCTCTCCTAGCCACCACCAGAGAAACCCCTGGCCATGGCGGAGCTCCCCCGCCTTTCACCCTCTTCTCTGGCGCCCCGTAGGTGCCGCGCCCAACTTTGGCCGACGGCCTCGCCGCAGTCCTCGAAGCTCTTCCCGCTCCGGCCCTCCTTGGCATGCGTGCGGTGCAGGGATGGATGCGGCTCCTTGTCCTGAGCATCCCGGTGGCCGGACCTCGGCCGGAGATGGCCGGAGTCGCCCGGGAGAGCGCCGGTGCCGGCGGCCTCTCTCTTCTCTGTGAGCGAGCGTGGGTGGAAGTAGAAGGAGCGAGGTGGAGAGAGAGAGTCAACGCGGGCCCCGCCGGTAAGTGACTCATGGACCGGGCCCAGGAGAGTAAGTGGGGACGTATTCGGCAAAATACGCTTTCCTATTCGGAAAACGTACTTTGCTGTCTATTCAGAGAAGAATACGCTTTCACTGTTTGAAGACGTATTTTCTAAAATACGCTTTCTCTTTTTCAGCCGCCGACCGAAACTAGTAAATAGCAGACGTTCGTCCGTTAAGGCCAGAAAAGAACAGATATTTATTCTTTTTCTGCCTAACGAACGAACGGCCGTATCTCGGCAACCGTAACCCCGATTCTGGTGATTCCAAAGCCCACGATCTCAGTTCGTCGAGCCCGTTCCGATGGTACCATTTTCATGAGGTTGCCACACTGTGAAATGACCATTTTGGCCCTGCCCTCTATTCAGCTCTGCCGAGAGGGAAACTTTTTCGGCGATTCTTTCCGCGAGTTCATCGCACCTCTCCCTGGTGTATCCTTCATCCCCAGGCAAGCCACAACAGCCACTTGCATGATGGCATTGCAGTAGCCATGGTTTCCACTTAAATATTTAAATGATTATTTGCTCATTTAATTATTTTGTGAATAATATATGCTTGTGAATCCATGCTCGTTCTTATGCCTTGTTCATTTGCATCTAGTAAGCTAAATGATTATTTGCTAGTGTTATTTTTATCATGTTAGTTCTTAGATTTATTTTCCGATGCTAGCGATAACGATATGCTCATTTGAATAGTTAGGGTTTGTTATGAAAATACTTGTGATAGTCATGATCGTCATTATGCCATGATCATTTGCATCTCGTAGCATAAATGATTTATCTTTGTTGATACTATGTTGTTAAAAGGTTATGTTACCCATCCATGGTTGCACTGATATCATGCTCATATGCATTGTCATATTATTTTACTGTGACTCAGCTCATCACCATTCAAGTTGAGCCAGACATTAATCGAACTTGAACAAATCTGTTGGCTGAGTCATGGTGCCACCGAATCGAGCTAACCAGTGCAGCCACACTTGCCTTATGGGAGGCCCTAATGCGGTCTATTGTCATGCCTCTCGCCGGTGCCTCATACTAGGGAAGGTTATGTGCGCGCGCTACCGTGATCAGGTAGGCGGCCATAAGCCTTGTGTACCCAGTTTTGGTATTGAGCTCAGGTCCCCGTTTGGGATAGTTTTGTTTGGCCACGACGGTGGCAGCCACAGAGGTGGCGGATGTCACATGTTGACATGAGGGTCACCTAGGACATAGCCCAAAGGGGAGTTTGTCGGAGTTGCCGGGAGAGTGTCATGCAATAGACTGGTTTTGTCGGAACGTCGTTGGTCCTCCCGAATGGGAGCACGAGGCCATGAGTTCCGTAGTGTGGGTACAGTGTACTAACCTCTGCAAAGTGTATAATCTATCGATAGCCGCGTCCTCGGTCATGGACACAGTTCGTAGTAGGTCACACTATGAGTCAACAGTAATAATAATCTGAATAATAAACAACCCCGGTTCTATGAGAAAAGAAGTTGGTTGATCTTTATGTGATCATAAGAGGATCACGATGATATCGTGGATACCGATGTTGATTGATTATGAGGTGATCGAGTGATGATCACGATGGTAAGTTTGTGACTACAAAATAACCTCTGAACAGAGTAAGTTGGTCCATGAGACCTTAAACGTCGACCCCCTTGCATGCTAGTGCTAGTATCATCATGTTCATATCATGAATTATATGTTGTTGCCATGCTCATGTTGTTGCCATGCTCATGTTGTTCTAGTAGTATCATGTTCATCTTTGATGATTAACCTGTAAATGCCATGATGTTGTATGTCTTGATTGCTTTGGTTGCTGTGAGCTTGCGAGTACATTCAAAGTACTCACCTGGCGTGTCATGCCAGATTGCAGGTGATGCCGTGTTTGCTTGTCGAGGATCTCAAGGTTGCGCTCTAGGATACGTCCCAGCCAGAGTCCCTGTGGAGTGGAGTCCATCACCGTTGTCGCTGTTCCGCTGCTAGGAGTTATTCTGTTTCGAGTTGTCTCGCTGCTAGCATAGAGCTATCTGAGCGGGCATAGTATCGTCGTGCCTTTGTAACCTTCATGACTTCTGAACCTTTGTACCCGTTATATTCGTAATAAAGAGCTGATTTGTTCTATGCCAAGCAGTGCCGTATTCCAGAAGACTTGATCTCTGGGCTGGAATACGGGGTGTTCCGGTCTCTCTGAGCCGGGGTGCCACAGCGGGGCATCCATGAAGTCATTTGTTTTGAAGAGACTAGCCATGTTGATTTTCTTCTTAAAAAGGAATTTCCTCAGCAATTTCCTCAACGGGGCATCCATGAAATCATCTGAATTTTGCGTGTATTGTTGTGGGGAATATTCAGCTCATGCGCAAGACGCTCTTTTTCTTTTCGATCATTATCAATGTGCTTCAGCAGGAGTTGTTGGGTTCTAAGACTGATCTCTGGAGTCTGGATGTATTATCTCTGAAAACTTTGCCTTTTGTAATCTTTCAACATCAGCAGAGTGTCTCTAACATGATGGATAAATTTCTCTGGAGCATCTTGAGCAAGATATTCTTTCCTTGTGCATCAATTGATAATCTTCTTCTCAGCTTCATTTTCTTCGGCAAAATCAACAAACTGATGCATGAATACATCTTTGTTATTGAAGACATAGCCAAGATATAGGCCATTGAGAGTGTTGCGCAATACACCATGAATTGCTCCTGAATCATATGCTCCTGGCAGAGGACTTGTAGTATGACACAGAATATAACGGAAGGTTTGAAAGTTGAACTTCAGATATTTTGTCCAAGGAAAAACCATACGAAATATAATCTCCAATCTTATCTGAATCCATCAGGAGGTGAAACTATTCATCAAAAATCTCATCGATAAAATGCACACGAGTTTCAAAGTTGTTGCTTTCAATCCGAGGGAAATGAAGACACTCGAGAAATTCTTTAGCGCTGCCCTTCATGACATTGTGCTCTGTTATCCATTCGAGATCCCATGTTTTTGATATCTTGTTTGTCACCCGACACATATAGTGTGGCATAATACTAGAGAATATATTCTCAGTTCCATGGGTGCTTGAATGAGAAAACCTTCGTAAGCTGAAAATCTTCAATGTCCTGAAGGATTTGCGTTAAGCATTCCAATATTCTCATCAGTGGTAAATCAAGATATTCATGATTAAATATCTGATTACTTTTCAACTGCGAGCATTTTCTTTCAGCTGCGAGCCAACATTTGTTTCAGCATTTGTTTCTGATGGACCAGCATTTGTTTTAGAATTTGAAGTACTTGGACAATCAATATCCATGGCAACATTTTCCGTGAGGGGCACATCAGCTTTTTCAAGATTTTCATTCTCAAGCTCATTTCTATTTGACGAGGCACAAGGGCCTTTTCTTTCTTTGATTCATTGTTTTGAAGCACTTGAGCCTTCTTTTCCTTCTCTGATTCTACCTTCTCGAAGAATAACTCTGGAAGGAGAATTTCAATGCCTCTCATTCTTTTCAGAAGATTGTTTCGATGCTTGAGGATCTGAAACATTTGCATTTTCCACACTTCCTTCTCCCTGAGCATTGGGCTCATTTCTTTCGGCTTATAGCTTATTTTTCATCAAAAGCATTTTCTTCTGCCCAACTTTGTTTTGATGCGATTTCTTTCGGCATCCAGATTTCTCTTCATCAGAAGCATTTTCTTCATCACAGCTTTCTTTTCGATGGGATTTCTTTTGGCAGCCAGATTTCTTTTCGGTGCCACACATCTTCTTCTGTAGACTGCCATTCTTCATCAAACTGAGCTTTTGATACAACTCCCATGCCCATAACAGTCTTTTCACCCATTTCTGTCTGACCAGCAGGCTTAGCAGAATCTTCAACATAATCCATTAACCTATGAAAGAGAATAGATGCGAGGGAAAATATAGACAGGGCCATGAGTACGAACAGATAAAGTTTTTGATGAAAATCATTTTTGGAGAAGAATTGATCAACACTTTGAGAATTATCTCGAATGAGAAATATCTTCGAAAAATTTCATGCTAGTAAGTTCCGAAAGAAATCTACTAAGCTGAAATCCATCTAATTTTCATCAGAGAGAAAACACAAAGTTTAGATCCATTAGGATGAGCACAAGGAAAAACTACAAACTGTGCACGGTAAAAAGTATAAGCTCTTGAAGATCTACTGGGATAGTTGAATCAGAAGATAATTGCGTTAGGTTGAACTCATTGTCGGGGTAGCGACCATCTATGGGGCCATGCAGCCCCTTTGTGGTTCGGCGGGGGAAGATCGATGTGCACAAAGAGCATGAACAATGGAACGCGAGGGATTTTACCCAGGTTCAGGCCACTGAGAAATGTAAAACCCTACTCCTGCCTTTGGTGTATTAGTGGTAAGGAAGCACAGTACAAGGAGCTCTTTTCCCCGGCAAGGCGTGGAGAGAGCAGCTACACGAGAGGTGCTTGTGTTTGGAAAGGGGTCCGAATCCTCTAAACTATTGCCTTGGCCCTCCTTTTATAGCTTAAGGGGTTACCATAGTGGCAAAATAGTAATTACATCGTGACTAGATAGCAAACAGTGCTATCATACCTAACTCTGCCAGTTTAGGACAAAGGCATTAAATGCGCCGTTAGGTGTCATGCGGAGAGGTAGTCCCGGCAAGGCTTCTGCACCGCTTGCCTAGCTACCTCGTATTATCCTGACACGCCTCCTGGACGGGTGTCTTTAGAAGCAAATCTTGTCCCAGTGTGCCGACACGTGTCCGACAAGTCACACCAACCAGCCTGCGCGGTCGACAGCTCACTTGTCAGCGAACACCTGTGCAGCGAGGTGGAGCGCCGGAGGGCTGGTATAGGCTTGCCGGCACGGAGCTTGCCAGGTCCTCACCTTGCCAGTTTAGTCTTGCCGGCAAGGAACGTCTTCATCTTTGGTACTAGTTGAATGTCGTGCCTTGAGCTTCTTTCTGGTAGCTTCTTTGGCGGGACTCTGAATCTTGGTCTTGGCAGTTCCCGGCAAGGCCTTGGCCGGCAAGGAGGCTGCCACTGTCAGTGCATAAGTCAGGGTATAAAATACCCATGTTTTATACACCGACAGGAGCCCCCGGACCTGGGCCGTACGCGCGTCCGAAGCGTCGTTGGGCTAGCCCCAAACAATGCACAGACACGCGGCGGGAACTGCCGTTGGTTCGAATCAACGGGCGTTTAGCCACGCATGGCAAGAGACAACTGCCCCGTCTGCCTTTATTTCTCCTTTTTCTACGCTCCTCCATCATGCGCGTCTGCACACATGCAGGGCAGCGGATTGGTGGAGAAGGGTGGTCGTCAGAGTGGTGTGCCTGGTAATGGGCGCAGAACGCGGGATTGGCGAACTTGGACGGTCGCTGGAGTAATGCGTCCGTCCGAGAGTGCAGAGCGTAGGATTGGGGAGGCTGGGCGGCCGCCTGAAGATGGTGAAGAGCCAGCCCCCGCGCTCTCCTTATAAAGAGGAGGGCCGCGGGGATGCGACGCTCATCCACTTCTTCCATCCCATCCTTTCCGCAGTCGCCATCTCCATCTTCTTCTCCTTCCTTCCCCCCGCTTCTGCGATCGCCATGGCGAGGGGGAGAGGGCGAGCTCGTGGATCTGCCGCTGCTACGAGGGCCTCTCTTCGAGATCATGCCGGTGCTTCAGCTACGGCCGCGGAGGCTGCCCCCAGCGCTCAGGGAGGAACCGCGGGTCGTGGTCGTGGGAGACGCGGCGCCCGGGGTCGAAGTGGCCGTGGCGGTGCGCTCGCTACTCCGTCCCCGGCCATCCAGCCCCCGGCAGAAGGCCATACGGAGGACACGGCGCGCGAGTTTGTCGTGGGGCTGCGCGACCGGCCACGGAGCCGACTGCGGCTTCCCCGTCCCTTCGCCAGGGAGATGGAGGGCGTCGCCTTGCGTGGCTTGTGGTTGCGCGTTGACGGTTGCTGCAACGGCTCGGTCTGGGTGGCCGTCGAGACTTCTGCCAACAGCATCTTGTACTTCACGCGTGGGTGGAAGTCCTTCGTCCGTGCTCGCTGCCTGGGGCAGGGGCATCTCCTCTACTTCAGGTTGGACGGACCCGACACGCTCGTCGTGAAGCACTTCGGGGCTTCAGGCGCTCGCCTGGAGTGCTGCGCGGAAAGCTCGAGCGACTCCGACACTACTTCCTCCAGTGAGACTGAGGATGACGATGATGACGGCGGCGCTCCAGGCATGAAGGTCGAGGACGACGGCTCCGACTCCTTCCTCTCGTATTGATCGCCGGCAGCACCATCATCTGGTCTTCCGGCGACGCGCCATCCTAGGTGCCCCTTTTGCCCTCGCGTTGCTCTTGAGATAAACCCTGGCAAAGGGCCAAAGAAAATGTAATCGAGCTCTTTCTTAATGAAAATCTCCTTGTTGTCGGGTTTAGACAAACGCATGCTGTTTCCCTCGTTTTATTTTGCCTCTGAACGATTGTATCCCTACGCTGTTCGGAATCTTGCCGGTGCGCACGCTTGCCGTGAGCGCTTTGAGGAACGGGTCCTTAGCAGCCTGCTGGAAATGCCGCCACCGGCAAGCTTGCCGGAGCGTGTACTTGCCGCGAGCGCTTTGAGGAACGGGTCCTTAGCAGCCTGCCGGAAGTACCGAGGCCGGCAAGTTTTGCTTAACCGTTTTCACTGCAGCTACTTAAATTGTCGAGCGGACTCGAAACAAAATAAGAGCGCGAATGATTGCGACAAGGTTCCTTCGCGTGCAGGTTTCTCATACAAAGTGCAAAATCGTTCAAGGGAGAACTCGAGTGTAATTTAAGGAAATTTTTTCAAAGTTTTGCAACTTAGCTTTTTCTTGCGTCGTTTCTCTTGCTGCCTGAAATGATCACTTGAACGTCATTAAAAATGGTACCCATCTCCACTCCCCCCGGGAAACTTGCGCGCGAGGGATCCTTCTTATCCTTTTAAGAAAAGGAAAGAAGAGAAAAGAGCGGTTGAGGAACCTTGACGGTCCGCTAGCCATTTTATACAAACTAAAGTGTAAATCACAACATCACATGCATGGACATGTAAATGAATATGTACGAGGAGTTGCGAAACACTTAGCTTTGTTATGCACAGGGTCTGCGCCTGGCTTTGTACAAAGGGTTAGATGTCTTGCCGATAAGGCTTGTACAAAAGAGGTTGCCGGGAGATGTCCCGGCAACTGCGCCTCACGGGTAGAACTTGCGAAGATGCTCGATATTCCATGAGTTCTGCACTGGGGTGCCATCTTCGGTCTCCACCTGGACTACGCCAGGCCTGGTGACTCGTACTACCCGGTAAGGGCCTTCCCACTTTGGCGTCAACTTGTTTGATCCTCTGGCAGACTGAGCGCGCCGAAGAACAAGGTCGCCTTCCTCAAGGCTTCGGGCGTGCACTTTGCGGATATGGTAGCGGCGCAAGGCTTGCTGGTAGCGTGCAGCTCGCACAGCCGCCCGAAGACGATCTTCCTCAAGGAGCAATGCGTTGTCTTGCCGAAGCTGCTCTTGCTCAGGTTCATCGTAAGCGAGCACTCGAGGTGATCCGTATATGAGTTCCGTGGGGAGCACCGCTTTTGCACCATAGATTAGGGAGAAGGGTGTCTGGCCGGTAGCTCGATTTGGTGTCGTCCTGAGTGACCAAAGAACCGCCAGCAACTCATCAACCCAGCGCTTTCCGCACTTGCGCAGCTTGTCGAAAGTTCTTGTCTTGAGACCACGCAGCACTTCAGCATTCATCCTTTCCGCTTGGCCGTTACTTCTCGGGTGAGCGACGGACGCAAAACAGATTTTGCTGCCAAGGTCTTGGATATATTGCATGAAGGTGCGGCTCGTGAATTGCGTGCCGTTGTCGGTGATGATCCTGTTAGGAACCCCGAAACGGCAAACTAATCCTTTAAAGAACTTGACGGCTGATTGCGCTGTCACCTTTCTCACTGGCTCCACTTCAGGCCACTTTGTGAACTTGTCGATGGCGACATACAAGAACTCAAAGCCCCCGGCAGCACGGGGGAAGGGGCCCAAGATATCGAGCCCCCAGACCGAAAAGGGCCAGGAGAGAGGGATCGTTTGGAGAGCTTGGGCTGGTTGATGTATATTCTTTGAATGGAACTGGCATGCTTCACATCTGGTTACTAGCGCAGTTGCATCCTGGAGGGCAGTGGGCCAATAGAAGCCTTGCCGAAAAGCTTTGCCGGTGAGTGCTCTTAATCCTATGTGAGAGCCACATATGCCTCCATGTATCTCTGCCAATAGCTCTAGTCCGTCTTCCCGGTAGATACACTTGAATTTCACACCGTTTGGTCGTTTCCTGTACAGGATGTTATCCACAAACTGATACATACTTGACCGACGGGCTACTTTCTCCACTTCTCCTTGCCCATCAGGAAGCTCTCCTGTTTGATGGAAACGAACTATCTGCTGTGCCCACATCAGAGCCTGTGGCTCGACGACAAGGACTAAAGGCATCTCTTTGGCTATGGGAGCGCTTGCTTCTACGGCAAGAACCTGAGGTTCTACGCTCAGCGGCTGCTCACCGGCAACCGTGTCGTTGTTCCCGGCAACATCCATGCCGGTGGCTTCCGGGAGCTCTGCCGGGAAATATTTGCCGGTACTTAACTTTCTTCTCTTGCTGGCCTGCGTCGATGGGGCGACCGTTGGTTGATTCAAATGGAGCACAAAAGTCCCCGGTTCCACGGGAAGCTTCTGAGCGGCACACTTTGACAGGCCATCAGCAACACTGTTTTCCTCACAAGGGATGTGCTCTGTTTGCAACCCGTCAAAGTGTTCTTCCAATTTCCTCACTTCTTCCACATACGCCTCCATTAACGGGCTCTGATAATCTTTATTCACTTGCTTTACAACAAGCTGCGAGTCACCGCAGATGATCAATTTTTTGATTCCAAGGTCTACCGCGATCCTGAGACCGGCAAGGACTCCTTCGTACTCAGTAGTGTTGTTCGTAGCTTGCTCCCCGGGGAAGTGCATTTGGACCACGTACTTGAGGTGCTCGCTGGTGGGTGCGATAAGTAGCACTCCGGCACCGGCGCCTTGCAGCGAGAAGGCACCATCAAAGTACATAATCCATTCTTTTGCTTTTTCCTTGCCGGGCAGAGCTATTTCTTGAATCTCTTCGTCCTGTGTTGGTGTCCATTCAGCAATGAACTCTGCCAAGGCTCTGCTCTGTATTGTTGAAGTGCTTTCAAACTTGAGTGCAAAGCTTGACAATTCCAACGCCCACTCCACTATCCTGCCGGTTGCCTCTAGATTTCTCAAGATGCGTTGCAACGGAAAGCGAGTGATGACGGTAATCTCGTGTGCTTGGAAGTAGTGGCGCAGCTTTCTTGAGGCCATAAGAAGGCCGAAAAGCAATTTCTGCACCCCCAAATATCTTGACCTAGCCCCCTGCAGAAGGGAACTAACAAAATAAATAGGCCGCTGCACCACTTTCTTCTTTGGCACCACTAGCTGATGAGCTTCATTCGCTTGCGCTGTATTCGTCTCGTCGGCGTCAGACCCTGGCGGAGAAGATTCCGGTTTGCCGTTGGATGGGCTTGCCGTGGTTGCTTCCTCGTCATCGATTTCCCTCTGTGCCACTAATGCAGCTCTAGCTACTTGATTCGTTGCCGCTACGTATAGCAGCAACGGCTCTTGTGGCCTAGGCGCAACTAGTGTTGGCACAGAGGAGAGGTACCTTTTCAAGTCTTGCAGCGCAGCCTCCGCTTCCGGGGTCCATTTCATTGGTCCTGCCTTTTTCAAAACCTTGAAAAACGGCAAGGCGCGCTCGGCAGATCTTGAAATGAACCTACTCAAGGCAGCAACACAACCGGCAAGATGCCGCACATCCTTGACGCTTTTCGGTGCTTGAATCTGCTCAATTGCCTTGATCTTGTTGGGATTTGCTTCAACCCCGCTGAGATACAAAGAACCCGAGAAGCTTGCCGGACGGGACGCCAAACACACACTTCTCGGGGTTGAGCTTCAGATTAATCTTGCGCAAGTTTGCAAATGTCTCTTCCAAGTCTTGAATGAGGGTTGATTTGTCCTTGGTTTTGACCACTATGTCATCCATGTAGGCTTCTATATTCCTGTGCAGCTGGGGCCCAAAACCAATCTGGACTGCTCTTGCAAACGTAGAACCGGCACTCTTTAATCCGAAAGGCATACGCACGAAGCAGTATGTGCCACATGGAGTAATGAATGCGGTTTTCTCCTCGTCCTCCTTGGCCATGAATATCTAATGGTATCCAGAGTATGCATCAAGGAAGGAGAGCAGATCACAGCTAGAGGTGGAGTCCACAATCTGATCGATGTGCGGCAATGGGAAAGGATCTTTCGGACAAGCTTTGTTGATATCAGTGTAGTCAATACAAAGTCTCCACTTCCCGTTTGCTTTGCGCACCACCACTGGATTTGCCAACCACGTGGGATGTAACACTCCTCTGACCACGCCTGCCGCTTCGAGTTTCTTCATTTCTTTGGCAATGAACTATTGCCGCTCCAAAGCTTGCTTCCAGACTTTCTGTTTGATGGGCCGAGCGTGGGGACAGACGGCAAGGTGGTGCTCAATTACCTTCCTGGGAACGCCGGGGATGTCAGACGGTTGCCATGCGAACACATCGACATTTGCCCGCAGGAAGGCAACAAGCGCGCTTTCCTATTTGCTGTCAAGGGTGGCGCTGATAGTGAAGGTACCGTCGGCACCGCCCTCCTTTGCCGGCACCTTCTTGGTCGCCGGTGCAGGGGCTTTGGATCTCTTACCGGCAGAGCACTCCGGCAAGTCTTCAACGGGTGCGCAGCACTCCGAAGAGGTGCGCTTCCCGGAATCCTTGCTAGAGGTCTTGCCGGAGTTCTTCTTTTCCTTCTTCTTGGCGGGAGCTGGCGCCTTGGTGGCTTCACCTACAACCGCATCTCTGTACATCTTGTCGACGCAAATGACTGCATCTTTCTTATCGGAGTTGATGGAAATGACACCCATCGGCCCTGGTATCTTCAACGTGTTGTAAGCATAGTGGGATGCTGCCATGAATTTTGCCAAAGCCGGGCGGCCAAGAATTCCATTGTATGGAAAGGGGGTCTTGACGACGTCAAAGACAATCTTTTCCATCCTATAGTTCAGTTCCCCGCCAAACGTTACCGGCAAAGTGATCTTCCCCTTGGGCTGGCTCCTTCCCGGGTTCACTCCCTGAAACGTGCCCGTTCTCTCGAGTTCCTCGTCGAGGATCTGCAGCCTCTTGATAACTTCCGGAGAGATCAGGTTCAGACCGGCCCCACCGTCAACTAACATCTTTGGTACCAGGAGGTTGCGAATTGTTGGTGAGACCAACAACGGCAAATACCCGACCGCAGTTATGCGATCAGGGTGGTCCTCAGCATCGAAGATGATAGGCATGTGCGACCATTTGAGTGGCTTTTGAGAGCCCATTGCCGGCTGTGCTGCGTTAACTTCATGAGCCCACTGTTTAAGTTGGCGGTGAGATGAGTGCAAAGATGCGCCTCAGTCAACGCACATGGCGTCGGTTGCCTTCTGGAATTCTTGTTCGCTGGTCTCATCGTCATCCTCTTCTTCCTCGCTTCCATCATCTCCATCTTTCTTCTCACGGCCTCTAGCAGGCTTTTCTTTCTGCTGTTTGGCCTTGCCGCGGTGGCCTCCTCGACTACCGCGGCCCTTTTTACCGGACACACCGGCACCGTCTTGGCCCTTTTCTTTGTCGCGCTTCTCATATTCAGCCTTCTGTTTCTCGACAAGGTGCTCGACTTGTCGGCACTCTTGGAGATCATGGCCCTTGGTGCGGTGAATCTTGCAGTATGGCCCACCTGACTTGCCGGCCTTCTCGTTAGCCGCCACCTCCTGGCAAGCGGCGCATACAGCAGCCTCCTTGCCGAAGTTCTTAGTCTTGGCTTTCTTGGCGGACTCGGAGTTGCCGGAGCCTTCGACAGCCATAACAGTTTTGCCTTTGCGCTTCCTGTTGAGCTTTCGGCCTTTCTTCCTTGGGGTGGCAGCATCATCGTCCTCAGAATCAACTTCGGCGCCAGCGTCCTCCCCGGGAAGCGTTCTTCCTTCCTCAGCCCGTGCACACTTATCCGCCAACGTATAGAGCTCGTTGACGGTCTTAGGCAACTTAACGTTCATTTTCTCCCGCATCCTCCGATTGCGCGCATTCGTGTGAAAGGCGGCAATCACGGCCGCGAGGTGCATGTCTGGAATGTTGCGGTGCACATGGCTGAACCTCTGGATGTACTTGCGTAAGGTTTCACCATCTCTTTGCGGTATCACCTGCAGATCGCTGGGCTGCCCAGGAGCCTTGTGGCCTCCGGTAAAGGCAGCAACGAACTCGTTGCAGAGGTCTGACCACGAAGAGATGGAGTTCTCCGGCAAGTTCATCAGCCAAGACCTCACGTTGGGTTTCAGCACCAACGGAATGTAGTTGGCGAGGATTTTCTCATCTCTTCCTCCGGCAGCTTGTACGGCAATCGTATAGATGCCCAGAAATTCTGCCGGGTTCAGCTTGCCGTCATATTTTTCTGGCACTTCCGGTTTGAAGGCTCGAACGGACGGCCATCAGACTTGCCGCAGCTCACGAGTGAAGGCAGGACACCCAACCTCGTAAGGTAGGTATCCGCCAACCCATGGCGCAGGCTCATCAACTATGGGGCCAGTACGCGCGTCGGATTGTCGGCGCGCCTCGCGGCGCCGTTCAATGGTGGTGCAGGTGTCTTTAGCCCGCCTGTCTCGCAGCACTTGCCACTGATCTTGTTGCGCTTGTGGATCCGAAGCCGAGATCGACATCTCGTCGGGTCCAAAAGGATGCTGGGCTTGTTGCGGCTGTTGGCGTTGCTGCTGTTGAGGCTGTTGCCACGGCGGCGACTGCACCGTTAGTGTAGTTCCGTCGGCGCGGCCACCAGCTAGAGATGCCGGCACCGGTTGCGGACGCCGTGAGGGTTCCGCTTGCTGCGATTTACCGGCTTCGGCAAATCCGATCAAGCTCTGGATGGTGGCTCTCTACTCGTCCATCTTCTCTGCTGCCGGAGGGAAGTTTAGCAGCATCTGGGCTCGCGCCATTGCTTCTGCCGCTGTGCCTGGCATGGCTGGGAGCGAAGAGCGCGACGTCACTCTACTCCTGGCAGAGCCAATAGGAGCACCATCGAGGTTTTGCTATCGTGGCACATGATCAGCAGCAGGTCGCCATGGCGGAGGTGATGCCTGAGGATCTGGGATTTGGTCCACAAGTGTCTTGCCGTGGGGTCGCCGCTGCCCGGAGTCGTTGGCGCCGCTTGGGGCTGTACCGTGCCCATTGTGTGAGGGGCGCGGCGTCTGTCCTGAAGCAGCGTCCTTGGACGTCACCGCAGTGGGGTCTCGGCCCGCGCCGGCCCGAGCGTTGCCACTCCGGTGGCTGCGTTCGTCGTCGCGGTGGGGAGGAGGAGGAGGAAGACGTCCGTCCGCTCCGCCTGCGCCGTCGCGGCTCCATTCGCCAGAGGACCGAGGAGGTCGACCGGCTCCGTCGTGCTCATCCCTTGCGCTGACTGCGGTGGGCGTAATGACCGCGCCGCCTGTGCTGGTCGCACCGACCGCAGTACCTGCGCCGCCCGCACCGGTTGCGTCGCCTGCGCCACCTGCGGACGCGCGCGAGGTGGCCGTCATCGTGACGCCCTTCTTCTTGGGCGCCATCGACGACGAGAAGGACGGTGATGTAGTTGATGAAGAAGATGAAGAAGACACGCGGTCCATTGATCAAGGTTCGAACAGCGCTCTCATCCCCTACCTGGCGCGCCAAAGATGTCGGGGTAGCGACCATCTATGGGGCCATGCAGCCCCTTTGTGGTTCGGCGGGGGAAGATCGACATGCACAAAGAGCATGAACAATGGAACGCGAGGGATTTTACTCAGGTTCGGGCCGCTGAGAAGCGTAAAACCCTACTCCTGCCTTTCGTGTATTAGTGGTATGGAAGCACAGTACAAGGAGCGCTTTTCCCCGGCAAGGCGTGGAGAGAGCAGCTACACGAGAGGTGCTTGTGTTTGGAAAGGGGTCCGAATCCTCTAAACTGTTGCCTTGGCCCTCCTTTTATAGCTTAAGGGGTTACCACAGTGGCAAAACAGTAATTACATCATGACTAGATAGCAAACAGTGCTATCATACCTAACTCTGCCAGTTTAGGACAAAGGCATTAAATGCGCCGTTAGGTGTCATGTGGAGAGGTAGTCCCGGCAAGGCTTCTGCACCGCTTGCCCAGCTACCTCGTATTATCCTGACACGCCTCCTGGACGGGTGTCTTTAGAAGCAAATCTTGTCCCAGCGTGCCGACACGTGTCCGACGAGTCTCACCAACCAGCCTACGCGGTCGACACCTCACTTGTCAGCGAACACCTGTGCAGCGAGGTGGAGCGCCGGAGGGCTGGTATAGGCTTGCCGGCGCGGAGCTTGCCGGGTCCTCACCTTGCCGGCAAGGAACGTCTTCATCTTTGGTACTAGTTGAATGTCATTCCTTGAGCTTCTTTCTGGTAGCTTCTTTGGCTGGACTCTGAATCTTGGTCTTGGCAGTTCCCGGCAAGGCCTTGGCCGGCAAGGAGGCTGCCACTGTCTGTGCATAAGTCAGGGTATAAAATACCCACGTTTTATACATCGACACTCATATTATGAATGGAATGAGAAATATGAGTTCGGATCTCCCTACCCTAACTTGGTGGCAGAGATCAACTAAGGCGACGCAGAGAGGAAGATTTACCGCGGCGGCTTGGAGCAAATGCGGCGAGGTCCACTGGAGTTTCATTGGCGGATGATCTCGTCGAAGTTGCAAGTGCGACGGCGCACTGAGGATTTTTTGAGCGAGAGAGACGATGTGTGACGAAGAGATTGGAACCGTACAAGGAAGACAAGGAGGGGGGAAACCCAGCTGTCTCGAGAGAAAATTTACAGTTCAGAGTCAATGGGCTCTTCACATTCAACGGATATGATAAGTGGCGGTTGTACGTGGGCACGTGGCAACCGAAGGAGCAGTTTCTCCTCACTTGGGCGGGAGACCCAAATTTTGGAGGGCTTTCGCCAAATTGGAAATAACCTTCAGAACGCATTTCTCTCGTAGCCAAGGACACTAGGAGAAAATTGTTTCAGATAAAATTGCGTACCCATGAGAGAAAAGCATAGACTGGATAAAATATAATGGAGAGGTAGGGTCCGAAACATTTCACTTAGAGAGAAAATCAAAGCGAAAGAAAATAGCCACGAGTGAAATGCATACATGACTAAATCCAGATCTATGAAAGAAGATAAACATCCTAGAGAAGGAACTTAAATCCCGAAAGAAAACCAAGACAAGAGAAAATAACCAAAGAAAAACTTTGGGCAGTGGGTAAATTCTTCATCTTGACATGACTGAAAATGATATCCTTTCCATTCAGAGATATTTTGAAGGAATTCCCCAAAATAGGCGAGATTGATCTTCTACACAGTCACATGCATATTCTTTGACAATGTCTTCACATATCTTCAATGATACAAATGACCCAATATCCGAAAATTGAGTTAGTTTGACTGGCCGAAGCAAATCACATGATAATGCAAGTATCTCAAAATTCTTTCAATAGAACCAAGTTTCCTGTTAGGAAACACTGATGGGATAGAAGCAATAATATCAGCAAGGGTAAAAGTCAATCCTTTCGGAAAGTGAAGCATATCCCCTACAAATATCGATTTGTCTCAGGCATATGATTTGATTTGTTTCGCTTGGAGACATTTTTCCTGCAAGAAAGATTAGGTTTTCTTAACCACCCACATCTTGGCAGGTGGCCGAGAAACATTTGGTTTCGGACATGCAGGATAGGATTTCTTTTGAGAAACATAAGAGTTGTTCCTCTGGGAAGGGTTAACATAATTAGAAGAATAAGCATTGTAATTCTTCCCAGAAACATGAGCATAATGGTTGGAAGAAGTATACATATAATCTTTCTGACGAGCATTCTTATCAGAATCATACGAGGGATTTGCAGTTTCATACTGCGAAGATTTTCCTTTCCTACGAAAATTATTTCCCTGCATGGTTAGAGCAGCAGTAGCAGGCAGATTTTCAATACGAGACTTTTCAACCTAGATTCTTTTCTTGGGAGGCCCGTTCCTGCAATTAGTGCCAATATAACATGCAAATACTTCACCATTCTGTTGCTTAAACAGTTTGTAGTCGGAGTCAAATGACTCATCAGTAGGTGAAGAAATTGGACAATCATATCCTGAAAGTAATGCAGGTTTGAGAGTTTTGCTTTTACCAGGAACCCATACTATCTTTGGATATTGCTCAGGTGTCCAGTATGTTCCATCAACATTTAAGTTTCTCTCGAAACCTAACACTTCCTTTCTAGGATTCTTGTGAAGAATTGACTTCTTCAGAACATCACAAAGAATTTGGTGTCCTTTGAGACTTTTGAACATTCCTGTCTCAAGCAAGTTCTTCAGCCTAGCATTTTCATCAGAAATAGCAACATTTTCCTCAGAGGAGGAGTTAGTTTCAATAGTAATAACAGGTGCATTTCTTTCAGCAGCAACAGATGTTTCAGTATTAGAATCAGAATTGCTGCGTTCTAGGCATTTTAGACAAGGTGGCATAAATTCCTCCTGAGAAGCACTAATTTGCTGGGCGAGGAGAGAATCATTTTCAATCCGAAGATCATCATGAGCTACTCTCAGACACTCGAACTCTTGTTTCCTTTTCAGGAAATCATAGTTAAGTCTTCCGTGGTCATCTGAGAGAAAATCATGACGACCTGACAGATCCTCAAATTTTGCCAAAAGAGCAGAATGCTCGTTTGTCAGCATTTGGTTTTTCTTCATCTCCTCGACCAAAAAATTTTCTGTCTTTCTGAGAGATTTCTCAATTTTCTCAAGAGAGTATTGTTTTTTCTTAGCAATTGTTATAAGCTTAGCTTGATCATCATCAATAGAAGAGGAATCATCACTAGCATAAGCTTTTTGTTTCTTGGGAGGTACCTTTCCTTTCGAAGCTTTTGCCATGAAGCAATATGCGGAAGCTTCAACATCACTTGAATTGTTGTCGAAGAAGTTCAACGCTAGTGTGGAAGCGCAAGCAATGCCGGCTATGCCTGAATCTGAATCCTCATCGGATTCTTCTTTGGCAACTTCTTCGGACTCAAAGACTTCTTCTACGGAGTCCATTTCCTTCCCAATATATGCCTTAGCCTTGTGAGAGCTCTTCTTTCGATTGGAATGAGACTTGGAGGAAGTTCTTGACGAAGACTTTGATGAAGACTTCAAGTAGGAATTGTCTTTCTTCTTCGAGAACTTCTTTGTCTTCTCATCATCAGAATCATAGCTCTTGTTCTTGAAACTCTTGCTCTCGAAACCCTTGCTACTGCCCATGTTGAACTTGCCACTGGCGCTTATTTCAGCTTCCCACATTGGACAATTAGAGATGAAATGTCGAGGCTTCTTGCACTTGAAGCATCTATATTCTCCAGAAGATTTTGACCTCGACGAAGATTTGAGTTACTGCCTGATTTCTTTTTCGAAAACTGATTCTTTTTCAGAAACTGGTTCTTTTTCGGAATCTGATTCTCTTTCGGGCAGCATTGCAAGTGCTTAGTTATCTGCATGGGATCTTTGCTGATGCTATCAGGGTCATCGGAATCTTCATCAGCATTATTTTTGATGTTCGAAGAAGAATCGGCAGCAGCTTTGAGAGCATGATTCTTTCGGTAGCGAGAGCCATATAGATCTCTTTTCTCTTCTTCTTGTTCTTCATGGGTGTTCAGCCTCTCCATATCATCAGCATCGTCGAGACTTTTGAAGTCATGACTTTCCTTGATCATCAGCTCAAGGGTATGGAAAGAACTGTCCAGTGACCGAAGCAACTTCTTCACAATCTCATGATCGGTAATATCTTCAGCACCAAGACCTTGCAAGTCATTTGCGATATCATTCAGACAATCAAAGGTTTATTAACAGTTTTCATTCTTGAGCCTCTTAAACCGGTTGTACTTGGCCCGAAGAATATTGATTCGTGTTTCTTTTTGAGTTGAAACACCTTCATTGATCTTCTCTAATCTGTCCCAGATTTCTTTCGCTGTTTCAAGTCTTCTGTACTGAAGGAATTGCGTCCTGGAGAGATGATTGCAGATGATATGCTTTGCGTGTGCATCCAGCTAAATATTTCTTTCTTCATTGGGTGTGGGAGATTCAGGAAAGTGAATTGTGTAGCCATTTTCCACAATCTGCCACATTTCTTCGTTGATGGCCTTTAGTCGAATCATCATCTTTTGTTTCCAAAATGGATAGTCATTTCTATCGAAGAAAGGAAATCTTTCACAGTGCCCATGGTGTCCTGCAAGCGACATACTCAAAACTCCAAGGCGGTTAGACCTTAATACGCAGAGACAAGGAGTACCTTGCTCTGATACCAATTGTAAGGACCGGAGTATATCGACCAGCGGGGGGTGAATGGGAGATTTGTAACACCCCAAAATTTTCTCTGTGGATTTTTAAATCTTTTTATTAAAAGAAAATACTTTGAATTATTTTGACCCAATTCTTTTTCTTCTCTTTCTTTTGTTCTGATATTTATTTAATTGGGTTACCAAAATTTTTAAATGGTTCTGATTTGGATGACTTAATTATTGGGCAATTATTTTTGGAAGATCAAAAAAAATATTTCTCTTTGGAAAAGTTTCTGGAATAATTAAAATTATTCCATGGAAATGGCCTTTTCATTTCCTACAAGCCCTTCTAAAATCCTCTAATAATTTTTCTGTCACTCCTAAATTATCCCTCAAGTCATTCTCACCTTCTAGGACAGTATCCAACCCTTTTCCACCTTACAGAAATATTTCTATCATATTTATTACATTCCCAAGTTGGAATCTATTTTATTCATGGTTCCTTGGGTTTGCAAAGGAACTATATTTTCTACAACACTTCTGCCCCCACCAAAATTATCCCAGCAACTAGATGGTACCCAAAACCCATTTCACCAAAAACATTGGGTTCCACACTTCAAAATTTTCAAATGCCATTCAATTCAAATTTGGACCAGAAACAATCTTTCTGATACAAACCTATTTTTAATTGCTCCAAAAATTCTGAAACTTTGCCAGACTCTCTTATATGCATCAACACATCATCACAAAAATTCCTCAAAATTCCTAAAATGCCTAGACCCAACTGTCATTTCACCATATACTTCATGTGCACACTGTTCATCCCTGTCGAAGTTCAGTTAACTGAACTGGATTCAGTGACAGAGGCGATCGACGCCGTGCTCCTCACTTCACTGCATTTCCTTCTCATCCACGCCTCCTCTCCTCTTAAATGAACTGCCCCGGACCCCCTGGTCAGCTGCCTGCCGCCGACAGCACAGGAGGTGGCCGGTGCAACGGCCACCGTCCCCGGCTGCGGCAGCCGAGCAAGTCAACACGACGCCCGCCATCTTCACTTCCCCTGCCGCCTCCCTCCACCTACCTTCTCCACGTGGCACCTCCTCCGCATCGCAGCCGCACCGACCACACCGCCCTGGCCCCGCTGTCAGTCACCGGAGCCCGTCATCGCCGCCGCACCCATATGGAGACCTCGCCACGGATAAGGCCGAAGAGCCCACGCTCGTCCACGATGGCGCTTCCAGAGCACTCCACCGTCCTCACTTATCACTCGCCGCCCATGACCACCGCCCCCTAACCACCTCGCCGGCCGAATTTACTCCGGCGTCGCCCGCAAGCCCCCCGAGCTCCATTCCCTTCACACACCACCCGCACTGCCTCCCAATCGCCCGCCAAGCCACTCACCCGACCTCGGGGAGGCCATCTTCCCTGTCTCCGATCACCGTCCCGCCGCCAACTTCTCCGATCGGCCCGACGCCATTAGGCCACCTCCACTCGCAAAAATCCACCAGTCGTCATCTCTTGATCCCTCTCGTCGATCCCACACTTCAATTTGGCTCCCCGAGCTCTCTCTGGCGAGATCCCATCGTCACCGAAACACCATCCACCGCCGTCGACCTCGCCACCGTTCAAGTGCTCACCGGCGACCACCACCTCCACCCACCGACGCGGCAGTCCACCCCGAGCACGATCCGACCATCGCCACCTCCCAAAACCCCAGCGATCGTCGCCGGTGATCGCCGTGTCCCCTCTGTACACGCGCGCGAGCGCGTTGAGTTTGAACCTGACGGGTGGGGCCCACCCGTCAGTGTTTTCTCTTTTTCGGCGATTAAATCGAAGGCGTACTTTGGCGCTTTACGCTTTCTGCTCTGGGAAGCGTATTTCCTTCCGAACCGTTTTCTGTTTAAAACAGCACAGGGATTGGATTTTTACAGAAAAACCCCTGAGTTTAAAAGTTGAATAACTTTTAAACTACAACTCTGATTGAGTTGAATCTTATTTTGAAATTCTTATTTTTCTCTCTAATTTTTTTAGTATTTATTTAAAAATATTTTGAGACAAGTTTTGGTACTGTTGCCAAAAAATTTAATTGGAATTTGAATTTGAATTTTTCAGAAAAAGAAGAGGGAAACTTTGCCGGGAATTTCGAGGGTCCTTCTTCTGATTACTTTGGACAAGGCAAGCATTTTGAACCTAGGATATGGTGAATTGCATCGCATGTTTGCATTGATTTGAGTTTGCATCATATGTGTGGAGATAGTGCATGCATGCATGGTCATATCATATTTGCATTTGCTTGCACTTCACTCAAGTGAATTTCTACCGTGAATAAAAGTTGTGAGACAACCAGGAGTGTTGCTCCTGCCTTGGACGTGCTGGTGAGCACGGTTCTGTTGTGACACGATGGTGTCACCGTGGCTTGTGAGACATGCCTGTCATAATAACAACACCTCCTGAGTCGACCTAGATCGAGTCTTGTTCCATCACACCTAGCTAAAAACCATGCTGCCAAGGGTCTTCTCGCGAGGGAAGTGTGGTTTAGTAAGTTGCTAACCCCTGTCTGTGTACACACCACATAGAGGGCCATGATGAGGGTTTCCACGGCCATGGACTAAATCCCGTCATCAGGTCAGGGGGCATGGGTGTATCCGATCTGGGACCGAGGGGGTAGCACCCCTGTTTGCGCGCCAATATAAATATTGTGATCCCATGTTATTCGAGATTGTAGTCTCCTCGACTTAGAGTTTTTCTTGAACGGTGCTTTGGGTGATTCCTGCCATCCGGAAAGTTATTCTGGTGTGTGCTGGTCAGGTGTGTTGTCAACCCAAAGACCGTAGTGGGAATTAGTCAGTGTCGCGGTGCTGACTAAAGAAATCTCATACACGTGGGTAAAGAGTACACCATTTGCAGAGTTATAACTATTCGAATAGCCGTGTCCGCGGTCAAGGACGTTAGCTGGGCAGGGTCAAGTGTCGGTCCCGGTGTCGGTCTTCGGAGGAAATAATTAAATTGAGCATGAATTAATTTGCAGGAAAATTATTGTCACCCTGCATGATTTTTGTTATCATAAATGCTATTGTTATAAGTATTATTATTACTATGCATATTATTGTGGACTAACCCGTTTCTCTTATTTTATTTTCGGAGGGTCTCAGGGGCTGGCTAGACTACCCCGGGCACTCAGTTTTATTTTCAAGACCTCTCGTGGCGTCGCTTGAGTCTCGGATGGTCCTGTCTCGTCCGATTCTCTTTTAGACACCCGATTGGCATTTCTTTTCAAGACCTACCGTGGCGTCACTTTTAGACACCCGACTGGCATTTCTTTTCAAGACCTCTCGTGGCGTCGCTTGAGTTCTCGGATGGTCCTGTCTCGTCCGATTCTCTTTTAGACACCCGTTTGGCATTTCTCTTGGATACTCGAACGGTCTTGTCTCGCCCGAGTATCCACTTTTAACTTTCTTTGTTTGTCACTAATATTTTATTTACTCATAACTCTGCACCTGCTAATATTTATCCTGCCATGTTTTAAATTTCAGTCAGCATGCGCATATCTTTTAATCCAGCATAAGCATATCATTTAATCCAGCATGAGCATATGCATTCGGTATATCTTTCGTTCATAATGTTTGCGAGTACATTCCAACGTACTCACAGGCTTGTCCCTGGCTTTTAATGTGGCCAGACCTGGAGGAGGACGAGCTTGGGGAAGAAGATTGCGCTAGCGATCCCGACGCTTAGAGGTGTTCCCAGTCAGTCAACCTGTGGTCTTGGAGTCTACCACATGTATCATACGCTGTGTTTCCGCTACACCAATAAAATAGCCAAGCATCACACTGACGCTTGACTTTATTTTATTGTATCAGTATTGTTCTACCACCACACCATTGTATTATTCCACCACCGTAGTATATTGGCAAGTTTGTAATAATTGTTGAGCACTCTGGCTCAACCCCTCTGTAATATTATTGTACTGGTTATCTATATCAAGGAAGTCTACCAGCTGATCTTGGGGCTGGTATGACTTGAGGCTCTTCTGTGATTTATCCCAGAAATGGGCCTGACAAGATTCAAAATTTCTTTCAAAATGTTGAATACTCTCAACACAGTACAACGGATAGTAAACTAAGTAGTTTCAGTTCTACGAAGGAAAACTATATCTGAAGCAAAACTAGTTCCGAAAGATAACTAGTTCTGAAACAAAACTATTCCCAAAACAAAATTGTTACCGAAACAAAACTGTTTCCCAAACAAAACTGTTACCGAACCAAAACTGTTCCCGAAACAAAATAGTTCCTGAAACAAAAGTGTTCCCGAAACAAAACTATTATGGAAACACAACAGAGCAGTTTTAGTTCTACGAATCAAAACTACTACAGAAACAAAACTATTGACATAGATAGAATTGCACGCATGAAACAAATTCACACTCGAAATAGATACAAAACATGCACACTACTGCGAAATGTTCATCAGAGCAAGACTTAGCATAAACACTAAGTAGCACCATATGAAAAGCAGATGAACATCCAGACAAACAACCTAAAGTACTGTGAAAGCAAGTATGCAACACAATATAGTCACGGTACTGAAAGGAATGCTTGAAAGATAAAGAATCACAGTAGATAGATAGATATCTATCGACAGCAAAGAGCACCGAAAATAAACTACTGAAAGAAATGCAGTAGGATAGAAATGACCAGTGGTGCTCGATGATGACAGATGATTTGTTAGACCAGTTCACTCTTCTGCAAAAGAGCTATGTCTGGTTGGAGGGACTTGTGATTCAACACAGGAGATAAACTCTCTCCATCCTATTCTCCTCAACGTGAAGTTCCTCGAACTTCAGTTGATTTCACTCGTGTTAGATTCTTGTCGGCGATCTCCAAACCTTCGACAGACTTCTTCGCGAACCACAACGACTCTTGGTTGCTGAAGACTTTGTTCAGTGAAGACAACAACTCTTCAACACTCGAGCCGACACCTATCCGTCTAGAGAGTATGCAGCTCTCAAGGGTAATAGGTACAACAACTCTCAACTCAGATCTACTGTGATGCTCAACCACTATCTAAGTTTCGGCTCTTGATTTTCTCTCAGTGGATTTTAAACTCAAATCTCTCAGAGAGGGGTGCTCAATCAATCTTCTCAGAATCTCAAGTGGAGCAGCCAACGGGCAACGTTGGAGCAGGGTGGCTATTTATAGCCGCAGCCTTCCCGGATGGGAAATGACCATTGAGGACACGCGGTCCAGCCAATGGCCAACCGACACATTTCCAACGATCGGATTTTGAGCACAACGGTAACATTACTTGAGGAACAAGTAATGCTAACTCCTCGGTCCGAAAGATATCTCCTGCAGCTCCGAAGAACAACGTCTTCTGCTGACAGGTAATCATTCGGAACACAAAGAGATTTCTCTCAATCTTTCATAGGTTTTTGGCTAAGCATCACAACAGACAAAAGTCTCGAATACTTATACCCCTCTTAATAGTACGGTGGTCATATGACTCAAATATAAGAAAGAAGAACAATGAAACAAATGCTACGTCTTCGCTTCATCTTCAATCTTCTTGACTGCAGTCATTCTTCTTTGGACACACCGAATGAAAATTGCTTTGCGTCAGCAATTCTTTCAGGACCATCTCCGGCACGCAATCTTTTCGGTATGCTTTCTTCTCGAAACATATCCTTCTCTTCTCTGCAATGTAGATGTTTCTCGGTGAAGTTCTTCGAACTTCCTAAAAGAATATAGCATTCTTCTTGATAACAAACTCTTCAAGACATGTCAATCTTTTCTGCAGCACAGATAACTTTTGAGGAAGTTTATAGCAAACTTCTTAGAAGTGGCAATCTTCTCGATAATAAGCTTCTTGAAACATGTCAATCTTCTCTGCTGCAATCTTCTCAGAAGATTATAGCAATCTTTTCCATAGCAGTCTCTTTGGGAGATTATAGCAATCTCTTCGGCAGCAATCCTTTCGGGATATTATAGCAATCTCTTCCGTAGCAATCCTTTCGAAATATTACAGCAATCTCCTCGTTAGCAAACCTTTCGGTAGCATACCTTTCGGAAGCAAACCTTTGGGTAGCATACCTTTCAGAAGCAAACCTTTCGGTAGCATACCTTTCAGTAGCAAACCTTTCGGTAGCATACCTTTCGGTAGCAAACCTTTCGGTAGCATACCTTTCGGAAGCAAACCTTTCAGTAGCAAACCTTTTGGTAGCATACCTTTCGGTAGAAAACCTTTTGGCAGATTATAGCAATCTTCTCGATACTCCAGGGACTATTTCTCTGTATGTGCACTAGCAACAAATTAGTCCCTCACTATTTCTGACAACAATCTCCAAAACACAAGGGGCAAGGAATTGCACCAACAACTGGGCATCACAGGTCGCCACCAGTGCAAATAAACATGCCAAAAAAATAATATATAGAACCAACAACACTTCGACACAGTTCAAGAATGGTCAGCCCTGCCCGGGAGCTGCAGCGCAAGCAGCTAAGCAAGCTGATGAGACTGTGCTTGTTTGACGCTTATATCCTCCAACTCTAGCTGCATAGCATCAATAAATGTCATGTACTTTTGGTTAATCTTCCATAGAGATTGGAGTTCCAGTACGAGTTGAGCTGAAGCATGTCTTTCTGCTTGAATTTGAGACTGAAGAAGTCGAACAGATTCAGGCGGCGACTTCATCAAGCTTGTGTCACTGCTATTAGCGAGTAACTTCAACACTACATCAAGACATGACTTTGGGGTTGTATCGCTATCCCCAAGATGTGTTTCCTTCTTCCCTGCAATATATGTTAGAGGGACAAGCAATGGTTTTGTCTCACTATCATTGTGGCAGTTCTTCCTGGCATCAGAGATATCACTCTGAAAGACAAACAAGAAAACAGATAACAGGTTTTGCACGTATAAGCATCAGTGCTGTCAATTCATCCCATTTCTTATGGGCAAATAAAGAGACACGGTTTAAAATAGCATTAACATCATATGTCATTGTTCATAGTTAAGACATGGCAGGATATGGCATTGTGCAGGAGTGGCCAGCTTCACCACACCACTGGATTACAGATCAAGAACACAAGCATACATGCGGTGCTAAAGAACGTATAAGCATCAATGGCCAGTGTGCTGTCAATTAATCCCATTTCAGATTGGCAAATAAAGAGACATGATTTAAATAACATTAACAAAATATGGCATAGTTCATATTAAGACATAGCAGGATATGACATTGTGCTGGAGTGGGTAGTTTCACCATACCCCTGGATTACAGATCAAGAACACAAGCATGCATGCACTCTAAAGAAGATCACTTGCTCTGTTTAGTTTCATTTACATGGTATGAATAAGGAACTTGGTTGTACAACGAAAACCTGAAATTGAGAAGGACAAACTTATGTTTATGAAGTTCTTCATAAGAAACTTTAAACATGCAATTTGATGCAAACGCGAAAAATAAACAGCAGTTGCAGTCATGCCTATCCAAATATACTCAACAAAGTTTGAAGGCTCGAGAAGGACAAACTTATGTTAGTAGTGAAGACGGGCTCTATAAAGCCCTTGTCCATGCTGATGGGGGGGGGGCAATTCAAGTAGTTTACCATAGAATCTTCTTCGTAACCATTGCCTTTATTCTACATTTTGTTAAGCGTAAATATAGATGTGATAATATAGGAACAAATGGAGAATATTTAAGCTAAGATGCCGAGTGATGTTACATAATCAACTAGCTAGAAATGTAAGTACAGCGGTACAGGCAAAAAGGTATTGACAAGAGCAATGCAGAGCTAAACTTCTTCAGTAGCATTTGTTTTATTTAACATTTTGGTAAGAGTAAATATAGATCTGATAAGGTCTAGAAAATGGAGGGCAAGGGGAAATAAGCTGCAGAGTGAAGGTACATGAACAACAAGCTGTCAATATAAGTACAGTGCAAAAGGACAACAGGTACTTACAAGAACAATGCAGAGCTAAACTTGTTCATAAGCATTGGGTTTATTCTACATTAATGTAAGCATTAATATAGATCTGATAATTTGGAGCGAACAATGGATAAGAAATCTATCATGCACACAGATGTCACATAATCAACCAGGTATGAATGTAAGTACAGCGATACAGGGAAGCAGGTACTAACAAGAGCAAAGCAGCATAGTTGTGATATCATGTCGTCCATTTCAAACCATTATTCTTCTTCGAGCAGTTTTCCTGCAAAAGAGATCGGTAAGGCACATGCAGAAATGTAGGATTTCAAATTGTCATGTGATCTCATAGACAGTACCTCTTCCTGGGGACGAGACCAGTGCATAACAAGGTTTTTCCATTCAATATCTTGTAAATTTAGCACAGGAGACTTCACCAAAAAAATTTTTATAGACTTGCCATCAAAGTGTGTTTGCCTCAGGTAACACCGATACTGCTGCAATGCGTCCTTGAAAAGCGCAAGCAAGCTTTGCTTGTCATGACTATCCATATTGACCCTCTCCTATTTTAGAAGAATGTAGTGTAAATCATTGATGTGTTCAATCAATAGAAAACAAGAGAATAATCACCATGAATAATAGCACTTACACATAAGTGCGACAGGAAGATGTGAAAATGGTGTTTGTCTTCACTATAATCTTCCCATGATGGGAAGATACGCACATAGTTCCTAACAACATTGAAAGCATTGTCTTTTAAACTGGGAATAACTGGAATGGGGTTCCAATCTACAGGAATTGGGGCACTCTGCAGTTGGAGTAGGTCTTTGGCCTGTGGATTTGGTGTACTTTTTGCTGGATTGGGATTTTTCTGTGGTACTGCTGGTGCTATGGCAACTGAAATCGGCATACCTTTTGCTGGAGTGTGGTTCCTGTGTGGTGGGGCTAGTGGTATGGCCAGTGGGGTATGGGTACAAACTTCTCAAGTTGGACCTAGGTTTTGTGGCGCTGGTTCTATCACCAATATAAGTGGGGTGCTATCTAATTTCTCCGGTACCACTGATACGTCTCCAACGTATCTATAATTTTTGATTGTTCCATGCTATTATAATATCAATCTTGGATGTTTTTATAATCATTTACAGCAATTATATATCATTTTTGGAGACTAACCTATTAACTTAGTGCCCAGTGCCAGTTGTTGTTTTCTGCCCTGTTTTTGTTTTACAGAAAATCAATACCAAACGAAGTCCACATGCAACGAAACTTTTTGGAGATTTTTTATTAGACCAGAAGAACACTAGAAGCTTTGGGAGGAGGCCAGAAGACCCTGGTGGGGCCCACAAGCCACCAGGGCGCGCCTGGGGGGAAAGCACGCCCTGGTGCCTCGTGGGGACCACCAAGCTCCGTTTGACCTAATTCCAGCACTATAAATTCCAGAAAAATCAGAAACCCTCAGTGGAGTACATGAAATACTTTTTACGCCACCGCAAGTTTCTGTTCCAGAGAGATCCCATCTGGGGTCCTTCTCCGGTAATCTGCCGGAGGGGGAATCGATCACGGAGGGGCTCTACATCAACCTTGCTGCCTCTCCGATCATGCGTGAGTAGTTTACCACAGACCTTCGGGTCCATAGGCAGTAGCTAGATGGCTTGTTCTCTCTTTTTGATCTTCAATACAATGTTCTTCATGATGTTCTTGGAGATCTATCCAGTGTAATCTCTTTTTGCGGTGTGTTTGTTGGGATCCGATGAATTGTGAGTTTATGATCAGATTATCCATGAAATTATTTGAGTCTTTTATGCATGATTATTATAGACTCGTATTTCATCTCTGATCTATTGATTTGGTTTGGCCAACTGAGTTGATTTATCTTGCCATGGGAAGAGGTGCTTTGTAGTGGGTTCGATCTTGCGGTGCTCAATCCTAGTGACAGAAAGGGACATGACACATATGTATCATTGCTACTAAGGGTAAAAAGATGGGGTTTATTCATACGTGAGTTTATCTTGTCTACATCATGTCATCGTTCTTAAGGCATTACTCCGTTCTTTAATGGACTTAATTCACTAGATGCATGCTGGATAGCGGTCGATGTGTGGAGTAATAGTAGTAGATGCACGCAGGAGTCAGTCTACTAATCTTGGACGTGATGCCTATATACATGATCATTGCCTTGGATATCATCATGATTATTTGCTTTTCTATCAATTGCCCAACAGTAATTTGTCAACCCACCGTATGCTATTTTCTCGAGAGAAGCCTCTAGTGAAATCTATGGCCCCCGGGTCTATCTAAATCATATTACTAAAACCCTAAAAATATTGCTGCCATTTCTTTTTATTTATTTTATTTTGTATTTTTGTTTCAATCTATCAATCTATCACATACAATTTAATCTTGCAATTTACCGCCGAGAGATTGACAACCTCTCGTTTGCGTTGGGTGCAAGGGTTTGTTGTTTGTGTGAAGGTACTGCTAACGAGGTGTTGTGTGATTCTCCTACTGGTTCGATAACCTTGGTTTCATAACTAAGGGAAATACTTATCTCTATTGTGCTGCATCATCCCTTCCTCTTCAGGGAAATACCAACGCAAGCGATAAGTAGCAGGAAGAATTTCTGGCGCCGTTGCCGGGGAGACATCATCAACATCTATCAAGTACCTTTGCACAAACTCTCATCTCCTTGCATTTACTTTATTTTCCATTTGCCTCTCTTTTTCATCTCCCCCACTTCTAAAACGTTTTTACAAAAATACAAAAATATTTATCATTTGCCTTTTTCTTGTTTGCCTCTTTGATTTGCTCGTCTTGTCATCATGACTAGTGTAACTATCCCTCCTTTGTCACCGGATTTTGAAGTGCTTTACTTCAAACAGAAACAAGGAGAAAATCTTAAAGATGCTTGGTATAGGTTAATGGAATCTTACCGTGTTTGCTCTATAAAAGGGGATTTAAAAAATTTGCTTCGCAATTTCTATATATGTTTAACCATGCATCATAGACAACTTTTGGATTTTGCTGCAAAGGGGAATTTTATTGAGAGTGAGGCCAATACTGCCTATGAAATAATAGAAGGCATAATGGGAATTCCACATCCACAAAAGGGTTTTGCTTTTACTCAAGAGGGGGCTCAAATTTTAGACAAATTGGTTGATATGCAGAAAAATTTGGTTGAGTTGCAAAAGTCTAACGAGCCTCTTAAAAATATTAGTGGAAATCTTAATCGCACGAACACTTTGATTTCTTTATGCAATAAGCGATTGGATATTTTAGATCTTAAAATTGCCTCTTTTTCTGAGAATAATGGGAAGCGTAAAGAACCTCCCGGGATTGAGAAAACTCCTACAAAGATTACTAAAACCAAAGATGACAACACTTGAAATTATGCATTATGCCTAGCTAGGGGCATAAAACAATAGCGCTTGTTGGGAGGCAACCCAATGAATAAAATCAATTTTTTTGCTTTAAGTTTCTGTTATGGTGTGTTTTTACTGTCATGATACTGGTATGATTGTGTTTTTGTGTTTTTTAATTAGTGTTTGTGCCAAGTAATGCCTTTAGGATGATTTGGAAGATAGTATAATTGATGCTGTTTGAAAACAGAAAGTTTTGCGTCCAGTGCTGGAATTTTGTATTTTCTCTGGAATGTCAGAACCTTCTGAATTTTTTACACAGTATTGGTTTATGAATTGTCCACGTTGCCCTAATTTTTCAGAATTTTTGGAGTTACAGAAGTATGAGCATAATTCAGATCTCTACAGACTGTTCTGTTTTTGACAGATTCTGTTTTTGATGCACTACTTGCTTGTTTTGATGAATCTATGGATTGTATCGGGGGGTATAAGCCATGGTGAAGTTAGAGTACAGTAGGTATAATGCAAAAATAAAATATGAATGGGTTTGCCACAGTACTTATAGTAGTGATTTGTTTTGATATACTAACGGATCTCACGAAGGTTTTGTTGAGTTTTGTGTGATTGAAGTTTTCCAGTTTTGGTTGAGATCACGATGGATGAAGGAATAAGGAGTAGCAAAAGCCTAAGCTTGGGGATGCCCGAGGCACCCCAAGGTAATATTCTAGGAAGACTCAAGCGTCTAATCTTGGGGATGCCCCGGAAGGCATCCCCTCTTTCTTCTACCAACCATCGGTAATTTTACTTGGAGCTATATTTTTATTCGTCACATGATATGAGTTTTGCTTGGAGCGTCTTGTATTATATGAGTCTTTGCTTTGTTTGCTTTTTAGTTTGTCACAATCATCTTTGCTGAACACACCTATCTTGAGAGAGCCACACGTTTATCATCATGATTTGTTAGAATACTCCATGTGCTTCACTTAAATTTTTTGAGCTAGGCAGTTGCTCTAGTGCTTCACTTAAATCTTTTTGAGCATGGTGGTGGCTATATTTTGAAGAAATAAACTCTCATGCTTCACTTATATTATTTTGAGAGTTGATTAAAATTTTGAAGAAATAAACTCTCATGCTTCACTTATATTATTTTGAGAGTTGATTAAAATTTTGAAGAAATGAATTCTCATGCTTCACTTATATTATTTTGAGAATTGACAAGATTAAAATTTTGAAGAAATTAATTCTCATGCTTCACTTATATTATTTTGAGAATTGTTAAGATTGAAATTTTGAAGAAATATTTGCACTCTCATGCTTCACTTAAATATTTTTGAGAGTTGATCAATAGTAACGGTAATTTGCACAAGATATGAATTTGGTCCCAAAGTGATGAATATTCAAGAGGGATATAGATAAAAACTTTCATATAGATCATTGGATATGATAAGTGTGATTCCTTGCAATAGTTTTGCGATATGAAGATGATGATATGTGAGTCATGTTAGTGAGTAATTGTGATTTAGTAAAAATATTGGTGTTAAGGTTTGTGATTCCCTATGCATGCACGTTAAGTCAATAGTTATGCAATGAAATTATATCCTACTTATGGTGCACTATTCAGTGTTAGTTATGTTCAATGCATGCTTATGACCGTTTTCGTTTTTTGGTTGGTTGCTTCTCAATCTTTTGCTAGCCTTCATTTGTACTAAGCGGAAATACTGCTTGTGCATCCAAAATCCTTAAACCCAGTTTTTCCATATGAGTCCACTATATCTACCTATATGCGGTATTTCAATGCCGTTCCAAGTAAATTTGCGTGTGCCAACTCTAATTTTCAAAATATTTTTTCTGTTTTGTGTGCCCGTACCGCTCATGAAGCGGCAGGGGATGGCCAATATTTTTCATGTTAGGTGTGTTATTCTCACGATGAGTGTTTATTTACTTGTCATTGCACGAGAGAATGGTTGGTAATAGGGATGCCCAGTCCCGCATGAAATGAAATTAATAACAACAAAATTCCTTGGAAAGTGATGGTATGGAGGGCACCCGTGGATACGGCTAGCCATGGATTGTGAAAGAAATGGTGGAAAGGAAATAAACTTTACTTTCTGTTTGGGAACCACCTATGATGTGTCTAGCATGGAAAATATTGGGAATTCTCGGTCTTTTTCGTTGACAGGAAAAGCATGCCTCTCAAAATATTTTTTATCTCATTAATTTCAGCTTTGAGCTCTGGCACATTTGAAAAATCTCTGCTTCCCTCTGTGAAGGGCCTATCTATTTACTTTTATGCAATTTTTATTTTATTTGAGTCTCCATCTTCTCTTACAAAAGCACCAACTAGAGAGCACTATTGTCGTACTTGTGCATTGGATGTAGCTAATATTCGAGTGTGTCTCATGAATGGATCAATGGTTGAGCATAATGGGCTAGGGATAACTTTCTTTAGCGTTGGTATTTTGAAAGACATGGTTGCTTGTTATTATGCTTGAGTATCTATGTTTTCATGTCAAATTATAGACTATTGCTTTGAATCATACAAGTCCAATGTCCATGCTACAAAAGAAAAGAATATGTGATGAATATGATAGACAGCATACCACATCAAAAAATCTGTTTTTATCATTTACCTACTCGAGGACGAGCAGGAATTAAGCTTGGGGATGCTGATACGTCTCCAACGTATCTATAATTTTTGATTGTTCCATGCTGTTATAATATCGGTCTTGGATGTTTTTATAATCATTTACAGTAATTATATATCATTTTTGGAGACTAACCTATTAACTTAGTGCCCAGTGCCAGTTGCTGTTTTCTGCCCTGTTTTTGTTTTACAGAAAATCAATACCAAACGAAGTCCAAATGCAACGAAACTTTTTGGAGATTTTTTGTTGGACCAGAAGAACACTAGAAGCTTCAGGAGGAGGCCAGAAGACCCTGGTGGGGCCAACGAGCCACCAGGGCGCGCCTGGGGGGCAGGCGCGCCCTGGTGCCTCGTGGGGCCCACCAAGCTCCGTTTGACCTAGTTCCAGCACTATAAATTCCAGAAAAATCAGAAACCCTCAGGGGAGTCCACGAAATACTTTTTGCACCACCGCAAGTTTCTGTTCCAGAGAGATCCCATCTGGGGTCCTTCTCCGGTAATCTGCCGGAGGGGGAATTGATCACGGAGGGGCTCTACATGAACCTTGCTGCCTCTCCGATGATGCGTGAGTAGTTTACCACAGACCTTCGGGTCCATAGGCAGTAGCTAGATGGCTTCTTCTCTCTTTTTGATCTTCAATACAATGTTCTCCTTGATGTTCTTGGAGATCTATCCGATGTAATCTCTTTTTGCGGTGTGTTTGTTGGGATCCGATGAATTGTGAGTTTATGATCAGATTATCCATGACATTATTTGAGTCTTTGCTACACTCTTCTATGCATGATTATTATAGCCTCGTATTTCTTCTCCGATCTATTGATTTGGTTTGGCCAACTGAGTTGATTTATCTTGCCATGGGAAGAGGTGCTTTGTAGTGGGTTCGATCTTGAGGTGCTCAATGCCAGTGACAGAAAGGGACATGACACGTATGTATCATTGCTACTAAGGGTAAAAAGATGGGGTTTATTCATACGTGAGTTTATCTTGTCTACATCATGTCATCATTCTTAAGGCATTAGTCCGTTCTTTATTGGACTTAATTCACTAGATGCATGCTGGATAGCGGTCGATGTGTGGAGTAATAGTAGTAGATGCACGCAGGAGTCGGTCTACTAATCTTGGACGTGATGCCTATATACATGATCATTGCCTTGGATATCGTCATGATTATTTGCTTTTCTATCAATTGCCCAACAGTAATTTGTCTACCCACCGTATGCTATTTTCTCGAGAGAAGCCTCTAGTGAAATCTATGGCCCCCGGGTCTATCTAAATCATATTACTAAAACCCTAAAAATATTGCTGCCATTTCTTTTTATTTATTTTATTTTGTATTTTTGTTTCAATCTATCAATCTATCACATACAATTTAATCTTGCAATTTACCGCCGAGAGATTGACAACCTCTCGTTTGCGTTGGGTGCAAGGGTTTGTTGTTTGTGTGACGGTACTGCTAACGAGGTGTTGTGTGATTCTCCTACTGGTTCGATAACCTTGTTTTCATAACCGAGGGAAATACTTATCTCTACTGTTCTGCATCATCCCTTCCTCTTCGGGGAAATACCAACGCAAGCTACAAGTAGCAACCACCACCTTTTTCAAAGATTTGGTTTGTACTCCTTCAGGTTCTGCAATCACCCTCTTCCTTTTGGATGTCTGATACACAAGAACAACATTTGAATGGAAAAACATGGTATGATGACAGATGGAATAGGTATTGATAATGGATGAGCATGGCATCTTCACATGTATGATGAGTAAACCAAGCAGATGGTGGTGCAACGACTTAGAAGAAATGCAAGACACCTTATGCAAGATACATGCAACCAATAAAACCTTGTCAAATTAGAACAGGCACCTTAATGGGTGAACATGATAGGCGATCTGCCTTTGACTGCACGAGGTCAAAATAGTCATTAGGAACATATTCTGAACACGAAGCTGTAGGTGGGCAGCGTGTGGGTTTCATTCCATCCAGAATGGAACTCAATCCCTTGATGCCAGGTTTGTTAGCCATAGCACTTTTTTGAAGTATTCCTTTGATGCGTGCATTCTCATATTCATTGTGATCATGTTCAATATCTGATATGCATGAAAATAGAAATAGTAGTGAGATTATCTTCGAAATGCATAGGATATCCTAATATAATAGGGGCTCCCTGCAAACCCTTGTGTGCTACCTCTGGAATTCTGATGAGAGAGCCCATGTGAGCTGTAATTTGGTGCGTACATTAATATAATCTGGCACTACTGCTCAAAAAAATAGGCTCCCTGTTGGGAGCTCCAGAAGTAATGATAGTTGGCAGATGATAGGTTCAAAATATATTGTATGCAAAGTTTATTGCCAAAGCATGATGACGAGAGCGCACAGAGAAATAGTATTCCCTCATGACTCTATATGTGGTGCACATGCATTTCAAAACTCGGGTAGTAACATTAGCTGACCAATTAAATGTGTCTCCATTTTATTAGTATTTGTATCATATCAGATTTGAATTTGATAACTAAGCTTTGGAATTATGAGTGGCATGTAGTTTATCTTGAAGGATGGAGTGCTGCTAGTACGACAAGAAGCATCTAGGCAGATAGTAGTGTAGATAAAAGGGGGAAACCATAACATCATAAATAAATCTGGAAGGTGGAACTGGCTTGAAAATATGGGGTTGTATTGCAGCTACTAATCGAAAGAATGTCGATCCCCTAGAGGCCAGCTCTATTCAACTGAAGGCGCACTACTATGACTATCAGTCTAGTCTCTCACAGGCCACACAGCTCCTAGCATTTCCTAGATATTATGGTAGACCAACTCGAAGTGCTGAAAGCATCTAGCGGAAGCGGCCAATAGACCTGTTTACTGCAGATCTCCCTACTCCCCTTGATGACAAGGAACATACTGTACTTATTAAAGAAGAACAGAAGAGGAACATGTTAAAGAAGAACAGAAGAGGAACATGTTAAAGAATAGAAGAGGAAGCATATTATGGAGATTCCACTTCTTTCTATACATTTGGAAACTAACATCATGATAAACTAGGCCACGTGCATTTGCAAACTCAAGTGGGAACATTAGCTGACCAATTAAATGTGTTTGTTAACTAATATCATTATCATATCACATTCGGATATGAACAACTTAGCTTTGGAAATATGAGTGGTGTGTTGTTTAGCTTGAAGGGTGGAGTGCTGCTAGTACGACATAAAGCACTTACGCAGTTGATAGTGTAGATAAAATGGGAAGACCCTAAGCATCACGAGTAAAATTCGGAAAGTGGAACTAGCTGGAAAATATGGGCTTGCATTGCCGGTACGGCTACAAAGGCTTTGGATCCCCTACAGGGGCAGCTCTCTTCAACTGAAGGGGCACTACTGTTACTATCAGTCTAGACTATCAAAGGCGACACAGCTCTCAACATTTTCTGGATATTATGGCAGACCAACTCGAAGAGTTGAAAGCATCGACCAGAAACGACCCAATAGACCTGTGGACTGCAAGTGTCCCTGCTCCTCTTCCCGACAAGGAACATACTGTACTACTACAGAAGAGGAACATGTTAAAGAAGAGCAAGCAGATTTTGGATAATACAATGTTTGTTGCCCACCCATGATGAACCAGAGCGCACAAAGAAATGCAATTCCCTGCTGTCTCTCTATATGTGGCCACGTGCATTTGGGAACTCAAGCGGAAACATTAGCTGACCAATTATATGTGTGTCTGTTAAGTAATATCATTATCATATCACATTCGTATATGAACAACTAAGCTTTGGAATTATGAGTGGTGTGTTGTTTAGCTTGAAGGGTGGAGTGCTGCTAGTACGACACAAAGCACATACAAACCATAGTGTAGATAAAATGGGAAAACCCTAAGCATCACGAGTAAAATCGGGAAAGTGGAACTAGCTGGAAAATATGGGCTTGTATTTCCGGTACGGCTAGATAGGCTTTGGATCCCCTACAGGGGCAGCTCTCTTCAACTGAAGGTGCACTACTGTTACTATCAGTCTAGACTCTCAAATGCGACACAACTCCCAGCATTTCTTGGATATTAAGGCAGACCCAACTCAAAGAGTTCAAAGCATCCATCAGAAGCGACACAATAGACCTGTCGACTGCAAATGTCCCTGCTCCTCTTCCAGGCAAGGAACATACTGTACTACTATACTTAATAAAGAATAGAAGAGGAATAGGTTAAAGAAGAGCAAGCAGAGTTTGGATACTACAATGTTCGTTGCCCACCCATGATGAACCAGAGCGCGTAAAGAAATGCAATTCCCTGATGTCTCTCTATATGTGGCGCACATGCTTTTTTGAAACTAAAGTAGGAACATTCGCTGACCAATTAAACGTTCTCTATTTTACTAATATCAGATTCGTATTTGAACAACTAAGCTTTGGAAATATGAGTGGCATGTTGTTTCACTTGATGGGTTGAGGAACAGTACTGGCACGACACGAAGCACCTACGATGATGGTAGTGAATATAAAAGGGAAAAACCATAAGCATTACGAGTACTGTATAGTGTTGAGCGTACCATGGCAGATCTGAAGGTGCAAAGGAGACAAAGGCTACTTTGCAAACAATGTTTGCTTTCAACTAAGAAGTAAGATTCTAAGTGATGGACAAGAAACCACAGTAAAGTAGTGGCAATCTATTTTCTGGCTGAGATAAATAACTTGAGCAGATATGGAAGAGTATCACCTCTATTGCGGCGCCGTGTAGGCATCTGCTGAGAAGTTGAGGGTGCTACGGTTGCCATGGCTGTTGGCGGTGTGGAAGCAGATCTGGTAGGGAAGACGGTGGCGGCGGGGGATATGTCGACGAGACGGTCGTAGGAGCGGCCTCGGCAAGGTGGACGACGGCGCGGATGAAGCGAGAGGACGCGATGCAAGGATCCTGGTCTGGAACCATGGATGAGAGACATCAATCTCTTGTAATGGACGACGGCATCGGGGTATCACCTTTGGCATGGTGGAGGAGGACGGCGGCAGATGGGGTGGCGGACGGAGGAGGCTGGGGTGGAGAGGGTGTTTTGGCGCCCACGGAGTATGAATGGGGAAATGGAGGGAGAGAGAGGTAGGGGGGAACCATGTCTTTGGGACGCGCTTGTCTCAGATGCGGGGAAAGTTACAAAGTTAGCCCCCGTTTAAAATTTCAGACATCAAAGCGATATTGGTCAGTTGGGGGTAGGACGGTAATCTCGCATACCCCGAATATTGGGCGAGAGCGATTTCGGCCGAGGAGAGTTTGTTTTGGCACCCACTATTGGCGGCCACCGTGTATGAATCGGGGTGAGAGCCGATTTCGGCAGAGGAGAGACTGTGTTTTGGCGCCCACCGTGTATGAATCGGGGTGAGAGGCGGTTATGTCACGTTTGAGTGAAGTTACAAACCTACCCCTATTGTGACCTACAGAAATTGAGCCTATGGGTTTTGCGTGTTAGGGCATAGGCAGTAATTTCCATCACCCAAAATTTGGTTTTGGGCGGTTACGACCGATGAGGGACTGGGTGTTTCGCCGCTTTGTTCAAATTTTAGGAGAATAAGCTTGCACGTTTACCGTGCCATCTCAATTAGAATCCATTTTGTATTCTTTTTTTTTTGGGTAGGATCCAGTTTGTATTCGAATACAAATCTATATACATCATTTTTTTATATATACTTTCAAAAGCACAACACCCTTTATATATATATAAATGGTTTACAATTGCCATAATCTCAAATTCATAAGGTTGAATTCAAATATTTGAAACCACTTTATGTTCAACTCAAGTGCATGGATCACTAATATCAAGAAATTAAATAACATACATGTGCCCAAATTCAAATGAATATGCATGTTTGATAGATCATTTTTGGTCGATTATGAATTACATGTATCATCATCTCTAAATCAAATATTTGAATCCCTTTTATGTTGACATCTTTTACACACGCAACTAAATACTTGAATCTCCTTTCATGCCCATCTCTCTCTAGGTCTCTCTCGCGTGCCCCTTCATATAGCAGTATAGCTATCACTCTCTTTTCTCTATCTCACCCACACACTCAGTGCATGTTTCTCTTTTTTCACAAACACAGTCTCTCGCCGTCTCTCTCGACACGTGTCACACTCTCTCTATCTCTGTAGACCGCTCAGCTTTCATTATCTCTTACGTCTCTATCATGCCCTGGTGTCTCTCTAGCTACCTAGCCTTATTTTTACCCGCCACACACACTCTCTCACTTGCCTTTAATTTTGTCTCTCTCTTTCTAGGGATCTATCACGCACCTCATCTCTTTCTAGATATGACTCCTACCACTAAAATTTATCTGTCTCTCTCACATACACCGTTTGTCGGTGTCTCCTTTCCCTCTTCACCTCCGTTCCAAAACTGAAACTATTCATTTGTTTACTGGTCAGACAATCTCTCTCTCACACTCTCACACTCTCTCTCTCACACACACACACCTCTTTGCTTTCGACCGCCCCCTCCCCACCCCTGTCTCCCTCACACACACCTCTTTGCTTTCGACCGCCCCCTTCCGACCCCTATCTCCCTCACACACACACAGCTCTCCCTTTCGCACCCCCGACTCCTGTCTCTCCCACACACACTTATAGACCAACCTCTGGCTAGGTTTATCCATCTATTACACACCCTCGCTTCCCCTCTCTCATATATGTCTCTCCCGCGCTCCTTGTATCTATGTAGATATCTCGCACTTCTTGAAACACACCCTCTCTGTGTAGTGTCTCCCGCGCTCCCTATTTGTTTGTAGCAAGAACTATCTTTCTCCGTAGCACACATACACACACACTCAGCATTCTTTCTCATGCGCTCTCTCTAGGTCTCTCTCGCACAATGTTTGTAGGCCCCTTCGTTCCACGCACCCCGTCTCTCTCGGCCTCCCTTGCACACAATGTATCTTGCTCCCTAACCATTCATGTGTACCCCATGTAACTTCTCCCATCCTTTCTCCATCGCACACAAACGCGCTCAATCGATCACCGAGCCTTCTTCCTTACATCTTTCACACCCGCATACTCCGATGTCTCTCACTGATCCTCGATCTTTTGTCTACCTCTATTTCTCTCGATCGTGCACACACACTAGCTACCGTCTCTCTTTATGTCGATAACTCTCGCACACACACTCTTCATGTCTTTTCACACATGCAGTACTCCCTCCTCTCTCTCACTCCCCCCTTTCTCTCTCAGACACACGATCTATCTCGAGGTCGATCTCTCATATGCACGCTCTCCCCCCTCTCTCTCTCTAGGTTACTCTCTTTCTCTATGCCGGTTCTCACGCACACATACCACTTGTTTGTAGGACGATCCCTTGTAGGAAAAAAATCTGGTTCTCCAAGGCCTCCCAAGCTCCCACGATACGATAGTTCTCTGGCCGTTGGATCATGGAAATAACGTCTGGACCCGAGCGAAATTTTGAGACTCTTTGAGGGGTTTTCTGCAAATTTTTATGACCTCTACCTGTGTCCGTTTGATCGATGATCCAACGGTCCCCACAGGAACGCTGGAGTATTATAATTATTTTTTGGACATCACACAAACAGTGGAGTACATACACAAAGAGAAGAGGCGCACGCAGTCGGTCCCTCGCTGTCTCGCAGATATGAGAGTTACGTAACGCACAGTAAACAAATAAACCCGTAGGTGCACGATTTCTGCATGCGCAGGTACCGGGTACGTGGTGGAGCGCACTTTTGTACGAAGAGTCGTGATAATTTGATCTGCAGGTGTTGACGGTCCGGGACTACACGTGAATGACCTGGAGGCGGTGGCTTGCTACTGATCAAGTGGCCACGTTTATGAAATACATTTTTTTAGCAAGACACGAGTTCCGTTTTTCAATGGCGCGTTATACGTTTTTTTAGAATCGCATCATACAATTTATTAAAACGATTGGTATGGAGCGAAAAATGAAAATCGTCACGATACACGTAAGCTGGAGTTTCAGTGTTTGCTGCTAGCCAGGGTTGCTCCCTTCACACTCTCACCCTCTCCTGATCTAAACAAGACGGGCGGTAACCATTGTCTCTCTCCTCACCAGCGGTGAAAGATCCATCCGGATCCTGTCCGCCGTGGAAGGGCGGCGATGAAGCGTTGATGCGGTCGCCGTCGGTGAGGTAGGAGACACACTGCCGGCGCGTCCCGATCTGCGGACCGTGCCGTCCTCTCTCACCCGATGCCAGAGCGGACGCGACCTCTCACTGGCGTAGGCATTGAACCGGTGCGCCAGCTGAGAGAGCAGCACCCGCTGCACGCCAGGCTGAACACGCCTCCTCACCGCATTATATCATTGCTTAGTTGGAGGAGAGAGAAGAGGAGATAGAAGGAAAGCGGGTTGTAGAATAAGAGCCGGCTATAGCATGAGACCCAAGACACTTTGTGAGAATGTATGGTGGGCTAGCTAACAAAGTACTACATATTTAAATCTTACTATTGTAAGTCGGCTATTAGGTTGACTCTAACAAATGACATGGCAACTTCTTATAGCCAATTGTTGGCTATATTATTAACCATGCTCTCAACCAGCTTCAGACTGCCCCGCCTACGTCCATTGAACCCTTGCATGTGCCGAGAAACCAACTCCGCCCGCATGTCCATTCGCGAGCCTACCAGCATTCAACACAACGCCGCTTGGCTCCTAGCGTCCGCCCGCTAGTTAAACGAGGCTAGATGCCTGGCAAGAACCGCACCACACCTCTGCTCTCCATCTCCTCCTTGCACCATATTCTCCACACTCACCATAGCATCCGGCGAGCATGAAGACGAGTTCTCCGGCATAAAAGCTGGCTGAGTGTCAAGCCGAGCCTGCCGGATACGAGCCAGGAAACTCGCTGCTCCAACTCCCTCCCCGCCCAGGCTGTCAATACCATGGGCGAGGCTGCAGGCGGGCAAGCGGAGGAGCAAGCCGCCGCTCCAAGCTGGCCCCTAGTGCAGCAACTCGCCGCTCCAAGCCAGCTCGCAGAGGAGCGGCCAGGTGCTCCACGCCGGCACGCGGGGGAGCACGGCGTCCAGTGCACCATGGCCGGCCGCGCCATCCACTACAAATGTTGGCAGTACCGCGGCTTGCCGGCGGAGGCGGCCAGCACCTCTGCGGCCGCCGTCGACACTGAGGAAAAGTAGACCATGGGAGCCGCTGCCGCTTGGGTCCCATGAAGGCCACCGCCACCGCATTGCCGGCATATACACCTGGTGTGTTGCCCGGTTTAGCGCACAACACCGTTGAAGCGGAGGATCCACTCTTCCCCTGGGTCATCTCCTTCGGCTGAAGCGCAGCCGGACATAGGGAAGTTATGGCGGAGGCGGAGGCCAAAGAGGCGGAAGGCACGGAGGGCCGCCGCGGCCGGCATTAGATTATACCTGCCTCCAGAAGCTATTCTCGGTTAGTTAAAAAATGTTCAAAATGTAATTATTTTCGTACGGTCTAGTTTTGTTGTGCTCGCACTAATATGTTTGTTCCTCTCGGCAACGAGCTCTGCCTCGACAATTTATTGCATCTGTGGAGGTACTTTACATGGTGTTGGTGCGCCCAACATCACCATGCCCTTATATTGCCATTGTTTAATTGCTGTCAATCCAATGTCACTTGAAAAATGATGCAATGTCACACAGGGAGTAATATGCTATTGTCAATCTAGTGCCATCGATAAATCCAATGGCACATGTAAAATGATGCAATGCCATCGATAACCCTTTTACATATTTTTTGCAAACACGGATGTCAATCTCAGGCATGTTTGTGCAAACAGAAGCAGATACCTCAATTTTTAGTGGAACCACAAAATTATACGGGAGTCCCTCCGCCATTGGTAGAAAATGCACCTTTTTTATCAATGCTCTCTGAAGGAATTTGTGTTTTGGCTGTGAACTAAATGTTGTTTTGGAGAAGCATTGATGTTGGTAGTAAGAACTATATATTTTTCTTTATTTCTAATTCTCCTCAAGTTGTTTTTAGCTTTGAAGTGAATCATTGAGATGCATAAACTATTTCAACTATGGCTATTAATTGGTTGTGGACATTATCTATGAATGTCAAGATATCTGTGAACATGAGTTTGATGTGGAAGTTAAACTTGGACTGTTGGGCATGCATGTGAACTATACCATGTCCCATGGTTTGTCTGTTATTGTTCTGGAAATAGAGTAAGTTATTACATGACGCGGAAAAAATATATTATGTGCCACATCTCGGCATCAGACTTAAATACATCTCAGTCGATGCACGAACATCACAATATGCATGCGGACTGGATCAACATTTGAACCTAGCTATTATGAATGAAAATTCGGATTGACATCAGTTTTAGATAGCAGGAGACGCTTAGCCTGCTCTGCCTCTGCTAGCTTCTTTCTGGCTTCTTCCATCTCTTGTTTGGCTTGGGTGAAGAGAGCATCTGATTGCTCTTTTTTGCATCTTCAGGAACTCAGCTACATTCTCAAGGGCTGCTGCACGCTTTCTTTCAGCCTTTACTAGAGCCACGAGGACACAAACACTTGACGACTTCACCTAGCTAGTGTGTAATCCAGCATCATTTAGGAATTGGAACCTTGTGTCTAATCTGGCATCATTAGGGAACCGCCACCTTGTGTGTAATCCAACATCATTTGGGAACTGGCACATAGGACTAGCCTCAAAACTTGATCTTGAGGTTGACCATACTTCCCTCCTCACACGAACTGCATCCTGACATGAAGAAGTTACTTATTTTTTAGATCAATAGTGAGAGCTCCACAGATCCATTCAGTAGAAGCCCCATAAATAGGACTAGTAGAAGTGAGTTCAGAAGGAGAAATATAAAAACAGACTCGCAGGGTGAGAACACCTACTTCCTACATCAAGCTAGGGCTCCTTTGATTCAAAGGAATTCTATAGGATTTCTGAAGGATTGAAACCCTTAGGAATTTTTCCTATGTTGGCCCTTTGATTCATAGGATTGGATTCCATAGGAATTTTTCCTATGGAATCTTTTGTACTACATTTTGTAGGAAATCAAACATGCACTCCAACCTCTTTTACAATTCCTTTGTTTTTCATGTGGCATCAAACACTCCTTGCTAATCCTATAGGATTCAAGTTGGCATGCCACTCCAATCCTATACTTTTCCTATTCCTAGATTTTCAAAATCCTACGAATCAAAGAGGCCAAGAAGGAAAGCATTAGGACGATTAAGAGTGTGCTTATTACATATCGAGTAGACCTACTTTACAAAAACTACAATATATACATCAAAGAACACAAGGCTAAGCCAAATAGGAAAATCAGCAGAGGGGTGCACTAAGCCAAGGGTAGCTGCAACAAAACAACCGGCAACAAGATGATCTCCAGGGCCTCTGTAGCCGCGTTTGACTGACTAGTTTTTCATCCTACGGCATGGTGGGTCCAGTGAGCAAGTTGAGATCCTACAAATGATAGAAAGCCTAATCAAGTGTAGAGGGAATTGTTTGTCCCGCCTATTACTGTTTAATAATTTGCCACACCGCTGGATTGCATGGCAAGAACCCTAGCCAAGCACACAACATTGTTTGACGTTGTTTTCGGCTCGGGGCTTGTCCAGGGCCTGGCCTGGTCCTGTCTACAATACTGGTGGCAGACACATACCATGTCAAAGTAATTGAAAGGCTGTTACTTACCAAAGCTCGTTTTACAGGTTCGGTGCAGCTCGTCTTTATCTTGCGACGTTCCTTGAAGATGTCCCCAACATCCCGTATTTGATCTTCATTTCCCCTCTGCATGTTGGCATTAGTAGTTTTGTAAAATCCCAACATGGCAAGAAAAATATAGTAATACTCACACATCTTGTAGGCAACATTAAAGCACTCATCTGCAAATGATGGCATGAGTAATTTTTAATATCCTACTTTGTGGTTATTCAACTTTGCTACAAATACGTTGTGGTCTCATTCTGAGTCAATAGAACTGGGGGATCACCTCCCTGCTATTCTCAAAAACGTTTAACCATCTGCCACACTACTGGTTAGAGATGAAGAACCTACACAAGCACACCACAATACAGGAGGGACGCCCAATTACAAGATGGTATTCTGTTGGATAATGCAAGCTATAACCAATTACTTTTACTAGAATAATAGCAGCCAGGAAAGGGGAACAGTAGTAGCACGGAAATTTGATGGGTAGGTATGAACAAAATCAAAACTGCACAAGTACAGCTAAGAGAATCAATGTACACATTACCAATCGCAGAGGAGAACGAATGTCGCGGCCTCGTCTGTGCATCATGGGCGGCAACGTGAGTCCGTTCATTGTCGCCGACGGTGCTGTTGCTGCCCTTGCCGTTGGCTACCGGGAAGCAGATCTGAGACCGTGGACGACTGCGTCGGGGAAGCGGCTCCTGCGCGGTGTACGACGGCGATGGTGGACCGGCTCCAGTGCTGCGTACGACATCATCGATGAGGCAGATGCGCTGTGGTGGATGAGTGCGCCGATGTAGAAGGGGATGGGCAGGAAGGCCGGCTAACCGCAACCAGATTGTTGTGGGGTGCTGTAGTGCCATGGAGAAGTGTATTTTGCTGTGGGGATAGAAAATGGGGATTATTGAGGTGTCCTCTGGGTGCGGGGGAGGGGGTGGCTGGGCGGGGTGAACGTGAAGTTACCAAAGCAACCCCCGACCCAACACCGTCCTTCGGCCAGTTGTACAAAGGGTATGATGGTCATTTCGCATTGCTCGAATCTGGCTCACGGGAGATATCGATGGGAGTGGGAGATTTTGCCGCCGACCTGAAAATTTGTAACACTGTACTCCCCGTCCGGCGTGTTGGATGATTGGGCTAAGCAACTAGGAGTACTAGTACACATCTGTTTTCTTAGTTTACTATCATGACATTAATTATTTTTTGTAGTTGTCAAATAAATATATTAAGCTATTGACTTCGAATGTAATGGTTTATACAATTCAACAGTTATAATCATTGTTGAATTCCAAGATGAATACCAAGTCTATGGTACTTCACAATATACTCAAACTCACATAATCCAACTCAAATGAAAATCTAAATGCATTTCATAATTATTAATTAGTTGGATGCAACAAAACCATCAATAACTCTACATGATCCAGTTCAAAACAATATTTGAATACATCCCAATGTGTGAATTCCTACTTTTGTGAATGAAGCGTAGAGAGAGAGTGTGTGATGATGGAGCAATGGCGGGAGAGTGATTTGTGCGCGCAAGTGCACAACACACAAGATATACACCCCATGGAAGAGAGAGATAGAGGGCGGGAAAGATTGTATATATGTGGGTGAGAGAGTAGGAGAGAAACCTCACGAGAGATAGAGAGAGGAAGTGTGCGAGAGAAGGGACATTTGCATAGGAAGGAAGAAGTTAGGTCTGTGAGAAAGATGGAGACATGTATATATACAGAGTGAGATGCGTGCATGCGATCGAGATTTTGTACATGTGGAAGGAGAAGAGACAAAAGGTTTGATGAGAGAGCTCAAGAAAACATGGACGAGAGGGGGGGAGCTTGTGTGTGTGCTTGTGGCCTTGTGGGTTCTGGGATTGATATTTTTGTGCGGGAGAGAGAGAAAGAGAGAGAGAGAGCAAAGGAGTCAGTCAGCCGGTTTTATGTCAGCCTGCTTCCAACTGGCCCCGCATTCTCTAGTGCGGTCTGGTCGGCATCTTCATTTTTCCCGATGCCCTCCTTGAAGATCGAGGTGGTGTGCATGATGGGGTGCAAAGAAGCACAAGCGATAGTAGTCGCTATATAACCTTGGACGGGGATGGATAGTGTGCGAGGGGGGGTGTGTGAAATATTGAGAGAAATCAAACCTAGGGAGAGAATGTGTGTGCATTGTGTGCAGGTGAGAGAGGCTAATGGTGCGAGATGGATACATCGTGTGCGTGAGTGTTTAAGCAATATAGAGAGACCGTGTGCGGGATACGAAGAGAGGACTATGGGGAGTGTGTTTGTGAGGTAGAGAGACATAGTGAGATATAAATGTGTGTGCGTGGTATAGGGTGTATTTGACGGAGAGGTACATGCTAAATAGGGTTTTCAGGAAGAGATTGTGTGTGCGAGAGAGAGAGAGAGAGAGAGAGAGGGAGAGAGAGAGAGAGAGAGAGAGAGAGAGAGTTGGGGCCTTGAGGTGGGCAGGGGCTAGGTGAGGGTGTGAAAATGTGTGCGTTGATGCATGTGTTACATGCGAGTGTGCAAGGAAGGGTCGAATCGAGAGAGATGGTTGTTGTGTTGCGGACGCCTTTCTCTCTCACACACACACACAAATACAAGACCGTTCTCTCACGCATACACCATATCTCGGCATCTCTCTATATCTCATGTATACATGATATTTTGCACATTCACACCTCTCTATATCACACACACACCGTCTCCACATTGCCCTTTCGCCACAACACATAGACACATACGAATGTTCTCTCTCCGTCACACCCACAGAATCTCTCTCAAAAAATACTATTAGGGTGCACCTAAAACGTCCAAATCCAAATAACCAAGAACTGAAGCTAAATTCAAATATATGGAAATATTGTAGCATGAAGAACTTTTCCAGCAAAAAAGTGTAGCGTGATATTCGGGGATTGTTTTCACACACACACAAAGGTTCAGTGGATGTCCTTCGAGCGCGACACCGTGACGCACCGTTCGATCGACCGCGCGGCCGCGGTGCACGCGCTTGCAGAGGATTCCATATCGATGTTGTGCTAATTAATGTGGTACTACTCCGGACGACCATTTCTCGCCCATCACCGCCGTGTTCCCGCCATCCCGGTGCCATGAAGTCACAGGCTCGCCCGCTCATGTCGTCTGCAGTCCCTCAGGGCGATGCCGCCGCCCTGCCAAGGATGCGAGCAGCTGGAGCCACGTCTATGCCCGCAGCGTATGAAGAGGAGGAGGACGAGCGCGTGCTCCAGCACGCCGGCAAGGAGGAGGAGCTAGCGGGTCATTGTGGTCTCTGCTCGCGAGGAGGAGGCCCGCATGGTGGCTGTCACGGCGGAAGGCGGTGGTGTCCGTGCCGAGGCCGCAAACCCTTGAGACCTTCAACGCCACGTGGATAATCCAATCTGAATGAACAATTTGGGCCAGTCGACTCTTGTGAGCCATTGGATGCAACATGGACGGCCAGAAGGGCTTCTTCAACCTCTGAAAATAATGCACTCTTCATCTTCTCTCTCAAACATCGAGCCGCCACAGGCCTAACCGCCTGCTGCCGCCGCCCCGCCCTCCCCTCAACCGCCTCCCACCACCGTGCTCCCCCTGCCATCCATCTAACCCTGGGCACGATCCATTTTTTCCGGGGAACTGCATCCCACACCCAACACTCATAAGATAGATCATGGGCACCCTGCCACCATAATATAGATACTGGGGTAGCATCTCTACCATCTTCTTCCTTCCCTCCGGCGAACTTCTTCTTTCACAAATCGACTGACCCAAATTGCTATAGTTGTTGTGTAAGAAATGAGTAGTACAGACGAATAGTACCAACTAGTTAGACGGATGGAAATAATACTACTAGTACTTATTAAGTACAGTAGGAAGGTGAAGAAACGAGTAGCAGTACCATCTACAGCTCAAACTGTAAAATACTAGTACGTACAGTAAAGAGTTCAAGTAATGAGAAAGAACATAACATAGTTCTGCTGGGGGCTCAGCACAACACACCCCTAAAATAAAACTAAGCACACTGAAATAAAACTAAGCACCCTGAAATAAAACTAAGCAACTAATCCGGTTGAAACTGCATCAGAACCAGCATGAGCAACGACAATGCCACCTTACTCGGAGTCCTCGTCCACGTCCTCGACTTCATCCTTGTCCCTCTTCCTCTTCACCGATACTTCCTTGCTTGAACCGGACACTAGGCTCCGCCTCTTCATCCAACCCTTGTAGATATTTAAACAAAGGTAGGCATCTAGTGTTGCGTACCCGATGTGAGCTTCATCTATATTCTTTCGCTCCCATGAATAATGAAATGTATAGTGAGGTTTCTTCAGTTTATCGTACGAAGGATCAATCATGGCTTCTGCCAGGGTCAGCATTGAAGGCTGAGAGGAGGACACCAGGCATTTCTTCTGGAGGTTGAAGGGCTGGTGTACAACGAGGCCTCTCCGACCCAGGACTTCCTTGTCATTGGTAAAGTCTACAGTAATGAATTTGACTCTTTCGTCCTTGAGAAATTCTTCAAAATTCTAGCACCTTACGTCGGCATGGCATATGTGGTACACCAAGCACAAGTTATGTATGCAAACCTGGATCATGGCGGGCATCCTCTTCTCTTCCTCCTTTAGCAACCTCTCTTTCTCCAAGACTGTGGTGTACTCAACATCTAGCCCAGTGACCCACTCATCATTTTAATTTTGGAACATGCATTGGAAGCGACGAAGGCATCCTTGCACCGTCGTGGAAGAACGGGTGTAGATGACGTCGATCTCATCACCGGTGATGGTTTCAACCTTGTACTCACTGCCGATCATGGAGATTTGGGAGACCATGGAATTTGGAGGAGGGCTAGGAGAAGTGGAACTCCTATAATGCGGAAGGACGGGACGAGTGGGAGCGAACTGCTATAATGTTAAAGGACGGGGACGAGTAGGAGCGGACTGCTAGCGGTTTCCCGATTGTAAAAATGCTGAGTAGGGCATGCGAACGGCGTGGGGTAGTGTCTTGCCCGGTGGATAAACGGCTGCATGCCCCCAAAGAGTTCTCTAGTACTATGGGGGACCCACTAGATGTCATGTCTATTAGACCCACTTCGTAGGGCTGACAGTATAGGATCTGCGTGTTCGCATGCCATTCCGGCGTGTGCATCCAACTTTGACTTAATTCCGTCAAGCGTCGCGCCTGTGACATCCCCAGATTACTAAACAGTAGTTATGCTGATTAGTCATGCCAAGTCATCATCATTAAGCCCTATAAAAACAATTAAGAATAATCCAACTTCAAATTTAAATTTAAAATAAGTCAAAATTAAAAGTTATTCAAACATGCAAACTAAAATGTTCAAAGTGTGGCAAATAATCCCTGGATATTTGTCATGTAGAAACCACATCTTTATAAAGTATTTAAATGTCCTAAAATAATTAAAACAATAGCTAAAACAATTAATTAAATGCCTTTTATAAATTATAAAATATTAAACTAAATTATTTAGGTACCAAAATTATTATGGCAGTGGTATATTTAGTAACACTAATTTAGGTGCTAAATATATATTTTATAAAACTAAGATAAATTGGAAAATAAGAATGAAAACAGAAAAGGAAAACAAAATAAAAAAGAAAACCCCCGAGCCCCCTGGCCCGACTGGGCCTCGGCCCAGCCAGGCCGGCCCACGTCGCCCGCTGGCCTATTTAGGCCTCGTCGCCACCCCCCCCCCCCCCCCCCGTAACCCTAACCCCCAATTCCCCCTCTCCCGATCCCCTTCTCCCCGGTGCCGCCTCCCCGTCGCCGTTGCCTCGCTGCCCGCCGTCGCGTCCTCGCCCTCCTCCTCACCGGCCACCCCGAGCCTCGCCGCCCGTTCATCTACAACGGGGTGAGAACCCCGCCGTCTCCCCTCCCTCTCTGTCGCCGTCGCCCGTCTTCGTTGCCGCCGCACGCCGCGCCGCCTCTGCCCCGCTGCAGCCTGGCCTCCTCCTCCTGCGCGCACGCATTGTCGCGCCTGGCCCCTCGCCCGCTAGCCCGCGCAGACCCGCGCCCGTCGCCGCTCCACTCGCCGCTGCTACCCAGTACGACTACGGTGTTGACGACCCTCCTTCCTTTTCAGCAGAGCAACCAGGCAAGCAAAACCCCCTTGACGCATGTCTATATCACCTATTCTTTCTCCCTCCTGCTTGCATTAGAATTTTCCACTGCTATTGTTTTATCCTACTCTGATGCATAGCCTGTTTATTGTAACTTCTGTTGATACTTTACCTGATATACTAAATGCTTAGTATAGGTTGGGTGAAATCCATCTGTGGCCCCATCCTTGTCCTAGTTGCCCCGCTTAGTTACTAGTGCCTCGATCTCTGTGATCGATGTGCCGAGAACAGCACAACACCGCACACCCCCTAAGTTGCCCGTCCCTGCAGAGCTGGCATCGAGTGCCGAGGGTGATACCTCTTATCCCACTTTCGATGATGCCTCTGTAGAATAGCTATCTGGATGTGTGTTACCGAGGGTGATTCCTCTTTCATCACCTCCGATAAGCTTCCGTCCTGCAACTCCTCGAGTCGGAAACATCGAGGGTGATTCCTCGAATTCCTTCTCGTTACCTCGGACACACGGTTACTTTGACCTTTATCGCAGGCGGGCCGACCCCGAGGGGTACCCGCAGGGGAATTATGAAGCCGGGTTTGCCAGGAGGGCACCCGCGAGAGATTATTGTGGCGGAACGATAGGGCAGGCGGAGACCACCCTGCTCGTGATCCGTGTGTTACTAAGTCGGAGCGACAGGTAGTCTGATCGCCTCTGCGAGTTACTAAATACACCTAACGGATTTGGGTATTTGATCTGAGTGGGTCGTTGGCCCTATACGCACTACCACCACGTGGGATAATGGTTATGGGACCCTCTACGTCGTAAGTATCAGCTGAAAGCTCTGTCAGACGTCCAGTTCAGCATTGTGGCCGGGTCAGGCCGGCGCCATCCAGGACAGAGGTGGTGCCTGGTCTACCCTGCACACAACGACCCGGAGTGCAAAGGGCGATGGGCCCAAGACCCCTGAGCACTTAGGATGTAGACCGGTGGGGACCTCTCTGTTGAGCCTAGGTAGGACTACGTCGTGTCGATTACCCAAGGCCGGGCATTACCCAGCAAGTGTGTCCGGCCAGATGTAATCGAGCGTGCTGGGTAACAGTAGTGCACCCCTGCAGGGAAGATTATCTATTCGAATAGCCGTGTCCACGGTAACAGGACACTCAGTGTTGTATCCCGATCTATTACTACTTGAACTGGATACTTTTAATTAATTGTAAGCTCCGGGATCGCTTTCTCGCAGGGAGTCGAGAAAGGATCCCTAGGCTTTGCTACAACATGCTTGTTACTTTAATTATGTTACTAATCTACACTCTTCTAATGCTGCAAGACCGCTGAAGATGCTAATCTTCGATAGGCTAGGCTTTCTCCCTCTGATCTGGCATTTCTGCAGTATAGTCCACAGATACAGCCCTTTCCTTTGATACCGATGCATATTTAGCATAGTTCTGATGTCAGTCTTGCGAGTACTTTGGATGAGTACTCATGGTTGCTTTGCTATTCTTTTCCCCCATACCCGATTGCTGTGACCAGATGATGGATCCCAGGAGTCAGCTGCTACCGCCGACGACTGCTACTACACTTCTGGAGGAGCCTACTACTACGTGGAGACCGCCGACGACCAGGAGTAGTTTAGGAGGCTCCCAAGCAGGAGGCCTTGCCTCTTTCGATCAGAGTCGTTGATTGTTTTCGCCTTCTTAAGGCATTTTGTTAACCTTTGTGTCTGTACTCAGATACTGTTGTTGCTTCCGCTAACGCTTGATCGCAAGCTTATGTATTCGAGCCCTCGAGGAACCTGGCTTGTAATATAAAGCTTGTATTATTTTATTTGTGTCTAGAGTTGTGTTGTGATATCTTCAAGTGAGTCCCTAGGCTTGATCGTGTGCATTTGCGTGTATGGTTAGCGCACGATTAAGTTGCGGGGGTCACAGCGCCTCCCACGACCGTCGACTCGCTCGCACGGTCACGCCCTTTGAGACTTCGGACGGCTATAAATGAGCATTTTTTCCGATTTACCCTCTCTCTCTAAGGCTCGTCTCCTAATGAGAATTACTCATGTTAATTACTCTCTACTGGTCCTTTCTTTTTTTTCCATTGGTGGAAACGACTAGCATGCGAGCGGGTGGGAATTCCATTGGTCTTCATGAGGGGGTTGCATTGACCGCACCGTGAGAATACAATTGCATGCATGCATATCGTGGGAAACCAACTCTATTTAATTAACTAAGCAGAATCTTGATTGGAGGAAAGGAACGAGATGAGTAATCGCTACTAGCCAGTAGTCATCCACCTTGGTCACGATGCGATTCCTAGTGAGCCTTACACACCAGACCAGAGTACTACTTCCTCCGTCCGGGTGCGTTAGGCTATATGATGTTGCCATGTCATATATAGTCATCACTTATAGTCACTCATACAATAAGGTTAGCTATAAGGTTGGCTATAAGAGTACTGTTTTTTTAACCTTCTCTCTATCTTGTTCTTCGTATTTCTTGCATTTGCCAAGGAGTACGCATATAGCTAGGCTCTTGCATGAGAGCCCAGTCCCACCATTTTTCAATTTCTCTCTACTCCACATAGGCAAAAGTGCCATGTAAGCGGGCTATAAGCTCATTATTGTACTTACTCTAAGAGAATTCAAAAAATCTTAAAGTATTAGCTATGATGTACAATAGTAATTAAACTGCACCTCGTTTAACTCAACCGCCTCATGCGCCCACCTCCCTCTCGATTCGTTTTTCTCGTTCGGCCTACCAGGAAACCCGTTCGCCTCCAAATCTTTTCCTCTCCATGTGTGAAAACAATCTTCTGCATGACTCTCCTTCTCCCCCCCCCCCCCCCCCACAGTCCCACCCGTCCTCCCCGTGTGAAAACAATCTGCATGCATGAGAGCAAGTAGTACAATAAGGTGATGTAGGCGGGCTGTAATATTTTAAGTACTAATATATTTTTGCTGAGTTGGATGAGAGAGAAGAGAAGCAAGCTAGTACACAAACTTACGGCCGGCTGTAGCACGAGCTCCAACACACTTTCTGAGAGAAACATGTGGGCTATATATTAATGCTATAACATACTAGTGTAGCCGATTGTTGACTCTCCCTCCCGTGCTCGTCCAATCTCCTCCTGCCTAATAAATCGCAGATCACCTAAACCCTAAACCGTTGTGACCAGCAATATCTCCACCTCGCCCCCTGAATTCAGCTCGGTGCCCCCCCACCTCCCCCTTAATTTCCTCCAACAAAAAAATGCCCACCTAGCTGTTACGTTAATCATGAAACCTATCTTACGTAGGTGTACCATTGCTCACTATAAATAATGTGCCTCCCACGACATTCTGAAGAACGCTCACATTCATCTCCTCGCCCTCCCTCTCAATTACGGACCCATCGACCACCATTTCATCGCCCCTCCCTTGCCCTAGGTGCCCCTCGCTGCCCCACGCGGAGGGTCACGCGTCGGCGTTCCATTCCTCGCCGCCACGATTCGAGGAGTACACGTCGATGTTCCGCTCCTCGCTGCCACGAGTCGAGGATGACGTGTCGGTGTTCCGCTCCTTCCCGTCGCCGCGGCACGTTGAGGTGGACGCGTTGGTGTTCCCAGACTCACCAGCACGCGCATCGGAGGATGCGTCGCCGCCCCGCTATGAGGAGGATGTCGTGCCGGCCCCCGAGCCACCCAGCTTGGAGGAGCTATGGAAAGAAATGGAGGTCGTGCTACTTGTAGCTTGCGTTGGTATTATCACCAAAGAGGAAGGGATGATGCAGCACAGCAGAGGTAAGTATTTCCCTCAGTTATGAAACCAAGGTTATCAATCCAGTAGGAGAACCACGCAACACCTCATTAGCAGTACCTGCACACAAACAACAAATCCTTGCACCCAACGCAAATGAGGGGTTGTCAATCCCTCGGCGGTCAATTGCAAGATTAAATTGTATGTGATAGATAGATAGATTGAAACAAAAATACAAAATAAAATAAATAAAAGAAAAGTGCAGCAATATTTTTAGGGTTTTAGTAATTTGATTTAGATAGACCCGGGGGCATAGTTTTCACTAGAGGCTTCTCTCAAGAAAATAGCATACGGTGGGCAGACAAATTACTATTGGGCAATTGATAGAAAAGCAAATAATCATGACGATATCCAAGGCAATGATCATATATATAGGCATCACGTCCGAGACAAGTAGACTGACTCCTGCCTGCATCTACTACTATTACTCCACACATTATGCTCAATCATTGATCCATTCATGAAACACACTCGAATATTAGCTACATCCAATGCACAAGTATGACAATAGTGCTCTCTAGTTGGTGCTTTATAAGAGAAGATGGAGACTCAAATAAAAATAAAAATTGCATAAAAGTAAATAGATAGACCCTTCGCAGAGGGAAGCAGAGATTTGTCAAATGTGCCAGAGCTCAAAGCTTAAAATTAAAGAGATAAAATTTGTTTTGAGAGGCATGCTTTTCCTGTCAACGAAAACGACCGAGAATTCCCAATATTTTCCATGCTAGACACATCATAGGCGGTTCCCAAACAGAAAGTAAAGTTTATTTCCTTTCCACCATTTCTTTCACAATCCATGGCTAGCCGTATCCACGGGTGCTCTCCAAACCATCACTTTCCAAGGAATTTTGTTGTTATTAATTTTGATTTCATTGTGGGACTGGGCATCCCTATTACCAGCCACTCTCGCGTGCAATGACAAGTGAATAAACACTCATCGTGAGAATAACACACCTAGCATGGATAATATTGGCCACCCCCTGCCGCTTCATGAGCGGTACGGGCCCACAAAAAGGAAAATTATTTTGAAAATTAGAGTTGGCACACACAAATTTACTTGGAATGGCATGGAAATACCGCATATAGGTAGGTATGGTGGACTCATTTGGCAAAACCTGTGTCGGTGTATAAAACATGGGTATTTTATACCCTGACTTATGCATAGACTGTAGCAGCCTCCTTGCCGGCCAAAGCCTTGCCGGGGACCGCCAAGACCAGGATTCAGAGCCCAGTCGCAGGAGCTACCAGAAAGAAGCTCAAGACATAGCGCTCAACTAGTACCGAAGATGAAGACATTCCTTGCTGGCAAGGCTAAACCGGCAAGGTGAAAACCCGGCAAGCTCCGTACCGGCAAGCTCCTGCCAGCCCTCCAGCGCTCCACCTCACCGCACAGGTGTTCACTAGTGGGTGAGGTGTCGACCGCGCGGGCTGGTTAGTGAGGCTTATCGGGCACGTGTCAGCATGCTGGGATAGGATTTTCTTCTATTGACACACGTCCAGGAGGCGTGTCAGGGTAATATGAGGTAGCTGGGCAAGCAGTGCAGAAACCTTGCCAGGACTACCTCTCCACATGACACCTAACGGCGCATTTAATGCCTTTGTCCTAGGCTGGCAGAGTTAGGTATGATAGCACTGTTTGCTATCTAATCACTATGTAATTATTGTTTTGCCACTGTGGTAACCCCTTGAGCTATAAAAGGAGGGCCAAGGCAACAGTTAGGGGGATTCGGACCCCTTTTCAAACACAAGCACGTCTCATGTAGCGGCTCCTCCCGATACCTTGTCGGGAGAAGCGCTCCTTGTACTGTGCTTCTACACCATTAATACACCAAAAAGCAGGAGTATGGTTTTACGCTTCTCAACGGCCCGAACCTAGGTAAAATCCCTTGCGCTCCCCATTGTTCATGCTCTTTGTGCACGTTGACCCCCTCTACCGAACCACAAGGGGCTGCATGGCCCCATAGATGGTCGTACCACCACGACAACCTGGGTTTAAAGAGTTTGGATGCACAAGCAGTATTTCCACTTAGTACAAATGAAGGTTAGCAAATAGATTGAGAAGCAACCAACCAAAAAGCGAAAACGGTCATAAACATGCATTGAACATAACTAACACCGAATAATGCACCATAAGTAGGATATAATTTCGTTGCGTAACTATTGACTTAACGTGCATGCATAGGGAATCACAAACCTTAACACTAATATTCTTACTAAATCACAATTACTCACTAATATGACTCACATATTATCATCTCCATATCGCAAAACTATTGCAAGGAATCACACTTATCATATCCAATGATCTATATGAAAGTTTTTATTATACCCCTCTTGAATATTCATCACTTTGGGACCAAATTCATATCTTGTGCAAATTGCCATTGCTATCATCAACTCTCAAAAAGATTTAAGTGAAGCATGAGAGTGCAAATATTTCTTCAAAATTTCAATCTTATCAATTCTCAAAATAATATAAGTGAAGCATGAGAATTCATTTCTTCAAAATTTTAATCTTATCAACTCTCAAAATAATATAAGTGAAGCATGAGAGTTTATTTCTTCAAAATTTTGATCTGATAAACTCCCAAAATAATATAAGTGAAGCATGAGAGTTCATTTCTTCAAAATATAGCCACCACCGTGCTAAAAAAGATTTAAGTGAAGCACTAGAGCAACTGCCTAGCTCAAAAAACTTAAGTGAAGCACATAGAGTATTCTAACAAATGATGATAAACGTGTGGCTCTCTCAAAATAGGTGTGTTCAGCAAAGATGATTGTGGCAAACTAAAAATCAAACAAAGCAAAGACTCATATAATACAAGATGCTCCAAGTAAAACTCATATCATGTGACGAATAAAAATATAGCTCCAAGTAAAATTACCGATGGTTGGTAGAATAAAGAGGGGATGCCTTACGGGGCATCCCCAAGCTTAGACGCTTGAGTCTTCCTTGAATATTACCTTGGGGTGCCTCGGGCATCCCCAAGCTTAGGCTTTTGCTACTCCTTATGCCTTCATCCGTCGTGATCTCACCCAAAACTTGAAAACTTCAATCACACAAAACTCAACAAAACCTTCGTGAGATCCGTTAGTATAACAAAATAAATCACTACTTTAAGTACTATTGAAAACCCATTCATATTTTATTTTTGCATTATACCTACTGTACTCTAACTTCACCATGGCTTATACCCCCCGATACAATCCATAGATTCATCAAAACAAGCAAATAGTGCATCAAAAACAGAATCTGTCAAAAACAGAACAGTCTGTAGCAATCTATTTAAAAGCCATACTTCTGTAACTCCAAAAATTCTGAAAAATTAGGAAAACGTGGGACATTCATATACCAATACTGTGTAAAAATTTCAGATATTTCTGGCGATACAGTATAGAAACAAAATTCAATCACTGGACGCAAAACTTTCTGTTTTCCAAACAGCATCAATTATACTATCTTCCAAATCATCCTAAAGGCTTTACTTGGAACAAACACTAATTAAAAACACAAAAACACAATCATACCAGTAGCATAATTGTGAAAACACACAATAACAGAAACAAATAGTAAAATTTTATTTTATTCATTGGGTTGCCTCCCAACAAGCGCTATTGTTTTATGGCCCTAGCTAGGCATAAGGCATAGTTTCAAGTGTTGTCATCTTTCAAGTTGACTTCTTAAGTGGCCCTCATAATTGATTCATATGGTGCTTTAATTCTTTTCCTAGGGAAATGTTCCATACCCTTCTTTAATGGAAATTGAAACTTTATATTCCCCTCTTTCATGTCAATAACTGCACCTATAGTTTGTAAGAATGGTCTACCAAGTACTATGGGGCAAGAAGAATTGCATTCAATGTCAAGTACGATAAAATCAACGGGCACATAATTTCTATTTGCAAGAATAAGCACATAATTAATTCTACCCATTGGCTTTTTAATAGTAGAATCCGCCAAGTGCAAATTAAGAGAACATTCATCAATATTGGTGAAACCTAGCACATCACATAGATATTTTGGAATTGTGGAAACGCTAGCACCCAAATCACATAAAGCATTGCACTCATAATTTTTAATTTTCACTTTAATGGTGGGTTCCCATTCATTATATAATTTTCTAGGAATAGAAATTTCTAGTTCTAGCTTTTCTTCTAACGTTTTCATCATTGCTTCTACGATGTGTTTAGTAAAAGCCTTGTTTTGCTCATAAGCGTTGGGTGAATTTAACATAGATTGTAACAAAGAAATGCACTCAATTAAAGAACAACTATCATAATTAAAATCTTTGTAATCCAAGAGAGTGGGCACATCGCTGTTTAAAGTTTTTACCTCTCCAAATCCACTTTTAGCAATTTTCTTATCAAGATTTTGACCCTCCGAATTATGGGAACGCCTACTGGCTAAAGTTGACTCTTCTTCAGTCCCCTTTTCATCAAGTTTAATATTGCTAAACAAATAATCAATAGATGAAACACCAATCATTTTAATATCCTCATCATTACTACGATAAAAACCGGGCGGGATCGCTTTTTCTAAAAATTCTCGCTTAGCTTTTAGCATAGCGGTTCTTTTCTTACTCTCATCCATGGAGACATATAAAGCTTTAATTGATTCACTAATATCAATTTTTGGTGGCAAAATTTTAGTCTTAAGATTTTCCACATCATGAATAATTCTATCAATGCTCCTAGACATATCATCAAGTTTACTCAATTTTTCTTCTATCATAGTGTTGAAAACTTTTTGAGCATTAATAAATTCTTTAATATTACTTTCAAGATCAGAGGGCATACTATTATTATTATTATAAGAATTACCATAAGGATTGCCATAAATATTAGAGGAATTTCCAGGAAATGGTCTAGCGTTGAAATTACCTCTATAAGCATTATTATTAAAATTGTTTCGCAAGGCAAAATTCACATCTACGGGATCATTATTTTGCTCAATCAAAGTGGACAATGGAATATCATTAGGATCAATAGGAGCATTTTTGCTAGCAACCAATTTCATATGCGCATCAACTTTATCACTCAACGTACTAATTTCTTCAATAGAATTCACCTTTTTACTAGTAGGAGTTCTTTCAGTATGCCATTGTGAATAATTTTCCATAATATTATCAAGCAATTTAGTAGCTTCTCCCAAACTAATTTCCATAAAAGTACCACCCGCGGCGGAATCTAAAAGATTTCTAGAGACAAATTTAATCCCGCATAAAAAATTTGTATGATCATCCATAAATTTAAACCTTGAGTAGGGCAATTTCTTATCATTAATTTTATCCTCTCCCAAGATTGGGCAACATGTTCATGATCAAGTTTCTTAAAATTCATAATTTGATTTCTAAGAGAAATAATTTTCGTGGGAGGAAAGTACTTAGTAATAAAAGCATCTTTACACCTATCCCAAGAATCGATAAATATTTTGTGGTAAAGATGAAAACCAAATTTTTGCATGATCCCACAATGAGAATGGGAATATTTTAATTTCACAATATCATTATCCACATCTTTTTTCTTTTGCATGTCACACAATTCTACGAAAGTGTTAAGATGGGATGCAGCATCTTCATTAGGACTACCGGAAAATTGATCTTTCATGACAAGATTTAGCAAAGTGGCATTAATATCACAAGTCTCCGCACTAGCGGCGGGAGGAGCAATCGGAGTACTAATAAAATCACTATTATTAGTATTGGAAAAATCACACAATTTTGTATTTTCTTGAGACATCGTGACTATGGAAACAAGATAACAAGCAAGCAAACAAGCAAACAAGAAAAAGGCAAACAGAAAATATTTTTGTATTTTTGTAAAAACTTTTTAGAAGTGGGGGAGATGAAAACGAGAGGCAAATAAAGTAAATGCAAGTAGATGAGAGTTTATGCAAAGGTACTTGATAGATGTTGATGATGTCTCCCCGGCAACGGCGCCAGAAATTCTTCCTGCTACTTGTAGCTTGCGTTGGTATTATCCCCGAAGAGGAAGGGATGATGCAGCACAGCAGAGGTAAGTATTTACCTCAGTTATGAAACCAAGGTTATCAATCCAGTAGGAGAACCACGCAACACCTCGTTAGCAGTACCTGCACACAAACAACAAATCCTTGCACCCAACGCAAACGAGGGGTTGTCAATTCCTCGGCGGTCAATTGCAAGATTAAATTGTATGTGATAGATAGATAGATTGAAACAAAAATACAAAATAAAATAAATAAAATAAAAGTGCAGCAATATTTTTAGGGTTTTAGTAATTTGATTTAGATAGACCCGGGGGCCATAGTTTTCACTAGAGGCTTCCCTCAAGAAAATAGCATACGGTGGGTAGACAAATTACTGTTGGGCAATTGATAGAAAAGCAAATAATCATGACGATATCCAAGGAAATGATCATATATATAGGCATCACGTCTGAGACAAGTAGACCGACTCCTGCCTGCATCTACTACTATTACTCCACACATCGACCGCTATCCAGCACGCATCTAGGGTATTAAGTCCATAAAGAACGGAGTAACGCCTTAAGAACGATGACATGATGTAGACATGATAAACTCACGCTTGAATAAACCCCATATTTTTACATTTAATAGCAATGATACATACGTGTCATGTCCCTTTCTGTTACTGGGATTTAGCACCGCAAGATCGAACCCATTACAAAGCACCTCTTCCCATGGCAAGATAAATCAATCTAGTTGGCCAAACCAAATCAATAGATCAGAGAAGAAATACGAAGCTATAATAATCATGCATAAAAGAGATCAAAGAAGACTCAAATAATATTCATGGATAATCTGATCATAAACTCACAATTCATCGGATCCCAACAAACACACCGCAAAAAGTGATTACATCAGATAGAACTCCAAGAACATCGAGGAGAACATTGTATTGAAGATCAAAAAGAGAGAAGAAGCCATCTAGCTACTAACTATGGACCCAAAGGTCTGTGGTAAACTACTCACGCATCATCGGAAGGGCAGCAAGGTTGATGTAGATCCCCTCCGTGATCGATTCCCCCTCCGGCGGAGTATCGGAGAAGGCCTCTAGATGGGATCTCTGGAGAACAGAAACTTGTGGCGGCGGAAAAAGTATTTCGTGGACTCCCTTAGGGTTTCTGATTTTTTGGGAATTTATAGTGGTGGAATTAGGTCAAACGGAGCTCTGTGGGCCCCATTAGGTACCAGGGCGCGCCTGCCCCTCCCAGGCGCACCTTGGTGCCTCGTGGGCACCCCCTGGGGCTTCTGGCCTTCTCCCGAAGCTTCTAGTGTTGGTATTGTCCAGAATAAAATCTCCAAAAAGTTTCGTGGCATTTGGACTTCGTTTGGTATTGATATTCTGTAAAACAAAAATAGGGCAGAAAACAGCAACTGGCACTGGGCACTAAGTTAATAGGTTAGTCCCAAAAAATGATATATAATTGTTGTAAATGCATTTAAAAACATCCAAGATTGATAATATAACAACATGGAACAATCAAAAATTATAGATACATTGGAGACGTATCAGGTCGCCTTGTGGGAGGCTTTGCCACTGGCGGAGCATGCCAAAAGAGAGGCAGAGAAGAAGGCCGAGGAAGAGAAGCGCGCCGCGAGGGATGCTGCCTGGCAGGCCTATGTCGCCTCTGAGTGAGTCAGGCAATTTGCTCTTTGGCAGAAGGATTGTGCGAGGGCCGTGTGGGCGGCGGAGGATGCCCGTCCCAAAGCCCTGAGTGCAGTCGGGTCGATGCGCCTTATCTACGCTTGGCGGTACGTCGATCGGGTGCACGCTTCCGGTGAGGAGGAGTACCTGTTGGTGCCGGATCACCAGGCCGGTGAGATCGCGCTCGCCCGCCGGCAAGAGGCTAATCAGCACCTCGCGACTTGCGAGGCCGAGGAAGAGGCGTTGTCTCGCCGCGCTGGGAAACGGCCGCGCACCAGGGCACTCGTGGCACGCCGCAAGCTCTCCTGCGAGCGCCGTGGCTTTTATTAGGATTAATTTATTGTCGTAAGGTGATCCCATTAGTAGGTACGAGTACTCATAGTTTTCTATGGTATTGGGACGGAAATGAAAAATCCCGAACGCTCGGGACATATTAGTGTCCTTAATTAATTATGTATGAAAGGAACAAGTTTGAAAACCTTTTGTATCCATACGCTTGTTACTTTTTGTAACTAGAGTACGTACATAGCACGAAGTTCAACACTATATATCGCAGTACACGTCTCTCTCTATATCTAGGCTTATGCACTAGGACAACTAGTATATATGTATACACACGTGCATTTGAATATTACGATGCGGTTTTGGTAAAAGTAGTAAAATAGTAGACAACCTTGTGAAATGATTCAATGCAAAAGAAATGCAAGAATGAGAAGTGAAAACTCCATTGATTGTTTTCTGATGAGCTATAAATGGTGGGACTCATTCTCATTTGATTGTTTACTTCCTTCTCTCTGTAGATTTTTCTCTATCATAGTAGTTATATCTCACTGGTCGGGAGTCATGCAAATTTTACGGACAAGTGCCCTTGTGATTGTTCCAGAACAGTACCGATGCAGCAGCTACTGTTCAAGCGAATCCCGCAGATCAACCATTCGATCTATGCCCTATGCATCGGGGAGGGAGTAGTGGCCTTTGGCGGCACACCATACGTACTAGCACGTACTCCTACGAGTGACTCCTACTACCCTCCGTTCCATAATGTAGTGCATATAGACTTTTTCAAATGTCAAACTTCACTAAATTTGACCCAGTTTTTGGAGAAAAATGTTTGTATCTAGAGTGCAAAACATATTTCATTAGATTCATCACTACACATAGTTTCATAATTTATATATTCACTATTATAGATACAAGTAGTTTTCTATATAAACTTGGTCAAAGTTTGTAAAGTTTGACTTTTCAAAAAATCTATACGCACTATTTTTTTTGCCAGTACTACTACTACTCCCAAATCTCTTAGTACTCCCAAATCGCTTCATACATGAAGTTGTGCCGTGCAACTGGAATTCCAACTTGAGTAATACTACTAGTAGATAGGGATCGAGCGTGCCGCTTTAGGATCGACTATAAATGTGGAGAGATGAACCGGACTGCAGAGAGATGAAATGCAATAAAGACAGGAGTGATATGATGGTTGCTTGTCCGTTCATTTTACCAGGCCACTTATTACTGGGAGTGGTGGGGTTTTGTGATATGACGACTTTACTGCCACACCATGAGCGCGCTGAGACTCCCCTGCAGCGCTGCCCTCTACTCTAGTAGCCCCTACTACTCCTACTTCCGTCCCGGTTTACTAGCACCTCTCGTATTTCGACTTTTCGACATGTATTTGTTACCGTAAATTTAACTAGGGAAATAGTACTCCAGTATAAAGTTCGACATCGGAACCACGTGACACATGTGGTATGCAATCCAAACAATACAAAAAAAATCGATGTTGGATTCGGGTTAAAAAATAGTGTATGTTATATGCCCTGGCAAAAATAATATTACTGTAAAGTGCATTCAAATGCAAATTATGATGGTTGTGAGTTGAGAAACCTGTTCTGATGATCAAACAGGATCCAGGAAGCGGTAGATTTTTTTAGAGAAAAGGCAGATCGCCCGCCCAACCAGGCAAATCACAGAGTAGCAACATGAACAGTACATCAACAAGGAAGGTTTAATACAGCCAAGCAGGGAAAAGGCATGTAGGCCCAATGAAACAAACGATGATAAAGCAGCACAAATCACACTCGAGGGAGCCGGCTCTCACGGGCTGCAGGATGAAGGCTAAGGGCAGATGTATGGATCTTGGTAATGAAACCGGTGAGAGCGTCGGTGTCCACATGCTTAGACAGCTCCTTCCATTGAGCGAAGACTAATGATGAACAGTTAACTTGGTAATGCATATGCCCAAGTGAACACGCGCGATCCACGTGGCTGGGGTTCCGGCCATTCAGAACTCAACGCACAATAGGTCAGTGCACACAGTTCTCATAGGCAATCAGATCTCGAGTGCTCTAAAAAACCACCGCACTATACGGTTGTCCGGCCACCCCGTCCCAGAGCTCTCCCCAAGTGTCGCCGTTCATGCCACCGCGCCGCACACTAACTGGTAAGGAAGCCATGGCATCCCGCCACACCAAGTTCATCACCGCCCGTGACCGCACACGAACTGGTAAGGAAGCGATGGCATCCCGCCGCACCGACTTCATCGCCACCCGCGACCGCACACCTATGTGGGCGGACTTTGAAGCTGCCATGGCCGAATGGGCGGTGGAGCAACAGGAGGCCAAAGCCGCACAGAAGGAGTGGAAAAGGCAGAAAGCACTCAAGAAAAGAGAGTCCCACCGCCGCAAGAAAGAAGCTGCCGCACGCGCTGCTGAGGAGAGCTGGGCGGAGATCCAAGCACGGTGGGCTGCCGCCAAGAAGGCCGGGAAGGAGAATAACGGTCTCTGGCCAGCATGGCCCGATGCCTCCACCTGCCAGGATCGCGGCGATAGCTACCGCGATGCTGAGGAGAGCTGTGCAGAGGTCCAACAAGCACGGTGGGCTGCCGCCGACAAGGACAAAGAGAACGATCACGTTTGGGTCTGGCCAGCATGCAAGAAGTAGTTAGTGTGTGTGTCGGCCGTATGTTTGTTTAATTAATTATGAGCTTCTACCAGTACTACTTACTACTACCTTCGTCTTGGTTTATTGGTCCTCATTGTATTTTGTACCAACTTTTGACCAAAGACTTAACTAACAAAATATTAATGCATGTCATCAAAAATAATATCATCTGAAACTATGTTGAAATACGAATCCAATGATATAATTTTTGGTGACATGCATTAACATTTTATTAGTTAAATTTTGGGTCAAAATTTGGCACAAAATACAATGAGGACCAATAAACCAGGACGGAGGTAGTAGTTAGTAATGATACCTGGCGAACATTCGCCACGAGCCCAATCCTGGCGAACGCCCACATAACCGCCAGATTTCCATCCGACCGTGGCCTTTTTTTTTATGCCCATGGTATTTGACAAAACTGCCACCCTTACACATGTAACTGCGACATGGGCATTTGCAACTGCCATGTCTCCCAGCGAACGTTTGATGGAGATTGGCGTTAGCACCGATGGTGGTTCCTAGTAGTTCCACGCTCGGGCATTGAATTTGTACTATTTACTATACTACTCTGGTAGAGCGGAGTCCTACTCCACTATAGTAGGTACTGTAGTTTATAGGAGTATATTTTAGTAGTACTGTAATCAGTCAAGTTGTCTCGCATCGATATGACCCTGCGCTGCTGGGATGTGTCTCGTAAGTCAAGCGGCGTGCTGCTGTTACATTGTCATCATCACCTGTCCACTTCCCGCAACACATATTCGCTTCTCCATCCTCGCCAGCACAAAATCGTCCAATCTTCCATCCCCGCTAAGTGCCTCCCCCCTCTTCCGAAACCCAAGCACTAACAATGACAGAACCGAGTAGCATCCGCCAAAAGAGTGGCTAGAATTCACTCCCTACAGAGGTAATGAAACTCATTGTTTCGCGTGTGGACTATCTCAGTACCATGCCGCTCGCCGCGTGCTCGTCGGGGCTGTACAGTTTACACAAAGCCCTCAGGCCGGAGCTTTTGAAGCCAGCTCCCTACGTGTTGATGCCACCTGATCTTCAGAAACGTGTCATGCAGCTTAAGGATCCTAGGGTGGTGAGCATCAACCCCCTCGACTATGATCCGATCCCCGTCACCATCAACTACATTAATGGTATGTACTGGGTCAGCATGAACACATCTTGAATGGTTCTCTTCGACGGACGCGGCAGGTGGATGCTCGTGGAGGTCTACACCCGGCGATTGATACCCCTTCCTTTGATTAACACTGCACTGCTTTGGCACCGCGGCCCAGAATACTTTGAATCTTACAGTGGCCTACATGATACCAAGTTTGATTTGCTCAAGGTTGTAATCTGCCAAGTGCCCACAAGATCTGCGAATTATGAAGACTTCAGGGTAATTGCATTATTCAACCGCGGTCTCGCCTATCTTACAGGTCACTACAGTAAGTGGGTAAATTTCCACGTCCATCGCATGATCATATATCCTCCATGGCTCTCTGATGCCATTGAACACAAGGGCTTCATTTACGCTGTGGACTCCTTCTATGGCTAGACATATTGCTGGCCTACTCCAGTCATCACTACAAATGGCTATTACAGCAGTATGTTACTCCTAATTTCCTATGATATCATGATGGCTTGCTTCCTATTGTCAGAGTATAGTTTGAGAAGAGTTAGAATCATGATATTGTTGTTAGAAATTAACACCACGCTATCAAATACACCCTCTGTTCAGTAACATGGACGTTTTGATAGTTTAATTCGAACTGCCAAAATGCCCAACATTGGTGATCAGATGTAGTAGAATTTTGGCAAAATCAAATCATCCTTCCAATGCTTATATTACTGTCAACATTTACTGAAAAAATATCCATGCTCTGAACAAGCTGTTCTTAGATTTACGGTACCAGCCCATTTTTATTTGACTCCAACTTGATATGATGTTGTAGGCCGCGTGGTGTCCCTTCCCTTCCTAATCCCAGAACCTTTCAAAGAAAAGCGGCATGGTAATTGCAGGTGGTTCTTGGCTCGATCAGACGACGGCGAACGATTGATGATCGTTCGCATGTACCGGATGTGTTGTTTCGTGGAATACAATCACAGTCACTACATGGTCTTTGAGCAGGATCCCAGCTTCTTTGGGCCTTCAGGAATTTTTGACTGGAGGCCGGTAACTAGCCTCGGCACACGCTCTCTGTTTCTCGGACTGAATTATTCGATTAACCAGGAGATCACCAACGTCAAGGATCCTGATGGCAGCGTGGTTCCATTCATCAGGCAAAACTGTGTGTACACAGCATACCATGCGTCTCTCCATGCACCATACCCTGATATGTGCTGCCATGCTCTACAACCCAAAGTAGGAGAGAGGGTCACATGTATCAGACTTCGACCTGCTGGCTGGAATTTCCCCCCGTCAGGCACCCATCTGGTTCAAGCCTTCAGCCAATCTCCACAGCTTAATAAATAGTAATGTCTAACTGAGCCAGTTAGTTAGATGCGTACACTTGGTGTAGTAGGATCTTTATTAAGTTTGATGCATACACTTGTTTTTTTTGGTAGCCCTTCTGTAATATTGGCTGATGTTTGGTTGGAAGAGAGAGTTGCGTCTTTACTCTTCTGGCCTGCTTACTGCTTCTGTTGCACCCCGACCCCTGGTGGTATCTTCAATCCCAAGGCTCCTTTGTAGGGCTCTAGTTTGCTGTGAACCTCTAGTGGTTTCTATTAACGGAAAATTGGCAGCAAACCCCTTTTACTAAAACAATATAGAGCCATGGATGCTGCTGGTGTTTTCAATGTACAATGAGTAATATAATTTGTCTGTTGGTTGAATAAATAGTGGTGTTAGAATGATAAAAACAATGTTTTGGAAGTCGTTGCACGCTCCGATCCTTTACTGCCCCGTACGTTTTTTTGAGAGGTTAGTGCCCCGTACGTAGCACATACTATTTTTTTCTAGGGAACAAATCTTCCACTTGTCGAGGACATGCAGCCCAGTGATTTAGGCCCAATAGAAGAGCCCATAATTAACTAGGAGGGAGGCTATCACATGAATCCAGCCTAGCTACATGCTCATGCTCCCCTAAATAAATGAATAAAGCTAAATGTTCATGCACAGGTTGTTTAAATTTACGATTTGAAAAGTATGATTTTAACTGGAGGATATTATTTTCCTATGAGAGTATCTTTACATTCAGTCGATATTATTCTTAGGCAAAGATAGCGACCAGCCTTTTTTCTCACACCCTTTTCTTCATGCAACCAGCGGACTATTATTTGGTACCCACAAGGTTGAAGCCGATGCAAATCGTAGTCGACGTGGTCAACATCTAACAATTATTAACGGCAAGTTGTAATAAATAACACAACTTTTTTTCGTTGCCTTTGTATGTTTTATGTATTGTGCTGCCCAAGTCTCCCGTTCGAAACCCAGGTACCACAAGTTTTTTGACAAGCCGAGTTTTTTTTATGATAAAAAGTTCCAGCCCAACATTATTTTTCGATAAGAATGCCCAGCCCAGCACAACACATGTGGCGACCCCACTTTATCCCAGGGCTTCTGAATGTGCTCGGCTTCACACCTAAAGAAAAAAAGTGCTCGGCTTCATTTTACAATAAGTTGTAGCCATATAAAATTAATTCTTATTATCGAGCATGCTGAGTTTTTGGGTCTGACTGATCCAGGTGCCAAAACCAAACTAGCGCTGGCGGGATAGCCTGTTCCCGCCTTCCATGGTTGGTTGCGGTGCCGTGCCCGGATCGCCGCCCTGTCGTACCATGAAATGCTGGCCAGGCCATCCCTCTACTCCCCCACACATCCTATTCTTCTCCGGCGATGGCAGCCCACCCCGCACCAGAACCAGTCAACCCTCGTACTCCATGCCGCCTATGATCACACTGATGCATCTTCCCCGGCTCCTGTTCATTCCTGTCCGAGGCCTCGCCATCGTCCTTCGCCTTGGTGTGCTTGCCAAGGCGCCACCGTCTGGCCTTGTCAACATGGTCAACATGGTGAATCGGGGGAGGACTGTACTTGAGAGTATGACAGTAGGGACCCACCAGGTCCACTGCCGAACACAAGCAAGTGCCTCCTTACTACTTAGGTCCACCCCTCAATTTTTTTACTCATATCCACCTTGCTGATATCTGGGACCGACATCATTGTCAATGTATAGTCAATTAATGACAGAATTGCACAAGGAGCGGCTGACACCAGGGATCCAGCAGCTCGAGCAGTTTTTTTGGTTGTTCAGACGGAGCAGTGTATAAACTGGGTTGTGCGGTGTCTATGGCCCGTCTAACAACATGACCAGGCCAGCTGTTTTTTCTTTGGGAAAATGGGTAGCCCACCATTTTTTTAAGAATACCCAACCTAGGCCTATTTGTTTTCTCTGACTTGCCGGGCTACAAATCTTTCAAGACGAGGAGGGATGCATTCGGCCTGGCCAAAAAATGGGCAATAAATCATAAAAGTAATATGAAATGGGCCACAAATGTAAAAAAGAACACAACAAATGGGCAATTAGTTTCATTTTTTTTATTCTTTGAGACTTTATATTTCATTGGATTTTCACATTTTTTTAAATTAGTTTTAATCTCGCTCCTAATTTTGGGATTAAAAATAGTTCTGACCCTAGCAAAAATATGCGAAATTTCGGAAATTTCGCATATTTTTTAGCAATTTTCTAACACTGGTCCTGACCAGAAAAGGGCAGCAATTCTAAAAATGGCAAATGGGCTGTAATAAATTCCATATGAATTAGGAAATGGGCTTTAAATTGTAAAAATAATAGCAAATGGGTTGTACACGCCACAGATTTCCAGGCTGACTTATTGGCCGACTAAGTTGACGCCTACGTAAGGCTTTGTCAACTTATAGTCAACAAACAATTCTAGCAGCAGTGACTATTGGATGTCCATCCAACGGCTGTCGTGCTTCTTCAATCTCTGATCTTCCTGCTCCAGCCACCCAAACCAGCACCGGCTATACTGCCTGCTCCCACCCTACTCCCACCACTGGCCAGGCAATCCCTCTACCCACCCGCATGTCCTGTTATTTTCCGGCGACGGTAGCCTCACCCCACAGCCGAACCAGTCAACCCTCGTACTCCCCTCCGCGTGGGCATCCACTGTTGTGTCTTCGCCGACTTCGTGTCGTTCCCTTCCTAGGCCTCGCCGTCGTCCACCGCGTTAGTGCTCTCGGCGCGGCGTTGTCAACGTGGTCAACAAACGACAGTCATCGGAAGAGGGATGTAGGTGGAGAGGTTGACAGTAGGGCCCCACATGGTCCATGGCCGCATGCAAGCAAGTGCCTCCTTATTACACGAAAAACAATGATTCTTCCCCCTGACTGGTTGGACCGACCAACGATATCTTCACACGCAAGGAAGTGCCTCCTTATTACGCGGAAAAAAAAAGTTTCGTCCCTCTGATAGTTGGGATCTACCAGCTGCATCTTTTTCAAGGAAGTGGCTCCTTATTAGGTGCAAGAAAAATAATTCCTCCCCCTGCTAGCTGGGTCCCACCTGATTTGGAGGCTGACTTGTGGGCCTACTAAGTTGATGCGTACGCAGGGCTATGTCAATTTAGTCAACAAAATCAACTCTAGCAGTGTGAGACCGTTAGATGTCAATCCAACGGCCGGCGTGCTTCTTCAATCTCTGATCTTCCTACTCCAGCCGCCCAAACCAGTGACGGCAAGACCGACTGCTCCCACCTTCCGTGGCTGGCTGTGCTGCCGCGCAGGCCTCACCGCGCCACCCTACTCCCATCGCTAGCCAGGCCATCCCCCTACTGACCCACACCTCCTGTTATTCTCCAGCGATGGCAGCCTCACACCGCAGCCGAGCCAATAAACCCTCGTATTCCCCTCCGCATGGGCGTCCACTGCCAAGTCTTCCCCGGCTCCGGGTCGATTCCCTCCCTAGGCCTCGCCGTCGTCCACCACCTTGGTGCTCTCGGCACGGCGTTGTAAACATGGTCAACGAACGACAGCCAACGAAAGAGGACTGTACGTGGACAGGCTGGCAGCTGGGACCCATGAGGTCCATCGTCGCACGCAAGGAAGTGCCTCCTTATTATGCGGAAGAAAAATGATTCCACTCCCAGACAGCTAGGACCCACCAGCTACATCTTCGCACGCAAGGAAGCTCCTCCTTATTACATGAAAAAAATGCTGCTGACATGTAGGTCCCAGTTGCTCAATCAGTTTTGTTATTGTTATTTTTTTGTTGTTGTTGAGAGGGAGTAGGTTATCAACTAGGCTGTGCGGTGTCCGTGGCCCGTCTAGCCCTGGCTTTTATTTTATGTTTACAACATGATGAGCCCAGCTGTTTTTTGGTCGGTGAAAATGGCTAGCCCACCTCTTTTTTTCGTAGAATAGCCTACACAGGCCGATTTCTTTTTCTCCGCCCTGCTGGGCTGCAAATCTTTCAAGACGACGAGGGATACATTCGGCCTGCCCAAATAAAAAGGGCTGTAAATCTTATAAGTAATATGAAATGGGTTGTATATGTATAAAAACAAAGAAAATGGGCACTTAGTTTCAAATTGCAGATTTTCTTTTATTTTTTGATATTTCAATTTTCATTTTTTTTAACATAATTTAAATTTATTTTTATCGGGCTCGAAATTTCGGGATTAGAAATAGTTCGGCAATTTCAATGAAATATCGCTGAAATTTTTAATCATGTCCTTGCAAGAAAATGGTAAGGTATTCTAAAATATAATATGGGATGCAATAAATTACGTAATAATTAGCAAATGGTCTCTAAATTTAGGAAAATAGCAAATGGGCTATATGCTGTCCGCCACAGATGTTATGCTGACTTGTGGGCCTACTAAATTGACGTGTACGTAGGGCTTTGTCAACTTAAAGTCAACAAACGATTCTTGCTGCGGTGACCGTTGGATGCTAATCCAACGGCCGTGCTGCTTCTTCAATCTCTGATCTTCTTGCTCCAGCCGCCCAAACCAGTGCCGGCGGGATCGCCTGCTCTTGCCTCCCGTGGCCGGCTGTGCTACCACGCAGGCCTCACCGCCCCACCCTACTCCCACCGCTGGCCAGGCCTTCCCTCTACTCACTCACAACCCCTGTTATTCTCCGTCGATGGCAGCCTCACACTGCAGCCAAACCAGTCAACCCTCGTACTCCCATCCGCGTGGGCATCCACTACCGCGTCTTCCCCGGCTCCGCGTCGTTCCCTTCCTAGGCCTCGCTGTCGTCCACCGCCTTGGTGCTCTCGTCGCGGCGTAGTCAACGTGGTCAATGAATGACAGCCATCGGAAGAGGACTGTACGCGGTGAGGCTGAGAGCTGGACCCACCAGCTACATCTTCGCACGCAAGGAAGAGCCTCCTTATTACACGCAAAAAAATGATTCCTCCCCCTGACAGCTGGGACCCACCTGCTATATCTTCGCACGCAAGGAAGTGCCTCCTTATCCTCCCTGACAGCAGGGGCCCACCCGGTCGAAGCGTACGTAGCGTTGTCTGTCTGGTCGCGAACGTGTACGTACATACTGGTCGATCGGTCTTTCTGCAATGATGTACCGTGGGCGTGTAAGAAGCAGCACGTGTCGTAGTAGAGCCCCCAATGTAGCAGTTCAGGCAGCCCCGTCTAAATCATGTACACGTACATACAGCCACACAGCAAAAAATACGGCCACGTACATACATATACGGGCGGGGTCTCGAACGCGTACTTGCGCATACGTATGGCCAGGGCTCGTGTACATGGAGAGAGGCTACGGACAGCAGCAACGGCCTCCTGCTCATCAGCAGCCAACCGGCTGGGTCAGAACGGAGGAAATAGTGTCATGTTCATTGGGAGCCAAGCGACTGGGTCGGAACGCGTCCTATTCATCGGGAGCCAACCGGCTTGGACAGAACAGCCGAAACGGGGTCCTGTTCATCAACTCGGGGTCTGGCGTATCGCAAAACGGAGGAAACGGCCTTCTGTTCAAGCGCCTACAGTCGAAACGGGGTCCTGTTCATCGGCTGGGGGTCTGGCGTACCACAAAACGGAGGAAACGGACTTCTGTTCGAGCACCTACGGTCGAAACGGGGTCCTATTGATCGGGAAGGCTCTGGCGTACCGCAAAACGGAGGAAATGGACTTCTCCCCAACTGCCTACGATCGAAACGGGGGTCCTGTTCATCGGGAGGGGTGTGGCGTACCGCAAAACGGGACTGTTCATCCACGGTCGACCTCCCTCCAGCCTCCACCAGCTACTGTTCATCCACTGTCGATTTCCACCAGCCTCCATCGGCTACTGTTCATCCAGCCTCCACGGGGTCCTGTTCATCCACCCCTAACTGACTGGTCTCCTTGGGGTCCTGTTCATCTAGCGCCAACCACTTTCACACGGCCAGGGTACTGTTCATCCACAGCCAACCCACCGGCTGGGGTGGGGCGTACGAGTGGGCGGCAGCAACAGGAACTGTTCATCCACAGCCAACCAACCGGCTAGGTCAACTCACCACGTCTCGCGCAAGAGGATCGATCGATGCGTCTTGACTCGTTCTACGTATCGCGCGCGCGGCCGCAACGGGCACTGTTCATCGAGAGGTAACCCAACCGGCTACGTCTCGCACGTACGGGGGCTCGACCGGCTTCAGTTAGCAGCGAAGGAATCGCTAGGGTTTAGTTAGCAGCGAAGGAATCGCTCGGGTTCAGTTAGCAGCGAAGGGATCGATCGGCTTCAGTACATAGCTAGTGCGATCGCTCGGGTTCCGTAAGCGAATGCCTCACTCGGGTTCAGTTAGCGAACGCCTCGCACACACGCGCGCGAACAAGAGAAATGCGCAAACCACACTGCATCGCTCGGCCCCGACCACCCACCGTAACCGGGAATTCCCCGAAAATTTCCTCGGTCTCACTTCTACCATGATTTTTTACGTCATGGACGGCCCAAAGAATGTCATGCGGGTGCATCTCTGGCCTGCCCAGGACGAAAAGCCCATTTTCTGTCATAATTTTTTGTCATAGAAGTAGGAGCCCACCACATCTATGATGATACGTGTTTTTATCACAATTTTTGTCATAGAAGTGTCACAACCATGACAGAAAAAGTTTTTGTTCGGGCCATAATGTCACGGATGTGTCTTTTTTTTTGTAGTGTTGGAGGCCCAACAGAGTCTACAAGAATAAAGTTGCGTAGTAGACATCAGCTGACGATGGGTCGGCACCCGTCCAATCCTTCTGTATGACAAGACCACTCCCCACGACGGGAGAGCGTGACTACAGTGCTGCCAACCCCGCTGACCCGGGCGACCGACGTCAGCGCGGCATGGCACTGTAGCCCCACGACGCCAACCACTCCATGACGCAGGAGGCGATGGGCTATAGTGCCGTGCAGCCGACAGGCCCTAGCAGCCGGCGGGCCCCACTGCCGGCCCGAGACCATGACAGCAGGGCCCCGCCCCCACATAGATTTACCATTGTACCCTTGGAGGTCGGCCTATAAGACCTCCCAGGAGACCCCCAGGCAGCGGGTCAGCTCATTTTCCACACACACTCACACACGAGGCAAGGAGGAGAGCTAGCTCCTTCTTCCTCCTCCACCCAAACAGCTCCAGGAGCTCCATTGTAAACCTTGTGATCATTCTAGTGCATTCCGCAGGACTAGGGGTGTTACCTCCCTTGGAGGGCCCCGAACCTAGGTACGTCTTGTGTCACGCACTCGCTCGTGCCAATCTCGCTTCCGGAACCCATCGGCGTCCTTACGCTGCCCCCCACTTTTAGCCATCCCATGGCATCTGCTGTGAGAACACCACGACATATAGGTTGATTGCCTCAAAAGAAAACATGGTATAGGATGCAATTCTAAAAACATGGTGTTGGAGGAGTGAAAAACTACAATTTGCTAAAAACATGCAACCAGAGGATGGATACCCCCATAACCACTCAAATATACTCCCTCTATACCTTTTTAGGAAAACTTTTCACGCTGACCGACTGGCCTAAAACTGCATCAATCACACGCATAGCTGCGGGCTGATGACCCACAAGTATAGGGGATTAATCGTTGTCCTTTCGATAAGTAAGAGTGTCAAACCCAATGAGGAGCAGAAGAAAATGATAAGCGGTTTTCAGCAAGGTATTCTCTGCAAGTACTGAAAGTAGCGGTAACAGATAGTTTTGTAGCGAGGTAATTCGTAATAAGTAACAAGTAACAATAGTAACAAGAGTGCAGCAAGGTGGCCCAATCCTTTTTATAGCAAAGGACAAACTGGAACGATCTCTTATATAAAGCAAAGCATTCTCGAGGACACATGGGAGTTATCATCTAGTCACTTTCATCATGTTTATTTGATTCGCGTTCGCTACTTTGATAATTTGATATGTGGGTGGACCGGTGCTAGGGTGATGTTCTTACTTGAATAAGCAACTCTCTTATGATTACCCCCTCTCGCAAGCATCCGCAACTATGAACGAAGAATTAAGATAAATCTAACCATAGCATGAAACATATGGATCCAAATCAGCCCCTTACGGAATAACACATAAACTAGGGTTTAAGATTCTGTCACTCTAGCAACCCATCATCTACTTATTACTCCACAATGCCTTCCGTTAGGCCCAAGTATGGTGAAGTGTCATGTAGTCGACGTTCACATGACACCACTAAAGGAAGTAACAACATACATATCATCAAAATATCGAACAAATTCACATGATTACTTATATCAAGACTTCTCCCATGTCCTCAAGAACAAATGTAACTACTCACAAATCATATTCATGTTCAAGATCAAAGGGGTATTGAATATCATTAAGGATCTGAACATATAATTTTCCACCAAACAAACCAACTAGCATCAACTACAAGATGTAATCAACACTACTAGCAACCCACAGGTCCCAATTTGAGGTTTTGAGACAAAGATTGAATACAAGAGATAAAGTAGGGTTTGAGATGAGATGGTGCTTATGAAGATGTTGATGAAGATTGGTCCTCCTATGATGAGATGAACGTTGGTGATGTCGATGGCTTCGATTTCCCCCTCCCGGAGTGAAGTATCCCTGGCGGAATCGCTCCGCCGGAGGGCTAAAGTGCTCCTGCCCAAGTTCCGCCTTGAGACAGCGGCGCTACGTCCCGAAAGTCCTCTCTTATTTTTTTCTAGGGCAAATGGCTTCATATAGCAGAAGGTGGGGGCTAGAGGCCAGCTGTGGGCCCCACAAGGTATTAGGGCGAGCCCTGGGGGGCGGTAGGCGTGCCCTGTTGCCTTGTGAGCAGCAGGTGGCCCCCCTCTGGTATCTCTTTGTTCCAGTATTTTTCATATATTCAATAAAAAATCCTCGTGAAGTTTCAGGTCATTTGGAGCTCTGTAGAATAGGTATCTTTGCTATAGTTTTTTAGGCCCAGAATTCCAGCTGCCGGTAATCTCCCTCTCCAAGTAAATCTTGCAAATTAAGATAGAAAAGGCATTAGGATTGCATCATAAAGTGAAATAATGACCAGAACCATTATAAATATCAGTGGGAAAACATGATGCAAAATGAACGTATCAAACTCCCCCAAGCTTAGACCTCGCTTGTCCTCAAGCAAAAGCAGAAATCGATAATCATGACTACATGTTTAGAGAGAGAGGTGTCGATAAAACAAAATATGGACATCAAAGCATCATGATCAATACTATAGCAGCAATATATCATCATAAAACTTCTCATAAACAAGTAATAATTCATCACAATATCGAAGTATAAAGCATAAACTTTCTTGAAAACTAACAAATTATGTTCTTAGTCAATGAAACAATTACAATTCATCATATTTTCAGGAAGAGTCTATATAAGAGCTTTTGTTTAGCAAGTTCACATACTCAACTATCATTTAGTCTTCTATGATTGCTGACACTCACGGCATATTTATGGGGCAAAAGCTTCAATCGAACACATAGGAAGATGGGGGTTTATAGTTTCACCTCCCAACCAATTTACCTCAAGGGTAGTGTCAACAATAGTAACTCATGATTACTTACATCCAACTGGATATATATGCCTAGATCTTTCCCCACCACATGATGCTTGCCAAGAGAAAAATAAAAATGGAATAGAGGGGAACACTATTGACTCTTGCATAAAAGTAAATATAGAAAAGTAAAAGATAGGCCCTTCGCAGAGGGAAGCGGAGGTTGTCATGCGCTCTTTATTTTTGGGTGTGCAAACTCTTAATGTAAAGAAACGTAACTTTATATTGCCCCTTGTGATAGCAACCTTTATTATGCAGTCTGTCGCTTTTATTTCTTCACCATCACAAGTTCGTATAAAGCTTATTTTCCCTTACAATAAAAGTTCGTACATATTTAGGGGCAATTTTTATTTCCTTATGCACCGATGACAACTTACTTGAAGGATCTTATTCAATCCATAGGTAGATATAGTGGACTCTCATGACATGAAACTGGGTTCAAGGGTTTTGGATGCACAAGTAGTATCTCTACTTAGTGCGGATTTTTGGCTAGCAAAGGATAGTGAGCAAGCACCACATGTTAGAGGATCCATGACAATATAAATTCTATGTGAATATAAGCAAACATAACTCATTATGTTGTCTTCCTTGTCCAACGTCAACTCTTTGACATAGAATATTTAATGGGGGCTCACAATCATAAAAGATGTCCAAGATAGTATATTTATATGTGAATCCTCTCTTCCTTTATTAATCTCTCATGAATTGCATCAATGACCAATGCTATGTTTGTTAATTTTCAATAAATTTTATCAACTATACTTTTCTTATGTAAAGTCATTACTTTCCCAAGGGATTAGCATATGATCTTTTCATTCTTTTATTTCTAAGATTGAAACATAAAAGTAAAGAAGCAAAACTCAAACTACTCTTTATTATATAACTCTAACACATGATTACATAGATAGATAGATCACGAAATAAGCACTCGAAACTAGATCATACTAAACTTTTTATTCCTCTAAATCACGAAATAACTAAGGATCGAACTAAGATAGATAGGGATGATAAAAGGTGATGGTGATACGATACCGGGGCACCTCCCCCAAGCTTGGAACAAGCCAAGGGTGGTGCCCATACCTGTGTACTAAAGCATCTTTCTTCGGTGATGGTGGTGATGAAGTAGATGGTTTGTCCTTCAGAAGCAGAAACTGCAAGTTATCATTGATCCTTCTAAGAGCACGGTTCTGCTCTTCCAACAAAATAACCTCGTGGGTGTAACATCCCAAAATTCTAACTTTTGGTATGTTATACTAATTGAGTAATAATGATTTCTTGTGTGATTGTAGTGTGAAGTTGAGTGGAATTTGAAACTTTTTGAAAGTTAAATGAGAGGGAATAAAAGGACTTTCCCAAACCTTCATTCTTGCATTTTGTATCTTTCCATGAATTCAAATTCATTTCAACACAAAAACCCTAGAGTGAAGATAATATGACTTCTTCCATTAAAAAAATGAAAAGGGGGTTGAGAAGATTTGAATTTCATTTGAAAATATTTTAAATCAGAAACATTATGCCAATCAAGGATTTTCATCAGAGAACATAATAGGACTTCTTCAAAATATATGAAATTGAGTGGGGAGTGATGAGGACCCCTTTTCAAATTTATTTGGATCACTTTTGGAGAGTTTTCCATTTTGAGTTTCAAATTCATTTCCATTTATTCAAATAAAATAAAGAGAGAACGAAATATGACTCCTTCAAATATCAGAAAGAAACTATGGAAAATGAATTATGAAACCAGCACGGATATATTTGAAAAATATTTGCATAGCCATTTCTTGAAATTATTGGATTTTATTAAAAATATGTTTTCTCTGAAAAATATTAATTATGAGTGAGCGTAAAATGACTCCCTCCAAAGGAAAAATGGTGGTGAATTATTTTGGAGCCATTTGATATTTTCAAGAAGTTATTTTGAATTAATTTTGAGCTCCAGATTGCTTCTGCAATTTTTACAAATATTTCTATATTTTATTTTGGTAAAATAAGTAGTTCACAGGGACCTATATATCCCCTAGTATTTTTGTGCAAAATTTAAATTTTTTCCGATTTCATTTGCTATTTTATTGTAGCACTTTTGTGCTTCAGTTCCCAAAAAAAACAGCAGCAGCAGCCCCACCGGAACCCAACTTCTCTCTCAATTTATTTTTTTGATACATGGGCCGGCTGACCGGGCCCATCTCCCACTAGCTCATCTTCCACCTCACGTACAGGAACAGGAAGAACGCCATGGCTTCCTCATCTTCTTCTCTCTCTCCCATCAATTCCAATAGCTGTTTCATCTTGCCATAAACACGTTCCCTTCAAAAAAAACTTTCCATAAACATGAAAAATATTTGGAATTACATGGAGAACCCATTCAGAGTATTAAAACCCCGCTTTAAGGCCTTACTTTTTTTTGGAAAACCGTCGCGATCCTCGCCGGAATTTCGAGCATTCCGGATTCGGCCGCCCAGCCACCGCACCTAGACGCCTCCCCCTCGCCTATAAATTGCGTCCCCGCGAACTCCGCACTAACCTCGCTCGAACCACTCTCCTAAGGACAGATCTCCCCCTGTCTATCATCGGCAATTCCTTGCCAGAGCTCGCCATCTCCGGCGGCCCTCCACAACCACCACCGGACGAGTCCATGGCCAAGTCCTTGACTCCTGGACTCGCCGAGCCGTACACTGCCCCGTCCTCCTCGCCCCTTCACCGTAACCCCGCTGTGGCGTCGAGACCGTCGAAGTCCGAGCAGCGCCGCCCGTCTCCGGCGACCTAGCCGACTAACTCTGGTGAGCCTGTTCTTTTGTTTTCTTTTCTTATTTTTTCTGCTGTTAGATCTTCATCCGACGATCCAGGACGGTCCACTTAAACGAAGGGGTATCCACCAGTAAAAATAGGACAAGTGGCACTATCGACAACGGAGTGGCCGCATGACGTGGGACCAGAGTTATCGGTGCAAGCACTACACGAGTACATGGCCCTATGGGCGCGGCTGGAACAAGTGGGACTAAGCCATGTAGAGGTGGACACAGTCGCGTGGGCCTAGGAGAAGACTGGAGATTTCTCGGCTAGATCGGCCTATCAAGCTAAGTTCATGGGCCGGGAGATCATACCCATAGCAGCATTTACCTGGAAGTCTAGAGAACCGCTATGACATAGATTCTTCGCATGGTGCTGGACCTCGGATAGACTCGCCAGGCGAGGGTTGGACCACCAGGAGGCATGCCCTTTCTGTGCTCAGCAGGAGAAGACCATTGATCACGTCTTGCTCCAATGTGTCTTCAGGCGGGAGGTATGGTTGATCGTGTGTTCCGCTATGGGCAAGCCCAACTGGTTGCCACGGCCGGATATGGCCTTAGGGGACTGGTGCAACATCACTGACGAAAGTGGATCAGGAGCAAAGGATGACCGTGCCATCTTCCTTCTGACAATGTGGGAGCTATGGAAGCACCGAAACACCATTGTGTATGACGGCGCATTTCCCTCCATACGCGAGACCATACGGTGACTCAAAGAGGAGGGACGAACTTCTATCAAAGCCAGGATCCTTAGAAGAGATGTAGAGCCTCTGTTTGGAGCGCTTATGCGGTGGGTGAATGTGAGTAGTTAGCCTAGGTTTTTGGGTTTCATGGAGTTGGTCCACATGTAACTTGTAACATGTACTAGCTAACGTGGAGGGGTCTTCTTCCCCCATCCTTTCTGTAATATATAGTACGCACACTCGTGCGTATTCGAGAAAAAACAATAGTAAATCCCATAATTCATTTACAGAAGAATAGCCAAACTTTGGAAATTCAGAACTTTTAAACTACAACTCCGATTTCAATAAATAATATATCCCCGGATTGCTGAGAACATCTAGTTTATTCTAAAAATATAAAATTTCACTTTTGACCAATTTAAAATTTAATTTTGATTTAAACAAGAATTTGAGTATTTCGGTTCTATCTTTTATTCTCTAAATCATATGAAAATGTTTATTATATGAAAGTTGGACCTTAGGACCTCACCTTTCTGTTAGAAATCATGGCATAATTTTTCAGTAGGGTTTACTCACTATTTTAACATCAACATCTTACTTTGACCTTCTTGGATCATCATTTAATAACTTCCTTAAAATAAAATTTGACTCTAGATTAAATCTCTTAGATGGAACCCTAGAAAGCCTCTCTGGTCATTTGATACCACCACAAAATTTTGGAGATTACAAGATTAAGAATTTAATTCTTCTATCTTGAAACTTATGCCATACCAATTCCTTTTTTTTTCAAGTCAAATATTTGGATCAAACCCATTATAGAATTTGTCGTAGAACCTTATCTCACAACCCTTCTTTTCTCAAACCTTGATCTCCACATAGTATCAATTGGATCCAACCCTAGAATACGGCTATGTCATATTTTCTTCAAAGACCAAACTTGATCCCATCTAAAACCATAGCCACGTCATGATAATTATCCTACGAATGTATTTATATTGTTAATTTGAATCTTTCATTTGGATCTTCATTTGGATTGTTGCATGTTGAAGTATTTTTCTTCCATCGTTAGATATAACGTAAAGTGAAGGAGTGATGATAACAAGTAGGGAATCAACTACAAGACCCAGGCAAGTCACTTTGATCATTTCTTTACAATTCCTATGTTTTATTACATTAGTGCCACCTTCCACCTTGCATCAAGTAGGTAAATTGAAATTGTAGTTCTTGAGTAGTATCATGAGGTAGGAACCCCAATACCCTTGTTACTAAGCCCCGAGAATCGATGAATGGTTTTTATTGCTATGCTTTACTAGACGGGGATTGGTATGAGTGATTCATGAAAGTTGTGAGAGTGAAGATGACCAGGATCAACCTCAAGACTTCAGAACTTCACAACTGTAGGCGACCGCTAACGCGACACATGAATAAGAGACCCCGTGACCAAACTATGTGCGATGCATGAATCGCAAACGGTGTCGTAATAAAACCGTCGCCAATAAGATGAACTGTTTGCGATGGCGGAGACATCAAGAATGATTTAGATTAGAGACGCGTGTGCGATACGTGGCATACAGTTAATCCATACGAACTGTTTGCGATAAGACAGAACAACATAACCGGGCAGCCAGTTCGAGGTGTGTGCGATACACGGCATACAATTCACTCGGATGAACTGTTTGTGATTACCCAACACAACAGAAATGGTCAGGCAGATCAAGGTGTGTGCGATACATGGCATACAGTTCACTCAGATGAACTGTTTGTGATTACCCAACACAACAGAAACGGTCAGGTAGATCCAGGTGTGTGCGATTTACGGCATGCGGTTCACTTGGATAAACTGTTTGCGATTACCCAACACAACAGAAACGGTTCAACTTAACAAGATGTGTGTGATACATGGCAAACAGGTCAGTAATCCGAAATGTGTGGGAAGACCGATAACAACACAGACGATTCCTGCTAATAACCCGTGTGTGTTGTGGGCAAATGCTTGCTGGTAAACAATTGTCAGTGATTGATGAAATCATCATCGACGGGTTCCGTAGTTTAATCCGTGTGCGATGTGATTTGCTCAGTCTGCACAACATCTACGCTCTGTGTGTACAGAACAATATTATTTTGTGTGAATAGTGTGCTCTGTGAGGCACACGAGATATATGGATCACACCCGTGGGCAAGCAATGTGCGTGCACGCGTCGTGCCAGCTCGCGCTTCCTTCTATGCTAAGTTTCCATTAATTGATGGCGTTTTATGAACACGCCACCGTTTCCCGCCATTTCCCCATCGGTTTCCCGCCGCCACCCAGCGATTGCGCATAAGCCTAGGCGGCGCGCGACACACTGAGGCACAAAGCAGCCTATAGCCCCTCTAGCTACCTTTTCCAAGCATGCCAACCCACCGAAGCGCCGCCTCTGCAATCAACCTCCTCGACGAGGTAAACGAGCAGGCGCCACGGCCCATCGAGGCCAAGGGCGTCCTCGGCAACACGATGGACGACGCCGTGCTGCGCGTCATCGCCAGGGTTGAGCAGACCCTTGGCGGACGGCGCTTCAGCGCCGCGGATCAAGAAAGGCAACTCAGCGCCGAGAGGCTACAGCTCAACCCACAACTTGATCGGTGGTGCCCCGCAGCGCAAGATAGGCGCGTCTGCGCCAATAGGCTACGGCTCGCCGCATAGTGAGACCGATGGACCGCCGCAGAGCGAGAGGCGCGGCATGCCGCACAGCAAGAGTGATTACATCGGTGCTTGCCTGCTATTGACAGGGCGTTGTAGCTGGCTACACGGCCCTTCAGTAGCCCCATTCCTCGCCAGGAGTGGGCAGAGGCCCTCTGCGCCGTACTAGCATCAGAGGCCGGCAGCGGCGTGCTTGCACCGGATGTCGGCCGCGCCGTTCGCATGGGTCGCACCGTTCGCCTTGTCCGCGACCCTCTCCATGCCAATGCGCTGGTCGGTAGGCTCGAGCGCCTCCTTGGCCTAGGTGTCCACATAGGCGCAGTAGAGGAACATGGCCGTCGCATCCTCGAGCTGGCGATCTCCGATGAAATAGCCAACTTGGAGCTCGAGATCGCGCTCCAGATGTACCGTGAGCATGTCAACCGCTTGGACGAACGCCTGCATGAGTTCAGGCAGAGGCAAGAGCTACCGTAGGCAGGGGTGGTGGTCATGGACGCATTTTATTTTGTTCAGTCATTTCGACGTTGATCGCTATGTATTCCCAACAATCATAATATTGCTCTGTTTATTGCTCTGTTTCAATGTGTGTACTCTGTTTTCCGTTCTTATATATTGTTCTATTTCAATGTGTATGTTTTCCATTTTGTACTTGTGGATGGTAAATAGCTAGATAGAAATTAGTACGAAAATGAACAATATGTGATGATACTTAACTGGGATCCCATACTTAACTACTAAGTACAATGCATAAAATTGAAAACGAATAATACTAAAACTAATAATCCCTCCTTATGCGGCTAGTATTCCAGCAGCCCCTCACTAGTAGCTTCCTGGTGCGTGGCGGCTTCCCAACACGGAGGGAGTTCTCTGCTTCCTCCGCCTCGTAGCGCTTAACGTGCCGATCTGCCTCTTGCTGGCGGACGCGCACAAACGATCTTGCCATTTCATTGGTCGCCCATCGAAGATCCTCGTCGGTAGCACACTGGAGCTTATCGGCCCACCTCCACGCAGCGATGAGGCGCCTAGCACCTTTGGCCTTCCTAGCGAAGTACCGGCCGCCTTCGTACACCTCGTCCGCATGTCGACGTGCCCGCCGCCAAAGCTCCAGCTTCTCCTTTTCCCAGGCGGCCTCACGGGCTTCGCGGGCCGCCTGGTCCCTGGCGCGCTCCTCCGCCAACTCCTTCTTGAACGCCACTTGCCTGGCTTTCTCAGCCGGCGGCAGCGCTTTCCACAGACAAAGATTGTACTGGCCCCAAAACCACTCCAAAGTTGGGGGTTCCAGCGCAACCTCGTCTGGTGGCGCATAGGGGTCCTCCTCGTCGCTGCTCTACACCTGGATGTCCTCGCGGGGTGGTGCCTCCTCCTTGACGGGTGGGCAGATCGTCGGCACCGTGGCAGAGTTTTGTGAGAGAGAGGGGGGGCGAGCGAGGAGAAAATGTAGATGAGAATGCAGGCGGGACGACGTGGGCGGGGTAGTATTTATTGGCGGTCGGAATCTAGATCGATGGGAGCAGTAGAAGTGCCGGTGGCTGGAATTTACGAGTACTATAGCTTGAATTACACATGATTCCAGCATCAAAATCCGTGTGTGAAATAAATTGTTGACGGTTCCCAAGACTGAACCGCGTCTGATTAATAACCCGCACCACTCACCTTCCAAACCTCGCGGCGCGAAACAGAGTGCCATTCATGGGGGGCCCAGTTATCTTGCCAGATATTTACATTTTCTTTCCAAATGTTTTGCATGAATGCTTATTTCGTGTTACCATGATATTGTTGGAAAATGTATTACATAAATGATTTTTCCAACCCATGATGATATTCTGTTGCATGTACATGTAGTTCAAATTTGAATTACGGCCATTAAATGGTTAGAAACTCACTTAATGTCTTAAAAATGTCAAATAACCCCTGAAAATTTCAAAATTTTAACATGAAAGTTGTATTCTTGGATGTTAACGGTAGAAAAAAAATGCCAAGCCATAAGAGGAAGCCACTGTCGGTTCGTCATCAAACATGCATATTCTTCCCTCTCGGAACCACGAGTCTTCTCATGAGATGCTCCGATTTGTCAGAGGTGTGTGCCAAAACATTCGTCAAAGTGGCCAATTCTTTTACCACAGCATCTTGGTGCCCATTTCATGACGTCAAGCAAGGTTTCAAGTATTTCTGATCATTTTTTATTTTTTTGGAATTTAAAAGCCATGGTTCTCACTGTTTGTGTAAAAGCCTTGACACCAATATGTTTGAAAATTCCTTTCAATTTACTGCACAGGGCATTAACTCGCACATAAGGACACAAAGATGATTTTCCAACCCATGATGGTTCGCCGTTGCATGTACATGCAGTTCAAATTTGAATTACGGCCATTATATGGCTAGAAACTCACTTAATGTCTTAAAAAGGTCAAATCAACACCAAAAATTTCAAAAATTAAACATGACCATGGCATTAGTGCATGTTAACGGTTGAAAAAAAATTAGGGTCATACGAGGAAGCGAGCGCCGGTTCGCCATCAAACATGCATTGTTCCCTCTCGGAAGCATGTGTCTTCTCGCGAGATGCTCCGATTTGTGAGAGGTGTGTGCCAAAACTTTCGTCAAAGTGGCCAATTCTTTTACCACAACATCTTGGTGCCATTTCATGACATCAAGCAAGGTTTCAAGTATTTCTGATCATTTTTGATTTTTTTGGAATTTAAAAGCCATGGTTCTCACTGTTTGTGTCCAAGCCTTGACACCAATATGTTTGAAAATTCCTTCCAATTTACTGCACATGGCATTAACTCGCACACAAGGACACAAATATAATTTTCCAACCCATGATGGTTTGCCATTGCATGTACATGTAGTTCAAATTTGAATTACGGCCATTATATGGCTAGAAACTCACTTAATGTCTTAAAAAGGTCAAATCAACACCGAAAATTTAAAAAATTTAACATGACCGCTGCATTAGTGCTTGTTAATGGTAGAAAAAAATTCAGGGTCATACGAGGAAGCGAGCGCCGGTTCGTCATCAAACATGCATTGTTCCCTCTCGGAACCACGTGTCTTCTCGCGAAATGCTCCGATTTGTGAGAGGTGTGTGCCAAAACTTTCGAATAGTGGCCAATTCTTTTACCAAAACATCTTGGTGCCATTTCATGACATCAAGCAAGGTTTCATGTATTTCTGATCATTTTTTATTTTTTTGGAATTTAAAAGCCATGGTTCTCACTGTTTGTGTCCAAGCCTTGACACCAATATGTTTGAAAATTCCTTCCAATTTACTGCACATGGCATTAACTCGCACACAAGGACACAAATATGATTTTCCCACCCATGATGGTTTGCCGTTGCATGTACATGCAGTTCAAATTTGAATTATGGCCATTATATGGCTAGGAACTCACTTAATGTCCTAAAAAGGTTAGATGAACCCTGAAAAATTCCAAATTTTAACACGACAGTTGTATCAGTGCATGTTAATGGTACAAAAAAATTCGAACAATTTCCATCACCATCCGTTGCCAGTGTACTCCAAATTAGTCTGCCGCAGGTAATTAAAAAATGGACTACATCGCACACAGTTGGTTATAAGAACCGTTTGCGATGAAAATTCGCGGGTCTTTTTATGTCTTCCTCCATAAGCTTTGTCAGATTCATTTGCTCAAGCGCTGTTCACCCCCGAATCCTCGAGTCCCCGATACCCATTCCCCATCCCCTTCTTGCAAAGAATGATGCCATGGAGACGCTTCGTGGGGGCCTGTACAGTCGCCGGATCCTCCCCGAGCGGCTCCGCCTCCGCCGAGAGCGCGGCCGCATCCGTATTGAGCGCAACCGCATCCACCGAGAGGGCATCTGCGCCAGCCGACAGGGCAGCTGCAGCAGCCGAGACGGCTGCAGCAGCGACGGCGGCTGCAAACGCCGAGAGCGCTCGAGCAGCCGTCCGTGCCGCGGAGGTCGCCCTGGCCCGGGTCGAGGCCATCCACGCCCAGGTCGAGGACGCCCACGCCAAGATATTCCAGGCCTCCTCGGAATCCAGCATGCACCCCACGTCCTGAAAGGCGACGGAGATGCTCAACGATGCGGCGGCGGAGGCCATGGAGCCCCTGCTTCCTCATGAGATCGCCGAGCGGGAGATGGAGATGCAGGAGGCGGCGGAGATCGAGGAGTGCCGGGAGGAGGAGTTGCGCGTGGCTAAGGAGGAGGTAGAGAGCCGCCTGTCCGTCGAGGAATCAGCGGTGGAGTACCAAGGTGAGCTCTGGCGCCGCCACTACTACGAGTACAACAACCTTGAGGGCGGTGCCGAGGATAGGAAGAGGACGATGACGCGGTCGACTTCAGCCTGGGGGACGCGGAGTCCACCAGCGGCGGCATGTCGCCAGGACAAGTCATTGACATCTCATCTTACACCGGCGAGGCATAGGGCGGCGGCGCATTGGTGGCTTTGCTTAAATTATGCGTACTTAGCCTTTGTTTATAACACTGGTCTTTTGTTAGAGCAATGTTTAGGTCAACTGGCTCTGTTTAATTACTAAAATTGCTCGATTCAGTAAGTGTGGTCCGTGTGATGTAGGCTCTTTTGTGTACCCCCAAATTAGCAAGTGGTGTTAAATATGCAATGACGTGGATGAGCACTGTACCCAGGGAAATTTCCACCAAAATTCGAGTGCTCAAACTCATCGCATGCGCGTAAAGCAGAAGAATCATTTGCGATGCACACATTTGTTCAAAGTGAAAGGTGTCCGATGACACTACGCGCCAAGTTTCCCCCCCCCCACCTTTCAAATTTTTTTGCCTACCGCCAAAATATCTAACTCTCCCCCCTTCCCACCCCCTTTTCTCTCCGACCACGAGCCACATTTCCCCTATTTACTCCTTCCTTCCTTCCCAAGCTATAGCCGCTTCCTCGCTTGCTTTCCTCTCTCTCGCCATCTCGCATCCGACCGCCGCGGACGCCATGGTCTTCTTTGACCTCTCCAGCGGTTCCTCCTCCTCCGACGAGTATGTCACCAGTAGGGTATGCCTCTCTCCTCTCTCTCGCCCCCCTAGGCTTAGGGTTCTGATTGGTAATAAAGGATTTTAACCCGGAGATCGATTTGAGAAATTTGTTCCTCTTGTAGCTCCCTAGGACCATCACTTGCAAGGAATGGAGTGGGGTAACTGAAGATCTGTCTGCTCATTGTCACCATCAATCTCCATGCGTGAAGTTAGTGGCTTTTGAATCTGTGGACAGTGGGAGGAAGTTTCTGGCATGTGAAGAGAAGGTTAGCCCCACTTTCGTTGTTACAGATCATTTGTTAGATGTGATTCAGACACTGTCACTGTGCTATGTTAATATGGATGTGATTAAGACACTGTCAAAGTTTCTACCTAGTATCTAAAAATGTTGCCATCTCATCAGCGGTGCCCTGAGAAAATTATTTGGCACCTCTTCAGCAGTTTGTGCACCCAACTTTGCTCCACACATCCGAGCAGCCAAGCAATAAAATACTAATACTTTATGGCAGGAAGGAACTGGGCATCGGAGCAACTAGGTGCTCCGGTTCCCTGATTTTTTCCTCTGGCAATGACTCAGTAGTGCAGGATACTGGTGCCAAATGTAGCAACAGTTGATTTGACACCGGTTTTGGCCTACACAGTGGAGGGCCTTTATTGGTATTAGTTCTATGTTATTAAATTTGTGCATATACATACCTGTTAGTATTAGTTTGATGGCATTGAAACACTATCGCTGTGTTGTTGCAGTTATATTTAGCTTCCTCATAAAATGGTCAATTTGTTATTATAGTACCTAACCAAGAACTTAATTATAGCTTGTGATGTTCCTGAATTTGGTTGTTGTCTCAGTAGCAATTAATTCATTTGCACATTGAACTTTCTGAGAAGATATGACATAATAAACGTGTTTCTTCAGTTTTTCAAAATATGTATGTGGTGATTTTCTATGTTGCTAGAAACCCATTTTCCCTACAACTGTAACTCATTTAGTTTTAAATATTATAGGATGAACGGAAGTGTTCTTACCTGGAGTGGGTTGATCAAGAGTGGCCACCATCTTTGAAGATGTGCCTAGCAAAGCTCTGGAGCATGTTTGAGGAAGAGAATACAGATAGGCTTAGAGAAAATGTTGTCAATGCTGAAGAATATTTCAAGGTACTGGAAAAAAGAGGAAGATGGAGAATGAGCTCAGATTTTTTTAATTAGACTTTGCTAAGATGGTCTTTGCGAAGGAGGAGGCACTTTCCCAGTTGGTCAGTGCAAAACAGGTTCTTACTGAACTGAAAGCAGAGGTGGAGAAGACTAATTTGGCTGATCATGCATTAGTCGATTAGGGAAATGAATATATTGTTCTAATATTGTGCTTATGAAGGTGAACTAGCTATATGCTGTAATGTGATGTTTTCACGTACCTATCGTACTGTGATGTTATAATATATTTATGAGCCTGATATGAAATTGGCAAACAACTGTTCGATATGAAATGTGATTTTGCTTAATACTGGATTATTAATAGTAAACTAATACACCTGCTAAATGGGTCATGGAACTTTACAAATGGTTCTAGCAGCAAAAGCGTGTGTGATATACTTGAATAACGCAAACGGTTTACGGAGGCAGAGCGTGTGTGATCGTTACACCTATCACAGACGAGGATGTACAGAAAACTATGTGTGATGTAGATACGAACGGAAACATTTGTCTGGGATTCACTGTGTGGGATGTGCATACGAACGGAAAAGTTTGGCTGGGATTCACTGTGTGGGATGTACATACGAATGGAAACGTTTTTCTGGGATTCACTGTGTGGGATGTACATACAAATGGAAACGTTTGTCTGGGATTCACTTTGTGGGATGTACATACGAATAGAAACGTTTGGCTAGGATTCACTGTGTGGGATGTACATATGAACAGAAATGATTGGGCATGTATAATTGTATGCGATGGCTCGCCCGATCGAACATGAGCTCATTTTGCCCAGCATGTGTGACCGGAGGACCTATCCCCAACGGTTTCTGGGTCATGTGGGAAGGACCCCCCTATCGCAGACACAGGCAAGGCGATGGTTTAAAACTACGTCGTGGAAAGTGGTTAAAAACTGTTTGTATAGCAGGTCGCTGTACCAGTGCTTTAACAATTTCAATACACCTCTGGGTGGACTAATTGCAAGGAGAGGGCACCTGATGTCTATCAGGGCTTGCCCAGGGGATCCTGGGGATGTACCAGTGATCACCCAGTTCTACAACCATGCCAGGGGATCCTGGGGATATACCAGTGATCACCCAGTTCTACGACCTTGCCAGGGGATCCCGGGGATGTACCAGTGATCACCCAGTTGTACGACCTTGCCAGGGGATCCTGGGGATGTACCAGTGATCACCCAGTTCCACGACCTTGCCAGGGGATACTGGGATGTACCAATGATCACCTAGTTCCACGACCTTGCCAGGGGATACTGGGGATGTACCAGTGATCACCCAGCTTTTTAAAGTCCACCCAGGCTCAAAGGGATTGATGGATCTTTCAAGACCAGAAGCTTCCGTGTGTAGCCGCAAGCTATTATGGGCTCTAGCATAGTTGAGTACTTCAGAAAGACTATGTCTCAGTCATCCTGTTCTCAAACACCAGGCAGTGTAGGGACTTCAAAGGAGGCGATCGAGTCTTGCGTGGAAAAGTTCGCAAACCTCTGTAGAGTGTTAAACTAATCGATTAGCCGTGTCCCCAGTTACAGACAACTTGAGAGACTAGAATTGGATTATCTAGAGATCTCAACACTGTTACCGATTAAATGAATTTGGGTTATTGATAACTTTGGGTTATGAGAATTGGTTGGTGGAACCATCTCATTATTGACATCAACTTTTAGTAATTAATCTGATTAATTTTGAGTTAGGGAAAAACTAGCATTTATGCAAAAACTTGGACTTAGAGCTACCACAGCCATATTGCATATAGATATAGATTTTTCATCTGTTCTCATGTGATCTTGCCAGTACATTCAATGTACTGACCTACATGGTTGCAACTTATCATGTTGCAGGAATTTCTATGACAAGTAAGAGTTACGGTATAGGGTTACAGTCTACACTCAACTTGCCGTTGGCGTTGATGGGACTCCACACCCTTATGTTTGTTTCCGCTGTGTTATATGAGGTATACTCTAGATCTACGTTATCTTTTTAACATGTGATGTTATGTTATTTCATCAATTACTGTGTGTGCTAGCATATTGATCCAGGGATAGCACAGAAGCACAGAGGCACCGATCCATTTGGGTCGGGTCGCTACAGTGGGTGAGTGCCGTATTTTGGGCACACACTGCTTCAACAGCCTTTAATGCATCAATTTCAGATAAAGAAAGATTATGATGGAGAGTTTGAAATATGTCTCCCCTTTTTGTAGCCGCCACTAGGAGTGTAGATTGACTCCCTTCTTCACAGGTTTGACTGCCCGTGACCTCTTTAGTTCCCTCCTGCTCGAAGGTGTCCTCCTCTCCGGAAGACCACTCATAGTAGACTTCGCTGAAGGGACACTTACCCGGCGAGGGTTGAATGATCCGATGCTTAGTACGGAGCCTTCGGGGAGCAATGGGGAACTTTATCTGTCAGAAAAATAGCCTGAAACAAGAACAGAAGAGAAACTTGCGATATGGTGGTCAAAACATCCGGGAGTATATATAAAGAATTTTATCTTACAGAACAAGTATACGGGAGGAAAATGGAGTCAGGAAGGCATACGAGGGGCCCACAAGGCAACCTGGTGCGCCCTGTTGCCTTGTGACCACCTCGTGGGTCCCCTCGGCAGTTTGTTATTTTTTTTCTAATATTCCAAAACAGACAGAAACAATTTTATGGAATTTTTGAAGTCGGTTTACTTACTGTATCACATACCTACTCCTTTTCAGGGTTCTGTAGCGTTCTGGAAGGTCTCTTTTATGTGTTCCTTCGGTGTCATTGTTTGAATAATATTAGTTTCAACATTAATGGGCATACCTGAGATATAGTGTTTAATTCTTTGCCCATTAACCAATCTAGGATTAGTGCCCTCAACATTGTTGATCTTGATAGCTCCAAAGCGATAAACTTCTTCGATGATATATGACCCTTCCCATTTAGAGAGAAGTTTTCCTGCAAAACATCTGAAATGAATGATTAGAGATGGCACATGCAAACATACTTGGAACGGCAGAGTAATACCGCATATAGGTAGATATAGTGGACTCATCTGGAACAACTTTGGTTTTAGGATTTTGGATGCACAAGCAGAATTCCCGCTTAGTACATGCGAAGGCTAGCAGATAGATTGAGAAGCGAGCAACTAGAGAGCGAAAACGGTCATAATCACGCATTAAGAATAATTAACATTGAATACGAGCATGAGTAGGATATAAGCACCCTGAACATAAATATCGTGGAGGCTATGTTGGTTTTGATTCAACTACATGTGTGAACATGTGCCAAGTCAAGCCACTTCAATTACTCAGAGGAGGATACCATACTAACATACTACATCATAACCATTTTAATGCATGTTGACACACAAGATAAGTCATTATCCACTCATAGCTATTTAAGCTTGGCATGAGCAACTATAATCTGTAATTGTCATCACAAACATGTTTACCCACAATAATGCTGAATCATGAATACTGAGCTAAACATATTTACAAAGACAAAAACAAGAAGAGTTCGTACCAGCTTTTCTTCACCGCGATCACTTCATCAAAATATCGTCATTATTGCCTTTCACTTGCATGGCCGAGTGATATGAAAACAATAATTGTGCAAGAGAGCCGTGGACTAAGATGGAATCTACAAACATTTTATTCAAGGGAGAAGACATGGTAATATAGGCTCTTAGTTAGATCAACAATAAAGCATATGAGAGCCACTTAATATTTTCATCGTGGTCTTCTCCCTACGACGACTCAACAAAAAAAAAGAAATTCAGGGAAACACACTGAAATATTTTTGGAGTTTTTGGTTTTTCTGAAGAAAGCAAATTAAAGAAGAAAAACAAAAACAAGAAAAACTATTTACATAGGAGCACTCTCAACAAGCAAAAGAAGAAACGAGAAAACTTTTCGCACTACTGCAGGAAGGTCCAAACACGACATATGTATCAGAGACAATTCGACCAAACTGTGTGCGATGTAACCCAAATCGTGTGTGATGTAACATCGGGAAAAGAAACGTTTGTGATGTCAGTATATCACACACGCTTCAAAAACCGCAATCGTGTGCGATGTCATGCAAACAGTTTTTCCAAAAGAAATGTGTGCGATGTAACCTATCATTCCACACGGTTTATAAATGTCGGGCCCATGGAACCCGGGGTATCCAGGCTCGTCTGCCTTTGGCCCAGGGCGCAACGCCTGTCGTGGGCCCAGCGGGCCGTTACCGCCGAGCATCTCACCAAGACCCCTCATGAGGCCCTGGCCTCCTGGGGCCTCCCTCCTCAGGAGGTAACGAGCAATGCTCAGCACCACCATCAACGGCCTCGCGAGGTCCTCTCACGAGCGGCTTCCCGAGTGGCCTCGCGAGGCGGCTTTCCGAGGTGGCCTCCCGAGGCCCCCTCCCGCAGGCGTTCGAGACGAAGGTTGTTCGGCGTGCCGCGCGGCCTGGGGCCCATCACGTGGGTGACGCGCGCGGTGACGAGCGGCTACAGAGGCCGCGCCAGCAGGCGCGGATGAAGATGGTTTCCTCTTTTGTGTTAAGGGAGCAGGGCCAGCTATCTACTCTCCAAAGCAACCCCAAAGGTTGCCCGATCGGCGAAGGAAGACCAAGACGACGGGCGCGCAGGGCGGAGGTCATCACCGAGCCCACCGACGCGTCATGGATCATGCTTTGGCAGGCGAAGACCACCTTTAGTCAGGATAGCATGAGCGCCTGTCCCCTTTCAAAATCGCCAAGTGTGGCAACCCTTCCCGCCTAAGTTTCCAGGGGGAAGAGGACCATGGCCGATATAAAGGGCAGAGCAGCTATAGAGCCAGAAGAGGCCGAGGGAAGAACCCTGGTTCTCATCATCCTCAACCTTGTACTCTCTCTCTCGCACCAGAGCAATACCAAACAAGCAGGAGTAGGGTCTTACATCGCAAGGTGGCCCGAACCTGGGTAAACCGCCGAGTCCTCACTCCGTTCCTCGCTAGCGCGCTCTCGCCGTTGCCTCGCCGTCGCTTAGCCGTGGTAGGAGACGAAGTGGTAGAACGAGCTCACCCCAGTGTTCGAACCTTTGGGTCCCCGGAGCCCGACTTCCGACATTTGGCGCGCCAGGTAGGGGTACGCTACTGTTCTTCTGCTCCGCCCTCAGCTCCACTAACCCCATGGCCGACGCACGTCGCGAGCGCGCCGAGCGCAGGGCTGGCCGCGTGGCTCAGACGGAGCCGGTGGCCCGCGGCAATCGCCGCCGTCCCGAAGCCGAGGCTGCTGCCACCACCGACCCCGCTGCCCGCGAGCAGCAGGACTCCTCCCAGCACCCCTCCATGCAGGCGAATGGCCACACCGCCATGGCCTCCTCCCTCGTCCACCGTGGGCCGCCGAACCCGCAGGCAGCGCTGCTCATGGCGCGTGAGCTGCTCCGCTACTATCCGGCTGACGCCGCCTACCACGCCTGGCTCGGTCGCATCACCGAGCTCGTCAACGTCGCCGGGGACGCTCCGGCACCTTCTCACTCGCTCCGCCCGCCGCCGTCTCGTGCTGGGGACCTGGCGCACGGCGCTCCCCCGCCGCCTCCTCTGCGCGACAAACGCGCCAGGCCCCAGCGCAGCGCGCGGGCTCGTGAGCCGTCCCGTGGCGCATTTTTGCTAGACCGAGATGAGGCCAGCTACCAGATCATCCGCCGCGCGCCCCCCGATGCGCGAGTGCTCCTCGAGCGGCAGCGCCAGCGCCAGGACCAGGCCGTTCAGGATGTTGCAGCGGCCGGGCGTCAAAACCGCGCCGCCCTCGCTGGCGGCGTCCCCTCGAGCGGCGTGGGCTACCGTGCCTTCACCCGCGAGCTGCGTCGCGTGGTCTGGCCCGCAAAGTTCAAGCCTGAGATGCCTCCGCGCTACGACGGCACCCCCAACCCCACGGAGTTCCTCCAGCTCTACGCGCTGAGCGTCGAGGCGGCGAACGGCGACGACAAGGTCATGGTGAACTGGTTCCCCATGGCCCTCAAGGACGGCCCGCGCTCCTGGCTCATGAACCTCCCCGAGGCTTCCATCTCGTCGTGGGCCGAGCTCTGTAGCCAGTTCATCGCCAACTTCAAGGGCACACAGGACCGCTCCCTCACCATCAACGACCTGCGGCGTGTTCGGCAGCGCCCAGACGAGACCCCCCGCAAGTACATCCAGCGCTTCAATCAGGTGCGCAACAAGATCCCGCGCACCTCCGACGCGGCCATCATCTCCGCGTTCTCCACCGGCGTCACGGACGTCAAGATGCGCGAGAAGCTCGCCATCAACGGTGAGCTCGACTCCATGCTCGAGCTGCTCGACCTCGCCGACAAGTGCACCAAGGCTGAAGAAGGCCGCCTCTTCGTCCACAACGACCCCGACGCGGCGCTCGACGCCGCCAAGGCCAAGAGCAAGGATGTCAAGCGCAAGGGCCCTGCCGTGCTTGCGGCGGAGCCCGAGCAGAAGCGCGGCCGCGACCACGACGAGCCCAGGAAGGACAACCGGCCACTCTGCTCTTTTCACAACGTCCGCTCCCACAGCACCGAAGACTGTCAGGAGCTCAAGCTGCTCCGCGATGAGCGCCAGAGCCGCCGGGACGACCGCAATGGCCGCGGTGCCGGCCGCGGAGGTGGCCGCAGCGGCAACCGCTGGGACAGCCGCAACAATAATGGCAACTACCGCCAGGGCTGGCGCGACCAACCTCGTGAGGCCGTCTGGCGCGACCAGCCTCGTGAGGCGAATCCTCAGGCCAATGCCGCTCTTCCGCCGCTGCCGCCGCCACCCCGGAGGAACGATGTCAACCAGCCTGACGAGGGCGCTGGGGGCTACCAGGAGCCTCGCGCGGTCGCCTGCATCCTTGGCGGGTCCCAAGCCCCTGCGTCCATCCGCCACTTCAAGCAACTCTCTCGCGAGGTGTATGCCACCCTCCTAAGGCCAGAGGCTTCGCGGCCCCTCAAGTGGTCGCAGTACGCCATCATCTTCGACTCCAAGGACCACCCCAAGTCCACAGCCTCCGTAGACGCGCTCCCCATGTTGTGCACTCCCACCATCAGCAACGTCGCGGTCACCAAGACCCTCATCGACGGGGGTGCCGGCCTCAACGTACTCTCCATCGAGACCTTCGAGACGCTCCAGGTGCCCTACGACCAGCTAATGCCGACCAGGCCCTTTTCCGGAGTGACTGATGGCTCCACCATTCCACTGGGGCAAATGCGCCTCCCCGTCACCTTCGGCACCCTCAAGAACTACCACACCGAGCTCATCGACTTCGACGTGGCACACATCGGCCTGCCTTATAACGCCATCTTGGGCTACCCAGCTCTCACCAAGTTCATGGCGGCCACCCATCACGCCTACAACTTCCTCAAGATGCCCGGCTGCAGCGGCATCATCACCGTCGCCTGCGACGAGAAGGACGCGGCCAGCACCCTCGAGCATGCCTACAAGGCTGCCGCTGTCGCGCACCCGGCCGACGGGGACGCGGCCGAGCCTTCCGAGGCCGCGCCCGCGAAGAAGAAGCAGCTGTTCTCTTAGGACCGCGCCGAGACGAAGAAGGTGTCGGTGGACGGCAGCGGCTCCGGCCCTGCCTTCACCATCGGCACAGGCCTCCCTCCTGCATAGGAAAGCACGCTCGTCACCTTCCTTCGGGCAAACTCGGATGTTTTCGCCTGGAAGGCATCCGACTTGTCCGGTGTGCCGAGGGAGGTGATCGAGCACCACTTAGCGGTGCGCCCCAATGCACGCCCGGTCGAGCAGAAAGCACGGCGCCAGGCGCCAGAGAAGCAAGAGTTCATCGTCAAGGAAGTTCAGAAGCTCCAAGAAGCCGGAGTCGTTCGTGAGGTGCGTCATCCCGAATGGCTCGCCAACCCAGTCGTCGTCCCCAAGAAGGGCGGCAAGGAGCGCATGTGCGTCGACTTCACCAGCCTCAACAAGCTCTGCCCTCATGACCCCTTCCAACTGCCGTGAGTTGGCCAGGGCGTTGGCCCCGCCTTCGGCAGCACGCGCATGCCCTTCGGGCTGAGGAACACCGGTGCCTCTTTCCAGAGGCTAGCGCCCTTCGCACCAGGGTCTCGTGAGCCTCCTGTTCCTCATGAGCCTCCTGCTCCTCGTGAGCTCCCAGCGCCTCGCGAGCCCCCTGGCCCCAGAGGAGCGGACTCCCTTGGCGCGCCCCGCCAAGTGGTCTGACGTCACTACAGCGTGGTTCTGCCAGGTGCGCCCGGCGCGTCGCCTCTCGTCGCGCCTCTCGAGCTTCGCTCCCGGAACCCTATCCTTTTGGTTGTGTAATGAATTTTGCTGATTTTACCTCGATGAGTCATGTTACCTGCTTAATCGCCTGTTAGGTTCGGTGTCGACCGGAGAGCGCCACACGCTCGCGACCCCTCCCCTAGCCGGTTCCGTGAGCGGGGGCTAGGCACGGCGCCTGTGCTTGGGTCCGTCCCTGCAGCGCCGCCAAATCCAAGTGACTGAGCTCTGGCTCGCGGGCCCGCTCCCGTGCACGTCACCTCACCAAGGTCCTTGGTGCCTTATCTCCTCACGCAACGGCCACCGGTGAGTTAGCGAGCGCGTGCCGCTCCCCCCATCGTGAAATCTGTCGACATGCAGTCCCCCAGGAGGCGAGCTGCGCAGGGACCTCGCGGGTGGCCTCTCACGAGCCGGTCTCGCGAGGTGAAGGTTCGTCGAGCGATGAGCCTCGGGAGCAAGCCTCGTGAGCGCGCCTCGCGAGATGCGTGGGGCTCCTCATGAGCTGTAGCTCGCCCGGCACCGCTCTCCGCCAAAAGCTAAGTGTGACTGACTCGCGGGGCGCCCTTACCATCACTCAAGCTCTCTCCCCTCGTGATCCCGTTGAGTGCAGCGTTTTTTCTTCTGTGTAAGCTGCTTGCACGCTAAAGGGGGGCTCCCTGAGCATCGCGCCTCAGGAGCCCTCACTAGCTCCCGGTGCCCCTCACCTCCTGGCCTTGTCCCGGCATCGCGACCGGACATACCAGTGGCGGCTGAGGCCCGCCCGGGGGCTGGGTCCTAACGGCGTAGAGCGCTGAGGCGAGCAAAGAAAAAAAACCAGCCTCACGAGAGGACTTCGGGAGAGAATGCATACATCCCGAATCACGAAAATGTTAAATTAAAGATGTTGTTTTCACGACCCCGCGGGGCTACATCGGTTCAATGCAGGAAGGTAAAAAGAAAGAAAGGGCCTAGGCGAGGCGCCGTCGCCCTCAAGACTCCGGCGCAGGTCGCCGCCGCGCGTTCCTAAGAAGGCGCTGCAGGCAAGTGCAGCTCCGTCACCGTGCGCACAGTACCCGCCGCCAGGGGTTCCGGAGTCGTCGCTGCGCGCGCCTAGTCGGAGTCCTCGTCCTCGCTCTTGACGTGGGGGGAGTGGTCGTCGCTTCCGCCCCCACCGGAGGGGGCAGCACCGCTGGAGGAGTCGTCCTCGCTGGAGGAGCCGCTGTAGCTGCCATCCTCGCTCTCCGCGCAGCACTCCAGGCGGCTACCAGAGAGCCCGAAGATCTTCACGAAGAGCGTGGCAGCCCCGTCGTACTTAAACTGGAGGACGTGCCCCCGCTTCAAGCCGCGGGCGAGAGCGAACGACTTCCACCCCTGCCTCAGGAACATGAAGCCCGAGGGGGTGAGATCCGTCACCACCCAGGAGGGGCCGTTGCAGCAGCCGTCGGCCTGCACCCATAGGCCCAAGGGCGCACGGTCCGCCATCGCCGCCGCGAAGGAGTCCGGGAGCCGGAGCCAGGTGCAGGGGCTGCGATGCATGTTCACAATGAACTCATGTGCCGCCTCCGCCGAGTGGCTCCCCGCCTGGGGCGGGAGCGCGGCCGCTCCGCCGCGCCCGCGAGCAGCGCCCCTTCTGCGACTGCTGGACCCGGCGTCGGCAGCCGTCGGGGAACGACCGCGCCCCCGGGGCGGAACCTGGGATGCGGCGGCAGAAGCACGACCACACCCTCTCCCCCTTGCCATTTCCGTGGCGGCTCTAGCAAGGAGGCAGAGGAAGCTGGAGGAAGGAGAAGATGGGTGGGGGACTCCGGCCCTCTCCCTCTTTATACTCGGTGCGGAACTCCCATCGTCGCTCCGCCTTCTCCGGCGTTTGGAGTTGGAGCAATAGCAAGTATGAAGTAAGGCAATGATGGCCTCGCATCGCCTGCGCTAGGATTTATGTCAGCGCGGCAGTTACCGAGGCGTCGTGGGGAAGTGGGGGCATCCCCCGTCACATCGTGCGCCATGTGTCGCGCCTGGCCACAGGCGGTTAGGGCCCGCGCCGTTTCGCCCCTCAGCAGGCGGGAACGCGCGCGCCGCGGGCCCGGGGGCTACTGTCGGGCCCATGGAACCCGGGGTATCCAGGCCCGTCTGCCTTTGGCCCAGGGCGCAACGCCTGGCGTGGGCCCAGCGGGCCGTCACCGCCGAGCATCTCACCAAGACCCCTCATGAGGCCCTGGCCTCCTGGGGCCCCCCTCCTTAGGAGGTAACGAGCAATGCTCAGCACCACCATCAACGGCCTCGCGAGGTCCTCTCACGAGCGGCTTCCCGAGTGGCCTCGCGAGGCGGCTTTCCGAGGTGGCCTCCCGAGGCCCCCTCCCGCAGGCGTTCGAGACGAAGGTTGTTCGGCGTGCCGCGCGGCCTGGGGCCCATCACGTGGGTGACGCGCGCGGCGATGAGCGGCTACAGAGGCCGCGCCAGCAGGCGCGGATGAAGATGGTTTCCTCTTTTGTGTTAAGGGAGCAGGGCCAGCTATCTACTCTCCAAAGCAACCCCAAAGGTTGCCCGATCGGCGAAGGAAGACCAAGACGACGGGCACGCAGGGCGGAGGTCATCACCGAGCCCACCGGCGCGTCATGGATCATGCTTTGGCAGGCGAAGACCACCTTTAGTCAGGATAGCCTGAGCGCCTGTCCCCTTTCAAAATCGTCAAGTGTGGCAACCCTTCCCGCCTAAGTTTCCAGGGGGAAGAGGACCATGGCCGATATAAAGGGCAGAGCAGCTATAGAGCCAGAAGAGGCCGAGGGAAGAACCCTGGTTCTCATCATCCTCAACCTTGTACTCTCTCTCTCGCACCAGAGCAATACCAAACAAGAAGGAGTAGGGTCTTACACCGCAAGGTGGCCCGAACCTGGGTAAACCGCCGAGTCCTCGCTCCGTACCTCGCTAGCGCGCTCTCGCCGTTGCCTCGTCGTCGCTTAGCCGTGGTAGGAGATGAAGTGGTAGAACGAGCTCACCCCAGTGTTCGAACCTTTGGGTCCCCGGAGCCCGACTTCCGACAATAAAAACGCAAACGCGTGTGATGATTTGCACACGGTTTTTGCCAACATTGTGTGTGTGATGTATTCTATTATTGCACACAGTTTTAATATAGCAACCGTGTGTGATGTCCTGCACACAAATTTTGTGAAAAATGTGTGTGTGATGTCGCATATTATTTGCACATGGTTTAAAAACGCAAATGTGTGTGATGCCTTGCACACATTTACTATAAAAAATGTGTGTGTGATATAGACAGTCATCCCACACGGTTTCGAATAATAACCATGTGCGATGCCTTACGTACATTTTTCCCGAAAAAAACATTTTGCCATAAGTTTTAATATGCACTCTTTAGAAATTTGATAATGTTTCACACAAGAAAATACACATGTGTGTGCTGAATTCCTATTGGTTAAGTGATAGAATCCTTGGATTGATGACATGGCATGCATCCATCCATCCACATCCAACGATCTGATATGTGATGTAGCATATTATTGCACACGGTGTTAAAAATGCAAACGTGTGTGATGACTTGCATACTTTTTTATAAAAACGTGTGTGTGATATAGACTGTCATCACACACAGTTTAAGAAAAGTAACCATGTGTGATGCCTTGCGTACGTTTTTTCCAAGAAAAAATGTTTTTGCCAAAGGTTTGAAGGCAAATTGATATTTTCTTCATCGTTTAACCTTGATATTTTTTTGCACACACCATAGACCATAATATTCTCTGTGTTATAATTTGGAACTTTTCCGAGTTCATTTGCTATATTTTAGTCATTAAGTGTATTTATAGGCATTTAATGGATATAATTCGAATTTGCACTATGAGTACATGAAACAGTACACAAAAATGGTTGGAAAAGTCGTATTTCGGGATTTCATTATATTTTTACGTCATATACAAGAAATGAAAACAATTTTCAAAGATTTAGGTGTCAAGAGTTAACCACGAACATGAAATTTATTGGTATTTTAATTCTAGAAAATGTAAATGAAGTCGGAAAAACTTTAAACTTTGCATGGTGACATGATATAACCTCGGTATGTTGTGGTAAAATTTTTAAATGTTTCACAACTTTTTTGATATACACTCTGTAGAAATTGAACCATCTCCGATGGAGAATCATGGTTTCGAGAGTGAATGCACCAAGTTTGAGGCGAATTGACATTTTCTTCGTCGTTTGACCTTGATTTTTTTTCCTGTAGTTAAGATACACCATAGAATGCTCCATGTTGAAGTTTGACACTTTTCAGAGCTCATTCGCTATATTTGAGTCATTAACTGTATTTATAAGCATTTAATGAATATAATTCAAATTTGAACTACGAGTAGATGAAACAGTGCACATAAATGGTTTAAAAAATCATATTTGGTGTCTTGAGTATATTTGCATCCCTCACATAAGAAATGAATATAAAATTTAAGGATCTATGTGCCAAGAGTCAACCACGAACATGGAGTTTCTTGGTATTTTAATTCTAGAAAATTTAAATAAATTTTGAAAAATATAAAACTTGGCATGGTGTCTTGATATGACCTTGGTATGTTGTGGTAAAAAATTGAGAATGTTTCACAACTTTTTTGATATACACTCTGTAGAAATTGAACCATCTCCGATGGAGAATCGTGGTTTCGAGAGTGAATGCACCAAGTTTGAGGCGAATTGACATTTTCTTCGTTGTTTGACCTTGATTTTTTTTCTACAGTTAAGATACACCATAGAATGCTCCATGTTGAAATTTGACACTTTTCTGAGCTCATTTGCTATATTTGAGTCATTAACTGCATTTACAAGCATTTAATGAATATAATTCAAATTTGAACTACAAGTACATGAAACAGTGCACATAAATGGTTTTAAAAAAAATCATATTTGGGGTCTTAAGTATATTTGCATCCCTCACACAAGAAATGAATATAAAATTTAATTAACTATGTGGCAAGAGTCAATCACGAACATGGTGTTTCTTGGTATTTTAATTCTAGAAAATTTAAATAAAGTCTAAAAAATATAGAACTTGGCATGGTGTCATGATATGACCTCGATATGTTGTGGTAAAAATTTGAGAAGATTTGACAAACATTTTGATAACATTCTTAAGAAAAAACCAATGACAAGAAAACACATGTGTGTGCTGGATTCTTATTGGTGGAGTGATACAAGCCTTGGATCGATGACATGGCATGCATCCATCCGTCCACACACCAACGATCTGATCCAACCTCTCTTTCTCCAAATCAGGAAGGAAAGTACAGAATATTTTATTGAGATAATTTTTTTTGTGAGTATCTCTATCCAACCGTGCATATGTTGTATATAGTTTTTTTTTCAGTGACGGAAGGGATACATGTGTGCGTGTACATCTATGAATCTATCCAACCGTGCATATCATGTATATAGTTTTTTTAGACAAAATACCATGGATACACGTCTTTTAGGGAATACTATGGGTTCAAGTGTGTGCGTGTCCATTACAAAAAAGTGTGCGTGTCTGTATATCCTTAGGCTCCACACGAACAGTTCAGCCCGAATTGAGGCCCAGTACGCCATCGAACATACTTTATATACATCCAGCCGATCGAGAAACCTAGCCATCCATCGTGCAAGCATCCGCTGGCCGCCGCCACACCCTTATCTCTTTCCTCTCTCTCCCAGAACAACACCAGCCATCTATCTTCCAGAAAATCCAGCGACCCCGTCCCTCTTTCACCGGATCCGCCGACGGCGCTCCTTCCTCCTCTGGATCTGGTGGTGTTGGCCTTCATCGGTGATCGGCGGCGCTCCAAGGAGCATCTCCACTTCGGCGGTGGCCAAAATTCAGCGACGACGGCACGTCTTGTTTCTGCGTTCGGGAGCGACGAGCAGCACACGAGGGCCTCGGCGTCCTCGCAACGGCGCAAGGGTGGGATGGCTCGGCCACCACCAGTCGCCGGACGAAGGGAGGGATTACTACTCAATCAGGATCTACACCCACACGGTAAGCCGCCGGTGTTGGCAGTCGACGGACGTACTTCCACCTCGTCGTTCCCTATTTCAGCTCACCTACCTCATCTCGTTTCAGGTGCATCTCATTTTTGCGTCCGAAAGAGGCGGCACCAGCGATGAGCAGTACAGAAGGTCCTCGGCGTCCTCGCAACGGCACAGGAGGGCCTCGCCGGTGGGCGCAATGTTCTACTTCTCCCTCATGGATTACATCCACACGGTAAGTCATTTGTGTCACCAGTCGCCGGATGTACTTCCTCCTTGCCGGCCCCTCTTTCATCTCACGTTTCTCATCTCATTTCTACAGATTCAGGATCTAGCAAGGCGGTTGCAGGTTGCGGTGGATCCACGGATTTTCGAAGCCTAGCCCAAGATCCACCACCATGCCGCTATTCTCCTCCACCAGATGCGGTGCTGCCTGCCTGCCTGCTACCTCCGGCGGTGAGCTGGGCACACGAGCTTCCTCCAGGTGGTGGATTCAGCCTTGCAAGAGGATGAGCGTGGGCAACTAAGCTTCGAGGAACTAGCGGCGCCGCCGGCGATGAGCGGTGCCGCCGATTTTTTTTTTGTAAATCCCAAATTGTATCGCACACGGTTGGTCTATCCAAACGCATGCAGCAAAAATGAGTAGCACATACGATTCGTTTGTCCTACCTGTGTGCAATAAAAAAAGCATCACATACGGTATGTTTGTCGCAATCGCCTCTAGCCGAAATGAGCATCCCATACAGTTTTTCTGTATCGTGTGGGTTGAGGACCCCCAATCGCTCACACTCACTAGCTGACGGTTTCTGGATGCGATTGCGAAAGGCCTTTTTTCCGTTTGTATAGGACGCGCGTGCACTAGTGTCGGGTTTTCTTTTAATACTATAAACTAACTAAAGAAGAAAAAAAAACCAAAAAAAAGTGAGAAATATTTTTGGATTTTCGAACTTTACCAAACACACAAGAAGAAAGCAAAAATAAAACTAACATGGATAATACAATGAAAGAGGATGAACACCGACAACTGAAATGAATGTGTGGTACATGAATGTAATATTGGTGAGAGATACGTACTCATCCAAGCTTATTTTTGGCCTAAGTTTGTCTACGGCCACGGATCGAAGTCAGCACCTCCAGAATAATACTGAGGCTGCCGAGGATCCCACTGGTAAACGGGCTCCTAAGTCTCCCATTGATAGACGAACTCTTGAGGCTCTGGGGGGCTGGTTCTGCCTTGTCAAGCCCCAATAAGCATAAATGTGCTCAGGCATGATGATGTATATGCCCCTGTAAACATCAAACAAAGCAGGCGCATGCAACGTAATATGGATAACACGACGCCTATTAAAGATTAGCCTGTAACGAAGCGGTGGGTCGTTCCTTTCAAGGAACTGATGGCGTTCCATGGCCTCATAATGTAAGTAACTGGGTGGCAATCAAGTGTCATTTTCTTGTATGGGCACATTAAGATGAGCAGCTAAGCGAGTAGCATAAATTCCATCAAAGAGATCACCAACTAGGGCATTGTTGTGCAAGCGACGCGCAATGATGGCCCCATGTTAAAATGTCTATCTCTTAATACCGCACTCTTAAGAATGCTCAAATTAAGAGCGCATAAATGACTAGGGTCCTATTTACCATTGATGCATCTACCTATGAATAGGGGAAAATAATGTATAGCAGGAAAGTGAATGCTCACAGGTGCACCCCCCTGGGTTGTGTTCAGTGCCAAAAATTCTTAAATATTTTGAAAACAAAATCATACTAAATTTTCAGGGCATTATGAGAACTTTTATTTTTGGGCCATTTTATATTGCACGGATAATTCAGAAAACAGTATAATCAAGGCATTTCTATTTTATTAACTTTAAACAACAGAGAGCAAAAGGTAGGTACAGAAAGTTGTGCTTACTAAATTCATCGACCACATACCCCTCAAAAAGAATTCATCAATAAGGTTGATCAAGTCTTATTAACAAACTAATTCCGAGTGACATGAAACCGAAGAATTTTCGTATAACACTAAGTTACCTCAACGGGGATATGCATCTCCCCAACAATGAGAGTTTTATATTTCTTTTTGACTGAAGGAAGAGGGAATTCAAAACCTCCAATAGTGATTGTTGCAATTTTTTTCAATAATGTTGATACCATTCACTGAAGTTTGTTTCCTCGGGAAATAGACTGTATGCTCATTACCATTGACATGAAAAGTGACCTTGCTTTTGTTGCAATCAATAACAGCCTCTGCAGTATTTTAAAAGGGTCTACCAAGGATAATCGACATGTTGTCGTCCTCGGGCATATAAAGTATAACAAAGTCTGTTAAGATAGTAACATTTGCAACTACAACGGAAATGTCCTCACAAATTCCAATAGGTATAGCAGTTGATTTATTAGCCATTTGCAAAGATATTTCAGTAGGTGTGAGCTTATTCAAATCAAGTCTTCTATATAAAGAGAAAGGCATAACACTAACACCGGCTCCTAAATCACATAAAGCAGTCTTAATATAACTTCTTTTAACGGAGCATGGTATAGTAGGTATTCCTGGATCTCCTAACTTCTTAGGCACTCCACCTTTAAAAGAATAATTTGCAAGCATGGTGGAAATTTCAGCTTCGGGTATCTTTCTTTTCTTAGTGACAATATTTTTCATATATTTAGCATATGGAGGCATTTTCAAAATATCAGTCAAACGAGTGCACGAAAAGACAGGTCTAAGTATTTCAACAAAGCGCTCAAAGTCTTCCTCATCCTTATTTTTAGATGGTTTAGCAGGAAAAGGCATGGGTTTTTGAACCCATGGTTCTCTCTCTTTTCTATGTTTTCTAGCAATGAAATCACTTTTATCATATCTTTTATTCTTAGGAGGTGGGTTATCAAGATCAACAACATGTTCTATTTCTACATCATTATCTAGTTGAGCATCAACATGAACATCATCATTATTAGCATTATCATTATCATTAGGTGGATGTTCATTACCAGATTGTGTCTCAGCTTCAGAAATAAAAATATCATTAGGATTCTCAGAATGTTTTTCTATCACAGGTACACTAGAAGCATGCAAAGTTTTATCATTTTTCTTTTTCTTTTTCTTCTTAGATGAACTAGGTGCATCAGTATTAATTCTTTGAGAATCTTGCTCAATTCTTTTAGGATGACCTTCAGGATACAAAGGCTCCTGAGTCATTCTACCTCCTCTAGTAACAACTCTAACAACACGATCAATCATTTTATTATTCATCTCATCAAGCAAATCATTTTGAGACTTAGCAATTTGTTCTAGCTGAGTATGAACCATAGAAGCATGTTTACTTAAGCCTTTAACATCATTAGCAGTTCTAAACATCAATTCACTCAAACGATCTATCATGAAAGCATTGCATTTCAATTGATTGCTAACATACATATTAAAGTGGTCCTGCTTAATGATGTAATTATCAAATTTATACAGGCACTGGCTAGCAGATTTATTATAAGGAATATCACCTTCATCGAATCTAGTAAGAGAATTTACCTCTACTACCTGTGTCAGGGTGTCAAGCCCATGTATTTCCTCAATAGGTGGTAAATTCTTAACATCTTCAGCTTCAATACCCTTTTCTTTCATAGATTTCTTAGCTTCTTGCATGTCTTCTGGACTGAGGAATAGAATAACTCTCTTCTTTGGAGTTGGTTTAGGCGGTGGTTCAGGAAGTGTGCAATCATCGGCATTTCTCAACATATTATTCAATAGTTCTTCAGCCTGTCCAACATTTCGTTTCCTGAAAACAGAACCAACACAGCTATCTAGGTAGTCCCTAAGAGCATCGGTTAGTCCATTATATAAAAGATATCAAGTATTTCATTTTTCTTAAGAGCATGATCAGGCAAAGCATTAAGTAATTGGAGAAGCCTCCCCCAAGCTTGAGGGAGATTCTCTTCTTCAATTTGCACAAAGTTAAATATTTCCTGTAAGGCAGCTTGTTTCTTATGAGCAGGAACATATTTTTCAGAGAAGTAATATATCATATCGTGAGTACTACGCACACAACCAGGAGCAAGAGTATTAAACCATATCTTAGCATCACCCTTTAATGAGAAAGGAAACAACTTAAGGATGTAGTAATAGCGAATTTTTTCCTCATGAGCAAATAGGGTGGCTATATCATTTAATTTGGTAAGGTGTGCCACAACAGTTTCAGTTTCATAACCATGAAAAGGATCAGATTCAACCAAAGTAATTAACTCAAGATCGACAGAGAATTCATAATCCTTATCAGTAACAAAGATAGGAGAGGTAGCAAACTTAGGATCATATTTCATTCTCTCCATCATAGACTTTTCTTTAAGCTTAGCCAGTAATTTTCTAACATCATCTCTATCATTACAAGCAAGGAATTCTCTAGCTATTTCTCCATCTATAACATAACCATCAGGTATCATAGGCATTTCAACTCTAATAGGAGAGCTAGGAATAATAGGCGATTCATAATTTTCAGAAGTTTCATTAATTTCAGTATTCTCAATTTCTTTAGCTTTAGCAATTTGCTCATCAAGAAATTCACCTAGTGGCATGGTATTATCAAGCATAGTACTAGCATCATCATGAGCATCATTTATAGCAGAAGTAATTGTTGGGGAACGTTGCATGGGAAACAAAAATTTTCCTACGCACACACAAGATCTATCCATGGTGATGAGCATCTACGAGAGGGAGAGTGAATCTACATACCCTTGTAGATCGCTAAGCGGAAGCGTTAAGAAACGCGGTTGATGTAGTCGAACGTCTCCGCGATCCAAATCGCAAGTCGTCCCTCGATCCGATCACGAACTAGTGCCGAACGGACGGCACCTCCGCGTTCAACACACGTACGGCTTGATGACGCCTTCACCTCCTCGATCCAGCAAGCGATGGTGAAGTAGTAGATGAGTTCCGACAGCACGACGGTGTGGTGATGGTGGTGAGGAACAATCTCTGCAGGGCTTCGCCAAGCACTACGGAGATTATGACGGGAGAACTAGAGGGTTAGGGTTGCCGACACACGGCTTGGGAAATCTTAATGTGTCCCGTGTGCTAGCCCTGCCCCTCTATTTATATGTTGAGCCTTGGGGTCTAAACTTGGAGTAAAAGCCTCCTCCAGGTCGGTTTTGCCCGCACAAGGTCGGTTTGGCCCGCAGGGAAAGAGTCCAACTCGGATCCCTGCAGTACCGCGCACAAGCGGTAGTACCGCTCACGAGCGGTAGTACCGCTTGAGCGGTAGTACCGCTTCACACAAGCGGTAGTACCGCTTATGCGGTAGTACCGCTTCACACAAGCGGTAGTACCGCTTACGCGGTAGTACTGCCTTACCAGCGGTAGTACCGCTTAAGGCAGCAGCAAAACTTCCTTTTGCACTTTCCAATACCTCGTGGGTTTTACCCCTTTGGCCCATATAAAGTGTTGCTGCACCCGAACACTTCGGTAAACATCCGGAACCTCTTCCGGTGAATTCCGGAACCCTTCCGAAGATCACAACACTATTATCACATATATTAATCTTTACCTCCGGACTCTTCCGGAGACCCTCGTCATATCCGGGATCTTATCCGGGACTCCGAACAACCTTCGGTCACCAACAAAATAACTCAACTATACTAATCGTCACCAAACGTTAAGTGTGTAGACCCTGCGGGTTCGAGAACTATGTAGACATGACCGAGACACCTCTACGGCCAATAACCAATAGCGGGACCTGGATGCCCATATTGGCTCCTACATATTGTACGAAGATCTTTATCGGTCGAACCTCTATGTCAAGGATTCAGTTAATCCCGTATACTGTTCCCTTTGTTCTTCGGTATGTTACTTGCCCGAGATTCGATCGTCGGTATCTCTATACCTAGTTCAATCTCGTTACCGGCAAGTCTCTTTACTCGTTCCGTAATACAAGATCTCGTGGCTAACACTTTAGTCACATTGCTTGCAAGGCTCATTGTGATGTTGTATTACCGAGTGGGCCCTGAGATACCTCTCCGTCATACGGAGTAACAAATCCCAGTCTTGATCCATGCCAACCCAACAGACACCCTTGGAGATACCTGTAGAGCACCTTTATAGTCACCCAGTTACGTTGCGACGTTTGATACACACAAGGTACTCCTCCGATGTCAGGGAGTTGCATGATCTCATGGTCATAGGAACAGATACTTGACATGCAGAAAAAAATAGCAATAAACTGACACGATCATATGCTACGTTTATAGTTTGGGTCTTGTCCATCACATCATTCTCCTAATGATGTGATCCCGTTATCAAATGACATCTCATGTCAATGGCTAGGAAACCTTAACCATCTTTGATCAACGAGCTAGTCAACTAGAGGCTTACTAGGGACACAGTGTTGTCTATGTACCCACACATGTATTTGAGTTTCCAATCAATACAATTATAGCATGGATAATAAACGATTATCATGAACAAGGAAATATAATAATAACCAATTTATTATTGCCTCTAGGGCATATTTCCAACAGTCTCCCACTTGCACTAGAGTCAATAATCTAGTTCACATCACTATGTGATTTACATTGTAATGAATCGAACACCCATGCAGTTCTGGTGTTGTTCATGTTTAGCCCTTGGAAGAGGTTTAGTCATTGGATCTGCAACATTCAGATCCGTGTGTACTTTGCAAATATTTATGTCGTCCTCCTTGATGTAATCGCGGATGGAATTGAAACGTCGCTTTATGTGTCTGCACCTCTTGTGAAATCTTGGTTCCTTGGCTAGAGCAATGGCACCAGTATTATCACAAAACAGAGTCATTGGGTTAAGCGCACTAGGCACTACTCCAAGATCTGTCATGAACTCCTTCATCCAGACACCTTCCTTCGCCGCCTCCGAGGCAGCGATGTACTCCGCTTCGCATGTAGAATCAACTACCACGCTTTGCTTGGAACTGCACCAGCTAACCGCACCCCCATTAAGAATAAATACGTATCCGGTTTGTGACTTAGAGTCATCCGGATCAGTGTCAAAGCTTGCATCGACGTAACCCTTTACGACGAGCTCTTGATCACCTCCATAAACGAGAAACATGTCCTTAGTCCTTTTCAGGTACTTCAGGATATTCTTGACCGCCGTCCAGTGTTCCATTCCTGGATCACTTTGAAACCTTCCGACCATACTTATGGCAAGGCTGACATCGGGTCTTGTGCACAGCATTGCATACATGATAGAGCCTATGGCTGAAGCATAGGGGATGACACTCATCTTTTCTCTATCTTCTGCAGTCACTGGGCATTGAGTCTTACGCAACTTCACACCTTGCAATACAGGCAAGAACCCCTTCTTGGACTGATCCATTTTGAACTTCTTCAAAACTTTGTCAAGGTATGTGCTTTGTGAAAGTCCTATTAAGCGTCTCGATCTATCTCTATAGATCTTGATGCCTAATATGAAAGCAGCTTCTCCTAGGTCCTTCATTGAAAAACTCTTGTTCAAATATTCCTTCACGCTTTCCAACATTTCTATATTGTTTCCAATCAGCAATATGTCATCCACATATAATATTAGAAACGCTATAGAGCTCCCACTCACTTTCTTGTAAATACAAGCTTCTCTGTAAACTTGTATAAACTCAAACGCTTTGATCACCTCATCAAAGCGAAGATTCCAACTCCGAGATGCTTGCACCAGTCCATAAATGGATCGCTGGAGTTTGCAAACTTTGTCAGCATTCTCTGGATCGACAAAACCTTCTGGTTGCATCATATACAACTCTTCCTTAAGGAAACCGTTAAGGAACGCTGTTTTGACATCCATCTGCCAAATTTCATAATCGAAAAAGGCAGCTATTGCTAACATGATTCTGACGGACTTAAGCATCGCTACGGGTGAGAAGGTCTCATCGTAGTCAACTCCTTGAACTTGTGAAAAACCTTTTGCCACAAGTCGAGCTTTATAGACGGTGACATTACCGTCCGCGTCCGTCTTCCTCTTAAAGATCCATTTGTTCTGAATGGCCTTACGCCCTTCAGGTAATACTTCCAAAGTCCACACTTTGTTTTCATACATGGATCCCATCTCGGATTTCATGGCCTCTAACCACTTCTCGGAATCCGGGCCCATCATCGCTTCTCCATAGCTCGTAGGTTCATCGTTGTCCAACAACATGACCTCTAAGACAGGGTTGCCGTACCACTCAGGAGCAGTACGCGTCCTTGTCGACCTACGAGGTTCGATAGCAACTTGATCCAAAGCTTCATGATCATCATCATTAACTTCCTCTTCAGCTGATGTAGGCTCTACAGAAACATCTTTCTGCGCTGCGCTACTCTCAGGTTGAAGTAGAGGTTCAACAACCTCATCAAGTTCTATCTTCCTCCCACTCAATTCTTTCGAGAGAAACTCTTTCTCAAGAAATGTTCCGTATTTAGCGACAAACACTTTGCCTTCGGATTTGAGGTAGAAGGTATACCCAACTGTCTCTTTTGGGTATCCTATGAAGACGCATTTCTCCGCTTTGGGTTCCAGCTTTTCAGGCTGAAGCTTTTTGACATAAGCATCACATCCCCAAACTTTAAGAAACGACAGCTTCGGCTTCTTGCCAAACCAAAGTTCATATGGCGTCGTCTCAACGGATTTCGATGGTGCCCTATTTAAAGTGAATGCAGCTGTCTCTAATGCATAACCCCAAAACGATAGTGGCAAATCGGCAAGAGACATCATAGATCGCACCATATCCAATAAGGTTCGATTATGACGTTCGGACACACCATTACGCTGTGGTGTTCCAGGCGGTGTCAATTGTGAAACAATTCCACACTGTCTTAAGTGACTGCCAAACTCATAACTCAGATATTCTCATCCTCGATCAGATCGTAGGAATTTAATCTTCTTGTTACGATGATTCTCAACTTCACTCTGAAATTGTTTGAACTTTTCAAATGTTTCAGACTTGTGTTTCATTAAGTAAATATACCCATATCTACTTAAGTCATCAGTGAAGGTGAGAAAGTAAAGATAACCACCGCGCGCCTCAATGCTCATCGGACCGCACACATCAGTATGTATGATTTCCAATAAGTCACTTGCCCGTTCCATTATTCCAGAGAACGGCGTTTTAGTCATCTTGCCCATGAGGCATGGCTCGCATGTGTCAAGTGATTCAAAATCAAGTGACTCCAAAAGTCCATCAGCATGGAGCTTCCTCATGCGTTTTACGCCAATATGACCTAAACGGCAGTGCCACAAGAAAGTGGTATTATCATTATCAATTCTACATTTTTTGGCATCAATGTTATGAACATGTGTATCATTACTATCGAGATTCAATAAGAATAAACCCCTCACATTGGGTGCATGACCATAAAAGATATTACTCATATAAATAGAACAACCATTATTCTCTGATTTAAATGAGTAACCGTCTCGCAATAAACAAGATCCAGATATAATGTTCATGCTTAACGCAGGCACCAAATAACATTTATTCAGGTTCATCACTAATCCCGATGGTAATCGAAGAGCGAGCGTGCCGACGGCGATCACATCAACCTTGGAACCATTTCCCATGCGCATCGTCACTTCGTCCTTTGCCAGCCTCCGTCTATTCCACAGTTCCTGTTTTGAGTTGCAAATATGAGCAACCGCACCGGTATCAAATACCCAGGCACTACAACGAGAGTTGGTAAGGTACACATCAATAACATGTATATCATATATACCTTGTTTGTTGTTGGCCGCCTTCTTGTCAGCCAAATACTTGGGGCAGTTCCGCTTCCAGTGTCCAGTTCCCTTGCAATGAAAACACACAGTTTCTGGTTTGGGTCCAGCCTTGGGTTTCTTCACGAGAGGAGCAACTGCTTTGCCACTCTTCTTGGAGTTACCCTTCTTACCCTTGCCATTTTTCTTGAAACTAGTGGTTTTATTGACCATCAACACTTGATGCTCCTTCTGAATTTCAGACTCAGCGGCTTTCAGCATCGCAAACAGCTCGGCGACTGACTTGTTCATCCCGTGCATGTTATAGTTCAACACAAAGCTCTTGTAGCTAGGTGGCAATGATTGAAGAACTCTGTCAGTGATAGCCTCTGGCGGAAGGGGCATCCCCAATTCAGCCAGACGGGTGGAGTACCCAGACATTCTGAGTACGTGATCACTGATAGACCCGTTCTCCTCCATCTTGCAAGCATAGAACTTATCGGAGATCTCATATCTCTCGATCCGGGCATTCTTCTGAAAGATAAACTTCAACTCCTGGAACATCTCATATGCTCCATGACGTTCAAAATGTCTTTGAAGTCCCGGTTCTAAGCCATACAATTTTGCACATTGAACTATTGAGTAATCTTCAGAACAAGCCTGCCATGCGTTCACAACGTCTAGAGACTCAACTGGAGCGGGTGGATCACCAAGCGGTGCATCAAGGACATAAGCCTTCTGGGAAGCCGTAAGGATAATCCTTAGATTACGGGCCCAGTCCACAAAGTTACTTCCATCATCTTTCAACTTAGTTTTCTCTAGGAACGCATTAAAATTCAGGGGTGCTACTGCGCGAGCCATGATCTACAACATAAATATAGCAAAGACAACTTAGACTATTGTTCTAGATAATGAGTTTAGTTAATCATATTACTTAAAAACTCCCACTCAAATTGACATCCCCCCGGTCATTCGAGTGTAACATGATCCAAATCCACCAACTCAAGTCCGATCATCACGTGAGTTGAGGTGGTTTCAATGGTGAACATCTTTATGTTGATCATATCTACTATATGACTCATGTTCGACCTTTCGGTCTCTTGTGTTCCGAGGCCATGTCTGTACATGCTAGGCTCGTCAAGTTTAACCCGAGTGTTCCGCACGTGCAACATGGCTTACACCCGTTGTATGTGAACGTAGAGTCTATCACACCCGATCATCACGGCGTGTCTCGAAACGACGAACTTTCGCAACGGTGCACACTCGGGGAGAACACAATTTTATCTTGAAATTTAAGTGAGGGATCACCTTATAATGCTACCGTCGTCCTAAGCAAAATAAGATGCATAAAAGGATTAACATCACATGCAAATCATAAGTGACATGATATGGCCATGAACTTGTGCTTTTGATCTCCATCTCCAAAGCACCGGCATGATCTCCATTGTCACCGGCATGACACCATGATCTCCATCATCTTGATCTCCATCAACGTGTCGCCATGAGGTTGTCGCGCCGACTGTTGCTTCCACGACTATTGCTAACTCATAGCTATAAAGTAAAGCAAAACGGCGAAAAAAAATTAAAGACAACTCTATGGCTCCTGCCAGTTGCCGTACTCATCGACATGCAAGTCGTGATATTCTATACAACACATGATCATCTCATACATCACATATATCTCATCATGTAATTGGCCATATCACATCACAACATACCCTGCAAAAACAAGTTAGACGTCCTCTAATTGTTGTTGCAAATTTTACGTGGCTGCTACGGGTTTGCAAGAACCGTTCTTACCTACGCAAAACCACAACGTGGTGTAGTGATTGCTTTTTGATCTTCTAAAAGAACCCTCTTCATTAAAATTGATTCAACTAAAGTGAGAGAGACAGACACCCGCTAGCCATCTTTATGCAACGAAGTTACATGTCAGTTGAAGGAACATGTCTCGCGTAAGCGTACGCGTAATGTCGGTCCGGGCCGCTTCATCTCACAATATTGCCGAATCAAGTATCAACTAGTAACGGCAAGCAATATGTATACACCCACGCCCACAACTCGTTTGTGTTCTACTCGAGATCTCATCTACGCATAGACCTGGCTCTGATACCACTGTTGGGGAACGTTGCATGGGAAACAAAAATTTTCCTACGCACACACAAGATCTATCCATGGTGATGAGCATCTACGAGAGGGAGAGTGAATCTACATACCCTTGTAGATCGCTAAGCGGAAGCGTTAAGAAACGCGGTTGATGTAGTCGAACGTCTCCGCGATCCAAATCGCAAGTCGTCCCTCGATCCGATCACGAACTAGTGCCGAACGGACGGCACCTCCGCGTTCAACACACGTACGGCTTGATGACGCCTTCACCTCCTCGATCCAGCGAGCGATGGTGAAGTAGTAGATGAGTTCTGACAGCACGACGGCGTGGTGATGGTGGTGAGGAACAATCTCTGCAGGGCTTCGCCAAGCACTACGGAGATTATGACGGGAGAACTAGAGGGTTAGGGTTGCCGACACACGGCTTGGGAAATCTTAATGTGTCCCGTGTGCTAGCCCTGCCCCTCTATTTATATGTTGAGCCTTGGGGTCTAAACTTGGAGTAAAAGCCTCCTCCAGGTCGGTTTTGCCCGCACAAGGTCGGTTTGGCCCGCAGGGAAAGAGTCCAACTCGGATCCCTGCAGTACCGCGCACAAGCGGTAGTACCGCTCACGAGCGGTAGTACCGCTTCACACAAGCGGTAGTACCGCTTATGCGGTAGTACCGCTTCACACAAGCGGTAGTACCGCTTACGCGGTAGTACTGCCTTACCAGCGGTAGTACCGCTTAAGGCAGCAGCAAAACTTCCTTTTGCACTTTCCAATACCTCGTGGGTTTTACCCCTTTGGCCCATATAAAGTGTTGCTGCACCCGAACACTTCGGTAAACATCCGGAACCTCTTCCGGTGAATTCCGGAACCCTTCCGAAGATCACAACACTATTATCACATATATTAATCTTTACCTCCGGACTCTTCCGGAGACCCTCGTCATATCCGGGATCTTATCCGGGACTCCGAACAACCTTCGGTCACCAACAAAATAACTCAACTATACTAATCGTCACCAAACGTTAAGTGTGTAGACCCTGCGGGTTCGAGAACTATGTAGACATGACCGAGACACCTCTACGGCCAATAACCAATAGCGGGACCTGGATGCCCATATTGGCTCCTACATATTGTACGAAGATCTTTATCGGTCGAACCTCTATGTCAAGGATTCAGTTAATCCCGTATACTGTTCCCTTTGTTCTTCGGTATGTTACTTGCCCGAGATTCGATCGTCGGTATCTCTATACCTAGTTCAATCTCGTTACCGGCAAGTCTCTTTACTCGTTCCGTAATACAAGATCTCGTGGCTAACACTTTAGTCACATTGCTTGCAAGGCTCATTGTGATGTTGTATTACCGAGTGGGCCCTGAGATACCTCTCCGTCATACGGAGTAACAAATCCCAGTCTTGATCCATGCCAACCCAACAGACACCCTTGGAGATACCTGTAGAGCACCTTTATAGTCACCCAGTTACGTTGCGATGTTTGATACACACAAGGTACTCCTCCGATGTCAGGGAGTTGCATGATCTCATGGTCATAGGAACAGATACTTGACATGCAGAAAACAATAGCAATAAACTGACACGATCATATGCTACGTTTATAGTTTGGGTCTTGTCCATCACATCATTCTCCTAATGATGTGATCCCGTTATCAAATGACATCTCATGTCAATGGCTAGGAAACCTTAACCATCTTTGATCAACGAGCTAGTCAACTAGAGGCTTACTAGGGACACAGTGTTGTCTATGTACCCACACATGTATTTGAGTTTCCAATCAATACAATTATAGCATGGATAATAAACGATTATCATGAACAAGGAAATATAATAATAACCAATTTATTATTGCCTCTAGGGCATATTTCCAACAGTAATATCATCAATTACTTGCGACATATCAGAATGAATAGCATGTGGTGGTGTCGCAAGCCTACTCAAAACATAAGGTGAATCACGTGCAGAGTGTGATGGCAGTTCCTTACCTCCTCTAGTCATAGAGGGGACGATCTTAGTCTTAGTGTCTTTCAGATTCTTCATAGTGATCAACAGATATAAATCCCAAGTGACTCAAAAAATAGAGCTATGCTCCCCGGCAACGGCGCCAGAAAAAGGTCTTGATAACCCACAAGTATAGGGGATCGCGACAGTTTTCGAGGGTAGTATTTCACCCAAATTTATTGATTCAACACAAGGGGAGCCAAAGAATATTTGTGAGTATTAGCAGTTGAGTTGTCAATTCAACCACACCTGGAGAGCAGCAGCAACAAAGTAACTTAGCGGAAACCAATATGAGAAAAGCGTAGGCATTGGATCGGTGATGGATAATTATGTTGGATGACATTCATCATGTAACAGTCACAACCTAGAGCGATACACAATAGCTCCAATTCATCAATGTAATGTAGGCATGTATTCTGTATATAGTCATACGTGCCTATAGTAAGAACTTGCATGACATCTTTTATCCTACCCTCCCGTGGTAGTGGGGTCCATAAGGAAATCTAAGGGATATTAAGGCCTCCTTTTAGTTGAGAACTGGAACAAAGCATTAGCACTTAGTAAATACATGAACTCCTCAAACTACGGTAATCACCAGAAAGAATCCCAATTATTGTCACCTTGGGGTATGCGGATCATAACACGTAATAGGTGCATATAACTTGCAAGATAGGATCAAGAACACAAATATATTCATGAAAACATAAAGGGTTCAGATCTGAAATCATGGCACTCGGGCCCTAGTGACAAGCATTAGGCATAGCAAAGTCATAGCAACATCAATCTCAGAACATAGTGGATACTAGGGATCAAGCCCTAACAAAACTGACTCAATTACATGATAAATCTCATCCAACTCATAACCGTCCAGCAAGCCTATGAAGAAATTACTCACGCCCGGTGGTGAGCATCATGAAATTGGTGATGGAGGATGGTTGATGATGACGACGGCGTCGAATCCCCCTCCCCGGAGCCCCGAACGGACTCCAAATCAGCTCTCCCGATGAAGAACAGGAGATGGCGGCGGTTCCGTATCGTAAAACGCGATGCAACTTTCTCTCTGATTTTTTTCTCCACGAATAGGTGTATATGGTGTTGGAATTAGGTCAAACGGAGTTTCCAGGGGCCCACAAGCCTGGAGGGCGCGCCCTGGGGGGTAGGCGTGCCCCTGGGCTTGTGGCCCTTGGGTGGCTCCCCTCCAGTGGATCTCTTCTCCAGTATTTTTTATATATTCTAAGATAATTCTCCGTAAATTTTTAGGTCAATCCGAGAGCTTTTATTTCTGCACAAAAATAACACCATGTCAATTCTCCTGAAAACAGCGTCAGTCCGGGTTAGTTCCATTCAAATCATGCTAATTAGAGTCCAAAACTAGAGCAAAAATGTTTGGAAAAGTAGATACTTTTGGGACGTATCAGGAGCCCTGTCCGGCTGCACAGCTGCCGCCATTGACCCGGTCGAAGTGCAGGAACTCCGGCGCCAGCTGGCCGAGGCCGGCCAGCAGCGCGATGAGGCGGCCGCAGAGCGCGACATGCTATGGGAGCAGTGGAGCGGCTGGCCCTGGAGAAGGACCAGGCGGCGACCGCCCATCGGGCCGAGCTGGACCAGCTGGCAGAAGAGCACCGCCAGGCGGTGGCCAAGAAGGATGAGCAGGTGACCAAGGCCGCCGAGGAGGTCACCCTGCTCAAGGCGGACTACGATCGGCGCGCCAGAGAGTGGTCGGTGAAGGAGCAGGGGATGCTGGCGGAGGCGCAGCACATCGATGAGCTCCTCGCCTGTAAGTCTTTTGGTTGTTTACTTGTCTTTCTGTGCCCGACCGGTGGTTGCAGCCGGCCAGGTCTTTGGTTCTTATCTTACTTCTTTTCTTTTTCCTTGAGAGGCCTTCCCCGAAACGCAAGCGCCAGCTGAAGGGGCCATGGACGCCCACCGGGACGACCAGACGGCAGCGGGTGTCCACATCGGGCCGCTCGCCACCTGGATGGTGACGGAGATTGGCGTCGCCGCCGAGGCCCGGCTGGACACGATGGGCCGCATCATGAACCGGCTCCGCGATGTTGGCATGGCGGTGGTGAGCACCCTCTGCCCGAACACGGTGCAGCCCCAGACCGTCAGCCGGCTAGCGAGGTGGCTCGAGGCCAGAGCGGCGCGAATCGACGCGTGGAGGGCCTCCGTGGCCCGTCCCGGCGTGGAGATGGCGCTGAGCTTCGCGCTATCTGGGTATCCAGGCATCGACCTGAACCGGCTGACCGCCCGACGGGCCGGGGCGGAGGCGGACTTGGTGCAGCTGGTTGTCCCGATTGCCGTGCGGGCGAGCGACATCGCGTCGTTCACCCCCCACGACGAGTTCGTCTTGGAGCGCGCGGCAGACGGCGTGGCAATCCCCGCAGACAACTTCGGCCTGGCCTTCGAGGACCCGGACGGCTGTGAAGGCGAGACGGGCGATGAAGGAACCGGCTACAGCACCGGAGCTTATGCCGTCGCCGCCGTCGAGGAGGATACTGGTGCCACGGCTGAGCCGAAGCAGCCTGGAACCAGCGTGCCCGCTGCGTAGGGCTTTGATTTTTTTTCTATCTTTTGGTACATTGCTCGAACTACTGTTAGTTTGTAAGTCCACCCACTGGGGTGTAGATTCATGTAATGAACTCCTGGCCGTGGGCCTTTCGTTATATATATGCATGTGTTTGGCTCATGTATGTTGATACGTCTCCAACGTATCTATAATTTATGAAGTATTCATGCCATGTTTATTATAGTTTTGTATGATTTTGGTGCACTTTTATATGGATTTTATATGATTTTCATGGACTAACATATTGACCTAGTGCCCAGTGCCAGTTGCTGTTTTCTGCTTGTTTTTGGTTTTCCAGAAAATCCATATCAAATGAAGTCCAAATGCAGCGAAACTTTTTGACGATTTTTTCTGGAAGGAAAACAGACCCAGGAAGCTTCGGGAGAGTAGCAGAAGACCCACAGGGGCCCCACAAGCCACCAGGGGGCGCCACCCCCCCAAGCGCGCCCTGGTGCCTCGTGGGCCCCCTGTGGCACCTCTTTGCATGATTCCAACGCTGAAAAATCCTATATATTAATAAACCCCCGAAAGTTCACATAGATGAGTTTTTACGCCGCCGCAAGCCTCTGTACCTCCACGATCTCATCTATAGCCCTTTTCCGGCACCCTGCCGGAGGGGGGGGGGATCATCACTGGAGGCCATCTTCATCATCCCGGCGGTTTCCATGACGAGGAGGGAGTAGTTCACCCTCCAGGCTAGGGGTATGTACAAGTAGCTATGTGTTTGATCTCTCTCTCTCTCTCTCGTGTTCTTGATTTGGCACGATCTTGATGCACTGCAAGCTTTGTTAATATAGTTGGATCATATGGTGTTTCTCCCTCTCTATCTTGTTGTGATGAATTGAGTTTTTAGCTTTTAGGTTTCACTATTATCGGATTGAATATTTTTATGAATTTGAGAACACTTGATGTATGTCTTGCATATGAATACCCCTGGTGACAATGGGGTATTATATTTATTCACTTGATATATGTTTTGGCACTCAACTCGTGGATTCCTGAGGTGACATTGGGGTAATCTATGCATAGGGGTTGATGCACGTTTTCGTCCTACTTTCTCCGGTAGAAATCTTGGGGCACTCTTTGAATTTCTTTATGTGGATTGAATATTATAAATCTGAAGTTGTTTGATGCATATCGTATAATCAACCCACAGATACTTGTGGTGACATTGGAGTATCTAGGTGACATTAGGGTTGGTTGATGTGTATCATATGGTGTTATTCTAGTACGAACTCTAGGGCTGTTTGTGACACTTATAGGAATAGCTCAATAGATTGATCGGAAAGGATAACTTTGAGGTGGTTTCGTACCCTACAACAATTTCTATCTTATGTTCTCTGCTAATAGGAACTTTGGAGTGATTCTTTGTCGCACGTTGAGGGATTGTTATATGATCCAATTATGTTAGCATTGTTGAGAGATTGCACTAGTGAAAGTATGAACCCTAGGCCTTGTTTTCAAGCATTGCAATACCATTTGTGCTCCGTTTTATCACTTGCTACCTTGCTGTTTTTTATTTTCAGATTACAAAAACCTATATCTACTATCCATACTACACTTGTATCACCATCTCTTCGCCGAACTAGTGCACCTATACAATTTGTCATTGTATTGGGTGTGTTGGGGACACAAGAGATTTTTTGTATTTGATTGCAGGGTTGTTTGAGAGAGACCATCTTCATCCTACGCCTCCCATGGATTGATAAACCTTAGGTCATCCACTTGAGGGAAATTTGCTACTATCCTACAAAACTCTGCGCTTGGAGGCCAACACGAGTCTACAAGAATAAAGTTGCGTAGTAGACATCAAGCTCTTTTCTGGCGCCGTTGCCGGGGAGATGAGTGCTTGAAGGTATATCTTTAGATCTTGCAATCGAATCTTTTACTTTCTTGTTTTATCACTAGTTTGGTTTATAAAAGAAAACTACAAAAAAATGGAATTGAGGTTGCCTCAAATGCTTTATCTTTATAATGTCTTTCTTGAAAATAAGGATTCCGATAATTGTGCTCAATTGTTATAGGAAGAATTTAATAAAATGTTTAATGTGAGTCCTTTGAATGATGAGCATGATTGCAATGTTGTTAGTATGCTTTCTATGAATATCCATGATGCTAATGATATGCAAAGCTACAAGCTTGGGGATGCTATGTTTGATGAAGATGATATTTTTAGTCCCCCAAGTTTTGATGAGCAAATTTATTATGATGATACCATGCATCCTATATATGATGATTATATTGATGAAAGTGGGTTTGGAAGAGTGTCAACTCTGGGTACTAGTGATCCCACTATTTTGGAGGGTGTTGAATCTTATTGGAATAATTATGAAAGTGGATTTGGAGAGGTCATGACTTTATTTAGTGATGAATCCACTATTTTGGAAGAGGTTTCAATTGATTATGACAATAAAGTTGCTATCTATGATGATTATGGTGATGACATGTATGCTATAAAGAATATTGATAACCATGAAACTTGTGATCATGATTTTAATTTTCAATTGGATTATGCCAATCAAGTATCTCATGATAGTTATTTTGTTGAGTTTGCTCCCACTACTATTGATGAGAACAAATTTGCTTATGTGGAGAGTAATAAAATTTCTATGCTCGTAGGTCATGAAAAGAATGCTTTATGTGATAGCTATATTGTTGAATTCATTCATGATGCTACTGAAAATAATTAGGAGAGAGGATCATATGCTTATATATATTTCAACAACATCAAGTTTCCTCTCTATGTGTTGAAAGTTTTGAAGTTATACTTGTTTCGCCTTCTTATGCTAGTTGATTCTTGCTCCCATAAATTGTTTCCTCACAAAATCCCTATGCATAAGAAGTGGGTCAGGCTTAAATGTGCTAGTCATATGCTTCATGATGCTCTCTTTGTGTTTCAATTCTTTACTTTTATGCGAGCATCATTAAAATCATCGTGCCTAGATAAAAAGGCATTAAAGAAAAGCGCTTGTTGGGAGACAACCCAATATTTATACCTACTGTTTTTCTTGTGTTCACATGATTACGCTACTGTAGTAATCATGATTCATATGTTTTCTTTCAATAATGTGCCAAGTAAAGCCTTTGGGATAGTGTGGATGCTTGTTGATTTGATTCTGTGCAAAAACAGAAACTTTTGCGTCCAGTGCTGGAATTTCGATTCTGTACTGGAGCGTGAGAAAATTCTGAAATTTTTACACAGTGTTGGGTTAAAAAGTTTTTACGTTTTCCTAATTTTTCAGAATTTTTGGAGGTACACAAGTATGGTTTTTAAATCCCTCACTAGATGCTGTTCTGTTTTTGAAGATTATGTTTTTATTGCATAGTTTGCTTGTTTTAGTGTTTCCACAGCTGACATTGAGTAATATAAATTGTGGAAATGATCTAATACAGTAGGAATTATGTGAGAACAATTACGAATCCTGTCTTGATAGTACCTAAGTGGATGATTTATTTTTATCATACTAACCTATCTCACCAAGTTCCGTTAAGTTTTGTGTGATTGAAGTTTTCAAGTTTTGGGTGAGATATCGATATGAGGAGAATAAGGAGCAGCAAGACCCTAAGCTTGGGGATGCCCAAGGCACCCCAAGGTAATATTCAAGGAAGACTCAAGCGTCTAAGCTTGGGGATGCCCCGGAAGGCATCCCCTCTTTCGTCTTCAACATTATCGGTAACCTTACTTGGAGCTATATTTTTATTCGTCACATGATATGTGTTTTGCTTGGAGCATCATTTTATTTTGTTGAGATTTGCTTTCTGTTACCAATAATCATGTTTTGCATCTTTTAGTTTATTAAAATGCCATTGATAGCCTTTACCATGCTCAGTTTGCAAGTTCATGTGTTGTTGTTTGAAAACAGAAATTTTTCTGTTATGTCCAGAATATTCCTGAATAGTCAGAACATGATATAAATCTGAAATTTTACACAATAAGCATGTGAGTTCTCTGTCACGTGGTAATTTTTCAGAATTTTTGGAGTTAGGGAAGTATGAATTCTTATTCGCCCTTTACAGACTGTTCTGTTTTGGCAGATTGCTGTGATAGTGGCATTGTTTGCACATGTTTGCTTGTATAATGTTTCTATTTGTGGATAGGAGTGTTAAATATGCAGAGGCATTTACTATGCAATGTTTAATTATAATTTTAGTAATTTTCTACAGTAGAGAATGTTAAGGTTTTGAGTTGATTTATACTAACTTATCTCACGAGTTCTTGTTGACTTTTGTGTGGATGAAGTATTTAAGATTTAGTAAAACCATGATATGAGAGGAATTAAGGAGACACAAAAGCTCAAGCTTGGGGATGCCCAAGGCATCCCAATATAATATTTCAAGAAGTCTCAAGCATCTAAGCTTGGGGATGCCCCGGTAGGCATCCCACCATTCTTCATTAACAATTATCGGTTAGTCTTGGTTGAGCCTAAGTTTTTGCTTCTTCACATGAGATGTTCTATTCTTGGAATGTCATTTTATTTTGTTTTCTTTGCTGTTTGAATAAAATACTTAAGATCTGAAATTTTTAAATGAGAGAGAGTCCTCACATAGCTACCTATTTACTTAACTACTCATTTGATCTTCATTTATATCTTTTTGGAGTAGTTTGACATTTACTCTTGTGCTTCACTTATATCCTATGAGTAAACTGTGAAAGAATTGAATATCATAAAGTTGAAATTATATGTGCTTCATATGGTTGTATCATGCCTAGTAGTAGTTTCACATTGGGTTTAGAAAGTGAAATCTATTGAAGCTTGACAATCACAATATTGGTCATACAAGCAATTCATGAATGATTAGTATAAGGAAGAGAACTTTCACATATAAATATATTATCTTGGACATCTTTTTATGATTGTGAATACCCATTAATTATTTTCAAACTTGAGCAAATTAGTTGAAGTTGGACAAGGAAGACAACGTAATGAGTTATGTTTGGGTATATTTGCATAGAAGTTATATTGTTATGGATCCTCCAACATGTGGTGCTTGCTTAGGATCTTTTGCTAGCCAAAAAATCATACTAAGTAGAGATACTACTTGTGCATCCAAAAACCATTAAACCCAGTTTCTTCCCATGAGTGTCCACCATATCTACCTATGGATTGAATAAGATCCTTCAAGTAAGTTGTCATCGGTGCAAAAAGCAATAAAAATTGCTCCAAAAATATGTATGATATTTTATTGCAAGGGAAAATAAGTGTTGTACGAACTTGTGATGGTAAAGAAATAAAAGCGATGGACTGCATAATAAAGGTTGCTATCGCAAGGGGCAATATAACGTGACGTTCCTTTGCATTAAGGGCTTGTGCATCCAAAAATAAAAAGCGCATGACAACCTCTACTTCCCTCTGCGAAGGGCCAATCTTTTACTTTATGTATTTACTTTTATGCAATAGTCAATAGTATTACTTCTCATTTCAACCTTAATTATTCTTTAGTTGGCAAGCATCATGTGGTGGGGAAAGATCCAGGCACACATGGCCAGTCAAATATATTTGATCATGAATTATTATTGTTGAGAATTATCTCTATAATAAATAAGTTGGGAGGCGAAACATTAAGCCCCTATCTTTCTCTGTGTTCGATGGATGCTATTTGTTCTAAAAATATGCTTTGAGTACTAGCAATCATAGAAGACTAAATGATAATTGAGTATGTGGAGCTCTTACTTAGACTTTGTTGAAATTAAGTTGAATTGCAATTGTTTGGTGACTAAGAACATAGGTTGTTAAATTTCAAGAGAATGCATTGTTTGAACCATACCATGTGAATTGATTGCTGCTTTATCATGATGAGTTTTATGAGAAAGAGTTGCAGTTATGATGCTAGGAAAAGTGATTGAAATTATCATTGATCAAACTTATGCACTATGCTAGCATTCACACTTCATAAATTATTTCTTTTATCATTTACCTACTCGAGGACGAGTAGGAATTAAGCTTGGGGATGCTGATACGTCTCCAACGTATCTATAATTTATGAAGTATTCATGCCATGTTTATTATAGTTTTGTATGATTTTGGTGCACTTTTATATGGATTTTATATGATTTTCATGGACTAACATATTGACCCAGTGCCCAGTGCTAGTTGCTATTTTCTGCTTGTTTTTGGTTTTCCAGAAAATCCATATAAAATGAAGTCCAAATGCAGCGAAACTTTTTGACGATTTTTTCTGGAAGGAAATAAACCCAGGAAGCTTCGGGAGAGCAGCAAAAGACCCACAGGGGCCCCACAAGCCACCAGGGCGCGCCACCCCCTAGGCGCGCCTTGGTGCCTCATGGCCCCCCTATGGCACCTCTTTGCATGATTCCAACGCTGAAAAATCCTATATATTCAGAAACCCCCGAAAGTTAACGTAGATGAGTTTTTACGCCGCCGCAAGCCTCTGTACCTCCACGATCTCATCTACAGCCCTTTTCTAGCACCCTGCCGGAGAGGGGGAATCATCACCGGAGGCCAGCTTCATCATCCCGGCGGTCTCCATGACGAGGAGGGAGTAGTTCACCCTCGAGGCTAGGGGTATGTACAAGTAGCTATGTGTTTGATCTCTCTCTCTCTCTCGTGTTCTTGATTTGGCACGATCTTGATGTACCGCGAGCTTTGTTAATATAGTTGGATCATATGGTGTTTCTCCCTCTCTATCTTGTTGTGATGAATTGAGATTTTACCTTTGAGGTTTCACTATTATCGGATTGAATATTTTTATGGATTTGAGAACACTTGATGTATGTCTTGCATATGAATACCCGTGGTGACAATGGGGTATTATATTGATTCACTTGATATATGTTTTGGCACTCAACTCACGGATTCCCGAGGGGACATTGGGGTAATCTATGCATAGGGGTTGATGCACGTTTTCGTCCTACTTTCTCCGGTAGAAATCTTGGGGCACTCTTTGAAGTTCTTTGTGTGGATTGAATATTATGAATCTGAAGTTGTTTGATGCATATCGTATAATCAACTCACGGATACTTGTGGTGACATTGGAGTATCTAGGTGACATTAGGGTTGGTTGATGTGTATCATATGGTGTTATTCTAGTACGAACTCTGGGGCTGTTTGTGACACTTATAGGAATAGCTCAATAGATTGATTGGAAAGGATAGCTTTGAGGTGGTTTCGTACCCTACAACAATTTCTATCTTATGTTCTCCGCTAATAGGAACTTTGGAGTGATTCTTTGTCGCACGTTGAGGGATTGTTATATGATCCAATTATGTTAGCATTGTTGAGAGATTGCACTAGTGAAAGTATGAACCCTAGGCCTTGTTTTCAAGCATTGCAATACATTTGTGCTCCGTTTTATCACTTGCTACCTTACTGTTTTTTTATTTTCAGATTACAAAAACCTATATCTACTATCCATACTACACTTGTATCACCATCTCTTCGCCGAACTAGTGCACCTATACAATTTGCCATTGTATTGGGTGTGTTGGGGACACAAGAGAATTTTTGTATTTGATTGCAGGGTTGTTTGAGAGAGACCATCTTCATCCTACGCCTCCCACGGATTGATAAACCTTAGGTCATCCACTTGAGGGAAATTTGCTATTGTCCTACAAAACACTGCGCTTGGAGGCCCAACACGAGTCTACAAGAATAAAGTTACGTAGTAGACATCAAGCTCTTTTCTGGCGCCGTTGCCGGGGAGGTGAGTGCTTGAAGGTATATCTTTAGATCTTGCAATCAAATCTGTTAGTTTCTTGTTTTATCACTAGTTTGGTTTATAAAAGAAAACTACAAAAAAAAATGGAATTGAGGTTGCCTCAAATGCTTTATCTTTATAATGTCTTTCTTGAAAATAATTATTCCGATAATTGTGCTCAATTGTTAGAGGAAGAATTTAATAAAATGTTTAATGTGAGTCCTTTGAAGGATGAGCATGATTGCAATGTTGTTAGTATGCTTTCTATGAATATCCATGATGCTAATGATATGCAAAGCTACAAGCTTGGGGATGCTATGTTTGATGAAGATGATATTTTTAGTCCCCCAAGTTTTGATGAGCAAATTTATTATGATGATACCATGCATCCTATATATGATGATTATATTGATGAAAGTGGGTTTGGAAGAGTGTCAACTCTGGGTACTAGTGATCCCACTATTTTGGAGGGTGTTGAATCTTATTGGAATAATTATGAAAGTGGATTTGGAGAGGTCATGACTTTATTTAGTGATGAATCCACTATTTTGGAAGAGGTTTCAATTGATTATGACAATAAAGTTGCTATCTATGATGATTATGGTGATGACATGTATGCTATAAAGAATATTGATAACCATGAAACTTGTGATCATGATTTTAATTTTCAATTGGATTATGCCAATCAAGTATCTCATGATAGTTATTTTGTTGAGTTTGCTCCCACTACTATTGATGAGAACAAATTTGCTTATGTGGAGAGTAATAAAATTTGTATGCTCGTAGGTCATGAAAAGAATGCTTTATGTGATAGCTATATTGTTGAATTCATTCATGATGCTACTGAAAATAATTAGGAGAGAGGATCATATGCTTATATATATTTCAACAACATCAAGTTTCCTCTCTATGTGTTGAAAGTTTTGAAGTTATACTTGTTTCGCCTTCTTATGCTAGTTGATTCTTGCTCCCATAAATTGTTTCCTCACAAAATCCCTATGCATAAGAAGTGGGTCAGGCTTAAATGTGCTAGTCATATGCTTCATGATGCTCTCTTTGTGTTTCAATTCTTTACTTTTATGCGAGCATCATTAAAATCATCGTGCCTAGATAAAAAGGCATTAAAGAAAAGCGCTTGTTGGGAGACAACCCAATATTTATACCTACTGTTTTTCTTGTGTTCACATGATTAAGCTACTGTAGTAATCATGATTCATATGTTTTCTTTCAATAATGTGCCAAGTAAAGCCTTTGGGATAGTGTGGATGCTTGTTGATTTGATTCTGTGCAAAAACAGAAACTTTTGCGTCCAGTGCTGGAATTTCTATTCTGTACTGGCACGTGAGAAAATTCTGAAATTTTTATATAGTGTTGGGTTACAAATGTTTTACGTTTTCCTAATTTTTCAGAATTTTTGGAGGTACAGAAGTATGGTTTTTAAATCGCTCACTACATGCTGTTCTGTTTTTGACAGATTCTGTTTTTATTGCATAGTTTGCTTGTTTTAGTGTTTCCATAGCTTATATTGAGTAATATAAATTGTGGAAATGATATAATACAGTAGTAATTATGTGAGAACAATTATGAATCTTGTCTTGACAGTACCTGAGTGGATGATTTATTTTTATCATACTAACCTATCTCACCATGTTCCGTTAAGTTTTGTGTGATTGAAGTTTTCAAGTTTTGGGTGAGATATCGATATGAGGAGAATAAGGAGTGGCAAGACCCTAAGCTTGGGGATGCCCAAGGCACTCCAAGGTAATATTCAAGGAAGACTCAAGCGTCTAAGCTTGGGGATGCCCCGGAAGGCATCCCCTCTTTCGGCCTCAACATTATCGGTAACCTTACTTGGAGCTATATTTTTATTCGTCACATGATATGTGTTTTGCTTGGAGTGTCATTTTATTTTGTTGAGATTTGCTTGCTGTTATCAATAATCATGTTTTGTATCTTTTAGTTCAGTAAAATGCCATTGATAGCCTTTACCATGCTCAGTTTGCAAATTCATGTGTTGCTGTTTGCAAACAGAAATTTTTCTGTTATGTCCAGAATATTCCTGAATAGTCAGAACATGATAAAAATCTGAAATTTTACACAGTAAGCATGCGATTTCTCTGTCATGTGGTAATTTTTCAGAATTTTTGGAGTTAGGGAAGTATGAATTCTTATTCGCCCTTTACAGACTGTTCTGTTTTGGCAGATTGCTGTTATAGTGGCATTAATTGCACATGTTTGCTTGTTTAATGTTTCTATTTGTGGATAGGAGTGTTAAATATGCAGAGGCATCTAGTATGCAATGTTTAATTATAATTTTAGTAATTTTCTACAGTAGAGAATGTTAAGGTTTTGAGTTGATTTATACTAACTTATCTCACGAGTTCTTGTTGACTTTTGTGTGGATGAAGTATTTAAGATTTAGGGGAACCGTGTTATGAGAGGAATTAAGGAGACACAAAAGCTCAAACTTGGGGATGCCTAAGGCATCCCAATATAATATTTCAAGAAGTCTCAAGCATCTAAGCTTCGGGATGCCCCGGTAGGCATCCCACCTTTCTTCATCAACAATTATCGGTTAGTCTTGGTTGAGCCTAAGTTTTTGCTTCTTCACATGAGATGTGCTATTCTTGGAATGTCATTTTGTTTTGTTTTCTTTGCTGTTTGAATAAAATACTTAAGATCTGAAATTTTTAAATGAGAGAGAGTCCTCACATAGCTACCTATTTACTTAACTACTCATTTGATCTTCACTTATATCTTTTTGGAGTAGTTTGTCATTTACTCTTGTGCTTCACTTATATCCTATGAGTAAACAGTGAAAGAATTGAATATCATAAAGTTGAAATTATATGTGCTTCATATGCTTGTATCATGCCTAGTAGTAGTTTCACATTGGGTTTAGAAAGTGAAATCTATTGAAGCTTGACAATCACAATATTGGTCATACAAGCAATTCATGAATGATTAGTATAAGGAAGAGAACTTTCACATATAAATATATTATCTTGGACATCTTTTTTGATTGTGAATACCCATTAATTATTTTCAAACTTGAGAAAATTAGTTGAAGTTGGACAAGGAAGACAACGTAATGAGTTATGTTTGGGTATATTTGCATAGAAGTTATATTGTTATGGATCCTCCAACATGTGGTGCTTGCTTAGGATCTTTTGCTTGCCAAAAATTCGTACTAAGTAGAGATACTACTTGTGCATCCAAAAACCATTAAACCCAGTTTCTTCCCATGAGTGTCCACCATATCTACCTATGGATTGAATAAGATCCTTCAAGTAAGTTGTCATCGGTGCAAAAAGCAATAAAAATTGCTCCTAAAATATGTATGATCTTTTATTGCAAGGGAAAATAAGCGTTGTACAAACTTGTGATGGTAAAGAAATAAAAGCGACGGACTGCATAATAAAGGTTGCTATCACAAGGGGCAATATAACATGACGTTCCTTTGCATTAAGGGCTTGTGCATCCAAAACTAAAAAGCGCATGACAACCTCTGCTTCCCTCTGCGAAGGGCCTATCTTTTACTTTATGTATTTACTTTTATGCAAGAGTCAATAGTATTACTTCTCATTTCAGCCTTAATTATTCTTTAGTTGGCAAGCATCATGTGGTGGGGAAAGATCCAGGCACATATGGCCAGTCAAATATATTTGATCATGAATTATTATTGTTGACAATTATCTCTATGATAAATAAGTTGGGAGGCGAAACATTAAGCCCCTATCTTTCTCTGTGTTCGATGGATGCTATTTGTTCTAAAAATATGCTTTGAGTACTAGCAATCATAGAAGACTAAATGATAATTGAGTATGTGGAGCTCTTACTTAGACTTTGTTGAAATTAAGTTGAATTGCAATTGTTTGGTGACTAAGAACATAGGTTGTTAAGTTTCAAGAGAATGCATTGTTTGAACCATAACATGTGAATTGATTGCTACTTTATCATGATGAGTTTTATGAGAAAGAGTTGCTGTTATGATGCTGGGAAAAGTGATTGAAATTATCATTGATCAAACTTATGCACTATGCTAGCATTCACACTTCATAAATTATTTCTTTTATCATTTACCTACTCGAGGACGAGCATGAATTAAGCTTGGGGATGCTGATACGTCTCCAATGTATCTATACTTTATGAAGTATTCATGCCATGTTTATTATAGTTTTGTATGATTTTGGTGCACTTTTATATGGATTTTATATGATTTTCATGGACTAACATATTGACCTAGTGCCCAGTGCCAGTTGCTGTTTTCTGCTTGTTTTTGGTTTTCCAGAAAATCCATATCAAAGAAAGTCCAAATGCAGCGAAACTTTTTGATGATTTTTTCTGGAAGGAAACAGACCCAGGAAGCTTTGGGAGAGTAGCAAAAGACCCACAGGGGCCCCACAAGCCACCAGGGCGCGCCACCCCCCTAGGCGCGCCCTGGTGCCTCGTGGGCCCCCTGTGGCACCTCTTTGCGTGATTCCAACGCTGAAAAATCCTATGTATTCAGAAATCCCCGAAAGTTAACCTAGATGAGTTTTTACGCCTTCACAAGCCTCTGTACCTCCACGATCTCATCTACAGCCCTTTTCCGGCACCCTGCCGGAGGGGGGGAATCATCACTGGAGGCCATATTCATCATCCCGGCGGTCTCCATGACGAGGAGGGAGTAGTTCACCCTCGAGGCTAGGGGTATGTACAAGTAGCTATGTGTTTGATCTCTCTCTCTCGTGTTCTTGATTTGGCACAATCTTGATGTACCGCGAGCTTTGTTAATATAGTTGGATCATATGGTGTTTCTCCCTCTCTATCTTGTTGTGATGAATTGAGATTTTACCTTTGAGGTTTCACTATTATCGGATTGAATATTTTTATGGATTTGAGAACACTTGATGTATGTCTTGCATATGAATACTCGTGGTGACAATGGGGTATTATATTGGTTCACTTGATATATGTTTTGGCATTCAACTCGTGGATTCCCGAGGTAACATTGGGGTAATCTATGCATAGGGGTTGATGCACATTTTCGTCCTACTTTTTCCGATAGAAATCTTGGGGCACTCTTTGAAGTTCTTTGTGTGGATTGAATATTATGAATCTGAAGTTGTTTGATGCATATCGTATAATCAACTCACGGATACTTGTGGTGACATTGGAGTATCTAGGTGACATTAGGGTTGGTTGATGTGTATCATATGGTGTTATTCTAGTACGAACTCTAGGGCTGTTTGTGACACTTATAGGAATAGCTCAATAGATTAATCGGAAAGGATAACTTTGAGGTGGTTTCGTACCCTACAACAATTTCTATCTTATGTTCTCCGCTAATAGGAACTTTGGAGTGATTCTTTGTCGCATGTTGAGGGATTGTTATATGATCCAATTATGTTAGCATTGTTGAGAGATTGCACTAGTGAAAGTATGAACCCTAGGCCTTGTTTTCAAGCATTGCAATACCATTTGTGCTCCGTTTTATCACTTGCTACCTTGCTGTTTTTTTATTTTCAGATTACAAAAACCTATATCTACTATCCATACTACACTTGTATCACCATCTCTTCGCCGAACTAGTGCACCTATACAATTTGCCATTGTATTGGGTGTGTTGGGGACACAAGAGATTTTTTGTATTTGATTGCAGGGTTGTTTGAGAGAGACCATCTTCATCCTACGCCTCCCACGGATTGATAAACCTTCGGTCATCCACTTGAGGCCCAACACGAGTCTACAAGAATAAAGTTGCGTAGTAGACATCATATGTTTCTGCCGGTTGCCGGCTCGCTCATTGCCGTCGTCCTTAGGCCGATTTTCTTGTTCACCACCCCTCGCAACTTGTGCCCCGACAGCCGGACAACCGGGGGCCGGTCTGTAGCTGGGATGGGGAATGGGCTTTAAGGGAGGGTGAACAATACTTAGGATTAGGACTTCGGATTTAAGCGAGCTCCCACTGGGCCGGCTGGCTTTAGGCAGCGAAGCCGGCTGAAGCGCAGCCGGTGAGTGCGGAGGCGGATGTGAGGTGCAGCCAGATTGGCCGAGCCAGACGCTCCTCTTTAGTCATTTTTCGTGTGAGGGCGCTTTCGGCCTGTAGCCTTGCTAGTCGGACGGCCGGGAGCCGGTCTGTGGCTGGAGGCGCAGAGAGGGCTTTGGCGACGCGCACATTACTAAGCCGGCTGTAGAAGAGCGGGGAGCGGGCTAGCCGGTGAGCCCCCGAGTTGGACTTGCCGACCCGGAGGGGAGAAATGAATGCGGTAAAGTGCGCAAAGAAATGCTCGATAGAGACGAAAAGGTAGCCCCCGAGTGTCAATCGGGGGACCTGCTGATTTCATTAAATCCAAAAGATAGCGATACATACATACACTGGTTCAACTATAAAACGGGCGGAGGAGCTCCACATTCCAAGGGCGCTCGGTCTCCTCACCAGAGTCATCCCTCTTGTTCTTCCTTGCCTTCTGCGCGTCGATGAGGTAGTATGTAGTTGTGCAAGGCTTTGCTGATGATGAAGGGGCCCTCCCATGGGGAGGACAGCTTGTGCTGGCTGGCTGTCCGCTGGACGGGCCGGAGCACGAGGTCTCCCTCGCGGAATGCGAGGGGCTGGATATTCTTGCTGTGGTAGTGGCGCATGCCCTGTTGGTATATGGCAGATCGGCTCAGGGCCAGCAGGCGCTCTTCCTCGAGGAGGTCGACGCCGTCTTCACGCGCCTCCTTTGCTTCCGCCTCCATATACAGAGTTACCCGAGGCGAGTCGAACTCGATGTCCGTGGGGATGACCGCCTTGCCCCATAGACGAGGAAGAAAGGAGTGAAGCTGGTTGACCGGTTGGGCATGGTCCTGAGGCTCCATAGCACAGCCGACAGCTCATCGATCCAGCAACTAGGTGAGCATTCCAGCGGCTCGACGAGCTGGGGCTTGATGCTGGCTAGAATTAGGCCGTTTGCCCGCTCTGCCTGGCTGTTTGACTGGGGGTGCACAACGGATGCCAGGTCGAGCCAGATGCCGGAAGCGGAGCAGAAACAAGCCAAGGCGCCCTTGGCAAAGTTGGTGCTGTTGTCGGTGATGATGCTGTGGGGGATGCCGTAGCTGACGGTGATGTCTTTGATGAACGTGATGGATGTGGGGCCGTCCAGCTTCTTGATCGGCCTCGCCTCGATCCACTTGGTGAACTTGTCGACGGCCACCAACAGGTGCGTCATGCTGCCTCGAGCGGTTTTGAATGGTCCCACCATGTCGAGGCCCCAGACGGCAAAGGGCCACGTGATGGGGATGGTCTTGAGGGCCGCAGCCGGCTGGTGACTCCGCGAGCTGAAATGCTGGCAGCCCTTGCACTTGAGTACCAGCTGCTCGGCGTCCTTCAGAGCCATTGGCCAGTAGAAGCAGTGGTGGAAAGCATTGGCCACGAGGGACCTCGAGGCGGCGTGGTGCCCGCACTCGCCCTGGTGGATGTCTCTCAGGATCTCGAGCCCCTTGGCCGGCTCGACGCAGCGTTGGAACACGCTAGTTTTGCTGCGCTTGACGAGCTCACGATTGATGATGCTTTAGGCGGAGGCCCGGCGTTGCACCTGCCGGGCCGTGACCTCATCGTCGGGGAGTTCGCCGCTCACCAGGAAGGTGAGGATCGGCTGCGCCCAAGACGGTGCTTCCACCACCGTTAGGACAGCAGCTTGCATGGGGCCGGTTGAGGCGGGGGGCGGCGGGCTGGAGCTGGCAGCCCCCGAGACTGGACCTGTAGTCCCCGGGCTGGAGACGGCAGCCCCCAAAACCCGCATCAGGCGCTGTGTGATGCTACACTGCCGGAGTGTGTGCATCGACGGCTTCGCGCCGCTGTGATGCTTGTAGGGCGCATCGAGTTTCTGCTCGAAGGTGAGCTTGGGCTGCCAGGCAGCCTTGCCGGTTCGCTGTCGCCCTGATCGGCAACTGGCTCTCTTCCTCGACAGCCGCGACTTGGCGGTTGTCGAAACGGTTGGCGGGCTGCTCGCCCTTTCGCTTGTTGTTGTTGTTGTTGTTGTTGTTGTTGTTGTTGTTGTTGTTGTTGTTGTTGTTGTTGTTGTTGTTGTTGTTGTTGTTGTTGTTGTTGTTGTTGTTGTTGTTGTTGTTGTTGTTGTTGTTGTTGTTGTTGTTGTTGTTGTTGTTGTTGTTGTTGTTGTTGTTGATGTTGTTGTTGTCTTGTTGACGCCGGCCGTTGTCGCCGGTCGGCCAAGGGTTGGCCGGCTCGGCCTGGATCGCCTTACCGGTAGTGTCGAGCCGGACCTGGATGCGCATCGTGGAGTCGGCCATGGCGTACTTGTCCGCGTTGGCCATGAGCTCCGCCATGGTTGCCGGCTCAGAGCGCATGAGTTTGTGCTTGAGCAGCATGCCGTCTCGGCACCCCTCGATAAAGTACTGGATCGCCTGTACCTCATGGACCCCCCTCACAAGAGTTGCGCAGCTCTATCCACCATGTGAGGTAGTCGCCGAGGGATTCGTCCGGCCCTCGACGCACATGGAGAGGTGGCAGGGCCGGCCTGGACACTTGTACATGCCGGTGAAGTTGCGCACAAACGCCTCCTCAAAATCCAGCCAGGTGTTGATGCTGTTAGCCGGCAGGTTGTTCAGCCACGTCCAGGCCGAGCCACGCAGCATGAGGGGCACGTAGCGCACCGCCACACACTTGTTGCCGCCGGCTATGCCGCCGGCTGTGGTTGGTTAACCAATCCTCCGGCTTGGTGACGTCGTTGTACTTAGGGGTGTCGCGAGCGAGCTTGAAACCCTTGGGGAACGACTCCCCATGGATGCGCGGCCCGAAGCAAGTTGGGCCAACGGAGCTTTCCTCCTCCAAGGCAAGAGACCGCGCCAACCGGTCGATTCAGTGGAGAGCATCGCGCTTGTCGTAGGGCTCACGAGGCCTGAGCTGGTTGGCGACGGAGGCTGGCTGGCTGTGCCGGGCGGGCGGAGGCGCCCGAGCCGGCTGGCGGTGATTGTTGCCAGCCGGAGTGTCATCCCGGCTGTTGACAGGCGGCGGCGTGCGGTTGCGCCGGGTCCAGCGCCGGCTGGAGCAGCTCCCCTCAGTATGAGGGGAAGAAGCTTGCTGGGTGTTCCTGTGGCCCCCGACCAGTTGCCGGTTGCTCGCCTGGAGAGGAGGGGACTCCGAGCCGGACCCGGCAGCACGAGCCGAATCGAGCTGTTGCTGTTGCAGTTTCGTAACAATGATGAGTTTGCGGACTTGCTGCTGCTGCAGCAGCAGCTCCTCGCCCTCCAGGTAGTCGAGCTCCGCCACGGCCTCCTGCCTGGCCCTCATGCTCTTGGCGGGGGTGCTATAGGTGGGCCACTCTGCGGCCATCTCCAGGCCAAGGGCGCCACCACGGTGCCGCACCTCGGCGAGCCGGCTGGGCTCAGCGCCAGTTGGCGTGAGGCCATGGGAGGTGTTGAACTCACGCTGGATGGACTCCATCCAGCGCTGTGCCGCAGTGAGCGCAGTGGCCTTGTCCAACATGCCTAGTCATTCCTCTTCGAGCCGGGCTTTAGCAGCGGCCGGGTCAGCATCGGTCGCGATGGGGGCGCGCAGGTTCTGCAGCACCGCGTGCAGTAGGTTTACCCGGCTGGCCTGGGCTGCAGCCGCGGTGGCCTTGTCCTTGCTGCGACCGGAAGCATTGTTGGAGCCGGTGGTTAGCACCTCCACGCGGGTGCTGAGCTCGGAGACGTCACTGGAGACGACGCAACCGGTGGGGAGGGGTGAGTCAGTGAAACTAAGTACCTCTCTAGGGTACTTGTCGGGGATGAGCACGGCGAAGATGCGCAGCGCGCCGAAGGGGACGACGGAGCAGCTTGTGGGCAGGCAGCGTCCGCGCTAGGCGTACGGACCAAGCCATGTGCAATGCGCTCACCGGAGCTGGTGAAGGGTCTCGTCCAGAACTTGACTCTGGCCGACGTCGTGAGCAGCCCCACGGTGGGCGCCAACTGTCGTGGTGTTCTCACGGCAGATGCCATGGGATGGCTAAAAGTGGGGGGCAACGTAAGGATGCTGGTGGGTTTCGGAAGCGAGATTGGCACGAGTGAGTGCGTGACACAAGACGTACCTAGGTTCGGGGCCCTCCGAGGGAGGTAACACTCCTAGTCCTGCCGAATGCACTAGAATGATCACAAAGTTTACAATGGAGCTCCTAGAGCTGTTTGGGTGGAGGAGAAAGAAGGAGCTAGCTCTCCTCCTTGCCTCGTGTGTGAGTGTGTGTGGAAAATGAGTGGACCCCCAGCCTAGGGGGCTCTTGGGAGGTCTTATAGGCCGACCTCCCAGGGTACAATGGTAAATCTATGTGGGGACGTGTGGCACCCCGGCTCAGAGAGACCGGAACACCCCGTATTCCAGCCCAGAGATCAAGTCTTCTGGAATACGACACTGCTTGGCATAGAACAAATCAGCTCTTATTCCAAATAAATGGGATACAAGGGTCTGATATTACAATGGTTACAGGGGCAAGGCGACACTTCGCCTGCTAAGGTAGTTCTATGATAGCAGCGGAACATCTCGAAGCGGAATAATTTCTAGCAGCGGAACAACGACGACGGTGATGAACTCCACTCCGCAGGGACTCTGGCTGGGACGCATCCTAGAACGCAACCTCGGGATCCTCGACAAACAAGCAATCACGGCATGACCTGCAATCTTGCATGCCACGCCAGGTGAGTACTTTGAATGTACTCGCAAGCTCACAGCAACCAAAGCAATCAAGACAAACAACAGCATGGCATTTACAGGTTAATCATCAATGGTGAATACAACACTACTAGAACAACATGAGCATGGCAGGTACATCTAATTCATGACATCAACATGATGATACTAGCACTAGCAGGCAAGGGGATCGACATTTAAGGTTTCATGGACTAACTTACTCTATTCAGAGGTTATCTCACAACCACAATGAATATCAAACTTACTTACCACCGTGATCACCACGCGATCACCTTATAATCAACCAACCTCGGTATCCATGATACCATCGTGATCCTCTCATCATCACATAAAGATCAAACAACTTCCTTTCTCATCGAACCGGGGTTGTTATTATTCAGATTATTATTTCTGTTGACCCATAGTGTGACCTACTATGAACTGTGTCCATATCCGAGGATGCGGCTATTGATAGATTATACACTCTGCAGAGGTTAGTACACTATACCCACACCACGGAACTCATGGCCTCGTGCTCCCATTCGGGTGGACCAACGACATTCCGACAAAACCAATCTATTGCATGACACTCTCCCGGCCACTCCTGACAAACTCCCCTTGGTTATGTCCTGGGCCGCCCCGATGTCAACTCGTGACATCCGCCACCTTCGTGGCTGCCACCGTCGTGGCCCAACAAAACAAACTCGTCCCAAACGGGGACAACCGCGCGCAAACAACTTGGGCACAAGGCTTATGGCCGCCTACCTGATTAGGGTAGCGCGCGCGCATAACCTTCCCTAGTTGGAGGCACCGGCGAGAGGCATGACAATAGACCGCATTAGGGCCTCCCCATCAAGGCAAGTGTGGTTGCACTGGTGAGCTCGATTCGGTGGCACCATGACTCAGCCAACAGATTTGTTCAAGTTCGATTTATGTCAGGTTTAACTTGAATGGTGATGAGCCAAGTCACAATAAAATACATAATGACATAACAATGCAGATGAACATAATATCAACATGAGCATGGATGGGAACATAACCATTTAACATATGGAGCATAGCATCAACAATAATAAATCATTTAATCTACTAGATGCAAATGAGCATGGCATAACGATGATCATGAATATCACAAGTACTTTCATATCAAACCGTAACTACTCATGTGAGCTTAACATTATCACTAGCATCAGAAATGAATACAAGAATAAAACATGATAAGAATATCCGTAGCAATTAATCATATCACTTACTAGATGAAAATGAAAATGGCATAAGCATAGACATGGATTCACAAGCATATTCGAAGTAATAACAAAATCATTTAAATGAACAAACAAATATTAAATATTCAAGTGGAAACCATGGCTACTACAATGCCATCATGCAAGTGGCTGTTGTGGCTTGCTTGGGGATGAAGGATTCTCCGGGGAGAGGTGCGATGAACTCGCGGAAAGAATCGCCGGAAAAGTTTCCCTCTCGGCGGAGCTGTTTTAAGGGCAAGGGCAAAATGGTCATTTTCACAGTGTGACAACCTCATGAAAATGATACCATCGGAACGGGCTCGACGAACTGAGATCGTGGGCTTTGGAATCACCTGAATCGGAGTTACGGTTGCCGAGTTATGGCCGTTCGTTCGTTAGGCAGAAAAAGAATAAAAATCTGTCCACTTCTGCCCTTAACGGACGAACGTCTGCAAATTAGAGGTTTCGGCCGGCGGGGTTTAAACAGAAAGCGCACTTTCTGAAATACGCTTTCAGAAAATGAAAATGTATTCCACCCCAAAGCGGGGACAGAGTACGCTTCCTAAAGGCGAAAACGTATTTTTGAAAATACGCTTTCACTTAAATCGGCGCGGGCCCGGGGTTGACTCCTTGTTTGACTGACGGGTGGGGCCGTAAGGTGGTGGGGCCTGCCCGGCCAGGTCGTCGTCTTCCACCTCGCTCGCGCCCGCGGGACAGAGGAGGGCGCGCGGCGCCGGCGCTCGCACGGGCGGCTCCGGCCACCTCCGGCGGCGCTAGAGACACCGGCGAGCTCAGCGAGGAACGCCGCACCCGTCCCCGCACCGCACGGACGCCGGGAGGCTACAGATCGGCGGCGGCTTGGCTCGCGGTGGATGGCGGTTCGGCCATGCTGGGCACGGGCACTACGGCGGTGGAGAGGATGCCACAGGGGCTGGAGATGTTTGTGGCGGCTAGGGGAGCTCCTTGGTGGGGTTAGGAGGGAGAGAGAGGGCTCGGGTGGCTCCAATTTAGGAGGAGGCCGAAGGTGGCCATGGCGGCAATGGCGGTCGAGGACAGCTCCTCGAGCTCGAGGGAGAGGTCGGGGCGACTGCTAGGGGAGAGGAGAGGAGGTTGGTGAGGAGAGACGCGGCCGAGAGTGGCTTATATAGGCAGGGGAGAAGATGCCGAGCCGGATTCCGCCGCGGACGCTCGGGGAATGTACTGACGTGGCCGCGTACGCGTGCGCACGCGCGGAGTGGTTGACGGCGACAAGTGAGGGGTAGTGGAGTGCCAGGGGAGGGCAGACGCGGGCAGTGCGCTGTCCGGTCGGTCACTCGGCCACTGTGCGCACGCGGTCGGGGCTGCCGTGGCGCGAGGAGAGCGAAGGAGGAGGGGGCCCGGCGACGAGTGGACGCGGGGTACTATGAGCGACGCGGTAGACAAGGTGAGACGAGCGAGAGCGGCCGGGAGAGAGGTGCCCGAAGCTAGCCGACGCGCAGAGTGCGCCAAACGCATGCCAACGGCGTGGTCACCACGTGCAGTGGCAAGAGGAGGGCACGTATGCCTGGCAAAAGTTGTCAAAAGTGTTGTCCCTCCAACATACAGTCCCACTGATGAGATAGCTCGAAGAAATCCACTGTTAACTGATGGGAGAGATCAGATAAAGTTTGCTGTTGCAAACTTAGGCATGAAATAGTGATCAAATGAGAGGGGATAAGAGTTAACCAGTATGTCACAGAGGTTTAGGGTAGGAAGGACTATGATCCTGGGGATTTTGAAAAGATTTGGACCAGTATTTAACATAGTTGCTTTACAACTGCAATAACTGGTCCAGAAACTTGATCAGGAAGTAGCACTCACATAGATACTTGCATTGGGCTGAAATTTGGTGTAGGATGGTCATTTGGGCATATGAAGGTACCATAAAAATTTCATCCCATTTGGATAAGTATAAATGGTACTTCCTTCACAAAGCTCCACACTTGACAGAAACTTGGGGGAATTTTATGGAGAAAATGGCACAATAATGTGAGTTTTGGCATGCCCACATTATTTAGGGATATTTAGGTCCTGGATTAATTTCAGAATTTTTGAAGCAATATAAAATATAGTTGCTTCACAAACTGAAATTGTGACCAGAAAACAAGATTTGAAGGTGTGCTCACATAGATTGATGGATGGAGGTGAAATTTGGTGGAGAGTCATTATTTGATCATATAAATGATCTACCAAAATTTCAACTCATTTGGATTACCCTAGCTAGTTCTTCCTTCACAAAGCTTCTCTCTGGTCAGAAACTTTGGGAATTTGCTGAGGAAGATTTACTAGGCAAATGAAGCTGGATTTTGGCATGTGGCAATTATTTGGGTAGGAAAGAGTGCCCAAAAAGTTTGAGGGCAATCAAGAAAATATAAATAGCACTTCCTTCACAATGTGCCAATCTGGACAGAATGGAAAATGATTATTCCTGAATTATTTTTGAACTAGGCAAGGATGGATTTTGGCATATTTGTGGAAGATATGATCCAAAGAATTTATGAGAATTTTAGGAAAGACAGGAATATAGGTTGCTTCACAACCTAGAGCAAACAAGGTTATTCCTTTAATAGGAAAAGGAATATTCCCAAGAAATAAATAGTGTGGTTGGGCTAAGATGGAAATGACATGGCCTTGGGATAGATTTGAGAATGACAAGCCACTAGGAAGTGGCAGGAGAGAAGATCTTCCCAGGTTTCAAGACCACATAGCCACGGAAAAGGAAATTCAAATAAAAATTCGAAGAAATCCAAAAGAAAAAGAAAGGGCCAAAAATCGGGGTGTTACAGGACGGGGCCCTGCTGTCATGGTCTCGGGCCGGCAGTGGGGCCCGTCGGCTACTGGGGCCTGCCGGCTACGGGGCCCGCTGGCTGCATGGCACGGTAGCCCGTCGCCTCCTGCGTCACGGAGTGGTTGGCATCGTGGGGCTACAGTGCCAGGCCGCACTAACGTTGGTCGCCCGGGTCAGCGGGGTTGGCGGCACTGTAGCCACGCTCTCCCGTCGTGGGGAGTGGTCTTGTCGTACGGACGGATTGGACGGGTGCCGACCCGTCGTCAACCGGCCTGTGGCCAATCGGCCCGGACATGGCGCCGTGCCCAGCTGGTCCGCACCGAGGAGGGGGGGCGGCTGGAGGGCCAGCCGGATTGAGGGGTGTGGGCCGCCCCGATGTTTTGAAAAATGACTTGCACTCTTGAGCCTACCCCGGGGTCATCCCCCGACACACGAAGCGGTATATAATTTTTCATTTGTTTCATGTTCTAATTCTTTCCATCAGAAGTGAGTTGCTGAAGCTGAAACAAATGGGGCCAAAATGAGGAAAAGAACTTTTCAGGAGCAGAGAAAATAGGGAAAAATTTCAGAAAATGAAGCCCGAAGCCCAATACTTAAGCCATGGGTGGCATGTGGGGTCACACACCCCAGATATAGGGTGCGTGCGGCCTACATAGCCCCCTCACCCCATCCCCCCATCTCCCTCCCTACTTTGTGTGGACTTCTATTAACCAAAAACTAATGGTGGATTTTTTTTGCCATATTTTTTTATTGCCGTGGGGGAAAAGAACACTACTCCTCTTCCCGGAGGACTCCTCCACCGGAATCGGACTCCTCTGACCAAGGGAATTCAAAGCCATTATTGTACTCACACCAACGCATCATGGGGAACATCTTCATCCACTTCACCATCACCATCCCCATCCATCTATAATTCGAACCCCCATCTCTATCAATCCCATCAGTAAACAATTGCTATAGATCGGTTACCGTGATTACTTTCTCGTTTAGTTGTTGTGTACTAATTGATGTTGTGTGTGTTATTGGTGAACGAATTATACTTTCATATTGTTTTTCATATTCATACTCATTGATCATGTTCAATAATATGTGCTATGAGTAAACCACCATGTTCTTGAGGACAGAAAGAAACATGTTGCTAGTCATGTGAAGTTGTTTAAAGTTTGATCTTTGATAATATTTTGTGGTATAATTCTCTAGTGGTGATGTGCGAGCGTTGATTGCATGTCATTTCACATTATAGGCCTAGAGGAGGCATTATGTTATAATAAATCTAGGAGGGGAGGCTAGAGTGACAGAATACCAAACCCCAAGTTTATGAGATATAGCACGGGGAATGAATCGGGACCCCCAAAGTTAAATACTATGGTTAGTGTTGAAGATATCCTAGGCCGGCACATAGTTCTGTTAGGGATAGTTAGTTGTAGAGATAGATTAGTATCTCATAGTCTAAACTCATATCTATCTCTCTATCCCTTGTACTCCAAAAAAAATGTAATATCAGCTTCTATGCGCCTACGGGATAACTCCCATCGTATCAATAAATACAAACGTGGCCCTCTCGCATGGGTAGAATGATTCCTGCATATTTTACATGGTAACCAAAGCATCCTATTCCCCTACATTCTGAACCAAACCAATCTACATCCTGTTCCCCTAGATTCCTATACAAAAGCGGTGAGCTGGAGCCGGCAGCCCCCGGGACTGGGCCTGCAGTCCCCGGGCAGGAGCCGGTAGCACCCGAAACCCGCATCAGGCGCTGTGTGATGCTGCACTGCTTGAGTGTGTGCGTCGACGGCTTCGCGCCGTTGTGATGCTTGCAGGGCACGTCGAGCATCTACTCGAAGGTGAGCTTGGGCTGCCAGGTGGCCTTGTCGGTTCGCTGTCGCCCTGATCGGCAGCCGGCTCTCTTCCTCGATAGCCGTGACTTGGTGGTTGTCGAAACGGTTGGTGGGCTGCTCGCCCTTTCGCTTGTTATTGTTGTTGTTGTTGTTGTTGTTGTTGTTGTTGTTGTTGTTGTTGTTGTTGTTGTTGTTGTTGTTGTTGTTGTTGTTGTTGTTGTTGTTGTTGTTGTTGTTGTTGTTGTTGTTGTTGTTGTTGTTGTTGTTGTTGTTGTTGTTGTTGTTGTTGTTGTTGTTGTTGTTGTTGTCTTGCTGACGCCGGCCGTTGTCGCCGATCGGCCAAGGGTTGGCCGGCTGGGCCTGGATCGCCTTACCAGCAGTGTCGAGCCGGACCTGGATGCGCATCGTGGAGTCGGCCATGGCGTACTTGTGCGCGTTGGCCATGAGCTCTGCCATGGTTGCCAGTTCAGAGCACATTAGTTTGTGCTTGAGCAGCGTGCCGTCTCGACACCCCTCGATGAAGTACTGGATTGCCTGTACCTCGTGGACCCCCTCACAGGAGTTGCGCAGCTCTATCCATCACGTGAGGTAGTCGTGGAGGGATTCGTCCGGCCCCTGGACGCACATGGAGAGGTGGCGGGGCCGGCCTGGATGCTTGTACATGCCGGTGAAGTTGCACACAAATGTCTCCTCGAAATCCAGCCAGGTGTTGATGCTGTCAGCCGGCAGGCTGTTCAGCCACGTCCGGGCCGAGCCATGCAACATGAGGGGCACGTAGCGCACCGCCACACGCTTGTTACCGCTGGCTATGCTGACGGCTGTGGTCGGTCAACCAATCCTCCGGCTTGGTGACGCCGTTGTACTTGGGGGTGTCGCGAGCGAGCGTGAAACCCTTGGGGAACGACTCCCCACGGATGCGCGGCCTGAAGCAAGTTGGGCCAACGGAGCTTTCCTCCTCAAAGGCAAGAGACTGCGCCAGCCGGTCGATGCGGTGGCGAGCATCACGCTCGTCGTAGGGCTCACGAGGCCCGAGCCGGCTGGCGACGAAGGCTGGCTGGCCGCGCCGGGCGGGTGGAGGCGCCCGAGCCGGCTGGCGGTGATTGTTGCCAGCCGGAGCGTTAGCCCAGCTGTTGACAGGCAGCGGCGTGCGGTTGCGCCGGGCCCAGCGCCGGCTGGAGCAGCTTCCCTCAGTATGAGGGGAAGAAGCTTGCTGGGTGTTCCTGTGGCCCCCGACCAGTTGCTGGTTGCCCGCCTGGAGAGGAGAGGACTCCGAGCTGGACCCGGCAGCACGAGCCGAATCGAGCTGTTGCTGTTGCAGTTTCGTAACAACGATGAGTTCGTGGACGCGCTGCTGCTGCAGCAGCAGCTACTTGCCCTCCAGGTAGTCGATCCCCGCCGCGGCCTCCTGCGCGGCCATCATGTTCTTGGTGGGGGTGCTGTAGGTGGGCCGCTCTGCGGCCATCTCTAGGCCAAGGGCGCCACCACGGTGCCGCACCTCGGCGAGCCGGCTGGGCTCAGCGCCAGTTGGCATGAGGCCATGGGCGGTGTTGAACTCACGCAGGATGGACTCCATCCGGCGCTGCACCGTAGTGAGCACAGTGGCCTTGTCCAATAGGCATAGTCATTCCTCTTCGAGCCTGGCTTTAGCAGCGACCGGGTCAGCATCGGTCGTGATGGGGGCACGCAGGTTCTGCAGCACCGCGTGCAGCGGGTTTACCCGGCTGGCCTGGGCTGTAGCCGCGGTGGCCTTGTCCTTGCTGCGACTGGAAGCGTTGTTGGAGCCGGTGGTCAGCACCTCCACGTGGGTACAGAGCTTGGAGACATTGCTGGAGACGACGCAGCCGGTGGGGAGGGGTGAGTCGGTGAAACTAAGTACCTCTCTAGGGTACTCGTCGAGGATGAGCGCGACGAAGACGCGCAGCGCGCCGAAGGGGACGACGGAGCAGCCTGTGGGGCAGGCAGCGTCCGCGCTAGGCGCACAGACCAAGCCATGCACAATGCGCTCGCCGGAGCTGGTGAAGGGTCTCGTCCGGAACTTGACTCTGGCCGACGTCGCGAGTAGCCCCACGGGGGGCGCCAACTGTCGTGGTATTCTCATGGCAGATGCCATGGGATGGCTAAAAGTGGGGGGCAGCGTAAGGATGCCGGTGGGTTCCGAAAGCGAGATTGGCACGAGTGAGTGCGTGACACAAGACGTACCTAGTTTCGGGGCCCTTCGAGGGAGGTAACACCCCTAGTCCTGCCGAATGCACTACAATGATCACAAGGTTTACAATGGAGCTCCTAGAGCTGTTTGGTTGGAGGAGAAAGAAGGAGTTAGCTCTCCTCCTTGCCTCGTGTGTGAGTGTGTGTCGAAAATGAGTCGACCCCCAGCCTGGGGGGCTCCTGGGAGGTCTTATAGGCCGACCTCCCAGGGTACAATGGTAAATCTATGTGGGGACGGGGCCCTGCTGTCATGGTCTCGGGCCGGCAGTGGAGCCCGTCGGCTGTGGGGCCCGTCGGCTGCACGGCATTGTAGCCCGTCGCCTCCCGTGTCATGGAGTGGTTGGCATCATGGGGCTACAGTGCTAGGCCGCGCTGACGTCGGTCGCACGGGTCAGCGGGGTTGGCGCCACTGTAGCCACGCTCTCTCGTCGTGGGGAGTGGTCTTGTCGTACGAACGGATTGGACGGGTGCCGACCCGTCGTCAGCCGGCCTGCGGCCAATCAGCCTGGACGTGGCACCGTGCCCAGCTGGTCCGCACCGGGGGGGGGGGGGGTCGGCTGGAGGGCCAGCCGGATTGAGGGGCGTGGGCTGCCACGATGTTTTGAAAAACGACTTGCACTCCCGAGCCTACCCCGGGGTCATCGCCCCGACACACGAAGCGGTATATAATTTTTCATTTGTTTCATGTTCTAATTCTTTCTATCAGAAGTGGGTTGCTGAAGCTGAAACAAATGGGGCCAAAATGAGGAAAAGAACTTTTCAGGAGCAGAGAAAATAGGGAAAAATTTGAGAAAATGAAGCCCGAAGCCCAATAGTTAAGCCATGGGTGGCATGTGGGGCCACACACCCCAGACCTAGGGTGCGTGCGGCCTACATAGCCCCCTCGCCACATCCCCCCCATCTCCCTCCCTACTTTGTGTGGACTTCTATTATCCAAAAACTATCGGAGGATTTTTTTTGCCATATTTTTTTATTTCTGCGGGGGAACAGAACAGTACTCCTCTTCCCGGAGGACTCCTCCACCAGATTTGGACTCCTCTGACCAAGGGAATTCGAAGCCATTATCGTACTCACACCAACGCATCATGGGGAACATCTTCATCCACTTCACCTTCACCATCCCCATCCCTCGATAATTCGAACCCCCATCTCTATCCATCCCATCCGTGAACAATTGCTATAGATCAGTTACCGTGATCACTTTCTCGTTTAATTGTTGTGTACTAATTGATGTTGTGTGTGTTATTGGTGAACGAATTATACTTTCAGATTGTTTTTCATATTCATACTCATTGATCATGTTCAATAATATGTGCTGTGAGTAAACCACCATGTTCTTGAGGACAAAAAGAAACTTGTTGCTAGTCATGTGAAGTTGTGTAAAGTTTGATGTTCGATAATATTTTGTGGTATAATTCTCTAGTGGTGATGTGCGAGCGTTGATTGCATGTCATTTCACATTATAGGCCTAGAGGAGGCATTATGTTATAATAAGTCTAGGAGGGGAGGCTAGAGTGACAGAATACCATACCCCAAGTTTATGAGATATAGCATGGGGAATGCATCGGGACCCCCAAAGTTAAATACTATGGTTAGTGTTGAAGATATCCTAGGCCGGCGCATAGTTCTGTTAGGGATAGTTAGTTGTAGAGATAGATTAGTATCTCATAGTCTAAACTCATATCTATCTCTCTATCCCTTGTACTCCAAAAAAATGTAATATCAACTTCTATGCGCCTATGGGATAAGCCCCATCGTATCAATAAATACAAACGCGGCCCTCTCGCATGGGTAGAATGATTCCTGCATATTTTATATGGTATTCAAAGCATCCTGTTCCCCTACATTCTGAATCAAACCAATCTACATCCTGTTCCCCTACATTCCTATACAAAAGCGGCGGGCTGGAGCCGGCAGGCCCCGGAACCCGCATCAGGTGCTGTGTGATGTTGCACTGCCAGAGTGTGTGCATCGACGGCTTTGCGCCATTGTGATGCGTGCAGGGCACGTCGAGCATCTGCTCAAAGGTGAGCTTGGGCTGCCCGGCGGCCTTGCCGGTTCGCTGTCGCCCTGATCGGCAGCAGGCTCTCTTCCTCGACTGCTGCGACTTGGCGGTTGTCGAAACGGTTGGCGGGCTGCTCGCCCTTTCGCGTCGTCTTGCTGACGCCGGCCATTGTCGCCGATCGGCCAAGGGTTGGCCTGCTGGGCCTGGATCGCCTTACCAGCAGTGTCGAGCCGGACCTGGATGGACATCATGGAGTCGGCCATAGCGTACTTGTCCATGTTGGCCATGAGCTCCGCCATGGTTGCCGGCTCAGAGCGCATGAGTTTGTGCTTGAGCAGCGTGCCGTCTCGGCACCCCTCGATGAAGTACTGGATCGCCTATACCTCATGGACCCCCCCTCACAGGAGTTGCGCAGCTCTATCCACCGCGTGAGGTAGTCGCGGAGGGATTCGTCCGGCCCCTGGACGCACATGGAGAGGTGGCGGGGCCGGCCTCGACGCTTGTACATGCCGGTGAAGTTGCGCACAAACGCCTCCTCGAAATCCAGCCAGGTGTTGATGCTGTCAGCCGGTAGGCTGTTCAGCCACGTTCGGGCCGAGCCACACAGCATGAGGGGCACGTAGCGCACCGCCACATGCTTGTTGCCGCTGGCTATGCTGACGGCTGTGGTCAGTCAACCAATCCTCCGGCTTGGTGACGCCGTTGTACTTGGGGGTGTCGCGAGCGAGCGTGAAACCCTTGGGGAACGACTCCCCACGGATGCGCGGCCCGAAGCAAGTTGGGCCAACGGAGCTTTCCTCCTCCAAGGCAAGAGACTGCGCCAGCCGGTCCATGCGGTGGCGAGCATCGCGCTCGTCGTAGGGCTCACGAGGCCTGAGCCGGTCGGCGACGGAGGCTGGCTGGCCGCGCCGGGCGGGTGGAGATGCCCGTGTCGGCTGGTGGCGATTGTTGCCAGCCGGAGCGTCAGCCCGGCTGTTGACAGGCGGCGGCGTGCGGTTGCGCCGGGCCCAGCGCCGGCTGGAGCAGCTTCCCTTAGTATGAGAGGAAGAAGCTTGCTGGGTGTTCCTGTGGCCCCCGACCAGTTGCCGGTTGCCCGCCTAGAGAGGAGGGGACTCCGAGCTGGACCCGGCAGCACGAGCCGAATCGAGCTGTTTCTGTTGCAGTTTCGTAACAACGATGAGTTCGTGGACGCGCTGCTGCTGCAGCAGCTGATGGGGATACGTACCTAGGGTAGGGTTATAGGCCTGACCTACATATCCTACCCAAGGACACTGCCCCAGAAAGCTTAAGGGCCACAAGGAAGTCTCCGACTGAAATAGCGAGGAAGCATAAATCACTCGACAATATACACTCGGAGATGCCTTTCACTCGACGGTTATTTTTCACTCGGAAGAGTCTGAAGACAGTCGACCGCAGGAGTCCAGAAGTCACCCCAGGGAGGCTAACGGGCAAGCAGTCATCAAGATCATTAACAGCATTTATGGTGTACGTTACCAGTAACGTACACCTCTTTATGACCACGATTAAACCCCTTCATGCCGGACGTTATGAGGGACAGCGCACTCTATATAAGCCACCCCTCCCCGCTGGTAGAAGGGTTCGCAACCTTTTGTAATACAACACACATATTTCACTCGACAGAGTAGAGAGCTCTCCGGAGCACTAAGACGTAGGGCTGTTACCTCCACGAGAGGGGCCTGAACTCATACATCTGTGTGTACAACCTCGCCGTAGCTAGGACTCTGCCCTCTCCATTCGTACCCCTACCTTCTACTGTCAGGCTTGTTCCCACGACAGTTGGCGCCCACCGTGGGGAAGGCGTCTAAGCGACTTCCGGCGAGTTTGCATTTTTTCTCCTTCGTCATGTCTTCCGGTGGTGATTTGTTCCTGGGCCGCGAGATCCGTCTCGGAGCGCTCACCTTCATCGCCGACGATTCGGCATGGCTCCAGGAAGCGCCTTTGGATGTGGAAGCGCTCCCGATTCGCGGGGCGACGCACTTCTGTGCAAGCTCCTGCGGCGTTCTTCTCCTTCAGTCGTCGACTCCGTGTGTATCGGCCCTCCCTGCTGTTCATCGTCGCAAGCGATCCGGTCGCTCGCGGCTACAGCGTTGGGTGCGGCACGCGGCGGCACGCCAGGTTTCGTCCCCGCAGATTGCGGCCATCGAGCCCGCCGAGTCACTTCACGGCGTGTTCGACTCGGCGTCGGATCGGTCCGACATCCCTTCCGAGTGCGAGAGCTGCGACCCTGCGGCGGAAGTTTTCATGGCTGGCCCTCATCAGAGTCCGCCGCCCGGCTTCGACCACTCCAGGCGTGAGATTGGTGGAATGTCGAATGATCAGCAGCGCCGGGATGAGGATGTTCTCCGTACTCCCATCGTCGGTACGACCGCTGAGGCCCAGGCCATGGAGGCTACACGCCTTCGGCTCATAGAGATGCAGGAGGCACTCGACGAGCGTGCTGGGCAGCGTCCACCACGTCCCAATCGACAGCAGCGACAGTTGTTTCCGAGTAGATCTCGAAATAACGTCGAGGTATTTCGTACTCCAGTTTTAAATGTTGCAGCAGCTGCTAGAATTGCAGAGTCTATTCAACCGTCACGATCAGAGGCTGGTAGAGGTCTGCAGCAGATCAAGGCATTGCTTGAGGCGGCGCAGCACCAGAATGCAGCTGTTTCTCAGTCGCAGAACAGGTTACATGGCAATTCTACCAGGGCAGAAACAGTTCAGTCGGCTCACAGTCCTGGGTCACCTTCGCGTCGCAGAGGCGGAGAATACCGTGAAGACCGGTACAGAGATCAGGGGCGAGATCAGTCTGCTCCCCGTTATCACCGTGATGACTGCCGTCGAATGTTTTCTCCTCCGCGGAATGGTTCTTATGTGTCCCGGCACAATGATGATAGGCGCCCGTTCGGTGATGAGCGGAATCCCGGATTTGACGCAAGGGATGTCCTTGCTCAAAGGAGGGTCGACAGAGGCAGAGCCCACAGAGATGGTCATAACAGAGATTATCCGAGTGGAAGCAGTGCTGTTGTTTCTGGGCCCGAGTGTTTTAGCAGAGCCATTCGCTCTGCAGAGATTCCCCCCAACTTCAGGTTGGCGGCCGGGATCGGCAAGTTTTCTGGCGAGTCAAAGCCTGAAACCTGGTTGGATGATTACCGAGTGGCTGTACAGATTGGTGGAGGTAACGACAACATAGCCATGAAGCATCTGTCCTTGATGTTGGATGGTTCGGCCAGAGCTTGGTTAAATCGTTTGGCTCCCTCTAGCATCTATTGCTGGGAAGATTTGGCCCGAGTGTTTATCAGAACTTTTGAAGGCACTTGTAAACGTCCAGCTGGTTTGACTGATTTGCAGCACTGTGTCCAGAAGCCCAATGAAACCTTGCGAGATTACATTCAGCGTTGGTCCACCTTGCATCACACGGTGGAGAATGTTTCCGAGCATCAAGCTGTTTGTGCCTTCAAGGCTGGGGTTAGATACAGAGAGCTCTATCTGAAGTTTGGTCGCACCGGTGACATTTCTATGAGCAAGATGATGGAGATTGCCACTCGGTACGCCAATGGAGAAGAAGAAGACCGCCTCCGAAGCGGTAAAGCCAAAATAGTCGACAATGATGCAGGTGGGAATTCCAGTCGGAAACAAAAGCGCAAAGCTGATCCCCCTGCTCAGGCAGAAGCGGCCGCCCTGGCGGCACAAGGCAAGAATAAGGGAAAGTCCAAGGCTAAGTTCACCCCAAAGAAGTCAAAGAATCAGTCGGGTACCGATGTTTTGGATTTACCGTGTGCAATCCACACGAGGAAAGATGAAGAGGGCAATTTGATATTGCCGAAGCATACCACTCGACAGTGCCGTTTGTTGATCCAGTCATTCAAAGAGAACCAGTCGAGTGAGAAAGACCCTGAGAAAGAAGATGAAGAAGAAAAGGAAGAGTTCCCTGAAGTCAATGCCACCTTGTTGATTTTTGCTGATGTTGAGAGTAAGAGTCGACTGAAAGTTATCAACAGGGAGGTTAACATGGCGGTTCCTTCTACCCCCACATATCTCAAGTGGTCTCAAACTGCTGTCACTTTCAGTCAGTCAGATCACCCTGCGCACATTGCTACCCCCGGGCGGCAAGCGCTGGTGGTAGACCCAGTTGTGGGGGGCACTCGACTCCGCAAAGTTTTGATGGATGGCGGGAGCGGTCTGAACATCCTGTATGCTGATACCCTTAAGGCAATGGGCATTCCGATGTCCCGGCTCAGTGAAAGCAACATGCAGTTTCATGGAGTAATCCCTGGGAAGAAGGCCCGTTCACTCGGCCAGATAGCATTGGATGTGGTGTTTGGTGATGACAAGCACTTTCGCAAGGAAAAACTGACGTTTGAAGTGGTAGATTTCCAGAGTGCCTACCACGCCATCCTTGGTCGACCAGCTTATGCCCGTTTCATGGCCCGACCATGTTACGTGTATCTCAAGCTGAAGATGCCTGGACCAAAAGGTGTGATCACAGTCACTGGCAATCGACAAAGGGCTGAGGAGTGCCTCCAGCAGGGCTCCAAGATCGCCGACCAGCAGATGGCTATGGTTGAGTTGGAGGAATACAAGAAAAATGCTGATCCTGCCGACCTGTTGCGTGCTAAGAAGCCCGCTTCTGAGTCAGCTTTTCAGTCGGCAGGAGAGGTGAAGAAGGTGCACATTCACCCGACAGATCCGACTGCTGCCCCGACCAACATCTCAACAACACTCGACAGCAAATAGGAAGCCGAGCTCATCCAGTTCCTCCGTGAGAACTGGGACATCTTCGCATGGAAGCCCGTTGACATGCCTGGTGTACCCAGGGAACTGGCTGAGCACCGTTTGAGAGTTGATCCGAAGGCCAAGCCTGTGAAGGAACATTTGCGTCGGTCAGCAACAGAGAAGCGAAAAGCAATCGGCGAAGAGGTGGCTCGTCTCTTGACGGCCAAGTTTATACGTGAGATTTACCACTCCGAGTGGTTATCAAACGTTGTCATGGTCCCTAAGAAAGACAAGTCTCTTCGCATGTGTATTGATTTCTAACATATCAATCGGGTCTGCCCGAAAGATCATTTCCCGCTCCCCCGCATTGATCAGATTGTCGACTCAACTGCGGGATGCGAGCGTTTATCTTTTCTTGATGCTTATTCTGGCTACCATCAGATCCGTCTGTTTGGTCCAGATGAAATAAAGACAGCCTTCATCACCCCTTTCGGGTGTTTCTGTTATATCACCATGCCTTTTGGTTTGAAGAATGCTGGCGCTACTTTCATGCGCATGATTCAGAAGTGTTTGCTCGATCAGATCCCTCGGAACATCGAAGCTTATATGGATGATATCGTGGTCAAGTCTCGCAAAGGTTCCGACCTGTTGTCTGACTTGGCTGAAACATTCGCCAATTTGAGGAGATATGATATTAAGTTAAATCCGACTAAATGCACTTTCGGCGTTCCTGGTGGCAAATTACTCGGTTTCCTCGTTTCCGAGAAAGGAATCGACGTCAACCCTGAAAAGATCGGTGCCATCGTCCGAATGAAAAGCCCTGAGCGTGTGCACGATGTCCAGAAGCTCACAGGTTGCTTGGCAGCATTGAGTCGATTCATTTCTCGTCTCGGTGAGAAGGCACTGCCTTTATACCGACTGATGAAAAAGTCTGATACATTTGAGTGGACTCCAGAAGCTGAAGCAGCGTTTGTCGAGCTCAAAGCCCTGCTTACCACCCAGCCGGTGCTTGCTGCTCCGCACAGCAAAGAGCCATTGTTATTGTACATCGCGGCCACTAATCAGGTCGTCAGTACAGTACTAACTGTCGAGCGGGAAGAGGAAGGCAAGGCTTACAAAGTTCAACGCCCGGTCTATTATATTTCTGAAGTGTTGAATCCGTCGAAGCAAAGATATCCACATTACCAGAAGCTCGTATATGGTATATATCTGACTGCAAAGAAGGTAGCACACTATTTTCAGGATCACTCCATTTCAGTCGTCAGTGATGCTCCGTTGTCTGAAATTCTCAATAATCGAGACGCGACTGGTCGAGTGGCCAAATGGGCTATTGAGCTCCTTCATCTTGATATCAAGTTTGAGGCGAAGAAAGCAATCAAATCTCAAGCGCTGGCTGATTTCCTCGCCGAGTGGATTGAGCAACAGCAGCCAATCCAACTTCACTCGGCACACTGGACCATGTTCTTTGATGGTTCAAAGATGTTGAATGGGTCTGGTGCTGGCGTCGTTCTGGTATCCCCAAAAGGTGATAAGCTCAGTTATGTCTTACAGATTCACTTTGATTCCTCCAACAATGAAGCTGAATATGAAGCACTTTTGTATGGATTGCGTATGGCCATTTCACTCGGCGTCCGTCGCCTGATGGTATATGGCGATTCTGATTTGGTGGTTAATCAAGTGATGAAAGAGTGGGATGTCAGGAACCCCGCTATGACTGGATACTGCAATGCAGTAAGAAAACTTGAGAAGAAATTTGAAGGTTTGGAACTCCATCATGTTCCCCGAGTGAAGAATCAAGCAGCTGATGAGTTAGCAAAGATTGGATCCACTCGGAAACCTGTCCCCAGCAATGTATTTCTCGAACACATTCATTCTCCTTCGGTGCAAGAAGATCTTTTCACTGAAGAGCCCCCGCAAGCAAAGAGTGCTTCTGATCCGACTGAAGTTGATGTCCCAGCTGTCATTGATCTGGTCATGGAGATTTTGGTAATCACGCCCGACTGGACTGTACCATATATTGCGTACATTCTCAGAAGAGAACTCCCAGTTGATGAAGATGAGGCTCGGCAGATAGTCCGCAGGTCCAAGGCTTTCACTGTGATCAATGAACAACTCTACAGAGAAAGTGTGACTGGCGTAGCTCAGCGGTGCATTTCTCCTGAAGAAGGTCGACTGATTCTGGAGGAGATTCACTCGGGAACTTGTGGCCATCATGCGTCCTCTAGGACGATTGTTGCCAAAGCTTATCGAGCTGGTTTCTTCTGGCCACGCGCCAATGAGATGGCTAAAGATATTGTCGATCACTGCAAAGGATGTCAGTTTTACTCGAATCTGTCACACAAACCTGCGTCTGCCTTGAAGACCATTCCACTCGTCTGGCCGTTTGCTGTGTGGGGCTTGGATATGGTTGGACCCCTTAGAACAGGTCAGAGCGGGTTTACTCATTTACTGGTTGCAGTCGACAAGTTCACTAAGTGGATCGAAGCTAAACCCATCAGGAAGCTGAACGCCCGCACTGCTATCAAATTCATAAGAGAGATAACGTTCCGGTATGGGGTCCCTCACAATATCATTACAGACAATGGTTCTAACTTTGACTCGGAAGAGTTCAGGTACTATTGCTCTTCTCAAGGCACTCGGGTGGATTACGCATCTGTTGCGCACCCCCAGTCAAACGGTCAAGCTGAGCGAGCGAATGGCCTTATCCTCCAAGGATTGAAGCCTCGGCTCATGCGAGATCTTGATCATGCTGCCGGAGCTTGGGTCACTGAGTTACCGTCTGTTCTGTGGGGCTTGAGGACAACTCCCAACCGGTCGACTGGACGAACTCCTTTCTTCCTTGTATATGGAGCCGAAGCCGTATTGCCAAGTGACATCCTTCACAATTCTCCTCGAGTGGATCTTTACTCTGAAGACGAGGCTGAACAAGCAAGACAGGACGGAGTGGATCTCCTGGAGGAGGAGCGTGAGATGGCCCTGGTCCGATCAACTGCATATCAACAAGACCTTCGCCGCTTCCATGCAAGACATGTCAAGAGCCGTTCATTCCACGAAGGGGATTTGGTGCTCCGAGTGGATCAGCAGCGACCTCATAAATTGGCCCCAGCCTGGGAAGGACCATTCGTCATTACCAAGGTGCTTAACAACGGGGCGTACCATCTTTTCAACTTGAAGAAGAATATTGACGAGCCACGCGCCTGGAATGCGGACCTACTTCGACGTTTTTATTCTTGATAACAGAGTTGTTTTGATGTAATAAGAGTATCCCAGACGATGTTATGGATTGAATGAAGACTACCGCAATCTATTGTCGATTCCGATCGCACAGATTTACATTCAAAATTACTCCGAGTGAAGAGCAGTCCTCTCTCTCGGGGGCTTAGCTGCGAATCCGTTTCGCCTAAGTTCAAAACTTTTCCGAGTGTATTACATTCAATACACTCGGAGACTTAGCTGCGAGCCAGTCCTCGTCTAAGTTCAAAAATTACTCCGAGTGACGAGCAATCCTCTCTCTCGGGGGCTTAGCTGCGAATCCGTTTCGCCTAAGTTCAAAACTTTTCCGAGTGTATTACATTCAATGCACTCGGAGACTTAGCTGCGAGCCAGTCTCGTCTAAGTTCAAAAATTACTCCGAGTGACGAGCAATCCTCTCTCTCGGGGGCTTAGCTGCGAATCCGTTTCGCCTAAGTTCAAAACTTTTCCGAGTGTATTACATTCAATACACTCGGAGACTTAGCTGCGAGCCAGTCTCGTCTAAGTTCAAAAATTACTCCGAGTGAAGAGCAATCCTCTCTCTCAGAGGCTTAGCTGCGAATCCGTTTCGCCTAAGTTCAAAACTTTTCCGAGTGTATTACATTCAATACACTCGGAGACTTAGCTGCGAGCCAGTCTCGTCTAAGTTCAAAAATTACTCCGAGTGACGAGCAATCCTCTCTCTCGGGGGCTTAGCTGCGAATCCGTTTCGCCTAAGTTCAAAACTTTTCCGAGTGTATTACATTCAATACACTCGGAGACTTAGCTGCGAGCCAGTCTCGTCTAAGTTCAAAAATTACTCCGAGTGAAGAGCAATCCTCTCTCTCGGAGGCTTAGCTGCGAATCCGTTTCGCCTAAGTTCAAAACTTTTCCGAGTGTATTACATTCAATACACTCGGAGACTTAGCTGCGAGCCAGTCTCGTCTAAGTTCAAAAATTACTCCGAGTGACGAGCAATCCTCTCTCTCGGGGGCTTAGCTGCGAATCCGTTTCGCCTAAGTTCAAAACTTTTACGAGTGTATTACATTCAATACACTCGGAGACTTAGCTGCGAGCCAGTCTCGTCTAAGTTCAAAAATTACTCCGAGTGAAGAGCAATCCTCTCTCTCGGGGGCTTAGCTGCGAATCCGTTTCGCCTAAGTTCAAAACTTTTCCGAGTGTATTACATTCAATACACTCGGAGACTTAGCTGCGAGCCAGTCTCGTCTAAGTTCAAAAATTACTCCGAGTGAAGAGCAATCCTCTCTCTCGGGGGCTTAGATGCGAATCCGTTTCGCCTAAGTTCAAAACTTTTCCGAGTGTATTACATTCAATACACTCGGAGACTTAGCTGCGAGCCAGTCTCGTTTAAGTTCAAAAATTACTCCGAGTGACGAGCAATCCTCTCTCTCGGGGGCTTAGCTGCGAATCCGTTTCGCCTAAGTTCAAAACTTTTCCGAGTGTATTACATTCAATACACTCGGAGACTTAGCTGCGAGCCAGTCTCGTCTAAGTTCAAAAATTACTCCGAGTGAAGAGCAATCCTCTCTCTCGGGGGCTTAGCTGCGAATCCGTTTCGCCTAAGTTCAAAACTTTTCCGAGTGTATTACATTCAATACACTCGGAGACTTAGCTGCGAGCCAGTCTCGTCTAAGTTCAAAAATTACTCCGAGTGAAGAGCAATCCTCTCTCTCGGGGGCTTAGCTGCGAATCCGTTTCGCCTAAGTTCAAAACTTTTCCGAGTGTATTACATTCAATACACTCGGAGACTTAGCTGCGAGCCAGTCCTCGTCTAAGTTCAAAAATTACTCCGAGTGACGAGCAATCCTCTCTCTCGGGGGCTTAGCTGCGAATCCGTTTCGCCTAAGTTCAAAACTTTTCCGAGTGTATTACATTCAATACACTCGGAGACTTAGCTGCGAGCCAGTCTCGTCTAAGTTCAAAAATTACTCCGAGTGACGAGCAATCCTCTCTCTCGGGGGCTTAGCTGCGAATCCGTTTCGCCTAAGTTCAAAACTTTTCCGAGTGTATTACATTCAATGCACTCGGAGACTTAGCTGCGAGCCAGTCTCGTCTAAGTTCAAAAATTACTCCGAGTGACGAGCAATCCTCTCTCTCGGGGGCTTAGCTACGAATCCGTTTCGCCTAAGTTCAAAACTTTTCCGAGTGTATTACATTCAATGCACTCGGAGTCTTAGCTGCGAGCCAGTCTCGTCTAAGTTCAAAAATTACTCCGAGTGACGAGCAATCCTCTCTCTCGGGGGCTTAGCTGCGAATCCGTTTCGCCTAAGTTCAAAACTTTTCCGAGTGTATTACATTCAATACACTCGGAGACTTAGCTGCGAGCCAGTCTCGTCTAAGTTCAAAAATTACTCCGAGTGAAGAGCAATCCTCTCTCTCGGGGGCTTAGCTGCGAATCCGTTTCGCCTAAGTTCAAAACTTTTCCGAGTGTATTACATTCAATACACTCGGAGACTTAGCTGCGAGCCAGTCTCGTCTAAGTTCAAAAATTACTCCGAGTGAAGAGCAATCCTCTCTCTCGGGGGCTTAGCTGCGAATCCGTTTCGCCTAAGTTCAAAACTTTTCCGAGTGTATTACATTCAATACACTCGGAGACTTAGCTGCGAGCCAGTCTCGTCTAAGTTCAAAAATTACTCCGAGTGAAGAGCAATCCTCTCTCTCTGGGGCTTAGCTGCGAATCCGTTTCGACTAAGTTTAAAACGTTTCCGAGTGTATTACATTCAATACACTCGGAGACTTAGCTGCGAGCCAGACCTCGTCTAAGTTCAAAAATTACTCCGAGTGAAGAGCAATCCTCTCTCTCGGGGGCTTAGCTGCGAATCCGTTTCGCCTAAGTTTAAAACCTTTCCGAGTGTATTACATACAATACACTCGGAAGCTTAGCTGCGAGCCAGTCCTCGTCTAAGTCCCGAATTCTTTCGAGTGCAGAACACCCGTTTCACTCGAGAATCAAATAAATTCGGCCAAGCTAAATGTCAGAAAGCGAAATGCGAGTAAGACTAAAATCTCCGGCGCAGCAGGAACTTGTTCGCGCAAAAGGGAAGTTCTCAGGCTTAAAGCCTGAACGAAGTTTACTCGGTTACACCAACACTCGGCATACCGAGGCAAATAAAGTTTTTACCATAAGCAAAATACCAACTTAAGCTCCAGCAGGACTTGAAGGCTCAACAAAGGTATCCAGGTCGATTCCGTCGGCGATCCGAGTGGCAGCATCGATGAAAGTCTCCATGAAATCTTCAAATTTGAGTTTCTTCGTGTTGGTCACTCGGAGATCCTTCAGTTTGTCCTCTCTAGCTTCCTTGCAATGAACCCTGACGAGTGAAAGTGCCACGTCAGCTCCACAGCGGGCAGCAGATTTCTTCCACGATTGCACTCGATTGGGAATCTCATTGAGCCGAGTCATCATTGACTCGAGGTCAGTCTGGAGAAGATCTTCAGGCCACAGTTCCTTGTCGACCTTCTCAAATGCAGCTCTCAGCCGAGTGATGAATCCTTGGACGCTCTTAAGACGAGCTTCGAGACGAAACATATCCATGGCCACGGCGCCTCCGACGAGAGACTTTGTGGGGTCCAGATTGGGTTCAATTTCTTCAGTTTCTTTTTCGAAGTCTCGACAGAATTCTACATGAAGAGAAAGTGAAAGGGTGATCATAATACCATTCTGGAAAAACCGGGGAAATTCATTCGACAAATGAGGGTTACCTTCGAGCATGCTGAACATTTTCTTCGCAAAGTCGCCCAAGTGTTTCTCCAGAGCGGTCCTACTCTTGGTCTGCTCTTCGAGTTTTTTGATCCACTCGGATCGTTCCTGCTTGAGCTTGGCGTTCTCCTCTTCCAGTTTACTGGCTGCTGCAAGTTTCTTCTCAGCAGCTGCAGTCTTCTCCTTCGCTTCCTTCTGAGCATCAGCAAGTGATTTGTCCTTGTCCTCGAGCGCTTTCTTCATGGTATCTAAAGAAATAGCATTGTTGAGGCGCACTCGGAGACGATGGTTTTCATCACGTACGTCTGTTCGAGTGGATTCACTCGGCTCAAAAGATGGAAATTGAAAGTGATAATACAATTGATCAACAAAGATTACCTCCCAAAGTTTTCAGTTCGGTCTGTGCACGGTCCAGGTTGTTGTTCGTCAGTTCCAGATCCAGCAGAAGTCGGTTCTTTTCCTTCTCCAGCTCGACGTACTTGGTCCCGAGCCCACAGGCTTTCTGAAATCAGCAGAAATAGGGGTTCAGTCGACATAACCATTTCTCTACTCCCGAGTGGAAAAGGTCAATTGCACTCGACTGAAAGACGGCCCGCCACCCCACCTCACAACCCTATACAAGCATCATACCATGGTTGATGAAAATGATGTCCATGAAACCTGCAGAATGGTTCTAAAGACTACCGCCCATCGTCAACGATCGACAGTAGTCTCGGGGACTACACCCAGTGGGTGCACTCAGCGTGCCCCCACTGGAAACGAAAATACTTGACCAGGTCTGGCCTGGCCGAGTATAAAAGAAAGAAGCAAGCAACCGAACATCGTCTCTATCAGACCACCGCCGAAGCAAGCACTCGACGGCGGCTTCGGGGACTACACCCAGTGGGTGCACTCAGCGTGCCCCCACTGCCCTGTCGAATGGAAACAATATTAAGACCCCCGCCGAAGCCTTCGTCATTCGACAGCGGTCTCGGGGACTACACCCAGTGGGTGCACTCAGCGTGCCCCCACTGGACCAGAAACTATTTGGTCTACTGGCGAAGAAAAACACCCCAGTGGGTGTAAAATCAAGACGGACAGGAATTCAATCGGAAATGAACTTACAATACCAGTTACTCGGACGTTGGCCTGAAGCGCTGAGCTGGCATCATAGGCTAACTTGCTGGCTTCATACGCCTCCTTTGTTCGTAGCATCATCTGCCCAGCCTGGATCATGGCTTCCTTGGCAGCTCCGGTTTGGTCCTCCGGGACGTGGTACAAAGGGTATGCAGGCGTCGAGTGAATTGGTGTAGTCAATGGAGCAGCTGGAGGTGTTTGGGATTGTCCGATCTGCGTCGAAGCCACCAGAGTAGAAGTGGCCGGCGGAGCACTCGACAGCGGAATTACAAGGCTTAGAGGCGTCGCAGCACTCGTCCCACGGGGCGTCTAGACAGACGGTGGTCCCCGAGTGTCCACGCGTGGAGCCTCCGGAAGCACAGCTTCATCCTCTGCTCCCCGCCGCGGCTCCTCATCATCTTCCAGTTCGATGACTTCGTCAGCTGCATTCGACACTCGACAATTATTCTTCAGCAAGCAGAGTAAAGTGTGGGATTGTCATACCTCGTAGGGAGGTGGCCGCATCAGGAGTGTCTACTTCCATATGGTCTCCATCATCCCGATGGGGCGACGTTACGGAGGTAGCGGCTCTGGCAAATATATTTTACTCGGTCAACGTCAACATAAAGTTCTTCAACAACAGAATAAGGAGAACGAACACTCACGTGGAGGCAACAGGCACGGCTATCTTGATTCGAGGCAGGGCCTTCCGAGGCTTTGGCACGTCTGGCTTGAGCTGTTTCGCAGCCTTTTCAGTCGACCCCGATGCCGCGACACGGTCACGTTTTGGGTTCCTTGTGCTCGACGCCACTGTTTTGCTCGGGGTGACCTCCGGGTCGTTCTGCTGCCTGGCTCGACGCTCGGTGCGCGAAGGGACAGGGGCCTCCACCTCATCCTCATCCAGGTCGTCATCACTGCTCTCGGTGTCATCAGCATAGTCACCGTCTGCGCTGCCGTCGACGCTTCCTTCCTCTTCATCAGGATGTTCTCCATTGGGTATGGGCGAGTACATGTTCGTAAATTCCTGCGAGGTTCAAGCTTCAAATTCAGTCGACTGAAGATTCAGTTACTCGGCAAAGTATTAAAACAATCGACAAATATGTGACTCACCAAGTTCTTTGGCGGGTTCAAAGCGGAGAAAGGCGGAATTCGTTTGGATCCTTCCGGATTATCACAGGCTCCAGTGATGCTCCTGAGCCACTGAGAAACAGTCTGATCGGAAACTTCCTCAGGATGAGTCCGAGTGGTATCCTCAGGGCCCGAATAATGCCACATGGTGTGATCCCGAGCTTGGAGAGGCTGAATTCGCCGACTCAGAAACGTTTCAAGGAGGTCCAGACCAGTCACTCCACCGCGGATCAGTTCGGATATGGCGTTCACTAAGATCCCTACCTGGATTTTCTCTACCTTTGTCACGTACAGAGGTTTGGGAGTAACAGGTCGATCCAAGGTGAAGGGAGGAAGCCCAGTCGACATATTTGGCGATGCGGCATCTTTGCAGTAAAACCAGGTCGACTGCCATCCCCGAACAGAATCGGGAAAGGTCATAGAGGGGAACCCACTCCTACCTCTCTTCTGAATCCCTAAGCCACCACACAGTTGGATCACATTGGTTTTGCTATCTTTGGGATTGGCTTTCTTGACAGCTTGGGATCGGACAGAGAATATGTGCTTGAACAAACCCCAATGTGGGGGACAGCCCAGGAAACATTCGCACAAAGTTACGAAGCAGGAAAGATATGCAACCGCATTCGGAGGAAGGTGGTGGAGTTGCGCTCCAAAATAGTTCAAGAAAGCGCGGATGAACGGATGGGGAGGCATGGAGAAACCTCGCTCGATGTGGGTGAGAAGCAGAACTCGCTCGCCGTCGCGTGGCTCCGGCTCGATCTCCCCCTTCGGCAACCGCCATGAATCGGCAGCTATCAACCCGTCGACGACGAGTTTGTCCACATCTTCCGCAGTGACCGTCGATTGGAGAAAATCCCCCTGGATCCACCCCGGCGGCACCGTCGACCGAGCTCCCGACGGCTTCTTCGCCTTGGCGCCTCCCCTCTGGGCGCGCTCGAGCTTCTCCGTCTTGCCCTTCGTCATGGCGGCGGCGGTCAACGAAGCAGAGCAGGGCGGAGGAATAAGAGGAGAGGAGTGGATTTGGGAGAAAAATACTGTGCCAGCACCGGCGTCGTCGCCTCTTATATGCACTCAAGTGAGCCACTGACCTGCGGGCCCGCCGGATCTCTGAATATCCCGAAATCAGAGGAGGAGCGGTACGCGGCGATTTGGGCGGCGCGATAATCGAGGCGTCGTTCCCGCACTTGCCTTAGCAGTTACGCCATCTCCGCTGCGCGCGCGCGCGCTCTTATCCAAATTTCGAAGCCCTTGAGGCTCGGACCCGGTGGAGCAAACTATTTCGTCAGAAGGTTTTCCAGATCACTCGGACCTGTTTTCAAGTTCAGTTTTACTCGGACTCTCGAACCAGTTTTACTCGGACCGGTTTTCAAGCTCAGTTTTACTCGGATAACTTCAAGACGGAATTGATCAGGGCAAACGGTTAAAGTTTCAATCGACGCAGATTTCGAGGAAGCCTCAAAATACACTCGGAGTTTTGGTGTCTCGTTTGAACTTGCATTGACACCTTTTACCCTCGAACCCCGATCCATTCGGGGGCTAATGATGGGGATACGTACCTAGGGTAGGGTTATAGGCCTGACCTACATATCCTACCCAAGGACACTGCCCCAGAAAGCTTAAGGGCCACAAGGAAGTCTCCGACTGAAATAGCGAGGAAGCATAAATCACTCGACAATATACACTCGGAGATGCCTTTCACTCGACGGTTATTTTTCACTCGGAAGAGTCTGAAGACAGTCGACCGCAGGAGTCCAGAAGTCACCCCAGGGAGGCTAACGGGCAAGCAGTCATCAAGATCATTAACAGCATTTATGGTGTACGTTACCAGTAACGTACACCTCTTTATGACCACGATTAAACCCCTTCATGCCGGACGTTATGAGGGGTAGCGCACTCTATATAAGCCACCCCTCCCCGCTGGTAGAAGGGTTCGCAACCTTTTGTAATACAACACACATATTTCACTCGACAGAGTAGAGAGCTCTCCGGAGCACTGAGACGTAGGGCTGTTACCTCCACAAGAGGGGCCTGAACTCATACATCTGTGTGTACAACCTCGCCGTAGCTAGGACTCTGCCCTCTCCATTCGTACCCCTACCTTCTACTGTCAGGCTTGTTCCCACGACAGCAGCAGCTCCTCGCCCTCCAGGTAGTCGATCTCCACCGCGGCCTCCTGCGCGGCCCTCATGTTCTTGGCGGGGGTGCTGTAGGTGGGCCGCTCTGCGGCTATCTCTAGGCCAAGGGCGCCACCACGGTGCCGCACCTCAGCGAGCCGGCTGGGCTCAACGCAAGTTGGCGTGAGGCCATGGGCGGTGTTGAACTCACGCTGGATGGACTCCATCCGGCGCTGCACCGCAGTGAGTGCAGTGGCCTTGTCCAATAGGCATAGTCATTCCTCTTCGAGCTGGGCTTTAGCAGCGGCCGGGTCAGCATCGGTCATGATGGGGGCACGCAGGTTCTACAACACCGCGTGCAACGGGTTTACCCTGCTGGCCTAGGCTGTAGCCGCGGTGGCCTTGTCCTTGCTGCGACTGGAAGCATTGTTGGAGCCGGTGGTCAGCACCTCCACGCGGGTACAGAGCTCGGAGATGTTGCTTTTGACGACGCAGCCGGTGGGGAGGGGTGAGTCGGTGAAACTTAGTACCTCTCTAGGGTACTCGTTGGGGATGAGCGCGACGAAGACGCGCAGCGCGCCGAAGGGGACGACGGAGCAGCCTGTGGGGCAGGCAGCGTCCGTGCCAGGCGCACAGACCAAGCCATGCACAATGCGCTCGCCGAAGTTGGTGAAGGGTCTCGTCCGGAACTTGACTCTGGCCGACGTCGCGAGCAGCCCCACGGGGGGCGCCAACTGTCGTGGTGTTCTCACGGCAGATGCCATGGGATGGCTAAAAGTGGGGGGCAGGGTAAGGATGCCGGTGGGTTCCGGAAGCGAGATTGGCACGAGTGAGTGCGTGACACAAGACGCACCTAGGTTCGGGGCCCTTCGAGGGAGGTAACACCCCTAGTCCTACCGAATGCACGACAATGATCACAAGGTTTACAATGGAGCTCCTAGACCTGTTTGGGTGGAGGAGAAAGAAGGAGCTAGCTCTCCTCCTTGCCTCGTGTATGAGTGTGTGTGGAAAATGAGTCGACCCCCAGCCTGGGGGGCTCCTGGGAGGTCTTATAGGCCGACCTCCCAGGGTACAATGGTAAATCTATGTGGGGACGGGGCCCTGCTGTCATGGTCTCGGGCCGACAGTGGGGCCCGTCGGCTGCTGGGGACTGCCGGCTGCGGGGCCCGCCGGCTGCACGGCACTGTAGCCCGTCGCCTCCTGCGTCACGGAGTGGTTGGCATCATGGGGCTACAGTGCTAGGCCGCGCTCACGTTGGTTGCCCGGGTTAGCGGGGTTGGCGGCACTGTAGCCACGCTCTCTCGTCGTGGGGAGTGGTCTTGTCGTACGGACGGATTGGACGGGTGCCGACCCGTCGTCAGCCGGCCTGCGGCCAATCGGCCCGGACGTGGCACCGTGCCCAGCAGGTCCGCACCGGGGGGGGGGGGGTGCGGTTGGAGGGCCAGCCGGATTGAGGGGCGTGGGCTGCCCTGATGTTTTGAAAAACGACTTGCATTCCCGAGCCTACCCCGGGGTCATCCCCCCGACACATGAAGTGGTATATAATTTTTCATTTGTTTCATGTTCTAATTCTTTCCATCAGAAGTGGGTTGCTGAAGCTGAAACAAATGGGGCCAAAATGAGGAAAAGAACTTTCCAGGAGCAGAGAAAATAGGGAAAAATTTGAGAAAATGAAGCCCGAAGCCCAATACTTAAGCCATGGGTGGCATGTGGGGCCACACACCCCAGACTTAGGGTGCGTGCGGCCTACATAGCCCCCTCGCCCCATTCCCCCCATCTCCCTCCCTACTTTGTGTGGACTTCTATTATCCAAAAACTAACGGAGGATTTTTTTTGCCATATTTTTTTATTGTTGCGGGGAAACCGAACACTACTGCTCTTCCCGGAGGACTCCTCCACCGGAATCGGACTCCTCTGACCAAGGGAATTCGAAGCCATTATCGTACTCACACCAACGCATCATGGGGAACATCTTCATCCACTTCACCATCACCATCCCCATCCATCTATAATTCGAACCCCCATCTCTATCCATCCCATCAATGAACAATTGGTATAGATCGGTTACCGTGATCACTTTCTCGTTTAATTGTTGTGTACTAATTGATGTTGTGTATGTTATTGGTGAATGAATTATACTTTCAGATTGTTTTTCATATTCATACTCATTGATCATGTTCAATAATATGTGCTGTGAGTAAACCACCATGTTCTTGAGGACAGAAAGAAACTTGTTGCTAGTCATGTGAAGTTGTGTAAAGTTTGATGTTTGATAATATTTTGTGGTATAATTCTCTAGTGGTGATGTGCGTGCGTTGATTGCATGTCATTTCAGAATATAGGCCTAGAGGAGGCATTATGTTATAATAAGTCTAGGAGGGGAGGCTAGAGTGACAGAATACCAAACCCCAAGTTTATGAGATATAGCATGGGGAATGAATCGGGACCCCCAAAGTTAAATACTATGGTTAGTGTTGAAGATATCCTAGGCCGGCGCATAGTTCTGTTAGGGATAGTTAGTTGTATAGATAGATTAGTATCTCATAGTCTAAACTCATATCTATCTCTCTATCCCTTGTACTCCAAAAAAATGTAATATCAACTTCTATGCGCCTATGGGATAAGCCCCATCGTATCAATAAATACAAACGCGGCCCTCTCGCATGGGTAGAATGATTCCTGCATATTTTACATGGTAATCAAAGCATCCTGTTCCCCTACATTCTGAACCAAACCAATCTACACCAAAAACCCATGGCGTCCTCTCCCAACCCAGCTATCTCCGGCTTTGGTCGTCAGGTCATGGAGAAGATCACCAGGGAGAACTATCTCCTCTGGAGGGTGCAGATCATGCCGCACTTCCTTGGCGCCGGCCTATACAGCTACCTCGATGGCTCCGTCACCGCGCTAGAAAAGCTCATCACCACCAAGGATAACAAGGATCGGGCGATCCCTAATCTGGCATACGGCGCATGGGAGAGGCAGGACTAGCAGGTCCTTGGCACATCCTGAACTATCTGTCAAGTGATGTGCTCATCTCCATCCACTACTGCAGGCGACCGCTAACGCGCCCCCTGACCAAACTGTGTGCGATGCATGAATCGCAAACGGTAAGGTAATAAAACCATCACCAATAAAACAAACCGTGTGCGATGCCAAAGACATCAAGCATGATTCAGATTAGAGACGCGTGTGCGATACGTGGCATACAGTTCATCGATACAAACTGTTTGCGATGAGCCAGAACAACAAAAATGGTCCGCCAGATCAAGGTGTGTGCGATATACGGCATACAGTTCACTCGAATGAACTGTTTGCGATTACCCAACACAACAGAAATGGTCAGCTAGATCAAGGTGTGTGCAATAGACGGCATACAGTTGAAAGCACATTTGCTCCCTTGGTGGTTTTGGTAATTTATGTTCACATACATGCTGTTGGACTAATTCTTCTATCTAGTGAATTTCAGACAAGTTCAACGATGGCATGGCAAGGACTAGGGAATGTGGACCCTTCAAAATGCTAAGGATATACATTGGCAAAAGTTCAAGACTCTTCATTTTTGGTTTAGTGATCCAAGATCACATTGAGTCCATAGGAAAGACAATACTAATAAAAGGGGATGAGGTTTTGATAATGATCTGTTTGCTCAAGTGCTTAGTGATATTGCTCCAAAATCCTCAACCACTTTTTCTATCCAAACTTGTCCAAATTTCCAAAGTTAAACTCGGTCCCACCGAATCCTATCCATCCGGACCCACCGAGTTCACAAAGACAGTGCCACAAGCCAAACCCTAACAAATTGGATCCACCGATATGGATCTCGGTCCCATCGAGATGGCCTGGCCAACTCTCTGTCATCTGTTGCAATTATTTCGGTCTAACCGAGTTTTGCAATTGGTGCCACCGAGATCGCTTGACCAACTTTTTGTTGCCTTGTTGCAATTATTTCGGTCTCACCGAGATGTTGCAATCGGTGCCACTGAAATGAGGTTTGCCCTACCATTGCACATCGGTCGCTCCGAGTTGTTTCCATTCGGTCCCACCAAAACTTCAAAAGTTCACATATTTTGCACAGGTCGGTCTCACCGAGAATTCTAGTCGGTGCCACCGAGTTTGGTCAAAAGTGTGTAACGGTTGGATTTCGTGTGGAGGCTATTTATACCCCTCCACCCTCGTCTTACCAAGCAAGAGAGCCATCAGAATGTGCCTACATTTCCACCATACATTTTCTGAGAGAGAACCACCTACTCATGTGTTGAGATCAAGATATTCCAATCCTACCATTTGAACCTTGATTTCTAGCCTTCCCAAGTTGCTTTCCATTCAAATCTTTCTTCCACCATAGCCAAATCTGTGAGAGAGTGTTTGAGTGTTGGGGAGACTATCACTTGAAGCACAAGAGCAAGGAGTTCATCATCAACGCACCGTATGTTACCTTTTGGAGAGTGGTGTCTCCTAGATTGGTTAGGTGTCACTTGGGAGCCTCCAAGATCATGTGGAGTTGAACCAAGGAGTTTGTAAGGGCAAGGAGATCGCCTACTTCATGAAGATCTACCCCGAGTGAGGCTAGCCCTTCATGGACGAAGGCCATGGTGGAATAGGCAAGGTTGCTTCTTCATGGACCCTTTGTGGGTGGAACCCTCCGTGTCGCGCAACCGTTACCCTCCGTGGGTTGAAGCCTCCATCAACGTGGACGTACGATAGCACCACCTATCGGAACCACGCCAAAAACCACCGTGTCTTCATTGCGTTTGATCTTCCATACTCTACCCCTTTACTTTCCGTACACTTGCATGCTTTGCTATTTCCGCTGCTCAATCTCTAGATATGCATGTGTAGGAAGTCTTGGTGATATCTTAACTTGTGCCAAAATCTGCCTAAATTTCAAGTGAACTAAAAGCTGCAACTTTGGTTGGTTAAGGGTCTATTCTCCCCCCCTCTAGACCTATCTCCTCGAACCCACAATAGTTCACTCGGATGAACTGTTTGCGATGAGCCAAAACAACAGAAACGGTTCAACTTAACAAAATGTGTGTGATACACGGCAAACAGGCCAGTAATCAGAAATGTGTGGGAAGACCGATAATAACACAGACAATTGCTCCAAATAAGCTGTGTGTGTTGTGGGCAAACGGTTGGTGGTAAACAATTGTCAACGATTGATGAAATAATCACCGACGGGTTCCGTAGCTTAATCCGTATGCGATGTGATAGTCTGCCCAACATCTATGCTCTGTCTATAGAACAACAACATATATACTTATAAGGACATGATTGCATAACCAAATTAAACTTCCAATTACGTTATATCACAAATACCAGAAAAATTGCAAGGTTCAAATTCCAGCATTACATGGCCCAAATTCAAAGATTACAAGGTTCAAACTGTTCATACAAATCAAATTCATCTTCTTCAGAATCTGAGCCATGCACTATTTGTGCGAATGGATCAGTCACCGAGAAGTCATATATCGGTTTGATAGTGTGACTTCCGAATAATTTGTCATTTGTAGTTCCAAACTAAAATTTAGCTTCTGCAGAGCCTTTTCCATTCAGTTGTAGACCCATGCGCTGATCAACAAACCATTCACTTCTGCGCACTAAATATAGGGCAAACCTCATTACCTTGATCACACTTGCGCTCTGAACAAAGAACCTGGTGAATTTAATCTCTGGTGTGGTGCCTCAGTACTGGTTCAAAGTAATTTATGTGAGATGAATATCAAGGCATTCAATGGGATTGTTATATTGTGCCACATTTTCCACTTTTGGGCCTGCTTGTATCTACAAACGTAGACAACATATTAGTGCCTAGCTGCAGTTTTGAACACTTCGGGCCTCTTTGATTTGCAGGATTTCTAAAATACATGAATAGATTGACATGTCATCTTCAATCATTCCTGATTAACATGTCAAAAAATATATGTATTGAAATCCTCCAAATTTCCTTTAGAATCATACTACATTTGTCATTGTAATCATGGGTAAAAGTAACAACAAATTGAACTCCGTTGTGGTTAACAATTAACAAATTGAACTCCGTGCACGGAAAGCATCTAAGGAATCTAACAACTTCATCTAGATCGGGGCCGACAGATTGTAGTGCCAAGATCTTCACTGTGTGTAGAGACGGGGTCAAGCTTGTGGGGATCATTTTCTGGATGACAGCCAAACATAGATAAAAAAAAATTTAGATAAAATGTGATGTCCAATAAGAAGAAGGAGAAGAAGTCTGTTGTACCTAAATGGATAATGATCCAGTAACAAGTTCGGAGAATTCAGCACACAAATAGCCCAACACTGTCAATTTCAGTGCGTCAAGGACCCTGAATCTTGTTGGATCTACTTTATCAAGTACAAACAATCTCTCAAGGAAAGGCGCATTCTCAATGATCATATCATGAAACACCTCAAATGACAGCCTGTTGCAGCACCAACAATGGACATAAATCGTACGGGCATTCGTCGAGGCGATGTGGAGGCTACTGAACCCATCCATCACCTGAAGACGAAGGTACTCGAGCGCTGTACAGCCGACGAGCACGCACTCCAAATCCACCTTCGAGATGCTGACACCAATGAGCTTGAGATCCTTCAGTTTACGGAGATGAAGAGTGGGCGCGGCATTAATCTGGGGGAAAAAGAACTGCCTGAAAGTCGCGCGGCACAGCGTGGGCACGAGGTCGAGAGCGGACGGTGGTAGCGAGCGCGGATATCCAACATGAAAGCTGAGCTCCTCCAGCCGATCTAGGGAGGGGGATAGGAACCACTGGTGAAACTTGCTTTCGGCCTTGCAGTTGGAATGGAACTTGCTGATGGCAAGGCATCTGACTGGCCCAGGGTGCATGGCGAGGATGTGGGACAATGCATCCAAGCGTTTGCGCTCCCCGCTGCAGAGCTCATCGTCCTCGATGAGGTCCAGGGGGGTGGAGTGCCAAAGGGGGCACCACCGCTGGGAGAGGACAGTGGTCCACACGCCAGATTTGATGGGGAGGAGGGTATGATGGTTACCAACATCTCGTCGGGGAGGCTGCTGATGAAGTCAACGCTCGTCGGAGGCTCTTGCGGTTCTGGCTCGACCCGCCCCCGCTTGTTGGCCGGCTCGTCCTCCATCACAGCAGGCGGCGATCCTCGGCGGTGGCGCTTATAGATAAGAACGGAGGAGTAGGATGAGCACTGGAAACTATTCTATGTACCTTCCTAAGGTGGCCGAAACCAAAACCATCAATAAATTTTGCTCGCAGGCAGGTCAAAGGGCTCGCTTCCCGGTGAGCCTACGTGGCGAACTGCTCGCACCCGTCCCGTCGAGCCTTCACGACAGACAGCTCACACGCGTCCCGTCTAATCAAACAGCTGCCCGCGGCAGTAAATGGTTAGTGGAACACCCACAGTTGGAATAATACAACCGTTTGCGATAATAATGTGGCAGCTATTTGTTCCAAAATGCCTAGAAAACTCAAATAATGTATAAGGAAGGCAAAACAAATGTTGAATAATTTCATATTTTAGCACGACACTCCTATAGTTGTATGTTGCCTCTGTAAAAATAAATCAAGGTGGGAAGAGTTAGCGTATGTCGTTTCGGACACAGAGGTGACACGTTCCCCCTCGAAACCATGAGGCTTCTTGAGAGAAGTTACGGTTTGTAAGAAGCTTATACCAAAACTTGTCCCAAATCGGAGAAAAAAATTACCACAACACGTTGGTGCCATGTCATGACACCATGCCAAGTTTCATGATTTTCAGGCGAGTTTTGGATTTACAGGAATTTTAAAACCAAGTTTCTCAAGGTTTCCGACCGAGCCACGATGCCTAGATGTTTGAAATTCATTCCCATTTCTTGAATGGGACCTAAACATTCACCCAAGGACACATATATGATTTTCAACCAATTTTGGTGCACTGTGGCATGTGCCTGTAGTTCAAATTTGAATTATGCACATTAAATGCCTAGAAACTCAAATAATGTATAAAAAGGCCAAACAAACCCTGAATAATTCCAAATAGTAACACGACACTCCAATAGTTGCATGTTGCCTCTGTAAAATAAATCAAGGTGGGAAGAGGTAGCGTATGTCGTTTCGCACACAGAGGTGACACGTTCCCTCTCGGAACCATGATGCTTCTTGAGAGAAGCTCCGGTTTGTAAGAAGTTTATACTAAAACTTGTCCCAAAATTGGCAAAAAAAATTACCACAGCACGTTGGTGCTATGTCATGACACCATGCCAAGTTTCATGATTTTCAGGCGAGTTTTGGATTTACAGGAATTTTTAAACTAAGTTTCTCAATGTTTACGGTCGAGCCACGACGCCCAGATGTTTGAAATTCATTCCCATTTCTTGCATGGGACCTAAACATTCACCCAAGGACACATATATAATTTTTCAACCCATTTTAGTGCACTGGAGCATGTGCCTGTAGTTCAAATTTGAATTATGCACATTAAATGGCTAGAAACTCAATTAATGTATAAAAAAGGCCAAACGAACCCCGAATAATTCCAAATTGTAACACAAAACTCCTATAGTTGCATGTTGCCTCTCTAAAATAAATCAACGCGGGAAGATGCAGCGTATGCCATTTCGCACACAGAGGTGACACGTTCCCTCTCGGAAACATGAGGCTTCTCGAGAGAAGCTATGGTTTGTAAGAAGCTTATACCAAAACTTGTCCCAAATCGGCCAATTTTTTTACGACAGCATGTTGGTGCCATGTCGTAACACCATGCCAAGTTTCATGGCTTTCAGGCAAGTTTTGGATTTACAGGAATTTTTAAACCAAGTTTCTCAATGTTTACGGCCGAGCCACGATGCCTAGATGTTTGAAATTCATTCCCATTTCTTGCATGGGACCTAAACATTCACCCAATGACACATATATGATTTTTCAACCCATTCTGGTGCACTGTGGCATGTGCCTGTAGTTCAAATTTGAATTATGCACATTAAATGCCTAGAAACTTAGTTAATGTATAAAAACGGCCAAACGAACCCTGAATAATTCCTAATTGTAACATGACACTCCTATAGTTGCATGTTGCCTCTATAAAATAAATCAACGCGGGAAGAGGCAGCGTATGTCATTTTGCACACAGAGGTGACACGTTCCCTCTCGGAACCATGATGCTTCTTGAGAGAAGCTCCGGTTTGTGAGAAGTTTATACACAAATTTGTCCCAAATCGGCCAATTTTTTTACCATAGCATGTTGGTGCCATGTCATGACACCATGCCAAGTTTCATGATTTTCAGGCGAGTTTTGGATTTACATGAATTTTTAAACCAAGTTTCTCAATGTTTACGGCCGAGCCATGACGCCCAGATGTTTGAAATTCATTCCCATTTGTTGCATGGGACCTAAACATTCACCCAAGGACACATATATGATTTTCAACCCATTTTGGTGCACTGGAGCATGTGCCTGTAGTTCAAATTTGAATTATGCACATTTAATGCCTAGAAACTCGATTAATGTATAAAAAGGCCAAACGAACCTTGAATAATTCCAAATTGTAACACGAAACTCCTATAGTTGCATGTTCACTGTAGATAAATGTTCTAGCAATTCAAACATCGTCCTTTCCCGCCGTAACCCCATTTTGTTTTTCAAATCAGAATGAAAAAAAATAAAGTATACCACAAACAGTTTATTAGGAAGAATCATGTGCGATGGAGTATAAAGTATCTTGGGGCCCCCTCATGTATGGCTTACGCCGGAAGTTTCGTTGGCTACAGTCCACCACCGGCGCGTCAACCACACTTGCGTGCCAGTTTTTTGCTACACCAAGCGAAAATTTGGGAACCGCGGAAATATCTAGTGATACGTCCAATTTGCATCATGATTTCTTATTGATAATTATTATGTTTTTGATCATTATTTCACTTTATGGTACAATTCTTATGCCTTTTCTCTCTTATTTTGCAAGATTCGCATGAAGAGGGAGATTGCCGGCGGCTGGAATTCTAGACCGAAAAGGGGTGTGATAACCCACAAGTATACGGGATCACAACAGTTTTCGAGGGTAGATTATTCAACCCAAATTTATTGATTTGACACAAGGGGAGCCAAAGAATATTTGCAAGTATTAGCAATTGAGTTGTCAATTCAACCACACCTGGAGACTAAATATCTGTAGCAGAGCGATCAGTAGCATAGTAGTATGATAGTTTGATAGCACTAGAGATAATAGTTACAGTAACAGTAACGGTAGCAGCAATAGTAGTAGCAATTGTGACAGCAGTAGCAACAGTAGTAACTTAGCAAAGAGCAATATGTGAAAAACTCGTAGGCATTGGATCAATGATTATGTTGGATAACATTCATCATGTAATAGTCATAACCTGGGGCGACACAGAACTAGCTCCAATTCATCAATGTAATGTAGGCATGTATTCCGTATATAGTCATACGTGCTTGCGATAAGAACTTGCATGACATCTTTTGTCCTACCCTCCTGTGGTAGCGGGGTCCATAAGGAAACTAAGGGATATTAAGGCCTCATTTTAATAGAGAACCGGAACAAAGCATTAGCACTTAGTGAATACATGAACTCCTCAAACTATGGCAATCACCGGAAAGAATCCCAATTATTGTCACCTTGGGGTATGCGGATCATAACACATAGCAGGTGCGTATAACTTGCAAGATCGGATCAAGAACACAAATATATTCATGAAAACATAAAGGGTTCAGATCTGAAATCATGGCACTCGGGCCCTAGTGACAAGCATTAAGCATAGTAAAGTCATAGCAACATCAATCTCAGAACATAGTGGATACTAGGGATCAAGCACTAACAAAACTAACTCGATTACATGATAAATCTCATACAACTCATCACCGTCCAGCAAGCCTATGAAGGAATTACTCACTGCCGGCGGTGAGCATCATGAAATTGGTGATGAAGGATGGTTGATGATGACGATGCCGGAAGATCCCCCTCTCCGGAGCCCCAAACGGACTCCAGATCTGGCCTCCCGATGAAGAACATGAGGTGGCGGCGGCTCCGTATCGTGAAACGCAATAAAACTTCCTCTCTTATTTTTTTCTCTGGAATTGTGAATTTATAGGCCAGAGATTAGGGTCAGTGGATCCACGTGGGCCCCACGAGCCACCAGTGCGCGCCTGGGGGGGGAGGTGGCACACCCTGGTGCCTCATGGGCACTGGGTGGCCCCCCTCCAGTTGGTCTTGGTTCCAGTATTTTTCATTTATTCCATAAAAAATCTCCAAAAAGTTTCATCCAATTACAAGAACTTTTATTTCTGCACAAAAAACAACACCATGGTAGTTCTGCTGAAAACAGGGTCAGTCCGAGTTAGTTCCATTCAAATCATGCAAATTAGGGGCCAAAACAAGAGCAAAAGTGTTTGGAAAAGTAGATACGACAGAGATGTATCAACTCCCCCAAGCTTAACTCATTGCTTGTCCTCAAGCAATTCAGTTGACAAACTGAAAGTGGTTAAGAAAAACTTTTACAAACTCTTTTGTTCTTGTATCTATATATATGCTTAAATAGTACCCAAGTTTTCAGCAAAGATTATAACTAACCATGCAAATGATAACTCTTAGAAATTATATTCACTCATATCAATGGCATAATCAACTAGCGAGCAATAATAAGATATCTCAAATGCCAACACTTTGTCAAAACGATCATGATATAATATGACAACATGGTATCTCTCTAGCCCTTTCTGAGACCGCAAAACATAAATGCAGAGCACGTCCAAAGTTCAAGCAGCGACTAAACATTGTAATTCATGGTAGAAGAGATCCAGTCATGATGCACACAACATTAACTATACACAATGCATGAGAATGACAATAGTGCTCTCAGGACTGGTGCTTATTTGAGAAGGTGATGACTCAACAATAAAAGTAAAATAACATAAAAGTATATAGATAGGCCCTTCATAGAGGGAAGCATGGATTTGTAGAGGTGCCAGAGCTCAAAGCTTAAATCAGAGATAAATAAAATTTTGGGAGGTATGCCTTTCCTGTCAACGTCACGACCGAGAGTTTTCAATATGTTCCTTGCTAAACACATTAGCGGCGGTTCCCAAGCGGTAAAGTAAAGTTTACCCCCCCTCCACCAACAAACACAAGCCATGGCTAGCCGAATCCTCGGGTGCCCTCCATATCAACAACTTTCCGGGGGAGTTTGTTTTATTATTTTACAATTTTAATAATGGGACTGGGCATCCCGATTACCAGCCCCTCTCGTGCAAGGACAAGTGAATAAACACTCATCATGAGAATAATCCGCTTAGCATGGAAGATACTGACCGCCCCCTGTCGCTCCATGAGCGGTACGGGCACACAAAACAGATGTTCATTTGAATATTTAGAGGTGGCACATGCAAATTTACTTAGAACGGCAGAGTAATACCGCATATAGGTAGATATAGTGGACTCATCTGGAATAAATTTGGTTTAAGGGTTTTGATGCACAAGTAGTATTCCCGCTTAGTACAGGTGAAGGCTAGCAAATAGGTTGAGAAGCGACCAGCTAGAGAGCGAAAACGGTCATAATCATGCATTATGAATAATCAACATTGAATACTAGCATGAGTAGGATATAAGAACCATGAACATAAATATCGTGAAGGCTATGTTGGTTTTGAATCAACTACATGCATGAACATGTGCCAAGTCAAGCCACTCAAAACATTCAGAGCAGGATACCATATCATCATACTACATCATGAACATTTTAATGCATGTTGACACCCAAGATAAATCATTATGCACTCCTAGCTACTTAAGCATAGCATGAGCAACTATAATCTCTAATTGTCATCATAAACATGTTTAATCATAATATGCTGAATCATGGATACTGAGTTAAACATATTTACAAAAACAAAAACAAGTTGAGTTCATACTCGCTTTTCCTTGCCACAGTCACTTCATCAAATCATCGTCATTATTGCCTTTCACTTGCACGACCGAATGATATGGAAATAATAATAGTGCAAGAGTGCCATGGACAAAGCTGGAATCTGCAAACATTTTATTCAAAGGAGAAGACAAGGTAATATGGGCTCTTTGCTAGATCAACAATAATGCATATGAGAGCCACTCAACATTTTCATCGTGGTCTTCTCCTTACAATGACTCAACAAAAGAAAAGAATTTCAGAGAAACACATTGATTTTTTTGGAGTTTTTAGTTTTTCTGAAGAAAGCAAATTAAAGAAGACAAAACAAAAAATGAGAAAAACTATTTACACGGGAAAGCTCCCAACAAGCAAAAGAAGAAACGAGAAATCTTTTTGGGTTTTCTTTTAATATTACTACTACTAATTAAGCTAGAAAGAAAAACTGAAAAGAAATGAGAAATGTTTTTGGATTTTCTCAAAGTTTTTCAAACACACAAGAAGAAAGCGAGAAAATAAAACTAACATGGATTGTACAATGAAAAAGTAGGAACACCGACAACTGGAATGAAATGTGTGAGCATGAATGTAATGTCGGTGAGAGATACGTACTCCCCCAAGCTTAGGCTTTTGCCTAGCTTGGTTTACGGCCATCCGTAGTAGCCATCTGGTCACATATGAAACTCCTGAGGAGGCGGCACCCGAGCGTCCCAATCCTGGGCCTCCTCCTCTGCCGCTGCCAGTGCATTCCGGTAAGCAACTATGTCCGGTGGCATAACAGTATATCCATTCCTGGAATGAGAATCAAACAAAGCAGGTGCATGCAACGGAATAATATCACGAGTATCCTCACTAAAAACCAAGTTATAACGAATGTGGTGAGGAGGTTCAGGAGCATCAAGAAAGTGGTGGTCCCTCATGGACTGGTGGTCTAAGTAAACTCTGGGCAACAAGAAATCATGATGGCGTATGTTAACATTAAAACGTCTCGCTAAGCGAGTAGCATAAATACCACCATGAATTTTTTCCCTAGTCCTATTAGTGTGAAAGCGGCGTGCAATGATGGCTCCTAGGTTATAAGTGTTATCATTATGCAATGCGTGACGTAAAATGGCAAAGTCAGGTGCACATAGCGCACTACCCTACTCCCTAGCAGTCCAGCATTTCCCCATGAATAAAGAAAAGTAGTGAACAGAGGGAAATTGCAAGCTAGTGACTCGGGCTTTCGACATGCCCCTTTCCTCTCCCACAGTTAAAGTGTGGAGGAAACCCTCAAACTCCTCTGGTTGAGGCTCTCTTATTTCCCCATCAAAAGGGATCAAGCATATCTCACAAAACTCAGCAAGCGGTATCTGATAATGTTCAGCATATAAATCAAAGCTAACCGCAGGGGGTTCGAGCCTACTCAGAAAATGAAAGTTTTGCACAAAGGAATTTGTAAGGATGTGGTGCTGGTCACACTCATCTGCGAGGAAGTCGGTCAATCCGGCATTAGCAACAAATTGCGCGAACTCTTGGTACAATCCGGCTGCGTTCATGAAGGCATTGTGCGGCCATTCGCACGGCCGGACCTCCGTCCTACGCGGAATGTTGAGGTCACTATCCGAGGACTCCCCAAGGACTCCCTTGGCGTTCTGCTTCGAAGAACTCCTCCGGAAGATATTCATTTTCCTAAGAACAATTTTCTGAAATTTTTTGGGCAACAAAATGATATCAATAAAACTTCACAAGATTGATAGCAACTACTCATATGGGTGTCTAGAGGCTATATCAAGCATTCAAACTACTTGGAACTCAAAGAATTCAACTTGCAAGCTCATTTTCAGTAGCACCAAGAGCAGCTAATTATGCAAAATATAATCCACTAGAGCAAAAACTAATTGGAGCAATGGAGGAGTCACATACCAAGGAGCAATCTCCCAAAACAGTTTCGGAAACGGAGCTCCGAGCAAAGAGATCGAAAATTTCAGGTTTGTGAGCAAGAACACGAGAGAGAGAGCTACCAGGAATTTTTGCTAGAGGTAAGAGACGAAGTGGGCTGATGGGATAAGTGAGGGGGTCCCTGTGGGGACCACGAGTGTCGGTGTTGCTTGCGGATGCCGTGAGGGCTCCGCTTGCTGCGATTTACAGACTTCGGCAAATCCAATCAAGCTTTGGATGGTGGCTCTCCACTCATCCATCTTCTCTGCCGCTGGAGGGAAGTTCAACAGCATCTGAGCTGGCGCCATTGCTTCCGCTGCCGTGGCTGGCATGGTCGGGAGCGAAGAGCGCGACGTCGCTCTACTCCTGGCAGAGCCAGCAGGAGCGCCATCGCGGTCTTGTCGCCGTGGCACATGATCAGCAGCAGGTTGCTGTGGCGGAGGCGGTGCCTGAGGATCTGGGATTTGATCCACAGGAGTCTTGCCGTGAGTTCGCTGCTGCCCGGAGTCGCTGGCGCCGCTCGAAGCTGCACCATGCCCATTGTGCGAGGGGCGCGGCCTTTGTCCTGAAGCAGCATCCTTGGACACCGCCGCAGCGGGATCTCGGCTCGCGCCGCCCCGGGCATTGCTGCTCCGGTGGCTGCATTCGCCTGCGCGGCGAGGAGGAGGAGGAGGTCGTCCATCCGCTCTGCCCGTGCCATCGCGGCTCCGTCCGTCAAAGGACCGAGGAGGTCGACTGCCTCCGGCGTGCTCGTCCCCTGCACCGACCGTGGTGGGCATGGCGACCGCGCCGCCTGCGCTAGTCGTGCCAACCGTGGTATCCGCGCCGCCCGCATTGGCCGCGCCACCTACGCCGCTCGCGGATGCGTGCGGGGTGGCCGTCATCGTTATGCCCTTCTTCTTGGGCGCCATCGACGACGAGAAGGACGAGGATGAAGTCGATGAAGATGATGAAGAAGACGCACAACCCACTGGTCAAGGTTCGCGCAAGCGACGCTCTCCCCTACCTAGTGCGCCAAAGTTGTCGGGGTACGACCATCTATGGGGCCATGCAGCCCCTTGTGGTTCGGCGGGGGAGGATGACGTGCACAAAGAGCATGGACAATGGGGAGCGCAAGGGATTTACCCAGGTTTGGGCCGCTGAGAAGCATAAAACGCTACTCCTGCCTTTGGTGTATTGATGGTGCGGAAGCACAGTACAAGGAGCGCTTGTCCCAGCAAGGCGCGGGGAGAGCAGCTACGCGAGATGTGCTTGTGTTTGAAAAGGGGTCCGAATCCCCTAAACTATTGCCTTGGCCCTCCTTTTATTGCTCAAGGGGTTACCACAGTGGCAAAACCGTAATTACATAGCGATTAGACAACAAACAGTGCTATCATACCTAACTCTGCCAATTTAGGACAAGGGCATTAAATGCGACGTTAGGTGTCATGTGGAGAGGTAGTCCCAGCAAGGTTTCTGCACCGCTTGCCCAGCTACCTCGTATTATCCTGACACGCCTCTTGGACGGGTGTCGTTAGGGACAAATCTTGTCCCAGCGTGCTGACACGTGCCCGACATGCCTCACCAACCAACCTACGTGATCGACACCTCACACATCAGCGGACACCTGTGCAGCAAGGTGGAGTGCTGGAGGGTTGGCCTAAGCATGCCGGCACGGAGCTTGCCAGGTCTTCACCTTGCCGGTTCAGCCTTGCCGGCAAGGAATGTCTTCATCTTTGGTACTAGTTGAGTGTTGTGTTTTGAGCTTCTTTCTGGTAATTTCTGTGGCTGGACTCCGAATCTTGATCTTGGCGGTTCCCGGTAAGGCTTTGGCCGGCAAGGAGGTTTCCACCGTCTGTGCATAAGTCAGGGTATAAAATACCCATGTTTTATACACCGACAACGAGCCACATGGGCACGCCAGGGGGTGGCACGCCCTGGTGCCTCGTGGGCACCTGGGGCACCCCCTGGTATGTTTCCAATGCCAAAAATTCTTAAATATTCAATAAAAATTCATATCAAAATTTTATTGCATTCTGAGCACTTTTTTATTGCACAGATAATTCAGAAAACAGATAATCATGGCATTTTATTGCATTTAACTAAAAATAACATAAAACAAAAAATGGGTACGGAAGGTTGTGCTTACTAAATTCATCGACCCCATGCCCCTCAAAAAGAATCCATTAATAAGGTTGATCAAGTCTTATTAACAAACCATTTCCGAGTAACATGAAACCGAAGAACTTTCGAATAACACTAAGTTACCTCAACGGGGATATGCATCTCCCCAATAATAAGAGTTTCATATTTCTTTTTAACAGTAGGAAGAGGGAGTTGAAAACTTCCAATAGTAATTGTCGGAGACTTTTCAATAATATGAATACCATTTACTTGAAATTGTTTCTTCGGAAAGTGCACCGTATGCTCATTACCATTGATATGAAAGGTGACCTTGCTTTTGTTGCAATCAATTACAGCCCCTGCAGTATTCAAGAAGGGTCTACCAAGGATAATCGACATGTTGTCATCCTCGGGCATATCAAGTATAACAAAGTCTGTTAGGATAGTAACATTTGCAACTACAACGAGCACATCCTCACAAACACCGATAGGAATGGCTGTTGATTTGTCAGCCATTTACAATGATATTTCAGTGGGAGTGAGTTTATTCAAATCAAGTCTTTTATATAAATAAAAAGGTATAACACTAACACCGGCTCCTAAATCACACAAAGAAGTTTTGACATAATTTCTTTTAATGGAGCATGGTATAGTTGGTATTCCTGGATCTCCTAGTTTCTTAGGTACTCCATCCTTAAAAGAATAATTTGCAAGCATGGTAGAAATCTCAGCTTCAGGTATCTTTCTTTTATTTGTGACAATGTCTTTCATGTATTTAGCATAGGGAGGCATCTTTATAATATCAGTCAAACGAGTGCGCAAAAAGACTGGCCTAAGCATTTCAGCAAAGCGTTCAAATTCTTCCTCATCTTTTTTCTTAGATGGTTTAGGAGGAAAGGTCATGGGTTTTTGAACCCATGGTTCTCTTTCTTTACCATGTTTTCTAGCAACGAAGTCTCTTTTATCATAACGTTTATTTTTAGAAGGTGGGTTATCAAGATCAACAACAGGTTCTATTTCAACATCATTATTAGGCTCTTTATCATTATCTGGTTGGGTATCCACATGAGCATCATCATTATTATTATCATCAGGTGATTGTTCATTACCAGATTGTGTTTCAGCATCAGAAATAGAAACATCATTACTATCCTCCAAGGGTTTTTCTACCTCAGGTTCACTAGAAGTATGCAAAGTCCTATCATTTTTCTTTTTCTTTTTCTTTTTAGATGGACTAGGTGCATCAACATTAATTCGTTGAGAGTCTTGTTCAATTCTTTTTGGGTGACCTTCAGGATAAAGTGGCTCCTGAGTCATTCTACCTCCTCTAGTCATTACTCTAACAACATGATCATTCATATTGTTATTCATTTCATTGAGCAATTCACTTTGAGATTTAGCAACTTGTTCTAATTTAGTTTGAACCATAGATGCATGTTTACTCACACCTTTAACATCATTAGCAATTCTAAATAACAAGTCACTCAAGCGATCAATCATGTAGGCATTTTGTTTCAATTGTTTCATAACATTTGCATTGAAGTGATCTTGCTTAATAATATAATTGTCAAATTCATACAAGCATTGACTAGGGGGTTTGTTATAAGGAATATCACCTTCATCAAATTTTATAAGAGAATTTACCTCTACTACCTGTGGCGGTGTGTCAAGACCATGTATTTCTTCAATAGGTGGTAGATTCTTAACATCTTTAGCTTTAATACCCTTTTCCTTCATACACTTCTTTGCTTCTGGCATATCTTCAGGACTGAGATATAAAATACCCCTCTTCTTCAGAGTGGGTTTGGGCCGTGGTTCAGGAAGTGTCCAATCATTATCATTCTTTCATATATTATTCAATAATTCTTCAGCTTGTTCAATAATCCGTTCCTTGAAAATACAACCAGCACAACTATCTAGGTAGTCCCTAGAAGCATCGGTTAGTCCATTATAGAAGATATCAAGTATTTCATTCTTCTTAAGAGGATGATCAGGTAAAGCATTAAGTAATTGGAGAAGCCTCACCCAAGCTTGAGGGAGATTCTCTTCTTCAATTTGCACAAAGTTAAATATTTCCTGTAAAGCAGCTTGTTTCTTATGAGCAGGGAAATATTTTTCAGAGAAGTAATAAATCATATCCTGGGGACTACGCACACATCCAGGAGCAAGAGTATTATACCATTCATTAGCATCACCCTTTAATGAGAAAGGAAATAGCTTAAGAATATAGTAATAGCAAATTTTTCCTCATGAGCGAACAGGGTGGCTATATCATTTAATTTAGTAAGATGTGCCACAACGGTATTATATTCATAACCATGGAAATGATCAGATTCAACCAAAGTAATTAACTCGGGATCGACAGAGAATTCATAATCCTTATCAGTAACAAATATGGGAGAAGTAGCAAACTTAGGATCATATTTCATTCTTTCCCTCATACATTTTTCTTTCATATCAGCAAGCAATTTTATAACTTCATGTCTATCATTACAAGCAAGAATGGCTCTAGCCGTCTCCCTATCAAAGCAATGTTCATCAGGTGTTTCAACTCTAGTAGGAGAGCTAGGCATAATAGGTGAATCATAATTCTCAAGAGTTTCAACATTTTCAATTTCTTTAGCTTTAGCAATTTGTTCAGTAAGAAATTCACCAAGTGGCACAGCATTATCGAGCATAGTACTAGCATCATCATGAGTATCATTCATAGCAGAAGTGGTATCATCAATAACTTACATCATACCAGAAATAGCGTGTGGTGCCGTTGCAAGTTTACTCAAAACAGAAGGTGAATCAAGTGCAGAGCTAGATGGCAGTTCCTTACCTCCCCTCGTCTTAGAGGGAACAATCTTGGTCTTAGCATCTTTCAGATTCTTCATAGTGATCAACAGATATAAATCCCAAGTGACTCATGAGATAAAGCTTTGCTCCCCGGCAACGGCGCCGGAAAAAGGTCTTGATAACCCACAAGTATAGGGGATCACAACAGTTTTCGAGGGTAGAGTATTCAACCCAAATTTATTGATTCGACACAAGGGGTGCCAAAGAATATTTGCAAGTATTATTAGTTGAGTTGTCAATTCAACCACACCTGGAGACTAAATATCTGCAGCAGAGCAATCAGTAGCACAGTAGTATGATAGTTTGATAGCCGTAGAGATAATAGTAACAGTAATAGTAAGGTAGCAGCAATAGTAGTAGCAATTGTGACAGCAGTAGCAACAGTAGTAACTTAGCAAAGAGCAATATGTGAAAAACTTGTAGGCATTGGATCGCTGATTATGTTGGATAACATTCATCATGTAACAGTCATAACCTAGGGCGACACAGAACTAGCTCCAATTCATCAATGTAATGTATGCATGTATTCCGTATATAGTCATACGTGCTTGCGATAAGAACTTGCATGCCATCTTTTGTCCTACCCTCCCGTGGCAGCGGGGTCCATAAGGAAACTAAGGGATATTAAGACCTCCTTTTAATAGAGAACTGAAACAAAGCATTAGCACTTAGTGAATACATGAACTACTCAAACTATGGCAATCACTGGAAAGACTCCCAATTATTGTCACCTTGGGTTATGCGGATCATAACACATAGCAGGTGCGTATAACTTGCAAGATTGGATCAAGAACACAAATATATTCAAGAAAACATAAAGGGTTCAGATCTGAAATCATGGCACTCAGGCTCTAGTGAGAAGCATTAAGCATAGCAAAGTCATAGCAACATCAATCTCAGAACATAGTGGATACTAGGGATCAAGCCCTAACAAAACTAACTCGATTACATGATAAATCTCATCCAACTCATCACCGTCCAGCAAGCCTATGAAGGAATTACTCACAGCCGGCGGTGAGCATCATGAAATTGGTGATGAAGGATGGTTGATGATGACGATGCCGGAAGATCCCCCTCTCCGGAGCCCCAAACGGACTCCAGATCTGGCCTCCCGATGAAGAACAGGAGGTGGCGGCGGCTCCGTATCGTGAAACGCAATAAAACTTCCTCTCTTATTTTTTTCTCTGGAATTGTGAATTTAGAGGCCAGAGATTAGGGTCAGCCGAGCCACGTGGGCCCCACGAGCCACCAGGGCGCGCCTGGGGGGGTGGCGCGCCCTGGTGCCTCGTGGGCACTGGGTGGCCCCCCTCCAGTGGGTCTTGGTTCCAGTATTTTTCATTTATTCCATAAAAAATCTCCAAAAAGTTTCATGCAATTCCAAGAACTTTTATTTCTGCACAAAAAACAACACCATGGTAGTTCTGCTGAAAATAGCGTCAGTCCGGGTTAGTTCCATTCAAATCATGCAAATTAGGGGCCAAAACAAGAGCAAAAGTGTTTGGAAAAGTAGATACGACGGAGATGTATCAGGGTGAAACAGAGATAGCTATCATGTACAACTCCAAATGACCTAAAAACTTACGGAGAATTATTTTGGAATATATAAAAAATACTGGCAAAAGAATCAACAGGAGGGGGCCCACCAGGAAGCCACAAGCCTGGGGGGCGCACCCCCCAAGCTTGTGGGGCCCCAGGAAGGTCTCCGGCCCCCTCCTTTTGCTATATGAAGCCATTTGCCCTAGAAAAAATCAGAAGAATACTTTTGGAATGAAGTGCCACCGTCTTGAGGTGGAACCTGGGCAGGAGCTATTTTAGTCTCCGGCAGAGTGATTCCGCCGGGGATACTTCCCTCCGGGAGGGGGATATCGAAGCCATCGACATCACCAATGATCCTATCATCGTGGGAGAACCAATCTTCATCAACATTTTCACCAGCACCATCTCATCTCAAACCCTAGTTCATCTCTTGTATTCAATCTTTGTCTCAAAACCTCAGATTGGTACCTGTGGGTTGCTAGTAGTGTTGATTACATCTTGTAGTTGATGCTAGTTGGTTTATTTGGTGGAAGATTATATGTTCAGATCCTTAACGCTATTCAATACCCCTCTGATCTTGAACATGAATATGATTTGTGAGTAGTTATTTTTGTTCTTGAAGACATGGGAGAAGTTTTGTCATAAGTAATCATGTGAATTTGGCATTTGTTCGATATTTTGATGATATGTATGTTGTGCTTCCTTTAGTGGTGTCGTGTGAATGTCGACTACATGACACTTCACCATCTTTGGGCCTAAGGGAAGGCATTATGGAGTAGTAATTAGATGATGGGTTGCTAGAGTGACAGAAGCTTAAACCCTAGTTTATGCGCTATTCCGTAAGGGGCTGATTTGGATCCATATGTTTCATGCTATGGTTAGAGTTATCTTAATTCTTCTTTCGTAGTTGCGGATGCTTGCGAGTGGGGGTAATCATAAGTGGGAGGCTTGTTCAAGTAAGAATAGCACCCAATCACCGGTCCACCCACATATCAAATTATCAAAGTAGCGAACACAAATCAAACAAACATGATGAAAGTGACTAGATGAAATTCCCATGTGTCCTTGAGAATGCTTTGCTTATTATACGAGTTTGTTTCGGCTTGTCCGTTGTTATAAAAAGGATTGGTCCACCTTTATGCACTTTTGTTACTGTTACTACTTGTTACTTGTTACGAATTATCATGCTACCAAACTATCTGTTACCTACAATTTTAGTGCTTGCAGAGAATACCTTACTGAAAACCGCTTGTCATTTCCTTCTGCTCCGTGTTGGGTTCGACACTCTTACTTATCGAAAGGACTACAATTGATCCCATATACTTGTGGGTCATCAAGACTCTTTTCTGGCGCCGTTGCTGGGGAGTGAAGCGCCTTTGGTGAGTGGAATTTGGTAAGGAAACATTTATATTACGTGCTGAAATTTATTGTCATTTGTCACTATGGAAAGTAATCCTTTGAGGGGTTTGTTCAGGGTATCTTCACCTCGACCGGAAGCAATAAGAGTTGCTCCTCAACCTACTGAACCTACTGAAAATATTTATTATGAAATTCCTTCAGGTATGGTAGAGAAACTACTAGCTGATCCTTATGGAGGAGATGGAACGGTGCATCCTGATATGCACTTGTTATATGTGGATGAAATTTGTGGATTGTTTAAGCTTGCAGATCTATCCGGAGATGGAGTTAAGAAGAAAGTATTCCCTTTATCTTTGTAGGTAAAGACATTGACATGGTATAGGCTATGTGATGATACTGAAACATGGGACTGGAACCGGTTGAAGCTGGAATTTCACCAGCAATTTTATCCTATGCATTTGGTTCATCGTGATCGGAATTATATATATAATTTTTGACCTCGTGATGGAGAAAGTATCGCTCAAGCTTGGGGGAGGCTTAAGTATATGTTGCATACATGCCCCAATCATGAGCTCTCAAGACAAATAATTATTCAAAACTTTTATGCTCGGCTTTCTCATAATGATCAATCCATGCTCGATACTTCTTCTGCTGGTTCCTTTATGAAGAGAACTATTGAATTCAGATGGGATCTTCTGGAAAGAATTAAACATAACTCTGAAGATTGGGAAATCGACAAAGGTAATGAGTCAGGTATAAATCTTGAGTTTGATTGTGTTAAATCTTTTATGGAAACTGATGCTTTTCATAAGTTTAGTACTAAATATGGACTTGACTCTGAGATAGTAGCTACCTTTTGTGAATCTTTTGCTGCTCATGTTGATCTCCCTAAGGAGAAATGGTTTAAATATCATCCACCTATTGAATTGAATGAAGAACCTGTTAGTGTTAAAGAAGAAACAATTGTTTACAATGTTGATCCAGTTGTGCCTACTGCTTATATTGAGAAACCTCCTTTCCCTGTTAGGATTAAGGAACATGCTAAAGCTTCAACTGTGGTTAACAAAAGTAATATAAGAACACCTAGACTTTCTGAACAAATTAAGGTTGAACCTAATATTGCAATGGTTAAAGATCTTTTGGTTGATGATATTGATGGGCATGTTATTTACTTTTGCGATGAGGCTGCTAGAATTGCTAAACATGTTAGAAATGAATGAGATATGCTAGATAAGATTAAGCCCGTAGTTGGCATGCCTGTTGTTTCTGTTAAGATTGGAGATCATTGTTATCATGGTTTATGTGATATGGGTGCTAGTGTGAGTGCCATTCCATTTTCTTTATATCAAGAAGTAATGAATGATATTGCACCTGTTGAGATTGAAGATATTGATGTTACTATTAAGCTTGCAAACAGAGATACTATTACACCACTTGGGATTGTTAGAGATGTTGAAGTCTTGTGTGGTAAAATCAAATACCCTACTGATTTCCTTGTACTTGGTTCACAACAAGATAATTTTTGTCCCATTATATTTGGTAGACCTTTCTTGAATACCGTTAATACTGAAATTGATTGTGTTAAAGAGAAGGTTAGAGTTAAGTTTGGTGATATATCTCATGAATTTAATTTCTCTAAGTTTAGTAGACAACAACATGATAAGGAATTACCTAGTAAAGATGAAATTATTGGTCTTGCTTCTATTGATGTGCCTCCTATTGATACTTTAGAACAATATTTGCTAGACCATGAGAATGATATGAATATGAATGAAAGAAATGAAATAGATGAGCTATTCTTTAAACAAGAACCTATCCTTAAACATAATTTGCCTGTTGAAACCTTGGGAGATCCACCTCCACCCAAGGGTGATCCCGTGTTTGAACTAAAGCAATTACTTGATATACTTAAATATGCTTATCATGATGAAAAGAAGATATATCCTGTTATTATTAGTGCTAACCTTTCAGAGCATGAAGAAAAGAGATTACTTAAAACTCTGAAGAAGCACCGTGCTGCTATTGGATATACTCTCGATGATCTTAAGGGCATTAGTCCCACTTTATGTCAGCATAAAATTCATATGGAGCCAGACGCTAAACCCGTTGTTGATCATCAAAGAAGGCTAAATCCTAAAATGAAGGATGTGGTAAGAACTGAAATATTAAAGCTTCTTGAGGCAGGTATAATTTACCCCATAGCTGATAGTAGATGGGTAAGTCCTGTTCATTGTGTTCCTAAGAAAGGAGGTATTACCGTTGTTCCTAATGATAAAAATGAACTTATCCCACAAAGAATTGTAACTGGTTATAGGATGGTAATTGATTTCAGGAAATTAAATAAAGCTACTAGGAAAGATCATTATCCCTTGCCTTTTATTGATCAAATGTTAGAAAGATTTTCTAAGCATACACACTTTTGTTTCTTAGATGGTTATTCTGGTTTCTCTCAAATACCTGTTTCACCTGAAGATCAAGAGAAAACCACCTTTACTTGTCCTTTTGGAACTTATGCTTATCGTCGTATGCCTTCTAGTTTATGTAATGCACCTACTACCTTTCAAAGATGTATGACTGCTATATTCTCTGACTTTTGTGAAAAGATTGTTGAGGTTTTCATGGATGATTTCTCCGTTTATGGAACTTCTTTTGATGATTGCTTGAGCAACCTTGATCGAGTTTTACAGAGATGTGAAGAAACTAATCTTGTCTTGAATTGGGAGAAGTGCCACTTTATGGTGAATGAAGGTATAGTTCTTGGGCATAAAATTTCTGAAAGAGGTATTGAAGTTGATAAAGCTAAAGTTGATGCTATTGAGAAAATGGCATGTCCTAAATATATCAAAGGTATAAGAAGTTTCCTCGGTCATGCTAGTTTCTATAGAAGGTTTATAAAAGACTTCTCTAAAATTTCTAGGCCTCTTACTAATCTCTTGCAAAAAGATGTGCCATTTGTTTTTTATGATGATTGCATAGAAGCCTTTGAAATACTTAAGAAAGCCTTAATTTCTGCACCTATTGTTCAACCACCTGATTGGAAACTTACCCTTTGAAATTATGTGTGATGCTAGTGATTATGCTGTTGGTGCTATTCTAGGACAAAGAGTTGATAAGAAATTGAATGTTATTCATTATGCTAGTAAAACTCTAGATAGTGCTTAAAGAAATTATGCTACTACTGAGAAAGAATTCTTAGCAGTTGTGTTTACATGTGATAAATTCAGATCTTACATTGTTGATTCCAAAGTTACTATTCACACTGATCATGCTGCTATTAAATATCTTATGGAAAAGAAAGATGCTAAACTGAGACTTATTAGGTGGGTTCGTTTGCTACAAAAATTTGATTTGCATATTGTTGATAGAAAGGGAGCTGAGAATCCCGTAGCCGATAATTTGTCTAGAATGGAAAATGTTCTTGATGACCCACTTCCTATTAATGATGATTTTCCTGATGAACAATTAGCTGTGATAAATGCTTCTCGTAATACTCCATGGTATGCAGACTATGCTAATTACATTGTTGCTAAATATATACCACCTAGTTTCACATACCAACGAAAGAAAAAGTTCTTATTTGATTTAAGACATTACTTTTGGGATGACCCACACTTATATAAAGGAGTAGATGGTATTATTAGACGTTGTGTACCTGAGCATGAATAGGAACAAATCCTACGAAAGTGTCACTCCGAGGCATATGGAGGACACCATGCGGGAGACAGAACTGCACACAAGGTATTACAATCTGGTTTTTATTGGCCTACTCTTTTCAAGGATGCACGTAAGTTTGTCCTCTCTTGTGATGAATGTCAAAGAATTGGTAATGTTGGTAGACATTAGGAAATTCCTATGAATTATTCACTTGTTATTGAACCATTTGATGTTTGGGGTTTTGATTATATGGGACCTTTCCCTAAATCCAATGGGTATACTCATATTTTAGTTGCTGTTGATTACGTTACTAAGTGGGTAGAAGCTATTCCAACTAGTAGTGCTGATCATAACACTTCTATTAAAATGCTTGAAGAAGTTATGTTCCCGAGGTTTGGAGTCCCTAGATATTTAATGACTGATGGTGGTTCACATTTTATTCATGGTGCTTTCCGTAAATTGCTTGCTAAATATGATGTTAACCATAGAATTGCATCTCCTTATCATCCTCAGTCTAGTGGTCAAGTTGAATTAACTAATAGAGAAATAAAATTAATTTTGCAAAATACTGTTAATAGATCTTGAAAGAATTGGTCTAAGAAACTGTATGATGCACTATTGGCTTACAGAACTGCTTATAAAAATCCTATGGGTATGTCTCCATATAAAATGTTTTATGGAAAAGCATGTCATTTACCTCTTGAGTTAGAACATAAAGCATATTGGGCAATTAAAGAATTTAACTATGATTTTAAACTTGCCGGTGAAAAGAGGTTATTTGATATTAGTTCTTTAGATGAATGGAGAACCCAAGCTTATGAAAATGTCAAGTTGTTTAAAGAAAAAGTTAAAAGATGGCATGATAAGAGAATTCAAAAACAGGAATTCAAAGTAGGTGATCATGTTCTATTATACAATTCTCATTTAAGATTTTTTGCAGGAAAACTTCTCTCTAAACGGGAAGGACCGTATATCATCGAAGAAGTTTATCGCTCTGGAGCCATCAAAATAAACAACTGCGAAGGCAATAATCCGAGAGTGGTTAATGGGCAAAGAATTAAACATTATATCTCAGGTACGCCCATTAATGTTGAAACTAATATTATTCAAACAATGACACCGGAGGAGCACATAGAGGAAACCTTCCGGAACGCTCCAGAAGCCTGAAAAGGAGTAGGTATGTGGTACGGTAAGTAAACCGACTCCAAAACTTCCATAAAAGTACTTTCTGTCTCTTTTGGAATATATAAAAAATTAGGAAAATAGTAAACAGTCCGAAAAGTGCACGAGGAGGCGACAAGCCTGGGGGGCGCGCCTACCAAGCTTGTGGCTCCCTCCTGGACTTTCCCGACTCCGTTTTTGTTCCATATTACTTGTTCTGCACGGGAAAATTTCATTATATATACTCACGGGTGTTTTGACCACCGATCGCAAGTTTCTCCTCTGTTCTTGTTTCGTGCTATTTTCTGTCAGACTCTCGAGGTCAAGCGCCATGTCATCTCAGGATTCGGATGGGGAAAGCTATGTTTCTCATCTTGTTGCACACCCTAGAGTCTATGGGGACGCTGATCCCTATGGTTGGACAACTGATGAAGAGGAAGATGCTGATTTGAGGGAAAATTAAGGTCATTCCAGCAAGGAGGACGAGGATCCCCCATTGCCTCAACCAGGAGATATGCACATTGAATTCCAGAGGTCCAGCTTACCTAACACGGTGAAGGTTCCTAAAGTTCAATTCACTCCTTTTCTTCATGTGTAGGAAGATTCGGATAAGCTACGTCGCAAAATTTGGGATATTGAAAGAGAGAATGACAAATTAAAAGAAGAAATTTGTGTCCTCAAGTGGAAGTACAAGCCCATCACTTCATCACCACCATCACCAAAGAAGGAGATTTGAGTACATGGGTATGGGCACCACCCTTGGCTTGTGCCAAGCTTGGGGGAGGTGCCCTGGTATCGTATCATCACTTTTTATCATCATTATCTATCTTAGTTTGATCCTTAGTTATTTCATGATTTAGAAGAATAAAGTTTTAGTATGATTTAGTTTCGAGTGCTTGCTATGTGATCTATCTATCTATGTAATCATGCGTGAAAGTTATATAATAAAGAGTAGTTAAGTTGAGTTTTTTTCTTTTGTTGATCCAATCTTAGAAATACAAAGAGAGTAAAAAGTAAGATCATATGCTAATCCCATGGGGAGTGATGACTTCACATAAAAGAAGTATAATTGATAAAACTTGTTGGAAGCTGACAAACATAGCATTGGTCATTGTTGCAATTCATGAAAAAGTAATAAAGGAAGAGAGGTCTCACATATAAATATACTATCTGGGACATCTTTTATGATTGTGAGCCCCCATTGAATATTCATGTCAATTAGTCAACGTTGGACAAGGAAGATGACGTAATGAGTTATGTTTGCTTATATTCACATAGAAGTTATATTGTTTTGGATCCTCTGACATGTGGTGCTTGCCCCCTATCTTTTGCTAGCCAAAATTCTGTACTAAGTAGAGATACTACTTGTTCATCCAAAAACCCTTAAACCCAGTTTCATGCCATGAGAGTCCACTATATCTACCTATGGATTGAATAAGATCCTTCAAGTAAGTTGTCATCGGTGCAAAGCAATAAAAATTGCTCTTAAACATGTATGAACTTTTATTGTAAGGGAAAATAAGCTTTGTACGATCTTGTGATGGTGGAGTAATAAAAGCGACAGACTGCATAATAAAGGTCGCTATCACAAGGGGCAATATAAAGTGACGTTCCTTTACATTAAGAGCTTGCACATCCAAAAACAAAAAGCGCATGACAACCTCCGCTTCCCTCTGTAAAGGGCCTATCTTTTACTTTCTGTATTTACTTTCATGCAAGAGTCAATAGTATTCTCCTCTATTCCGTTTTTATTTTCTCTCTTGGCAAGCATCATGTGGTGGGGATTGATCCAGGCATATATATCCAGTTGGATGTAGGTGATCATGAGTTATTATTGTTGACATTACCCTTGAGGTAAATACGTTGGGAGGCGAAATTATAAGCCCCTATCTTTCTATGTGTCCGACTGAAACTTTTTGCTCCATAAGTATGCCGTTAGTGTCAGCAATCATAGAAGACTAAATGATAGCTCAGTATGTGAACTTGCTAAACAAAGCTCTTACATAGACTCTTTTTATAATATGATGAATCGCAATTGCTTTAGTGACTGAGATCATAGTTTGTTAGTTTTCAATTTGGTTTATGGTTCATACTTTAACTTGTGGATGAATTGTCACTTTTTCATGAGAAGTTTTATGATGATATTGCTGTTATAATAAAGATCATGATGCTCCATGTCCGTATTTTATTTTTATCGATGCCTCTCTCTCTCTAAACATGTGGTCATGATTATCAATTTCGGCTTTCGCTTGAGGACAAGCGAGGTCTAAGCTTGGGGGAGTTGATACGTCCAATTTGCATCATGATTTCTTATTGATAATTATTATGTTTTAGATCATTATTTCACTTTATGGTACAATTCATATGCCTTTTCTCTCTTATTTTGCAAGATTCACACGAAGAGGGAGATTGCCGGCAGCTGGAATTTTCGACCGAAAAGGGGTGAAACAGAGATAGCTATTCTATACAACTCCAAATGACCTAAAAATTTACGAAGAATTATTTTGGAATATATCAAAAATACTGGGGAAAGAATCAACAGGAGGGGGCCCACCAGGAAGCCACAAGCCTGGGGGGCGCGTCCCCAAGCTTGTGGGGCCCCTGGCAGGCCTCCGGCGCCCTCCTTTTGCTATATGAAGCCATTTGCCCTAGAAAAAAATGGGAAGAAGACTTTCGGAACGAAGCGCCGCCATCTCGAGGCGGAACCTGGGTAGGAGCTATTTTGCTCTCCGATGGAGCAATTCCGCCGGGGATACTTCCCTCCGGGAAGGGGAAATCGAAGCCATCAACATCACCAACGATCCTCTCATCGTGGGAGGACCAATCTTCATCAACATCTTCACCAGCACCATCTCATCTCAAACCCTAGTTCATCTCTTGTATTCAATCTTTGTCTCAAAACCTCAAATTAGTACCTGTGGGTTGCTAGTAGTGTTGATTACATCTTGTAGTTGATGCTAGTTGGTTTATTTAGTGGAAGATTATATGTTCAGATCCTTAATGTTATTCAATACCCCTCTGATCTTGAACATGAATATGATTTGTGAGTAGTTACTTTTGTTCTTGAGGACATGGGAGAAGTCTTGTCATAAGTAATCATGTGAATTTGGCATTCGTTCGATATTTTAATGATATGTATGTTGTGCTTCCTTTAGTGGTGTCGTGTGAACGTCGACTACATGACACTTCACCATCTTTGGTCCTAAGGGAAGGCATTGTGGAGTAGTAATTAGATGATGGGTTGCTAGAGTGATGCTACTTGTGAGCTGCGTTGGTAATTCCCTGAAGAGGAAGGGAGATGCAGTACAATAGAGATAAGTATTTCCCTTAGTTATGAAACCAAGGTTATCAATCCAGTAGGAGAATCACGCAACACCTCGTTAGCAGCACCTGCACACAAAACAACAAATCCTTGCACCCAACGCAAACAAGGGGTTGTCAATCCCTCGACAGTAAGTTGAAAGATTAAATTGTATGTGATAGATAGATAGATTGAAACAAAAATACAAAATAAAATAAATAAAGAAAAAGTGCAGCAAATATTTTTAGGGTTTTAGTAATTGATAAAGGTAGACCCGGGGGCCATAGTTTTCACTAGAGGCTTCTCTCATAAAAATAGCATACGGTGGGTGAACAAATTACTGTTGGGCAATTGATAGAAAAGCAAATAATCATGAAGATATCCAAGGCAATGATCATGTATATAGGCATCACGTCCGAGACAAGTAGACCGACTCCTGCCTGCATCTACTACTATTACTCCACACATCGACCGCTATCTAGCATGCATCTAGTGTATTAAGTCCATAAAAAACGGAGTAACGCTTGAAGCAAGATGACATGATGTAGACAAAGTAAACTCATGCATGAATAAACCCCATCTTTTTACCCTTAATAGCAACGATACATACGTGTCATGTCCCTTTCTGTCACTAGGATTGAGCACCGCAAGATCGAATCCATTACAAAGCACCTCTTCCCATGGCAAGATAAATCAATCTAGTTGGCCAAACCAAATCAATAGATCGGAGAAGAAATACGAAGCTATAATAATCATGCATAAAAGAGTTCAGAGAAAACTCAAATAATATTCATGGATAATCTGATCATAAACTCACAATTCATCGGATCCCAACAAACACACCGCAAAAAGTGATTACATCGGATAGAACTCCAAGAACATCGTGGAGAACATTGTATTGAAGATCAAAAAGAGATAAGAAGCCATCTAGCTACTAACTATGGACCCGAAGGTCTCTGGTAAACTACTCACGCATCATCGAAAGGGCAGCAAGTTTGATGTACAGCCCCTCCGTGATCGATTCCCCCTCCGGTGGAGTGCCAGAAAAGGCCTCCAGATGGGATCTCTCGAGAACAGAAGCTTGCGGCGGCAGAAAAAGTATTTCGTTGACTCCCTGGCTGGTTTCCCAATTTTTGGGAATTTATAGTGGTGGAATTAGGTCAAAATAGTCAGAGGTGGGCCCACGAGGCACCAGGGCGTGCCTGCCCCCCCAGGTACGCCCTGGTGGCTTGTGGCCACCTCCAGGGTCTTCTGGCCTCCTCCCGAAGCTTCGAGTGTTTATCTTGTCCAGAAAAAAATCTCCAAAACGTTTCGTTGCATTTGGACTTCGTTTGGTACAGATATTCTGGAAAACCAAACTCTGGCAGAAAACAGCAACTGGCACTGGGCACTAAGTTAATAGGTTAGTCCCAAAAAATGATATATAATTGTTGTAAATGTATATAAAAACATCCAAGATTGATAATATAACAACATGGAATAATAAAAATTATAGATACGTTGGAGACGTATCAGCATCCCCAAGATTAATTCCTGCTCGTCCTCGAGTAGGTAAATGATAAAAACAGAATTTTTGATGTGGAATGCTGCCTATCATATTCATTATATTCTTTTCTTTATAGCATGGACATTTGGACTTGAGTGATTCAAAGCAATAGTCTATAGTTTGACATGAAGATATAAATACTCAAGCATACTAACAAGCAACCATGTCTTTCAAAATATCAACGCTAATGAAAGTTATCCCTAGCCCATTATGCTCAATCATCGATCCATTCATGAAACACACTCGATATTAGCTACACACAATGCACAAGTATGACAATAGTGCTCTTTAGTTGGTGCTTTGTAAGAGAAGATGGATGCTTTTCCTGTCAACAAAAACGACCGAGAATTCCCAATATTTTCCATGCTAGACACATCATAGGCGGTTCCCAAACAGAAAGTAAAGTGTATTTCCTTTCCACCATTCTTTCACAATCCATGGCTAGCCATATTCACGGGTGCCCTCCATACCAACACTTTCCAAGGAATTTTGTTGTTATTATTTTTGATTTCATTATGGGACTGGGCATCCCTATTACCAGCCACTCTCTCGTGCAATGACAAGTGAATAAACACTCATCGTGAGAATAACACACCTAGCATGGAAAATATTGGCCACCCCCTGCCGCTTCATGAGCGGTACGGGCACACCAAACAGAAAAATTATTTTGAAAATTAGAGTTGGCACACGCAAATTTTCATAGAACGGCATGGAAATACCGCATATAGGTAGGTATGGTGGACTCATTTGGCATAACTTGGATTTAAGGAGTTTGGATGCACAAGCAGTATTTCCACTTAGTACAAATGATGGCTAGCAAATAGATTGAGAAGCAACCAACCAAAAAGCGAAAACGGTCATAAACATGCATTGAACATAACTAACACCGAATAATGCACCATAAGTAGGATATAATTTCGTTGCATAACTATTGACTTAACGTGCATGCATAGGGAATCACAAACCTTAACATCAATATTCTTACTAAATCACAATTACTCACTAACATGACTCACATATTATCATCTCCATATCGCAAAACTATTGCAAGGAATCAAACTTATCATATCCAATGATCTTTATGAAAGTTTTTATTATATCCCTCTTGAATATTCCTCACTTTTGGGACCAAATTCATATCTTGTGCAAATTACCATTACTATTATCAACTCTCAAAAAGATATAAGTGAAGCATGAGAGTGCAAATATTTCTTCAAAATTTTAATCTTATCAATTCTCAAAATAATATAAGTGAAGCATGAGAATTCATTTCTTCAAAATTTTAATCTTATCAACTCTCAAAATAATATAAGTAAAGCATGAGAGTTCATTTCTTCAAAATATAGCCACCGCCGTGCTAAAAAATATTTAAGTGAAGCACTAGAGCATCTGCCTAGTTCAAATTTTTTAAGTGAAGCACATAGAGCATTCTAACAAATCATGATAAACGTGTGGCTCTCTCAAATTAGTGTGTCCAGCAAAGATGATTGTGAGAAACTAAAAAGCAAACAAAGCAAAGACTCATATAATACAAGACGCTCCAAGTAAAACTCATATCATGTGACGAATAAAAATATAGCTCCAAGTAAAATTACCGATGGTTGGTAGAAGAAAGAGGGGATGCCTTCCGGGGCATCCCCAAGCTTAGACGCTTGAGTCTTCCTTGAATATTACCTTGGGGTGCCTTTGGCATCCCCAAGCGTAGGCTCTTGCCACTCCTTATTCCTTCATCCATCGTGATCTCACCCAAAACTTGAAAACTTCAATCACACAAAACTCAACAAAACCTTCGTGAGATCCGTTAGTATAACAAAATAAATCACTACTTTAAGTACTGTTGCAAACCCATTCATATTTTATTTTTGCATTATACCTACTGTACTCTAACTTCACCATGGCTTATACCCCCCCGATACAATCCATAGATTCAAAAACAAGCAAGCAATGCATCAAAAACAGAATATGTCAAAAACAGAACAGTCTGTAGCAATCTATTTAAAAGCCATACTTCTGTAACTCCAAAAATTCTGAAAATTTAGGACAACGTGGGAAATTCATATACCAATACTGTGTAAAAATTTCAGATTTTTTGACGCTCCAATACAGAACTAAATTTCTGGCACTGGATGCAAAACTTTCTGTTTTCCAAACAGCATCAATTATACTATCTTCCAAATCATTCCAAAGGTATTACTTGGCACAAACACTAATTAAAACACAAAAACACAATCATAACAGTAGCATAATTTTGAAAACACACAATAACAGAAAAAATGTAAAAAATTTATTTTATTCATTGGGTTGCCTCCCAACAAGCGCTATTGTTTTATGCCCCTAGCTAGGCATAATGCACAGTTTCAAGTATTGTCATCCTTGGTTTTAGGGAACCTAGCAATATCTATTTCCCCTTCTTTGCAATAGTCAATAATATGAACCAAGTGATCAAGCTTGGTGCTAAGAATTTTTATTTCCTTCAAAACACAAAAAGCATCCACCTTTTGCTCCAAATTATCAAACCTTCTATTATGCGACACCACATTGCAATTTACTTTGGAAACAAGATTAAATATACCTCCAAAATTGGATTCCATGCTAGACTTAGTTTCTTTTACTAACTCAGTTTGACGATAGCTTACTAGCATGGTAGGCTCAATTGCTTCTATCTTTGGTTGTCCAAAAATACGTTTCATCTTTTCATAGGTGTCAAATGCATTATTTCCAAGAAAATCATTTTCAAACATAGAATCCAGGACACGCCTATGAGCAAGAGGTAGACCAACATAAAAGCTTCTAAGGAGTAATTTAATGTGCCTCTTGGGGCTAGCTTTCATTTGGATTTCTAGCAACCAATCCAGGACACGCCTATGAGCAAGAGGTAGACCAACATAAAAGATTCATCACTCAAATACTTAAAATTCAAAATTCCCGAACATTGTCCTAGATAAGGAGGGAGAGGTAGATCGGGAGGAGAACTAGCCATGACGATAAAACGAGCAAACAAGAAAAAGGCAAACGGAAAATATTTTTGTATTTTTGTAAAAACTTTTTAGAAGTGGGGGAGATGAAAACGAGAGGCAAATAAAATAAATGCAAGGAGATGTAAGTTTTATGCGTAGGTACTTGATAGATGTTGATGATGTATCCCCGGCAACGGCGCCAGAAATTCTTCCTGCTAGTTGTGTGCTGTGTTGGTAATTCTCTGAAGAGGAAGGGAGATGCAGTATAGTAGAGATAAGTATTTCCCTCAGTTATGAAACCAAGGTTATCAATCCAGTAGGAGAATCACGCAACACCTCGTTAGCAGCACCTGCACACAAAACAACAAATCCTTGCACCCAACGCAAACAAGGGGTTGTCAATCCCTCGGCAGTAAGTTGCAAGATTAAATTGTATGTGATAGATAGATAGATTGAAACAAAAATACAAAATAAAATAAATAAATAAAAAGTGCAACAAATATTTTTAGGGTTTTAGTAATTGATAAAGGTAGACCCAGGGGCCATAGTTTTCACTAGAGGCTTCTCTCATAAAAATAGCATACGGTGGGTGAACAAATTACTGCTGGGCAATTGATAGAAAAGTAATTAATCATGATGATATCCAAGTCAATGATCATGTATATAGGCATAACGTCCGAGACAAGTAGACCGAATCCTGCCTGCATTTACTACTATTACTCCACACATCGACCGCTATCCAGCATGCATCTAGTGTATTAAGTCCATAAAGAACGGAGTAACGCCTTAAGCAAGATGACATGATGTAGACAAAGTAAACTCACGCATGAATAAACCCTATCTTTTTACCCTTAATAGCAACGATACATACGTGTCATGTCCCTTTCTATCACTGGGATTGAGCACCACAAGATCGAACCCATTACAAAGCACCTCTTCCCATGGCAAGATAAATCAATCTAGTTGGCCAAACCAAATCAATAGATCGGAGAAGAAATACGAAGCTATAATAATCATGCATAAAAGAGTTCAGAGAAAACTCAAATAATATTTATGGATAATCTGATCATAAACTCACAATTCATCGGATCCCAACAAACACACCGCAAAAAGTGATTACATCAGATAGAACTCCAAGAATGTCGAGGAGAACATTGTATTGAAGATAAAAAAGAGAGAAGAAGCCATCTAGCTACTAACTATGGACCCGAAGGTCTGTGGTAAACTACTCACGCATCATCGGAAGGGCAGCAAGGTTGATGTAGAGCCCCTCCGTGATCGATTCGCCCTCCGGCGGAGTACCGGAAAAGGCCTCCAGATGGGATCTCTCGGGAACAGAACCTTGCGGCGGTGGAAAAAGTATTTCATGGACTCCCTGGCTGGTTTCCCAATTTTTGGGAATTTATAGTGGTGGAATTAGGTAAAAATAGTCAGAGGTGGGCCCACGAGGCACCAGGGCGTGCCTGCACCCCCCCAGGCGCGCCCTGGTGGCTCGTGGCCACCTCCAGGGTCTTCTGGCCTCCTCCCGAAGCTTCTAGTGTTTATCTTGTCCAGAAAAATTCTCCAAAAAGTTTTGTTGCATTTGGACTTCGTTTGGTACTGATATTCTGGAAAACCAAAAACAGGCAAAAAACAACAACTAGCACTGGGCACTAAGTTAATAGGTTAGTCCCAAAAAATGATACATAATTATTGTAAATGTATATAAAAACATCCAAGATTGATAATATAACAGCATGGAACAATCAAAAATTGTAGATATGTTGGAGACGTATCAAGTGACAGAAGCTTAAACCCTAGTTTATGTGCTATTCCGTAAGGGGCTGATTTGGATCCATATGTTTCATGCTATGGTTAGAGTTATCTTAATTCTTCTTTCGTAGTTGCGGATGCTTGCGAGAGGGGGTAATCATAAGTGGGAGGCTTGTTCAAGTAAGAACAGCACCCAAGCACCGGTCCACCCACATATCAAATTATCAAAGTAGCGAACGCATATCAAACAAACATGATGAAAGTGACTAGATGAAATTCCCATGTGTCCTCGAGAACGCTTTGCTTATTATACGAGTTCGTTCCGGCTTGTCCTTTGTTATAAAAAGGATTGGGCCACCTTGCTGCACTTTTGTTACCGTTACTAATTGTTACTTGTTACGAATTATCTTGCTACCAAACTATCTGTTACCTACAATTTCAGTGCTTGTAGAGAATACCTTACTGAAAACCGCTTGTCATTTCCTTCTGCTCCTCGTTGGGTTCGACACTCTTACTTATCAAAAGGACTACGATTGATCCCCTATACTTTTGGGTCATCATCTAGCTCCCCGCCTCCTCCCCCCGACCAAAATCCACATTTCCACTGTTTCCTCCTTCCTTTCCAAGTTCAAACCTTCACTGCTTGCTTGCAGCATCACCTGCTCGCCGGTGACGCTCCTTCCTGCTGCGCGGCCACGTCGATATAGTCAGGTAATCGACACCCCACCCCCATCCCTGTAACACCCCTATGTAATGAGCTACAGTGATCCCCATGATTATGCATAATCACTTTGGTTTGCAATACTTGATCACCTTTGGAATCATATCTCATTTCAAATTCCATCACTGAAATCAACTCAATTTGCAAGTGAAATTTAAAGTTGCACAAAAGTTGCTGCAAAATAGTTCATCATTTAGCAAATATTCCATAACAGTTATTTGTTAAGGAAAACAACATCACTTATTTGCTTAAATGGGCTATAGAATTATAACAGTGCCAAATCTGCATATTTAAATGCTTTTCCAATTATGAAAAATTCAAATCAATTCAAACATTTCCCAAACTTTTTGTGGCAGTGCCAAATATTGCAAAGTATTTATGTGGCCAAGTCCCACATTTTACAAAATCCATTTGGCAGCTCAAAATATTGCAAAACAATTCTGTAAAAAGAAAACAGAAAACAGAAAAAAAGAGAAAACCTACTGTGTACTGGGCCTAAGTGCACAGTGCACCAGCCCAGCCCACCTCTCTCTCTCCTTCAGCCTCCCGCCTCTCTCTCCCCTGCGTGTCGGCGCGCGCGCGCCCGAGCCGGCGATGGGCACGCGTCGGCCATCCCCGGCGCCGTCACCGCCGTGGGGGGATAAGATTGACCCCAGGGCACCCCCCAGGTGAACCCTAGCCCCCACTTTTCCCTCTCCCTCGCTCGCTCTCCTCTCCTCAGTACGTGCCCGAGACGCCATCGCCGTCGCCGCGTTGATCCCGCGGCCACTGGCCTCCCCGTGCCTCGCCGCCGTGTCCATCCGCTCCGCCGTCAACCGCTCCACCGCCTGGTGCCATCCGTCAGAGCCGGGAGCCACCGCTTCGAGCCCTACATCGCCTTCTTCCTCCTCTGCCCCGACGAGCTTCGCCATCGATTCCGGCCGCCACCGTCGCTACGGTCCGCCCCAGCCTCCTTCACCGCCACCAAGCGACATGGCGTTGAACGCCCGTTCGAACGTGCTATCGCGCGCGCCAAATGTCTCGCTGTAGCCAAATCCTGACGCCGGACGAAGCGCGTCGCCACGTTTTGTGGTCGCTGGCATTTAAACGCCGGTGGTCCGACGTGGCACCGCCACGGGGCCCACCCTGGGTGTGACGCCCCCGACTCGACCGTGCACTAATCATACATGCAAATGCGCACGATCAAAGCCAGGGACTCACTGGTAGATATCACAACACAACTCTAGACACACAATAAAATAATACAAGCTTTATATTACAAGCCAGGGGCCTCAAGGGCTCGAATACACAAGAGTCAGTGGAAGCATCAGTATCTGAGTACAGACATAATTAGACAAGTTTGCCTTAAGAAGGCTGAGCAAAACAATGACATCTAGATCGAAAAGGCACAGGCCTCCTGCCTGGGAGCCTCCTATCTACTCCTGGCCGTCGGTCTCCATGTAGTAGTAGGCTTCGCCGGTGTAGTAGTAGTCGTCGACGGGATCAGCTGTCCTCGGGACTCCGTCATTTGATTGCAGCAATCGGGTAGGGGGAAAAAAGGTAGCAAAGCAACCGTTAGTACTCATCCAAAGTACTCACAAGACTTACATCAGATCTATGCTAAATATGCATCGGTATCAAAGGGAAGGGGCTGTATCTGTGGACTATACTACAGAAATCCTAGAATAGAGGGAAGGCTTAGCCTATCGAAGACTAGCATCTTGCAGCGTCTTGCAGCATCAGAAGAGAGTAGAATAACATAACATGTAGTAACATATATATATATATATATTAGTAACGCCCAGAGATCCTTCCTCGACTCCCTGCGAGAAAGCGATCTCGGAGCCATAATATCAATTAAGTATCACAAGTATCCAGTTTAAGTTGTAGTAGAACGGGATACAACTCCGAGCATCCTGTTACCGTGGACACGGCTATTCGAATAGATAACTTCCCGGCAGGGGTGCACCAACTTACCCAACACGCTCGATTAACTCTGGCCGGACACACTTTTCTGGGTCATGCCCAGCCTCGGCTGATCGACACGCCGTAGTTCTACCTAGGCTCCGTAGAGAGGTCCCCGCCGGTCTACATCCTAAGCGCTCAGGGGTCTTGGGCCCATCGCCCTTTGCACTCCGGGTCGTTGTGCGCAGGGGGATACCAGCGCCACCTCTGTCCTGGATGGCGCGATCCGGCCCGGCCACAAAGCAAGGCAACACGGACAAGGGTGCGGGGCCACTGATGGATCACTAACCAACCTATACTAAGCATTTAGGATAGGAGGTAAGGTATCAACAGCAGTTACAAAAACATGCTATGCATCAGAATATGAGCTATCGAACAACAGTAGCAAAATCTAATGCAAGCACGGGAGAGAAAGAATGGGCGATATAGGAATGATCAAGGGGGTTTTGCTTGCCTGGAAGCTATGCTGAAAGAGGCTGGACGTCTGCGACGTAGTCGTACTCAGGGGCCGCGTCGGTCTCGGGGTCTACCGGAGAGAAGAGGGGGAGGAAACAGATAAATACAAAGAATACAAATGTAATCATAGAGCATGACATGGCAATATACAATGCATGGATGACCTAATGCATCTCTAACCATTTTAGCTAATTTAGGGTTTAAGTTGGAATTAATTACCGAAGGTCATGCACTATTCATCTACCTGAAACAGGCCTAAAGTTATAGGTTCAGCTACTTGGAGGATTCTAACCTGCATGCAGATGACATAAACGGATTCGTTAGATTTGTCTGATCATTTTTCATATAGAAAACATTTTCATCTTAGCTACGGTTTATTTTCTACGAATTTTAAAGTTTTAGCAATATTCTGAAAATCACTGGGTTTAATTTTAATTCGAAAAATGCACAGAAAAGGCTGGGTGCACCCGGTGCAGTGCACCCAACAGTGCACTAAGGGGCTGATAGTGGGCCAGGCCAGCTGAGTCAGCGGGTCAGCAGTTGACTGGTCAACTGGGTCCCACTGGTCAGTGACTGGGGCTGCCCAGTCAGCGGCGTTGACCAGTCAACTGGACCAACTCGGCCTGCGGGACCCAGCAGCCAGTGACCTAGGGTGGCCCCAGGTGGTGCCACGTGGCGTGCCACATCAGCGGGCGGCGCCAGAGTTGCTCTGGCGACCCTCAAACGCGGCGGCGCGACTCGGAAATCGCCGTCCGGCGATCAATCGATGCGCGGAAGGGTGCTACGGTGAGCTGGGGGTGTGCCGCATCCAGTGGGGCTAGTGGTGGGACGCGGGGAGGCCTGAGCTCGCCGGAAGCGAGCTCGCGGCGGCGGCCAGAGCAACGACTACAGTGGGGTCCACGCAAGAGCTCAAATCCGAGCTCGAAAAAGGGGGGAGGAGGAGGCAGAGCTCACTGCGAGGTCGAGGAGAGGCTCGGGGAGGTGCCGGAGTAGCGGATGAGGCGGCGGGATGGCGGCGGCCGGAGGAGGAAGAAGGCGACCGTGGCATCGTCTTGGGGCCTCCCGATGCGAGCGGAGTAGCTGGCGAGGACGAGCGTGATGCGGCGGAGCTCCTGGATGGCTTGGAACGGCGAGGGGGAGCTGGTGGCTACGGCGTGTCAATGGTGCGGCGACGGTGACGTTCTGGCGAGCTCCAGATCGGGCGTGGGAGCGAGAGAGAGGGGGGCACGAGGGGGATAACGGAGGGGCTAGGGTTCGAGGGGGCCGAGGTGGCCTCCTTATCCTCGCGGGGAGGCGTGGATGCCCGACGCGCGGCGCATCGGCGTCCATGGCATGCGCGCAACTGACACCGAGGCGGGAGTAGGTGGGAGGAGGGAGAAGGGCTCCGGCGGGCTGGGCCGCACTATGCCTTGCTGGGCTGTAGTGCACAGGAGATTTTCTCCTTTTCCTTTTTCTGTTTTTCTCTTTTAAATAAAACAGAGACAGTTAGATAATTATTTGGGCTACCAAATGGCTATAGAAAAATGTGGGACTAGGCCACATAATTCCCTTGCAATATTTGGCACTGCCACAAATATTTTGAGAGGCAATTGAACTCAAATGAATTTTCCACAATTAAAATGCTATTTTAAATGCTGAAATGGCACTATTTTTATTTGCTATAGTCCATCTTAGCTTATAGGTGATGTTATTTTCCTTAACAATCATTTGTTATGGAATTTTTGCTAAATGATGAACTATTTTGCAACAACTTTTGTTCAACTTCATTTTCACTTGCAAATTGGAATTTGAATTCAGTGGTGGAATTTGAAATGAGATATGAATCCACTGTGATCAAGCATTGCAAATCAAGGTGACTTAGCATAATCATTATGGATCATTGTAGCTCATTACACATGGGTGTTACAATACTCCTCCTCTAAAAGAAATTCTTGTCCCGAGAATTTGGAGGTAGAAGGAAAGAGATCGGGGTATTCCTGGAAGTTCTTTTGGAAATACATCTTGGAAGTCGCGAACGACTGGAACGTTTTTGATTCCCTCAAAAGGTGAAGCGTTCAACATATTCAAGGAATAAATTTGGGCTTCGGCATCTCGTATAAGATAAGCATGGTAGTTTACTATCTCATACGAAGGATGTAGGAGGTGGACGGTTTTAGAGGCGCAATCGGTTGAAGCAATATGAGCTTTCAACCAATGCATACCCAGAATAAGGTCCATTTTAGAAGACTCCAAAATAATGGGATATGCATAAAATTCCAACCCTTCAATATCAACGGTGACATTGGGGCTGAACAAGGGGGCCTGACATTCTTCGGGGGAGTCCAGTCAAGAATAGCCTGAACTCGTTTTGGATTGACAGCAATACCATCTTTGGAAATCACATGACCAAGATAGGTCACTTCAAATAACCAGAATTCACACTTGGAATATTTGGCATATAGCTGATGTTCTCGGAGCTTTTCCAGTACAAGACGAAGATGTTCAGCATGTTCTTCTTTATTCTTGGAATATACCAGGATATCATCCAGATAAACCACGACGAACTTGTCGAGGTAATCCATGAAGATATAATTCATCAATCCAGAGAACGTTGCTGGAGCATTGGTTAAGCCAAAGGACATGATGGTGTACTCATATGAACCATAGCAAGTAATGAAAGCGGTCTTGGGAATATTCTCTTAACGAACTCGGATCTGGTGGTAACCCAACCTCAGATTGAGTTTAGAGAATACTGAGGAACCAGCTAGTTGATCATACAGATAATTGATCCGAGGCTGCGGATATTTTTTTCTGAATTGTTGCCTGGTTGATAGGTCGGTAATCTTGGTCCAACCGGTTCGTACCATCCTTCTTTTTAACAAAGAGAGATGGGGCTCCCTAAGCGGAGGAACTTGGACGAATGAAACCCCTACAAAGTGATTTGTCGATTTCCTCCTTAAGTTCAAGGAGTTCAAAGATGTCAAAAGACAATATGTGTATGATGTGTCAGACATTTAATGAAATAGTTCCAGGTAATCCAGCTCTCTGGGTTGATGTGATCACGAGAACCTAATGTTAGAGTCAGCAAAATCTTTAACCCGAATAGAAGAGAGATCAGTGTCCCAGAGTAAAGGAGAGGAATAAAAGATCCTAATCCCAACCATTGGTGATGTGGGCCCGTAAGCCACACAACATAGTTAGTAAAATAGTTTTTCAAAGACTAGACTCAACTTCAGCCAAGGAGTTGGAAAGGGGGCTACCTACAGGCAGTCGGCTCTGATACCAACTTGTGACACCCCCGACTCGACCGTGCACTAATCATACACGCAAATGCGCACGATCAAGCCCAGGGACTCACGGGTAGATATCACAACACAACTCTAGACACACAATAAAATAATACAAGCTTTATATTACAAGCCAGGGGCCTCAAGGCCTCGAATGCACAGGAGTCAGTGGAAGCATCAGTATCTGAGTACAAACATAATTAGACAAGTTTGCCTTAAGAAGGCTGAGCAAAACAACGACATCTAGATCGAAAAGGCGCAGGCTTCCTGCCTGGGAGCCTCCTATCTACTCCTGGCCGTCGGTCTCCACATAATAGTAGGCTCCGTCGGTGTAGTAGTAGTCGTCGATGGGATCACCTGTCTTCGGGACTCCGTCATCTGATCGCAGCAATCGGGTAGGGGAAAAAGGTAGCAAAGCAACCGTGAGTACTCATCCAAAGTACTCGCAAGACTTACATCAGATCTATGCTAAGTATGCATCGGTATCAAAGGGAAGGGGCTGTATCTGTGGACTATACTGCAGAAATGCCAGAATAGAGGGGAATGCCTAGCCTATCGAAGACTAGCATCTTGTAGCATCTTGCAGCATCAGAAGAGAGTAGAATAACATAACATGTAGTAACAAATATATATATATATTAGTAACGCCTAGAGATTCTTCCTTGGCTCCCTGCGAGAAAGCGATCCCGGAGCCATAATGTTAATTAAGTATCAATAGTATCCAGTTTAAGTTGTAGTAGATCGGGATACAACTCCGAGCATCCTGTTACCGTGGACACGGTTATTCGAATAGATAACTTCCCAGCAGGGGTGCACCAACTTACCCAACACGCTCGATTAACTCTAGCCGGACACACTTTTCCGGGACATGCCCGACCTTGGTTGATCGACAGGCCGTAGTTCTACCTAGGCTCCTGTAACACCCCAAAAATATCCTCTTTTGAATTTTTAAATCTTTTATTCAAAATAAAATTCTTTGGATCTCCATGGCCTTTTTCTCTTTTTCTTCTGTTTTGAAAATCCCTTCTGAATTTTCAATTGGGTTTAATTTTTTTTAAATGGTTTTAATTGATTGTTTATTACTTGAGTAATTATTTTTTGGAGGGTCACAAATATTTTTAATTTAGAAAAGTTTTTGAATAATTGAAATTATTCCAATGAAATAGCCCATTTCATTGTTTTCTAGCACTTATAAAGTTCTCACAAAATTATTCTATCATTTTAAATTCTCAGCCAAATCATTCTCAAACCCTAGGACAGTATCCAATACCTCTCCTTTCCACAAAAATAATTTTCTTATATTTAATAAATTCCAATGTTGGAATTTTAATTATTCCTAGTTTCTTTGATTTACAAAGGAGCTATATTTTACCCAACTCTTCTGCACCCACAAAAATTATCCTAGCTACTAGACAGTACCTACACTCCATTTCACCAAAAACATTTGGTTCCATAGTTCAAAATTTTCAAATTTCATTCATTTGAAATTTGGACCAGATTTAATCTCTCTGATCAAATTTTATTGCTCAAAAAATTCCGAAACTTGGCCAGCATCTCTATTATGCATCAACACATCACCACAAAAATTCCCACAAATTCCTAAATTGCCTAGAGCCCTCTGGCATTTCATCATACACCTGGTGTGCACATTGTAGCACTGTCGAAAAAATTCAGAGAAACAGAAGAAGTTCAGAGGCGGGGGCGATCGATGTCGTGCGGTGCACTTCACTCAACCTCACCCTCATCCACGCCTCTGTGGGTCTTCAATGCTCCACCCCGCCCCCCCCCCCCTCGTCAGTGGCTCGCCGCCGACAGCACAGGGCTGGCCGGTGCAACAGCCACTGTCCTCGGCCGCGGCGGCCGAGCGGATCGACACGGCCAGCGGTGGCCATCACTCAGCCCACCGCTTCTTCCACCTACCAGGCATGCATCACTCTCCTCCACGGCGTCGCCGCACCATCCACACTGCCCTGGCCCCGCCTGGCAGTCGCCGGAGCTGGTGCCTCCTGCCTCACCCGTACAGGAGCTCATCCACGTGAGGGATGGATAGAGCTCAATCTCGTCGAGATGGCGCTTCGGTAGAGCTCCGCCGACCACACGGGTGACCACGGTCCAAGACCACCGACCGTAACTACCTTCGCCGGCCGGATTTACTCTGGCGTGATCCGCTCCGCCACTGACCTCCTCGGTTCGCCTATATAAGAGCTCCCCGAGCTCCGTTGAGTAACCGCACCACACCCACAGCATCTCAATCGACCTCCCATGCACTCCCCCGACCTCGGGGAGGTCTTCTTCTCCGCTTCCGACCGGCCGATCCGTCTCGGGTCCACGGAACCCCTCATCACCGTTAGGCCATCTCCGCCTCCCAAACTCCACCAACAGCCTCATACTACTCCCTCTCATCGGAACCACGCGTCAATTTGATGTTTGCCGGCCTCTCCGATGAGATCCACAACCACCCGACGCCGCCGTCCGCCGGAGTTGACCTCGCCGTCGCTCTGGTGCTCGCCGGCGACCACCACCACCACCCACCGACGCGGAATCCCTCTCGGAGCACGTTCCAACCATCGCCGCCTCCTAAAACCCCGGCGATCGCCGCCGGTGACCGCCTTCCCCTTTCTGTTCTCGCGCGCGAGCGCGTTTTAAATTTCAAACCTGACGGGTGGACCCCACCCGTCAGTCTTTTCTTTTTTTTTCTCTGTTTTAATCGAAAGCGTATTCTTCTCTTTACGCTTTCTGCACTAGAAGGCGTATTTCTCCCCGAAACGTTTTCTATTTAACCGCACAGGGACCCGCTGGCAAATATTTATTTTGCAGAAAAGCCCCTGGTTTTAAAACTTTAATAACTTTTTAACCACAACTCCATTTTAATTGATTCTTTTTTTTGAAATTCTTCTTTTTCACTCTAGTTTTTTTTAGTATTTATTTGAAAATATTTTGAGACAAATCTTTGTACTGTTGCAAAAAATTTAATTTGAATTTGAATTTCCATTTTATAGAAAACGAAGAGGGGGACTTTGCCGGGAATTTCGAGGGATCATCTTCTGACTACTTTGGTCAAGGCAAGCATTTTTGAACTTGAGATATGGTGAATTGCTTGCATGGTTGCATCAGTTTGAAATTCCACCGTATATGTAGTAATAGTAAGTGCATGGATGGTCATGTCATGTTGAGCATTATTGCATGCACCAAGAATCTTTCTAACGTGTGGAAATGGTGAGAATCCATGAGTGTATCTCCTGCCTTCGACGTGCCGGTGGGCACGGGCCATATCATGACACGATGGTGTCACTGTGGCATAGGAAGTATGCCAGTCATAAGAACAACACCTCCTGAGTCTACCTAGATCGAGTCTTGTTCTGTTGAGCCTAGCTGAATACCGTGCTGCCACTAGTCTTCCCACGAGGGAAGTGCGGTTTAGTAAGTTGCTAACCCCTGTCCGTGTGCACACCTCCTAGAGGGGCCCTGACGAGGGTTCCACGGCCATGGACTAATGCCAGTCATCGGGTCAGGGGCATGGGTGTATCTGGCTGGGCCGAGAGGGGGGCACCCCTTGTAATCTGGGCGTATAAATAGTGATCCCATGCTATTCAAGACGATGGTCTCCCCGACTTAGAGTTTTTCTTGAACGATGCTTTGGGTGATTCCTGGCATCCGGAAAGTTAATCTGGTGTGTGCTGGTCAGGTGTGTTTTCAACCCAAAGACCGTGATGGGAATTAGTCAGCGTCTCGATGCTGACTAAAGAAATCCTTTACTTGTGGGTAAAGAGTACACCCTCTGTAGAGTTATAACTATTCGAATAGCTGTGTCCACGGTCAAGGACGTTAGCTAGGAAGGGTCAAGTGTCGGTCCCGGTGTCGGTTACCGGAGGAAATAATTAAATTGAGCATGAATTATTTTGCAGGTTAATTATTGTCACCACTGATGTCATCATGAATATTATTGTCATCATAAATATTATTGTGGACTAACCCTGTTCTTCTGTGCGAACCTGAGTATCACTTGGGATGGCTAGTCCACCTGGATACCTAGTTTTATTTTCTTTCTGAGTATCACTTGGGATGGCTAGTCCACCTGGATACCTAGTTTTATTTTCTTTCTGAGTATCACTTGGGATGGCTAGTCCACTGATGTGTTGACACCAGATTTTGACCAGAGACCCACCTAGGTGGTGTCTGATGGGTCGCGTGAGTTATTCGGCCTTTGCTGGTTGAATGGAGCTTGCCGGCGAAAAGATTGCCGACCGAGTGAAAAGCTTGCCGGCGTGAAAAGTTTGCCGATGTGGAAAGCTTGCCGGCATGAGAGCTTGCCGGTCAAGTAAAAACCTTGCCGGCGTGAAAAGTTTGCCGATGTGGAAAGCTTGCCGGCATGAGAGCTTGCCGGTCGAGTAAAAACCTTGCCGGCATGAAAGTTTGCCGATGTGGAAAGCTTGCCGGCATGAGAGCTTGCCGGTCGAGTAAAAACCTTGCCGGCGTGAAAGTTTGCCGATGTGGAAAGCTTACCGGCATGAAAGCTTGCCGGTCGAGTGAAAATCTTGCCGGCGTGAAAATTTTGCCGATGTGGAAAGCTTGCCGGTATGAAAGCTTGCTGGTCAAGTGAAAACCTTGCCGGCGTAGAAAGCTTGCTGGCATGAAAATCTTGCCGGTGTGGAAAGCTTGCCGGCATGAAAGCTTGCCTGCGTGAAAGCTTGCCGGCATGAAAACCTTGCCGGCGACCAGAAGATAAAGATGGGCCCTAAAAGTCATCAAGACGGCCTTAAAAAGATAAGTGTAGTGCGTTGTATTATGCAGATCGTCGAGGCGGACAAGTTTGATGTTGGACTCGACTCCATCCGAGTTAGTATGCGATTTCTACAGCTCACGGAAGAAGCAGGACAGAAGTATGGGACAGATCCGAGCCAAATCCGAGTTGGACTAGAACTAGGAATATTTGGGACATGAATTGATGTAATATTCTAGTAAGGAAAGCCTAGATGAATCCTTTATTTGTACGGGAAGTCCAGCCGCCTCTTATATATGTTGGGGGTGACGGCCGATTGAACAACACACAATCGAACAAATCAATATACTACTTTTTCATCTACGTTTTATCTCTTCATCGTTTTTCTCCCTCGTTCTTCGCTATTCTTCAAGTTTGAGAGCTGTGAATCCAGAGGCTCTAGGGGTGAGTAAATCGACCTAGAGCAGCCCATAGCTGCCGCACTCCCTGACGGGGTCCCTCCCGGGCGTGTGGGGTTTCGGATCTTCAAAAGCGTCCGCCGGCTGTCCTGCGTATCGCGCTGCTGGTCCGATCTCCTTCGACGTGAGCTGCGGTGCATCACCCCCGGCGTCGAGGGTACACGTGACGTGTTCGTGTGTCAACACACTTTTTGGCGACTCCGCTGGGGACCGAAGGTCAATCATCATCATCATCCATCATGTCCAAGCCATCTGAGGTAGACGCCGGTAACATCATTAAGCCCAGTCTTGATGAGCGATCGGCCGACCATCGCCGAATCTATGAGGAGTGCAAGAAGGCACGTGAAGAGAAGGAGCTGCAGGAATTTCTTGGAAACTTCAAGAAGGATCGCCAAGGCAATATCACTCCGATTGGAGAAATCAAGCTCCCTCCTCTTCATGACGAGCAGGTTAAACCCTCTGTAAGTACTACCTTTTCTCCTGAGCAGTGGGCTGAGATTGAGAGTCGTATTGCTGATGGTAACAATCTAGTTTATCAAACTTTCTTAGAGAATCCCAATGCTCAGAAAAATATGCCTCAATCATCTAGTGGTAATGTTGGCATGCATGCTAGTGCAGAAAACCCTAGTCAAGCTTTACCTCTTTCATCGGCACCTCCCATGCCGATGAATTATTATCCTACCCATACAAATCAAATTGTGGCTGCACCTATTAGTCCTGTCATGAATGTGCCAAGTTCGGTGGCAACGCCGAACCAAACCCTACCTATTGGTGCAAACACTGCTAGATTATTGCCGAACTATGGTTCGGCATACGTGCCACAGTTCCTACCCACAGCTAGCAATCCTACTCCACCTATGCCACTGCAGCAAGTTTCATCGTCTACTACGGACGATGCTTTAGCTAATTTTAGAGAAGAGATGGCTAAGATGCTTGGGGAAAATTTTGGTGTTGAATTACCTAGGAATCGGATTTACCAAAAACCGTATCCCGAGTACTTTGATGCAATCCAATGCCCTCCAGGATATAAAATTCCAGATTTTGTTAAGTTCAATGGAGAGGGCACGAAAACCACATGGGAGCATTTTAGTCAATATTTGGCACAATTAGGTGAGGCAGGCTCACTAAATGAATTGAAAGTGCGTTTATTTCCTTTATCATTGACTGATACTGCATTTTCATGGTTTTCTTCTTTACCGCATGGCTCTATTCGTGTATGGTCGCAACTAGAAGAGAAATTTCATGATCACTTTTATAGCGATGACAATGAACTTAAGTTGTCACATCTTACATCGGTTAATTAAGCAGAAGCATGATGAATCGGTCTCCGATTACGTCAAGAGATTTAGAGAGACAAAAAACCGGTGTTATAGTTTGGTGATAACCGAGAGAGACTTGGCAGACCTTGTGCTTAATGGTTTAAAGACTCACATTAGAGAGAAGCTAGAAGGCTACGAGTTCTTAAATATCAACCAAGTCTTACAGAGGGCTTTGGCTCAGGAAAGCCGAAGCAAAGATCTCAAAGAAGTGCATAGATATAAAGCTGATCGTCCTAAGATGAATATGGTTGAATATGATAGTGATCACTCGGACGATGAGGGTGATATTTATGCTACTGAATTTGTTTGGCCATCCAAGGACAAACCATTTACTTGCAATGATCTGAAACCGATTCATAAGAATCGTGATGAAGAGATGAAGTTTACTTTTAACATTGCTAAGTGTGATAAAATATTTGATGCTTTGCTGCAAGCTAAGATTATTAGGATATCTCATACTTTACCTCCGTTTGAAGAGCTAAAACAGAGAGCTTATTGCAAGTATCATAATTCCTTTTCTCATGCTACTAACGATTGCAATGTTTTTCGACGACAGATACAATCGTCCATTAATGACGGACGATTGAACTTTTCTGAGATGCAAGTCGATAAACAGCCCTTTCCAATGAACACCATGGATATGGAGGGGAAGAAGTTGCTCGTTCGGCCGGAAGTAGCCGAATCTGCTAATAAGTCCAATGTTGTCATAGGTGAGCCCAGGAAAAGCAAAGAGGACAGCAAGGTCTTGGGGAGACAGGTCGTGCTTGACAAGCAACCCGATGGCAAGGAAGTAATCAAGATCACCATCAAGAATCCTACACTCGGGGGGCAACCACAAGTGCAAGGAAATACTCGTGTTAAATTTGTTAAGCCCAAGAGTCCAGAAATTGGCAACTGGAAGACGAATGAAGCTAGAGTACAGCGCAAGAGAATCAAGCCAACTTTTGATACGTTGCTGTTGAAATATGCTAATCAAGCGGCCGGTTCTAGCTCTAACCGGTCATCAAATTTGAAGCGCTCAAGATCACCTCCGAGACAAGAATTTCAGCATCACACAAGGCCATATGGGTCGTGGGCACCAGGACCATGGATGGCGCCACCTCCCTATGCGCCATACTACATGGGAGAATTCAATGGAGGATGGGAGCAGCCCCCAATGGCCCCTTATGTTTTTCATCCAGGGTGGGCAGAACCAAGGAGGCCTATTCGTGAGAGGCTTTCTTATCCCACACGAGGCCGTTTGAACAATGGTGTCAATCGGCCGATGCTGAACAATCAAGAAAGGATCAGCAAGCAAGTTTGGCGTGCTAAATCACCAAGTGCAGCGGTCGAGTCTGGAAAAGGCAAAGAAAAAATCGATGCCAACTCACTCATCTTGGGCACTGAAACATTCACCATACAACAGCCGACTGTGCATAGCAACCCTGCTGAGCCGATACTTGCTATCGCGCCTAAGCACTCGGCTAATGATCATGAAGTTAGCACAAGCAAAGCCAAGCCCAAAGATCCAAAATATATGCAACCTAAGTGGTGTCCTCCAGGGCTAACAAAAACACAAAAGAGGAAACTAAAGAGGTTAAGGAGTCAGGAGATGGCAGAACAGGAGGCCGAGAAGCAAAGAGATAAATTGTTCAATGACATTCGGCCCATGGTACATACAAAACAAGTATGGATGCCTAAACAAATACAAGGTGCAGTGGTTTCTACATCTGTCACAGCAGCACCTACACCACCAAAGGAAGACGATGCCACCGCTATTACATCGTCTGCAACACCTATTGATTCCACTTCGCTCAGACAGATTTCAGAATCGATGAACACGCTCGAGGAGGAAGACAATATGTTGGATTATGAGCCTACACCGGTACACGAAGGTATGGATATCAATATGGTGTATTACTTACCCGCTGAGTTTCGTGCTGAAGATGAAGAAGGGGAGGTGGCTCAGCTGGATTTTGGCCCTAAGAATGCAATATTTGAGAAGCCAAAAGAGCCAGTGACACATTTGAAACCGTTGTACCTCAGAGGTCATATTAATGGATCGCTAATTGCTCGGATGCTTGTTGATGGTGGTGTTGTGGTGAATCTCATGCTCTATTCGGTCTTCAAGAAATTGGGTTTGCCTGATGAAGGATTGATCAAGACCAATATGGTGCTTAATGGATTTGAAGGCAAAGAGAAAACCGAAGCCAAAGGTGTGATGTACGTGGAGCTTACGGTTGGGAGCAAAACTTTGGCTACTGTGTTCTTTGTCGCCGAGGTACAAGGTAACTACAACATCATACTAGGCCATGATTGGGTTCATGCAAACCAATGAGTGCCATCCACTACGCACCAGTTTTTAATTCAGTGGGTTGATGATGAAGTGGAAGTCATTCATGCAGATAATTCGGTTTGCGTTGCTTTAGCCGATGCATCGGTAGACTGGCAACACCCCAATGCTGCTTGCTTGACGGGACGGGACTTATCAGAGTTTGATTTTCTCAGCGCCACCAAAAGTGGTTTTGTGCCCGTTTCTTTAAAGCCGGTTGGTGGCAATCGGCTCCAAAGTATAATGTATCTAAATGGATCCTAACTCTGAGTGGTTACAAAAGCGACTTACAGAATATCGGTCCAGTGAGAATGATATGTATGAGTCTATAGAAGAGTTAGATGATATGGATAAACTTGGACAAGGTTTTACATCGGCCGATCCATTAGAAGAAATAGATATTGGAGATGGTTCAGTTCCTAGACCGACATTTGTAAACAAAAATTTGAAAGCCAGTTGTAAAGCCAAGTTAATCGAGCTTTTGAAAGAATATGATTGTTGCTTTGCATGGGGATATCATGAAATGCCAGGTTTAAGCCGAGAGCTAGTGGAGCATCAGTTACCTATAAAGGCCGGTTTTAGACCATACAAACAATCGGCTAGAAAGTTTAATCCAAAAACATATGACTGGATCAAGGAAGAGATCGGTCGTTTGCTTAAAGCTAATTTTATTAGACCTTGCAGGTATGCCGAGTGGATTTCTAATATTGTACAAGTGGAAAAGAAAGGCTCCGGCAAGTTGAGGGTGTGCATTGATTTCAGAGATTTAAATAGAGCTACACCCAAAGATGAGTATCCCATGCCTATAGCTGATATGCTTATTAATGATGCTTCTGGACATAAGGTCATTAGCTTTCTTGATGGCAATGCGGGGTATAACCAGATTTTTATGGCCGAAGAGGACATGTCCAAAACGGCTTTTCGGTGCCCTGGTTTCCTTGGTTTATTTGAGTGGACAGTGATGACCTTTGGATTAAAGAATGCCGGCGCCACATATGAAAGGGCTATGAATTTAATTTTTCACGATTTACTCGGTGTTATACTTGAAGTCTATATTGATGATATTGTTGTCAAATCGGATGCTTTTGAGTCTCACTTAGCCGATTTGCGCTTAGTTTTTGAAAGGATGAAGAAATATGGACTGGAAATGAATCCTTTGAAGTGTGCATTTGGCGTGTCGGCTGGCAAGTTTTTGGGTTTCATTATTCATGAAGATGGCATAGAGATTGATCCCAAAAAGATAGAAGCTATACAAAAAGTGGAGGCTCCAACATGCAAGAGAGATATGCAAAAATTTCTCGGCAAGGTCAATTATTTGAGGAGGTTCATAGCTAATTTGTCAGGGAAAGTTGATGCATTTACTCCTATACTTCGGTTAAAGAATGATGTTAATTTTACTTGGGGGGCAAAACAGCAAGAAGCATCTGATATGATCAAGAATTATTTGTGCACTCCTCCGGTGATGAAAGCGCCTAAGCATAGAGAGCCCTTTAGGCTTTACATTGCAGCAGAGGAAGGTGTTATTGGTGTTGTTTTGACTCAAGAGACCGAAGGAAAAGAGCATGCTATTACTTATTTGAGCAGACGCCTATTAGATGCTGAGACAAGGTATACATTTATTGAAAAATTATGTCTATGCTTATATTATGCTTGCACAAAATTGAGACATTATCTAGTGCCGAGTGCTTGCATAGTAGCTTGTCAAACCGATGTCATTAAGTACATGTTGCATAGACCAATTCTTAGTGGTAGAATTGGCAAGTGGGCTTATGCTTTAATTGAGTATGATTTGGCTTATGAATCTTTGAAATCCATGAAAGGCCAAATCGTTGCTAATTTTATTGTTGAGCATCGGATTGATGACAAGCAAGATATTGATATAAACCTTGTCTCGTTAGTACCATGGAGATTATATTTTGACGGTTCAGTTTGTAGCAATGGCCAAGGTGTTGGTATTGTTTATATATCTCCTCATGGTGCTGTTTTTGAAGCCTCATGCCGCTTAGAATATTTTTGCACAAATAATCAGGCTGAATATGAAGCATTGTTATTCGGCTTAGAGATGTTGTTTGCCATAGGTGCTACACATATTGAGGCTTTTGGTGATTCGTTATTAGTAGTACAACAAATATCCAAAGTTTTTCAGTGTTTGGAAGAATCACTTAATGTTTATCTTGATAAGTGTCTTGATATAATTTCTACTTTGGATTATTTTAGCATTGCTCATATATCTAGACATGATAATTGGAGAGCAAATGAGTTGGCATAGCAAGCATCCGGCTATCATGTTGATCATGGCATGTTTCATATTTCTCAAAGGCCGATGACTAGCTTCGCCAATGTAGAGGCCGAACCAGAGCTCACTGCTTCGGCCACTAACGAAAATTCTAGTGCAGGTGGAAATCAAGACTGGAGGGAACCCATTATTGATTATTTGCATGATCCTAGTAAAAGGGTGGACAGGACCGTTCGGCGTATGGCTTTCAAATATACGATGAGAGATGATAATCTTTATCGCCGAATGGTGGATGATGTTCTTTTAAAATGCTTGGATGAGGACCAAGCAAGAGTTGCTATGGGAGAGGTTCATGAAGGAATTTGTGGCACTCATCAGTCGGCTCCCAAGATGAAATGGTTATTGCGACGGGCTGGGTTTTATTGGCCGACGATGATTAATGATTGCTTCAGGTATTATAAAGGATGTGAAGCTTGTCAAAAGTTTGGTGATATTCAGTTGGCTCCCGCTGCTATGTTACATCCTATTATCAAGCCGTGGCCTTTTAGAGGTTGGGGATTAGACTTTATTGGAGAGATTCATCCTTCTTCTTCAAAGGGGCATCGGTTCGTGTTGGTGGCAACTGATTATTTCACTAAATGGTCTGAAGCAATACCTCTCAAAAATATGACGCATACAGAGGTAATTCAATTCATAAGTGAGCACATTATTCATAGATTCGGCATTCCTCAGACATTAACTACAGATCAAGGTTCATCTTTCATATCACATCAAGTTAGAGAATTTGCCGAATTATATAAGATAAAGTTGCTCAATTCCTCTCCGTATTATGCCCAAGCCAATGGACAAGCTGAGTCTATCAATAAAATATTGATCAAGCTCATCAAGAAGAAGATTGAGGATAATCCAAGGAGATGGCATGAGCTATTATCCGAGGCTTTGTGGGCTCATAGAATCTCAAGGCATGGTGCGACAAAGGTAACTCCATATGAGCTCGTATATGGTCAAGAGGCCGTTTTACCAGTGGAGGTTAATTTGAATGCTTTGAGAATAGCCAAACAAAATTATTTATCGGCGGTGGACTTTTATAACTTGATGATGGATAATATTGATGAAGTCGCCGATAAACGTTTGGATGCTTTGAAGGCCATAGAGAGAGAGATAAGTTGAGGGTGGCAAGAGCTTACAATAAGAAGGTCAAGTTGAAGAATTTTCAAGTTGGCGACCTCGTGTGGAAAGTAATCCTACCAATTGGTTCGAAAGACAGAAAATTCGGGAAGTGGTCCCCAAGTTGGGAAGGTCCTTTTAAGATTACAAGAGTAGTTCCCGGAAACTCATATTTGGTGGAGTCTATACAAGGGACATTGTTACCTCGAGCTCTCAATGGCAAATATTTAAAGAAGTACAACCCAAGTGTGTGGCAAGAAGCCTAGAAAGGCAATGGACGATATATGATTATCGCCCTTAGGATAAAACATGGCTGATATATACTTATCGCCCTAAGAAAATTTAAAATGGCCGATGGAGTGTTGACATCGTCCTTGGAACAAATGTTGTGCGAGTTATTTTTCGGCGCACAAGCTTTGCCGAAAAACAGGGGGGCATGTGTTGACACCAGATTTTGACCAGAGACCCACCTAGGTGGTGTCTGATGGGTCGCGTGAGTTATTTGGCCTTTGCTAGTTGAATGGACCTTGCCGGCGAAAAGATTGCCGGCCGAGTGAAAATCTTGCCGGCGTGAAAAGTTTGCCGATGTGGAAAGCTTGCCGGCATGAGAGCTTGCCGGTCGAGTAAAAACCTTGCCGGCGTGAAAAGTTTGCCGATGTGGAAAGCTTGCCGGCATGAGAGCTTGCCGGTCGATTAAAAACCTTGCCGGCGTGAAAGTTTGCCGATGTGGAAAGCTTGCCGGCATGAGAGCTTGCCGGTCGAGTAAAAACATTGCTGGCATGAAAGTTTGCCGATGTGTAAAGCTTACCAGCATGAAAGCTTGCCGGTCGAGTGAAAATCTTGCCGGCGTGAAAAGTTTGCCGATGTGGAAAGCTTGCCGGCATGAAAGCTTGCCGGTCGAGTGAAAATCTTGCCGGCGTGGAAAGCTTGCTGGCATGAAAATCTTGCTGGCGTGAAAATCTTGCCGGTGTGGAAAGCTTGCCGGCATGAAAGCTTGCCGGCGTGAAAGCATGCCGGCATGAAAACCTTGCCGGCGGCCAGAAGATAAAGATGGGCCCTAAAAGTGATCAAGACGGCCTTAAAAAGATAAGTGTCCCCCGGAGTATTATGCAGATCATCGAGGCGGACAAGTTTGATGTTGGACACGACTCCATCCGAGTTAGTATGCGATTTCTACAGCTCATGGAAGAAGCAGGACAGAAGTATGGGACAGATCCGAGCCAAAACCGAGTTGGACTAGAACTAGGAATATTTAGGACATGAATTGATGTAATATTCTTGTAAGGAAAGCCTAGATGAATCCTTTATTTGTACGAGAAGTCCAGCCACCTCTTATATATGTTGGGGGTGACGGCCGATTGAACAACACACAATCAAACAAATCAATATACTACTTTTTCATCTACGTTTTATCTCTTCATCGTTTTTCTCCCTCGTTCTTCGCTGTTCTTCACATTTGATAGCTACGAATCCCGAGGCTCTAGGGGCGAGCGAATCGACCTAGAGCAGCCCATAGCCGCCGCACTCCCTGACGGGGTCCCTCCTGGGCGTGTGGGGTTTCGGGTCTTCAAAAGCGTCCGCCGGCTGTCCTGTGTATCGCGCTGCCGGTCGGATCTCCTTCGACGTGAGCTGCGGTGCATCACCCCCGGCGTTGAGGGTACACGTGACGTGTTCGTGTGTCAACATGATGACCCACAAGTATAGGGGATCAATCATAGTCCTTTTGATAAGTAAGAGTGTCGAACCCAACGAGGAACAGAAGGAAATGACAAGCGGTTTTCAGCAAGGTATTTTCTGCAAGCACTGAAATTATCGGTAACGAGTAGTTTGATAGCAAGATAATTTGTAACAAGTGACAAGTAGAAATAGTAACAAAGAGTGCAGCAAGGTGGCCCAATCCTTTTTGTAGCAAAGGACAAGCTGGAATGATCTCTTATAATAAGCAAAGCGTTCTCGAGGACACATGGGAATTTCATCTAGTCACTTTCATCATGTTGGTTTGATTCGCGTTCGCTACTTTGATAATTTGATTTGTGGGTGGACCGGTGCTTGGGTGTTGTTCTTACTTGAACAAGCCTCCCACTTATGATTACCCCCTCTCGCAAGCATCCGCAACTACGAAAGAAGAATTAAGATAACTCTAACCATAGCATTAAACATATGGATCCAAATCAGCCCCTTACAGAATAGCGCATAAACTAGGGTTTAGGCTTCTGTCACTCTAGCAACCCATCATCTAATTACAACACCACAATGCATTCCCTTAGGCCCAAAGATGGTGAAGTGTCATGTAGTCAACGTTCACACGACACCACTAAGAGAATCAACAACATACATATCATCAAAATATCGAACGAATACCAAATTCACATGATTACTTATGACAAGACTTCTCCCATGTCCTCAAGAACAAAAGTAACTACTCACAAATCATAAACATGTTCAAGATTAGAGGGGTATTGAATAGCATAATAGATCTGAACATATAAACTTCAACCAAATAAACCAACTAGCATCAACTACAAGATGTAATCAACACTACTAGCAACCCACATGTACCAATCTGAGGTTTTGAGACAAAGATTGAATACAAGAGATGAACTAGGGTTTGAGATGAGATGGTGCTGGTGAAGATGTTGATGAAGATTGGTCCTCCTACGATGAGAGGATCGTTGGTGATGTCGTTGGCGGCAATTTCCCCCTCCCGGAGGGAAGTATCTCCAGCAGAATCTCTTCCCCGGAGAGCAAAAGTGCTCCTGCCCAAGTTCCGCCTCGAGACGGTGGCGCACCATCCCGAAAGTCTTCTCTATATTTTTTCTAGGGCAAATGGACTTATATACCAGAAAATGGGGGCCAGAGGCCCCACGAGCCACCACGGCGCGCCTGGGGGGGTGGCGCGCCCTGGTGCCTCGTGGGCTCCTGGGTGGCCCCCTCTGGTACTTCTTTCTTCCAGTATTTTTTATTTATTCCAAAATAAATCTCCGTGAAATTTCAGCTCATTTGAAGATGTGCAGAATAGGTATCTCTGACATAGCTTTTTCAGGTCCAGAACTCCAGCTGCCGGCAATCTCCCTCCTTGTGTAAATCTTGCATATTAAGAGAGAAAAGGCATTAGAATTGCTCCACAAAGTGTTATATTGATTAAAAACACTATAAATAATAGTAGTAAAACATGATGCAAAATGGACGTATCAACTCCCCAAGCTTAGACCTCGCTTGTCCTCAAGCGAAAGCCGATATCGATAATCATGTCCACATGTTTAGAGAGAGAGGTGTCGGTAAAAACAAAATACGGACATAATAGCATCATGATCATTATTATAACATCAATATTTATTATCATAAAACTTCTCATGAGCAAGTAACAATTCATCACAACAATGAAGTATAAGGCATAAACTTTCTTGAAAACTAACAAACTACGTTCTCAGTCAACAATGCAATTGCAATTCATCATATTTTCAGGAAGGGCCTCATGTAGGAGCTTTTTAGCAAGTCCACATACTCAACCATCATTTAGTCTTCTATGATTGCTAACACTCACGACATATATATGGAGAAGAAAGTTTTAGCCAGACACATAGAAAGATAGGGGCTTGTGATTTCGCCTCCCAACTTATTCACCTCAAGGGTGATGTCAACAATAATAACTCATGATCACTCATATCCAACTGGATATATATGCCTAGATCTTTCCCCACCACATGATGCTTGCAAAAGATAAAAATAAAAAGGAATTGAGGAGAACACTATTGACTCTTACATAAAAAGTAAATACATAAAAGTAAAGGATAGGCCCTTCATAGAGGGAAGCAGAGGTTGTCATGCGCTTTTTGTTGTTGGATGCACAAGGTCTTAATGCAAAGGAACATCACTTTATATTTCCCCTTGTGATAGCAACCTTTATTATGGATTCTGTCGCTTTTATTTCTTTACCATCACAAGTTCGTACAAAGCTTATTTCCCTTACAATAAAAGTTCAGACATATTTAGAGGCAATTTTTGTTGCTTTTTGCACCGATGACAACTTACTTGAAGGATCTTATTCAATCCCTAGGTAGATATAGTGGACTCTCATGACATGAAACTGGGTTTAAGGGTTTTGGGATGCACAAGTAGTATCTCTACTTGGTGCGGATTTTTGGCTAGCAAAGATATTGGGCAAGCACCACATGTTGGAGGATCTATAACAATATAACTTCTATGTGAATATGAGCAAACATAATTCATTACGTTGTCTTCCTTGTCCAACGTCAACAATTTGACATAAAATACTTAATGGGGGCTCACAATCATAAAAGATGTCCAAGATAGTATATTTGCATGTGAATCTTCTCTTCCCTATTAACTTTTTCATGAATTGCATCATTGACTAATGCTATGCTTGTTAACTTCCAATAAATTTTACCACTTATACTTTTCTTTATGTAATGTCATTACTTTCCATAAGATTAGCATATGATCTTTTTCATTATTTTCATTGCTAGAATTGAAACATGAAAGTAAAGAAGCAAAAACTCAAACTACTCTTTATTATATAACTCTCAACTCGATTACATAGATAGATAGATCATGAAGCTAGCACTCGAAAATAGATCATACTAAACTTTTATTCAACTAGATCACGAAATAACTAAGGATCAAACTAAAAATATGTAAAGATAATAAAAGTTATGGTGATATGATACCGGGGCACCTCCCCCAAGCTTGGCACAAGCCAAGGGGAGTGCCCATACCCATGTGCTCAAGTTTCCTTCTTCGGTGATGGTGGTGATGATGAGGTGGTGGGCTTGTCCTTCAGTTTCCGATTAAGAACATAGTTTTCTTCCTTCAACATGCTAATTTCTTGCTCAAGCTCCACTATCTTCTCACACAATACGTTCATGTTTTCCTGTAGAAGACGAAAAGGGATAAATTGGATCTTAGATTTGTTTACTGTGTTTGGGAGGCTCGACTTCTTGAACTCCACATGCATATCTCCCGGTTGAGGTAGAGGGACATCCTCTTCATCCGAGCTCGCATCTTTCGTTCCCTTCATGTTGGCATCATGCTCCTCCTCCGCGGACCATCCGTAGGGGTCTATATCCCCATAGATCCTTGGGTTTGTAACATAGTGTGATACGAAGCTCTCTCCTTCTGAGTCTTGAGACGACATACTTTCAGATCTGTCAGAAAAATAGCACGAAACAAGAAAAGAGGGAATTTCTGCGATACGGTGGTCAAAACATCCGGGAGTATATATAAAGATTTTTTATCTTGCAAAACAAGTAATCCAGGAGAAAACAGAGTCAGGAAGGCTCACGAGGGGCCCACGAGCCACCAGGGCACGCCTGGGGGGGTGGCGCGCCCTGGTGCCTCGTGGGCACCAGGTGGGTCCCCTCGGCTGTTTCTTATTCCAAAACTGACAGAAAGTATTTTTATGGAATTTTTGGAGTCGGTTTACTTACCGTATCACATACCTCTTCCTTTTCAAGGTTCTGGAGTCTTCTGGAAGGTCTCTCTTATGTATTCCTCCGGTGTTATTGTTTCAATAATATTAGTTTCAACATTAATGGGAGTACCTGAAATATAGTGCTTAATTCTTTGGCCATTCACCACTCTCGGATTAGTGCCTTTGGAATTGTTTATTTTGATGGCTCCGGAGCGATAAACTTCTTCGATGATATACGGTCCTTCCCATTTAGAGAGAAGTTTTCCTGCAAAGAATCTCAAACGAGAATTGTACAATAGAACTTGCTCACCCACTTTAAATTCCTGTTTTTGAATTCTTCTATCATGCCATCTTTTAACTTTTTCTTTAAACAATTTGGCATTTTCATAAGCTTGGGTTCTCCATTCATCTAATGAGCTAATATCAAATAACCTCTTTTCACCGACAAGTTTAAAATCATAATTGAGTTCTTTAATTGCCCAATATGCTTTATGTTCTAACTCAAGAGGTAAATGACATGCTTTTCCATAAACCATTTTATAAGGAGACATACCCATAGGATTTTTATAAGCAGTTAAATAAGCCCATAATGCATCGTCAAGTTTCTTAGACCAATTCTTTCTAGATCTATTGACTTTTTTTTGCAAAATTAATTTTATTTCTTTGTTGCTCAATTCAACTTGACCACTAGTTTGAGGGTGATAAGGAGATGCAATTCTATGGTTGACATCATATTTAGCAAGCAATTTACGGAATGCACCATGAATAAAATGTGAACCACCATCAGTCATGAAATATCTAGGGACTCTGAACCTTGGGAAAATAACTTCTTTAAGCATTTTAATAGAAGTGTTATGATTAGCACTACTAGTTGGAATAGCTTCTACCCACTTAGTAAAGTAATCAACATCAACTAAAATATGTGTATACCCATTGGATTTAGGGAAAGGTCCCATATAATCAAATCCCCAAACATCAAATGGTTCAATAGCAAGTGAATAATTCATAGGCATTTCCTGACGTCTACCAACATTACCAATTCTTTGACATTCATCACAAGATAGGACAAACTTACGAGCATCCTTTAAAAGAGTAGGCCAATAAAAACCAGATTGTAATACCTTGTGTGCAGTTCTGTCTCCCGCATGGTGTCCTCCGTAAGCCTCGGAATGAAACTTCCGTTGGATTTGTTCCTGTTCATGCTCAGGTATACAATGTCTAATATACCATCTACTCCTTCTTTATAAAGATGTGGGTCATCCCAGAAGTAATGTATTAAATCAAAGAATTTTTTTTCTTTTGTTGGTACGTGAAACTAGGTGGTATAAATTTAGCAACAATATAATTAGCATAGTCCGCATACCATGGAGTATTACGAGAAGCATTTATGACAGCTAATTGTTCATCAGGAAAATCATCATTAATAGGTAGTGGGTTATCAAGAACATTTTCCATTCTAGACAAATTATCTGCTACAGGATTCTCAGATCCCTTTCTATCAATAATATGCAAGTCAAATTCTTGTAGCAATAAAACCCACCTAATGAGTCTAGGTTTAGCATCTTTCTTTTCCATAAGATATTTAATAGCAGCATGATCGGTGTGAATAGTTACTTTAGAATCAACTATGTAAGGTCTGAATTTATCACATGCAAGCACAACTGCTAGAAATTCTTTCTCAGTAGTAGCATAATTTCTTTGGGCACTGTCTAGAGTTTTACTAGCACAATGGATAACATTTAATTTCTTATCAACTCTCTATCCTAGAACAGCACCAATAGCATAATCACTAGCATCACACATAATTTCAAAAGGCAAGTTCCAATCAGGTGGTTGAACAATAGGTGCAGTGGTTAAGGCTTTCTTAAGTGTTTCAAAGGCTTCTAGACAATCATCATAAAAAACAAATGGAACATCTTTTTGCAAAAGATTGGTAAGAGGCCTAGAAATTTTAGAGAAGTCTTTAATAAATCTCCTATAGAAACCAACATGACCTAGGAAACTTCTTATACCTTTAATATCTTTAGGACATGGCATTTTCTCAATAGCATCAACCTTAGCTTTATCAACTTCAATACCTCTTTCAGAAATTTTATGCCCCAAGACAATGCCTTCATTCACCATAAAGTGGCACTTCTCCCAATTCAAGACAAGATTAGTTTCTTCACATCTCTGCAAAACTCGATCAAGGTTGCTTAAGCAATCATCAAAAGAAGTTCCGTAAACAGAGAAATCATCCATGAATACCTCCACAATCTTTTCACAAAAGTCTGAGATTATAGCAGTCATACATCTTTGAAAGGTAGTAGGTGCATTACATAAACCAAAAGGCATACGTCTATAAGCATAAGTTCCAAAAGGACAAGTAAAGGTGGTTTTCTCTTGATCGGCTGGTGATATGGGTATTTGAGGAAAACCAGAATAACCATCTAGGAAACAAAAGTGTGTATGCTTAGACAATCTTTCTAACATTTGATCAATAAAAGGTAAGGGGTAATGATCTTTTCTAGTAGCTTTGTTTAATTTTCTAAAATCAATTACCATCCTATAACCAGTTACAATTCTTTGTGGAATGAGTTCATTTTTATCATTAGGAACAACGGTAATACCTCCTTTCTTAGGGACACAATGAACGGGACTTATCCATCTACTATCAGCTATGGGATAGATTATACCTGCTTCCAGAAGTTTTAATATTTCTGTTCTTACCACCTCTTTCATCTTAGGATTTAATCGTCATTGGTGGTCGACAACTAGTTTAGCATCAGGCTCCATATTAATTTTGTGCTGACATAGAGTGGGACTAATGCCCTTAAGATCATCAAGAGTATATCCAATAGCAGCTCGGTGCTTCCTTAGAGTTTTTAGTAATCTCTTTTCTTCATGCTCTGAAAGGTTAGCACTAATAATAACAGGATATATCTTCTTTTCATCAAGGTAAGCATATTTCAATGTATCAGGCAATTGCTTCAATTCAAATACAGGATCACCCTTAGGTGGAGGAGTGCCTCCAAGAGTTTCAACAGGAAAATTGTGTTTAAGGATAGGTGGTTGATCAAACAACATCTTATCTATTTCATTTCTTTCATTCATATGCATATCATTTTCATGTTCTAGCAAATATTGTTCTAATGGATCAGTAGGAGGTACGGCAATAGAAGCAAGACCAATAATTTCATCCTTACTAGGCAATTCTTTATCATGAGGTTGTCTACGAAACTTGGAGAAATTAAACTCATGAGACATACCACCAAAATTAACACTAACAGTTTCTTTAGCGCAATCAATCTTGGCATTAACAGTGTTCAAGAAATGTCTACCAAATATAATGGGACAAAATTCATCTTGTGGAGAACCGAGGACTAGAAAATCAGTAGGGTATTTTATTTTTCCACACAAGACTTCAACATCTCTATCGATCCCAAGTGGTGTAATGGTACCTCTGTTTGCAAGCTTAATAGTAACATCAATGTCCTCTATTTCAACAGGTGCAATGTCATTCATAATTTCTTGATATAAGGTAAATGGAATAGCACTCACACTAGCAACCAAATCACATAAGCCATGATAACAATGATCTCCTATTTTAACAGAGACAACAGGCATGCCTACTACATGTCTGTTTTTATCTTTAGGATCTGGTTTAGCAATTCTAGCTGCTTCAGCACATAAGTAAATAACATGCCCATCTATATTATCGACCAAGAGATCTTTAACCATAGCAACATTAGGTTCAACTTTAATTTGTTCAGAGGGTCTAGGTGCTCTAATATTACTTTTGTTAAGCACAGTTGAAACTTTAGCATGTTCCTCCTTCACAAGGCCAACAGGAAAAGGTGGTTTCTCAATATAATCAGTAGGCACAACTGGATTAGCATGGTAAACAATTGTTTCTTCTTTAACACTAATGGGTTCCTCAATCTTTTCTTTAACAGGGGGATGATATTTAAACCACTTCTCCTTAGGGAGATCAACATGAGTAGCAAATGATTCACAAAAGGAAGCTACTATCTCAGAGTCAAGTCCATATTTAGTGCTAAACTTATGAAAAGCATCGGTAGCCATAAAAGATTTAACACAATCAAACTCAAGTATTATACCTGACTCATTACCTTTGTTGAGTTCCCAATCCTCAGAGTTGCATTTAATTCTTTCCAGAAGATCCCATCTGAATTCAATAGACTTCTTCATAAAGGAGCCAGTCGAAGAAGAATCGAGCATGTTTTGATTATCATGAGAAAGCCGAGCATAAAAATTCAGTAAGATAATTTCTTTTGAGAGCTCATGATTGGGGCATGTGTACATCATGTACTTAAGACTCCCTCAAGCTTGAGCGATGCTTTCTCCTTCACGAGGCCAAAAATTATATATATAATTCCGATCACGATGAACCAAATGCATATGATAAAGTTTCTGATGGAATTCTAGTTTCAATCGGTTCCAGTCCCATGTATCAGTATCATCACATAGCCTATACCTTATCAATGCCTTTCCCTCCAAATATAAAGGGAATACTTTCTTCTTAACTCCATCTCCGGATAAACCTGCAAGCTTAAACTATCCACAAATTTCATCCACATAGATCAAGTGCATATCAGGGTGTACCGTTCCATCTCCTGCATAAGGAGTAGCTAGCAGTTTCTCTATCATACCCAGAGGAATCTCATAATAAATATTTTCAGTAGGTGCAGTAGGTTGAGGCGCAACTATTTGTGTTTCCGGTCGGGGTGAAGATACCCCGAACAAACCCCTCAAAGGATTACTTTCCGTAGTGACAAGTGACGGTAAATTTCAGCACGTAATATAAATGTTTCCTTACCAAATTCCACTCACCAAAGGTGCTTCACTCCCCAGCAACGGCACCAGAAAAGACTCTTGATGACCCACAATTATAGGGGATCAATCATAGCCCTTTCGATAAGTAAGAGTGTCGAACCCAACGAGGAGTAGAAGGAAATGACAAGCGGTTTTCAGCAAGGTATTTTCTGCAAGCACTGAAATTATTGGTAACGAGTAGTTTGATAGCAAGATAATTTGTAACAAGTGACAAGTAGCAATAGTAAAAAAGAGTGCAGCAAAGTGGCCCAATCCTTTTTGTAGCAAAGGACAATCCGGAACGATCTCTTATAATAAGCAAAGCGTTCTCAAGGACACATGGGAATTTCATCTAGTCACTTTCATCATGTTGGTTTGATTCGCGTTCGCTACTTTGATAATTTGATATGTGGGTGGACCGGTGCTTGGGTGCTGTTCTTACTTGAACAAGCCTCCCACTTATGATTACCCCCGCTCGCAAGCATCCGCAACTATGAAAGAAGAATTAAGATAACTCTAACCATAGCATTAAACATATGGATCCAAATCAGCCCCTTACGGAATAGCGCATAAACTAGGGTTTAAGCTTCTGTCACTCTAGCAACCCATCATCTAATTACTACTCCACAATGCATTCCCTTAGACCCAAAGATGGTGAAGTGTCATGTAGTCGACATTCACACGACACCACTAAGAGAATCAACAACATACATATCATCAAAATATCGAACAAATACCAAATTCACATGATTACTTATGACAAGACTTCTCCCATGTCCTCAAGAACAAAACTAACTACTCACAAATCATAAACATGTTCAAGATCAGAGGGGTATTGAATAGCATAATAGATCCGAACCTATAATCTTCCACCAAATAAACCAACTAGCATCAACTACAAGATGTAATCAACACTACTAGCAACCCACAGGTACCAATCTGAGGTTTTGAGACAAAGATTGAATACAAGAGATGAACTAGGGTTTGAGATGAGATGGTGCTAGTGAAGATGTTGATGAAGATTGGTCCTCCCATGATGAGAGGATCGTTGGTGATGTCGATGGCGGCGATTTCCCCCTCCCGGAGGGAAGTATCCCCGGTAGAATCTCTCCGCCGGCGAGCAAAAGTGCTCCTGCCCAAGTTCCGCCTTGAGACGGCGGCACACCATCCTGAAAGTCTTCTCTATATTTTTTCTAGGGCAAATGGATTTATATACCAGAAAATGGGGGCCAGAGGCTGGCCAGGGGCCCCATGAGCCACCAGGGCGCGCCTGGGGGGGGGGGGGGTGCGCCCTGGTGCCTCGTGAGCTCCTGGGTGGCCCCCTCTGGTACTTCTTTCTTCCAGTATTTTTTATTTATTCCAAAATAAATCTCTGTGAAATTTCAGCTCATTTGGAGATGTGTAGAATAGGTATCTCTGACATAGCTTTTTCAGGTCCAGAACTCCAGCTGCCGGCAATCTCCCTCCTTGTGTAAATCTTGCATATTAAGAGAGAAAAGGCATTAGAATTGCTCCACAAAGTGTTATATTGATTAATAACACTATAAATAACAGTAGTAAAACATGATACAAAATGGACGTATCATCCACCTGGATACCCAGTTTTATTTTCTTTTCTGAGTATCACTTGGGATGGCTTATCCACCTGGATACCCAGTTTTATTTTCTTTCTAAGTGTCACTTGGGATGGCTAGTCCACCTGGATACTCACTTCTTTTCAAGACCTCTCGAGGCGTCGCTTTTAGACACCCGTTTGGCATTTCTTTTCAAGACCTCTCGAGGCGTCGCATTCAGACACCCGTTTGGCATTTCTTTTCAAGACCTCTCGAGGCGTCGCTTTTAGACACCCGTTTGGCATTTTTCTTGGAATTCCTCGGGTGGTCCAGCGCCCGATGTTCCATTTTATTTTCTGAGTTCATTACTAACAAGTTATATATTTTCAACCACACCATATTTATATTTATCATGCCATGATTAAATTTCGGTCAACATATGCATATTATTTAATCCAGCATGAGCATATGCATTCGGTATATCTTTCGTTCATAATGTTTGCGAGTACATTCCAACGTACTCACAGGCTTGTCCCTGGCTTGTTAATTTGGCCAGACCTGGAGGAAGACGAGCTTGTGGAAGAAGAGTGCGCTAGCAAGCCCGACGCTTAGAGGTGTTCCCAGTGTGTCAACCTGTGGTCCTGGAGTCTACCACGTGTATCATCCGCAGTGCTTCTGCTTCACAAATAAAATAGTCGAGCCTCACTCTGACGCTTGGCTCTACTTTATTGTATCAGTGTTGTACCATCACCACACCACTGTCATATTCTGCCACAACCATATATTGACAAGTTTGTAATAAATGTTGAGCACTCTGGCTCAACCCTGTGTAATATTATGTATGTACTGGATATCTATATCAAGGGAGTCCACCAGTTGTGCTGATCTTGGGGCTGGTGTGACTCAGGGCTATTCTATGATTTATTCCGGAAACAAGCCCGACAGCTCCGCAGAGAGGTCCCCGCCGGTCTACATCCTAAGCTCTCAGGGGTCTTGGGCCCATCGCCCTTTGCACTCCGGGTCGTTGTGCGCAGGCGGATACCAGCACCACCTCTGTCCTGGATGGTGCGATCTGGCCCGGCCACAATGCTGAACTGGACGTCTGACAGAGCTTTCGGGAGAATCGTACGACGCAGAGTGCCCATAACTTATCCCGCATGGTGGTTTGTGCGAAAAGGCCAGAGGCCTACTCAGATCTCATATCCAAACCGTTAGTGTATTGGGAGCTCGCGGTGACGATCAGTGCTCCAGTCACCCCATCTCGTGGACTTACGGCAAGGGCCAGGCCCATCCCTCTCTAGGGCGGTCTCTGCCTGCCCGGCCGTGCCGCGTAATTATCTCACGGGTACCCTCCTGGTCAACCCGACTTATCTAGAGACTGTCGGGAACTCAGGTCCACCTCTACCGGGGTGGTACCACCTGTCCCTTCAGTCCCGCAGTAACAGATAAATGGGCAATAGTGAAATGTAACAGTGTGTCCGTAACATCAAGGGGGAAATCCGAGGAATCACCCTCTATGGATTCCCACTCGATGTAACCATCAAGGTGAACTTGGAGGATTCACCCTCGATGAGCTCACACTTGAGGGGCTGCACGACAGAAGCATCATCGGAGGTGGTGAAAGAGGAATCACCCTCGGTAACCCACAATCCGACTAGCTACGCTACAGAGATATCATCAGGAGCGAGGTAGGAGGTATCACCCTCGGCACTCGATAGTAGCTGTGCAGAGTCGTACAATTAAGGGGGGTGCTGGTGGTGTGTCGGTCTCTGCACATCGATCACATTGATCGAAACATCCGGAAGCAAAGCAAGGCAACACGGACAAGGGCGTGGGGCCACTGATGGATCACTAACCAACCTATACTAAGCATTTAGAATAGCAGGTAAGGTATCAACAGCAGTTACAAAAACAGGCTATGCATCAGAATAGGAGCTATCGAACAACTGTAGTAAAATCTAATGCAAGCACGGGAGAGAAAGAATGGGCGATATAGGAATGATCAAGGGGGTTTTGCTTGCCTGGAAGCTCTGCTGAAAGAGGCTGGACGTCTGTGACGTAGTCGTACTCAGGGGCCACATCGGTCTTGGGGTCTACCGGAGAGAAGAGGGGGAGGAAACAGATAAATACAAAGCATACAAATGCAATCACAGAGCATGACATGGCAATATGCAATGCATGGGTGACCTAATGCATCTCTAACCATTTTAGCTAATTTAGGGTTTAAATTGGAATTAATTACCGAAGGTCGTGCACTATTCATCTGCCAGAAATAGGCCTAAAGTTACAGGTTCAGCTACTTAGAGGATTCTAACATGCATGCAGATGACATAAATGGATTCGTTTGATTTTTCTCATAATTTTTCATATAGAAAACATTTTCATTTGAGCTACGGTTTATTTTCTATGAATTTTTAAAGTTTTAGCAATATTCTGAAAATCACTGGGTTTAATTTTAATTCAAAAAATGCACAAAAAAGGCTGGGTGCACCCGGTGTAGTGCACCCAATAGTGCACTGAGGGGCTGATAGTGGGCCAGGCCAGCTGAGTCAGCGGGTCAGCAGTTGACCAGTTGACTGGTCCACTGGGTCCCACTGGTCAGTGACTGGGGCTGCCCAGTCAGTGGCGTTGACCAGTCAACTGGACCAACTGGGATCGCGGGACCCAGCAGCCAGTGACCCAGGGTGGCCCCAGGCGGTGCCACTCCACCCTGGGTCACTGCCAGTGGCCCCGGTGGGTCCCGTTGACCGCGTTGACCAAGGTCAACATGCTGACTGTGCACCCCTGCCACTGACATGTGGATCCCGCGTGTCAGTTCGATTAATTAGTGTCAATCTACTGCTAGTCACACTGACAGAGTGGCCCCACCGCTAGTTTAATTAGTCTAACCAGTTTAGTTAGTCCCCGTGTCACTGACATCCTGGCCCCACCTGCCAATTTGACCAGTCAACAGTCACTGTTGACTGCTGACTGTGCCTGCTGACTAGGCTATTGACCAAGTCAACTGGCCCCACTGTCAGTCACAGTACAACTCTGCTGGGTACACTTCTGGGTACGCGAAGTATTTTAGGTTAAATGATTTTTGAATTAATTAAATTTCATGAATTTCAGAAAATGTTTAAAACTTTAGAAATTCGTAGAAAATCAACCATAGCTCGGATGAAAATGTTTTCTATATGAAAAATGATCAGAAAAATCTAACGAATCCGTTTATGTCATCTGCATGCATGTTAGATTCCTCTACGTAGTTGAACCTATAACTTTAGGCCTGTTTCTGATAGATGAATAGTGTCTGACTACCGGTTAATAATTCCAAGTTAATTTGTAAATTGTTTAAAATGGTTTAGAGATGCATTAGGTCACCCTTGCATTGCATTTTGCCCTGTCATGCTCTGTGATTGCATTTGTATGCTTTGTATTTATTTGTTTCCTCCCCCTCTTCTTTCCGGTAGACCCCGAGACCGACGTGGTTCCTGAGTACGACTATGTTGTAGACGCCCAGCCTCTTTCAGCAGAGCTTCCAGGCAAGCAAAACCCCCTTGATCATTCCTATATTGCCCATTATTTCTCTCTCGTGCTTGCATTAGATTTTGCTACTGTGTTCGATAGCTCCTATTCTGATGCATAGCCTGTTTTTGTAACCTGTTGTTGATACTTTACCTGTTGTCCTATATGCTTAGTATAGGCTAGTTAGTAATCCATCAGTGGCCCCACACCCTTGTCCGTGTTGCCATGCTTTGCTTCCAGATGTTTCGATCAGCGTGATCGATGTGCAGAGACCGACACAGCACCGCACACCCCCTTAGTTGCACGACTCTGCAGAGCTACTATCGAGTGCCGAGGGTGATACCTCCTACCTCACTCCTGATGATATCTCTATAGCGTAGCTAGTCAGTTGTGGGTTACCGAGGGTGATTCCTCTTTCACCACCTTAGATGATGCCTTTGTCATGCAGCCCCTCAAGTGTGAACCCATCGAGGGTGATTCCTACAAGTTCACCTTGACGGTTACATCGAGTGGGAATCCATCGAGGGTGATTCCTCGGATTTCCCCTTGGTGTTATGGACACACTGTTACCCCTTTTTCTGTTACTGCGGTACTGAAGGGACAGGCGGTACCACCCCGGTAGAGGTGGACCTGAGTTCCCGACAGTCTCTAGATAGGTCGAGTTGACCAGGAGGGTACCCGCTAGATAATTACGCGACACGGCCAGGCAGGCAGAGACCGCCCTAGAGAGGGATGGGCCGGGCCCTTCCCGTAAGTCCACGAGATGGGGCGACAGGAGTACTGATCATCACCGCGAGCTCCCAACACACTAATCGGTTTGGATATGTGTTCCGAGTAGGCCTCTGGCCTTTTCGCACTAACTACCACGCGGGATAAGTTATGGGCACTCGGCATCGTACGATTCTCCCGAAAGCTCTGTCAGACATCCAGTTCAACATTGCGGCACGGCTGGGCCGGCACCATCTAGGACAGAGGTGGTGCCTGGGTTCGCCCTGCGCGCAACGACCCAGAGTGCAAAGGGCGATGTGCCCAAGACCCCTGAGCACTTAGGATGTAGTCCGGTGGGGACTTCTCTGCGGAGCCTTGGTAGGACTACGGCGTGTCGATCAGCCAAGGCCGGGCATGACCCGGAAATGTGTGTCCGGCCAGAGTTAATCGAGCGTGTTGGGTAAGTTGGTGCACCCCTGCAGGGAAGTTATCTATTCGAATAGCCGTGTCCACGGTAACAGGATGCCCGGAGTTGTATCCCGATCTACTACAACTAGAACTGGATACATGTGATGCTAAACTGATATTATGGCTCTGGGATCACTTTCTCGCAGGGTGTCGAGGAAGGATCTCTGGGCGTTACTAATATATATTTGTTACTACATGTTATGTTATTCTGCTCTCTTCTGTTGCTGCAAGACGCTACAAGATGCTAGTCTTCGATAGGCTAGGCCTTCCCCTCTATTCTGGCATATCTGCGGTATAGTCCACAGATACATCCCCTTCCCTTTGATACCGATGCATACTTAGCATAGATCTGATGTAAGTCTTGCGAGTGCTTTGGATGAGTACTCACGGTTGCTTTGCTACCTTTTTTCCCCTACCCGATTGCTGCGATCAGATGACGGAGTCCCGGAGACAGCTGATCCCGCCGATGGCTACTACTACCCTGACGGAGCCTACTACTACGTGGAGACCGACGACCAGGAGTAGTTCGGAGGCTCCCAGGCAGGAGGCCTGTGCCTTTTCAATCTAGTTGTCGTTGTTTTGCTCAGCCTTCTTAAGGCAGCCTTTGTCTAATTCTGTCTGTACTCAGATACTGATGCTTCCGCTGACTCTTGTGCATTCGAGCTTATGTATTCGAGCCCTCGAGGCCCCTGGCTTGTAATCTAAAGCTTGTATTTTTTTTTGTGTCTAGAGTTGTGTTGTGATATCTTCCCGTGAGTCTCTGGACTTGATCGTGCGCATTTGCGTGTATGATTAGTGCACGATTGAGTCGGGGGCGTCACAAGTTGCTCCGGCGACCCTCAAACGCGGTGGCCTGACTCGGAAATCGCCGTCTGGCGATCAATCGATGCGTGGAAGGGTGCTACGGTGAGCTAGGGGTGTGCTGCATCCAGTGGGGCTAGCAGCGGGATGCGGGGAGGCCTGAGCTCGCCGGAAGCGAGCTCGCGGCGGTGGCCGGAGCTGCGGCTACGATGGGGGTGCACGCAAGAGCTCGAATCTAAGCTCGAAAAAGGGGGAGGAGGAGGTGGAGCTCACAACGAGGTCGAGGAGAGGCTCGGGGAGGCCGGGGCGTCATCTTGGGGCCTCCCGGTGCGAGCGGAGTAGCTGGCGAGGACGAGCGCGGCGCGGTGGAGCTCCTGGATGGCTTGGAATGGCGAGGGGGAGCCGGTGGCCACGGCGTGGCAATGGTGCGGCGATAGTGACGTTCTGGTGAGCTCCAGATCGGGCGTGGTATCGAGAGAGAGGGGGCACGACGAGGAGAACGGAGGGGCTATGGTTCCAAGGGGCCGAGGTGGCCTCCTTATCCTCGCGGGGAGGTGCGGATGCCTGACACGCGGCGCATCGGCATCCATGGCGTGCGTGCAGCCGACACCGAGGCGGGAGCAGGTGGGAGGAGGGAGAAGGGCTCCGGCGGGCTGGGCCGCACTGTGCCTTGCTGGGCTGTGGTGCACAGGAGATTTTCTTCTTTTCCTTTTTCTATTTTTCTATTTTAAATAAAACAGGGACAGTTAGATAATTATTTGGGCTACCAAATGGCTATAGAAAAATGTGGGACTAGGCCACATAATTCCCTTGCAATATTTGGCACTGCCACAAATATTTTGAGAGGCAACTCAACTCAAATGAATTTTCCACAATTAAAATGGCATTTTAAATGCTGAAATGGTACTGTTTTTATTTGCTATAGTCCATCTTAGCTTATAGGTGATGTTGTTTTCCTTAACAATCATTTGTTATGGAATTTTTGCTAAATGATGAACTATTTTGCAACAACTTTTTCGCAACTTCTGTGGCACCCCGGCTCAGAGAGACCGGAACACCCCATATTCCAGCCCAGAGATCAAGTCTTCTGGAATACGGCACTGCTTGGCATAGAACAAATCAGCTCTTTATTATGAATAAACGGGGTACAAGGGTCCGATATAACAAAGGTTACAGGGGCACGGCGACACTTCGCCTGCTAAGGTAGTTCTATGCTAGCAGCGGAACATCTCGAAGAATAAACTCTAGCAACGGAACAACAACGACGGTGATGAACTCCACTCCGCAGGGACTCTGGCTGGGACGTATCCTAGAGCGCAACCTCGGGATCCTCGACAAACAAGCAATCACGGCATCACCTGCAATCTGGCATGACACGCCAGGTGAGTACTTTGAATGTACTCGCAAGCTCACAGCAACCAAAGCAATCAAGACATACAACAGCATGGCATTTACAGGTTAATCATCAAAGATGAACACGATACTACTAGAACATCATGAGCATGGCAACAACATGAGCATGGCAACAACATGAGTATGGCATGTACATATAATTCATGATATAAACATGATGATACTAGCATGCAACGGGTCGACGTTTAAGGTCTCATGCACCAACTTACTATGCTTGGAGGTTATTTCGTAGCCATAAACTTACCATCGTGATCATCACACGATCACCTCAGGATCAACCAAGCTCGGTATCAACTATACCATCGTGATCATCACATGACCACACGGAGCTTGATCTCTACCTGTGGTCAACGCACGACCACATAAAGATCAACCAACTTCTTTCTCATGGAACCGGGGTTGTTTATTATTCAGGTTATTATTTCTGTTGACCCATAGTGTGACCTACTACGAACTGTGTCCATGACCGAGGACGCGGCTATCGATAGATTATACACTCTGCAGAGGTTAGTACACTGTACACACACCACGGAACTCATGGCCTCGTGCTCCCATTCGGGTGGACCAACGACATTCCGACAAAACCAATCTATTGCATGACACTCTCCCGGCCACTCTGACAAACTCCCCTTTGGGCTATGTCCTGGGTCGCCCCGATGTCAACTCGTGACATCCGCCACCTTCGTGGCTGCCACCGTCGTGGCCCAACAAAACAAACTCGTCCCAAACGGGGACAACAGCGCGCAAACAACTTGGGCACAAGGCTTATGGCCGCCTACCTGATCTGGGTAGCGCGTCCGCATAACGTTCCCTAGTTGGAGGCACCGGCGAGAGGCATGACAATAGACCGAATCAGGGCCCCCCATAAGGCAAGTGTGGCTGCACTGGTTAGCTCGATTTGGTGGCACCATGACTCAGCCAACTGATTTGTTCAAGTTCGATTAATGTCAGGTTCAACTTGAATGGTGATGGGCTGAGTCATAACAACATAATGAAATAACACTGCATATGAGCATGACATCAGTGTAACCATGGATGGGCAACATAACCTTTTAACAACATAGCATCAACAATGATAACTCATTTAGTCTACAGGATGCAGATGATCACGGCATAATGACGATCATGAATATAACAAGTATTTTCATATCAAACCATAACAATTCATATGAGCATGTCATTACCACTAGCATCGGAAATGAAGCATGATAACAATAACATTGGCAAGTAATCATTTTACTTACTAGATGAAAATGAACATGGCATAAGAAATGAGCATGGATTCACGAGCATATTCGAAGCATTCACAAGATAATTAAATGCGCAAACAATTATTAAATATTCAAGTGGAAACCATGGCTACTGCAATGCCATCATGCAAGTGGCTGTTGTAGCTTGCCTGGGGATGAAGGATTCACTGGGGAGAGGTGTGATGAACTCACGGAAAGAATCGCCGGAAAAGTTTCCCTCTCGGCGGAGCTGTTTTAAGGGCAAGGGCAAAATGGTCATTTTCACAGTGTGACAACCTCATGTAAATGATACCATCGGAACGGGTTCGACGAACTGAGATCGTGGGCTTTGGAATCACCTGAATCGGAGTTAAGGTTGCCGAGTTACGGCCGTTCGTTCGTTAGGCAAAAAAAGAATAAAAATCTGTCCACTTCTGCCCTGAACGGACGAACGTCCGCAAATTAGAGGTTTCGGCCGGCGGAGTTTAAACAGAAAGCGCACTTTCTAAAATACGCTTTGAGAAAACGAAAATGTATTCCACCCCAAAGCGGGGACAGAGTACGCTTCCTAAAGGCGAAAACGTTTTTTCGAAAATACGCTTTCACTTAAATCGGCGCGGGCCCGGGGTTGACTCCTTGTTTGACTGACGGGTGGGGCCGTAAGGTGGTGGGGCCTGCCCGGCCAGGTCATCGTCTTCCACCTCGCTCGCGCCCTTGGGACAGAGGTGGGCGCGCGGCGCCGGCGCTCGCACGGGCGGCTCCGGCCACCTCCGGCGGCGCTGGAGACACCGGCGAGCTCAGCGAGGAGCGCTGCACCCGTCCCCGCACCTCACGGACGCCGGGAGGCTACAGAACGGCGGCGGCTTGGCTCGCGGCGGACGGCGGTTCGGCCATGCTGGGCATGGGCACTACGGCGGCGGAGAGGATGCCACAGGGGCTGGAGAGGTTTGCGGTGGCGAGGGGAGGGCAGTGGTGAGGTCTGGGCAGAGGGAGAGAGACCAGGGTGGCCGGATTTAGGCCGAGGCCGACGGTGGCCATGGCGGCCATTGGAGGGCAGGAGAGCTCCTCGAGCTCGTTTGAGAGGCTAGGCGGGGCTAGAGGAGGTGGAGAGGGAGGCTGGTGAGGAGAGGAGGGCTCGGGCACGGCTTAAATAGGCAGGGGAGGAGATGCCGAGCCGGATGCCGCCGCGGACGCTCGGGGAATGCACTAACGCGGCCGCGTACGCGTGCGCACGCGCAGAGTGGTTGACGGCGACGAGTGAGGGGTAGTGGAGTGCCAGGGGAGGCCAGACGCGGGTGGTGCGCTGTTCGGTCGGCCACTCGGCCACTGTGCGCACGCGGTCGGGGCTGCCGTGGCGCGAGGAGAGCGAAGGAGGAGGGGGCCCGGCGATGAGCGGACGCGGGGGACTATGGGCGACACGGTAGACAAGGTGAGACGAGCGAGAGCGGCCGGGAGAGAGGTGCCCGAAGCTAGCCGACGCGCAGAGCACGCCAAACGCATGCCAACGGCATGGTCACCGCGTGCAATGGCGAGAGGAGGGCACGTATGCCTGGCAAAAGTTGTCAAAAGTGTTGTCCCTCCAACATACAGTCCCACTGATGAGATAGCTCAAAGAAATCCACTGTTAACTGATGGGAGAGATCAGATAAAGTTTGCTGTTGCAAACTTAGGCATGAAATATTGATCAAATGAGAGGGGATAAGAGTTAACCAGTATGTCACAGAGGTTTAGGGTAGGAAGGACTATGATCCTGGGGATTTTGAAAAGATTTGGACCAGTATTTAACATAGTTGCTTTACAACTGCAATAACTGGTCCAGAAACTTGATCAGGAAGTAGCACTCACATAGATGCTTGCATTGGGCTGAAATTTGGTGTAGGATGGTCATTTGGGCATATGAAGGTATCATAAAAATTTCATCCCATTTGGATTAGTATAAATGGTACTTCCTTCACAAAGCTCCACACTGGACAGAAACTTGGGGGAATTTTGTGGAGAAAATGGCTTGGCAAAATAATGTGAGTTTTGGAATGATCACATTATTTAGGGATATTTAGGTCCTGGATTAATTTCAGAATTTCTGAAGCAATATAAAATATAGTTTCTTCACAAACTGAAATTGTGACCAGAAAACAAGATTTGAAGGTGTGCTCACATAGATTGTTGGATGGAGGTGAAATTTGGTGGAGAGTCATGATTTGATCATATAAATGATCTAAGAAAATTGCAACTCATTTGGATTACCCTAGCTAGTTCTTCCTTCACAAAGCTTCTCTCTGGTCAGAAACTTTGGGAATTTGCTGAGGAAGATTTACTAGGCAAATGAAGCTGGATTTTGGCATGTGGTAATTAGTTGGGTAGGAAAGTGTGCCCAAAATTTTTGAGGGAATCAAGAAAATATAAATAGCACTTCCTTCACAAAGTGCCAATCTGGACATAATGGAAAATGATTATTGCTGAATTATTTTTGAACTAGGCAAGGATGGATTTTGGCATATTTGTGGAAGATATCATCCAAAGAATTTATGAGAATTTTGTGGGAATTTTAGGAAAAACAGGAATATAGGTTGCTTCACAACCTAGAGCAAACAAAGTTATTCCTTTAATAGAAAAAGGAATATTCCCAAGAAATAAATAGTGTGGTTTGGCTAAGATGGAAATGACATGTCCTTGGGATAGATTTGAGAATGACAAGCCACTAGGAAGTGGCAGGAGAGAAGATCTTCCCAGGTTTCAAGACCGCATAGCCACGGAAAAAGAACTCCAAATAAAAATTCAAGGAAATCCAAAAGAAAAAGAAAGGGCCAAACATCGGGGTGTTACAAACCTACCCCCCTTACGATAAATCTCGTCCTCGAGATTTGGTTGCTCACGGAACAGGTATGAATATTCTGACTTAAGGAAACCGTTTCCAACTCGTGTTTCCTTTTCCTTTATATGATGTTCCCACTTAATTTCATATGATCGGATTATCTTGCTCGGGGGTGGTTTGCTTCACCGTACCGAACATCCTGACAGGTCTTCCTTCCTATGTTCATCCTTACTCTGACTCCAATTCTTTGCTGGCTTGTTTGACATTATCATGACTGGGATTTCCATAAGTTCGGGAGTGACTTCCATTCAACGTGACATTCTTCTATCCAGCACCGATAGTATCAATGGAGTTGTGAACAAATTTCCTCGGTGGACATGAAACATTTAATCCTTGCCTCAGGTTACTCAAGTAGGTGCATATCCTCTGGGTTCAAAACAATGCTCAGAATCATAACCGTTCTCTTGGCGGAATCTGACTGCTAGCAGTGATCTCTGAATCATCTTGGCTGACTTCTTGGTCCCAAACCCGTACCGATGATTCGACTGTCACCTTGATATGAGGTCCTTACAAACTGAGTTGGCCCCTTGGGTGTGTGTTCATGGTGATCAATACGGAATCAGCCTGTCTTGGGTATCCGTACCATGTTGTTCATGCAACAATTGTCATACCTGGATTGCCGGTCTTGCTCCTTCATTACTGTTCTCTTTTTCTGGATCTTTTGCTACAAGAGCTTGGCCTTATATCCCCATACTTCTTCGTGTGACCATAGATGCTATCAGGTGCAATATTCCGGCAGGCATACCTTATCCTTATCCTCAGTCAGGGCAGCAACGTTTAACTGGCAAGTTTACCATCTCTCAAGCTCTAACTGTAGGGCAATGATCATTCGAACCTTTGCATGAAATCGGCAAATAAATCAGTAGCCACCAGAACGGTCTTTACAACTCAGATCTGGGACATTACTGAAATAACTCAACCCTGGCTCACGACGGCTGAAAAGCAGCTCAGAGCATGAGGCAGTGTTGATAAGAAGAATGTAGCAATTCCCTAAGACGGCCGAAGAACAGCTCAGAGCATAGGGTCACTGCTACAAAAAGAAACTCTACGGCTGCCCGAGATGGCCGAAAAGCAGCTCAGAATGCGGGACAGTTGTTGAAAAGAGAAATATAAAGTCGGCATCCACCCCGGACGGCCGTAAGCAGCTCAGATCACAGGCGTGGTGCCGTTACCAAGGAAAGGTAAGCAAGGGTTCATCAAGATCATATGCCAGGTTCACAGTTACTTGTATAGAGCTCACTACTGGGGTCCATCATACATGACAGAGGTTAATGATATCACCTTGTCAGGTGTGAGGAAGCTGGCCTTGATATCCACTGTCAAGATTGTCATCCCAACATTGTCTTGCTCCATAGCTTGTCAGACGTTGCATCACACTGAGGTGTATACTTGCTTTCTTCCTCTTCCTGTGGTTGTCAGATTCTCATCGTGCTTGCATCATCGTACGAGTGACTTGTATGACCTTGGCAGCATGCTCACAATATATATAGGGAAGCATGTGTATCTGGGCATTTGATTCCCGAGGAAGACACTTGTGTGTTGACTGATTCTTGCTTCTGACAAGCTATTGCAGATTTGATTCTTGGGATGCATTGCCATATGCTGCCAACTCAACTGTGTAATATCTTGTACCAATGCCGATGACTGTTTGTAGTGCCGTACTGACGAAGACTGGATAGTTTGTGTTGGAAGCTACCTGAGGGTAGAGTGCTGAGGAAGGCTGGATATCTTGCACTTGAAGCTTTTGCCGGGATAGCGTGCTGAAGAAGACTAGGTATCGTACCTCAGAAGTTTCTTCTCCTGGTTGCTTACTGGAGAAGATTCGGTGCCTTATGCCAGAAGCTTTCTGCGGTGGCTTACCGAAGAAGACTGAGTATCTTACACTGTAAGTCATCCACATGTCATACTGAAGGAGACTGAGGAACCTTGCGTCATAAGCTTCTCTGGTAGCTTGCGGAGAAAGACTGGGTTGCTTACTCCAAAAGCTTCTCTCCGTGATATGCGGACTGAATGCCATTTATATATATCCTTGATATTCCTTTGACTGGAAATGTATTGTTATCTTGCACACGAATTGTCTTCCAGCTGGTTCATTACGATTGTGATGGTTGCACACTGATGTAAATTTGATGCTGATAATCACTCCAAGATGTCATTTGCAGTCAGACCAGGTATTCCCAAAATAATGCAGTCGACTGAGAAGTTCATCATGCTTAGATGAGCTTCTAAATATTTGAACTCCTCACTGTTTCTTCGGGTCCGGTGTCGGTTGATGAGCAACTTTCATAAGGGGAAGTAAGGCAACACCGAAGGCCCAAAGAAAGAAGCAAAAGAAATGATTTAAAAAAAAGCACACCAAGCGTCAAGATCACCTACAAGCAACATCACATTTTACAGCTATTCACCTCACTGTGCATGCCTACTTAAGCACACAATTCTCGAGGAAACTCCGGTACTACGATCTAATATGCTGTGGCGGTGGGCACGAAAATGGATCAGCGTGTGGAGGGATTGGTGTGAGTAGAGCTACACCAAGCGCTGGATCAGCACCGGTTGCATCTGGACGGGTTCGGAGGTGAGGACGAACTTGGTGATCATGTAGCGGGACACTGATGTCACGGCCACATCATCATCAAGCGAACGGAAGGGAACCGTACTCGTCCAAGGAATGAGTGATAGAGTCGGATAGCGGTGGAAAGCATGGTCTGCTGGCATTGCCCTTTCCTGGTAACAAAGACTAGTGAGGGTTACCAAACGGCGGGTTGGATGGCAAAATCCGGGGTAGAAGCATGTCTACCACCGAAATGATAGGTGGCTGGCGGAAAGATATTGGTGTGACACCTGTGCATCAATCCTGCAAAGTGATCGACACCACTAGGTACCTCGGCATCACTCCGCTGGGACAGAGATGACACCAAACACCAACTAGCAAGTATGGAAAACTGGAGGGTGCAGGTAGTGGATTGAAAACGATGCCACCTGCACTCACAAGATCAACCGTTAGTGACAAGATAATAAGTCTATATGCATGCTATGCAGCAAACAAATGCATCAACCAAATGCAACAAGCAAGCTAGACTCTGAACTACCGGTTGCTAATGCTCGTGCTGACTAGGGCGTCCTACAGCCAGACCTGCTTCGATACCAATCGCTGTGGCACCCCGGCTCAGAGAGACCGGAACACCCCATATTCCAGCCCAGAGATCAAGTCTTCTAGAATACGGCACTGCTTGGCATAGAACAAATCACCTCTTTATTATGAATAAACGGGGTACAAGGGTCCGATATAACAAAGGTTACAGGGGCACGGCGACACTTTGCCTGCTAAGGTAGTTCTATGCTAGCAGCGAAACATCTCGAAGAATAAACTCTAGCAGCGGAACAACGACGACGGTGATGAACTCCACTCTGCAGGGACTCTGGCTGGGACGTATCCTAGAGCGCAACCTCGGGATCCTCGACAAACAAGCAATCACGGCATCACCTGCAATCTGGCATGACACGCCAGGTGAGTACTTTGAATGTACTCGCAAGCTCACAGCAACCAAAGCAATCAAGACATACAACAGCATGGCATTTACTGGTTAATCATCAAAGATGCACACGATACTACTAGAACATCATGAGCATGGCAACAACATGAGTATGGCATGTACATATAATTCATGATATGAACATGATGATACTAGCATGCAAGGGGGTCGACGTTTAAGGTCTCATGGACCAACTTACTCTGCTCGGAGGTTATTTCGTAGCCACAAACTAACCATCGTGATCATCACACGATCACCTCAGGATCAACCAAGCTCGGTATCAACTATACCATCGTGATCATCACATGACCACACGGAGCTTGATCTCTACCTATGATCATCGCACGACCACATAAAGATCAACCAACTTCTTTCTCATGGAACCGGGGTTGTTTATTATTCAGGTTATTATTTCTGTTGACCCATAGTGTGACCTACTACAAACTGTGTCCATGACCGAGGATGCGGCTATCGATAGATTATACACTCTGCAGAGGTTAGTACACTGTACCCACACCACAGAACTAATGGCCTCATGCTCCCATTCGGGTGGACCAACGACATTCCGACAAAACCAATCTATTGCATGACACTCTCCCGGCCACTCTGACAAACTCCCCTTTGGGCTATGTCCTGGGTCGCCCCGATGTCAACTTGTGACATCCGCCACCTTCGTGGCTGCCACCGTCGGGGCCCAACAAAACAAACTCGTCCCAAACGGGGACAACCGCGCGCAAACAACTCGGGCACAAGGCTTATGGCCGCCTACCTGATCAGGATAGCGCGCGCATAACCTTCCCTAGTTGGAGGCACCGGCGAGAGGCATGACAATAGACCGAATCAGGGCCCCCCATAAGGCAAGTGTGGCTGCACTAGTTAGCTCGATTTGGTGGCACCATGACTCAGCCAACAGATTTGTTCAAGTTCGATTAATGTAAGGTTCAACTTGAATGGTGATGGGCTGAGTCATAACAACATAATGAAATAACACTGCATATGAGCATGACATCAGTGTAACCATGGATGGGCAACATAACCTTTTAACAACATAGCATCAACAATGATAACTCATTTAGTCTACAGGATGCAGATGATCACGGCATAATGACGATCATGAATATAACAAGTATTTTCATATCAAACCATAACAATTCATATGAGCATGCCATTATCACTAGCATCAGAAATGAAGCATGATAACAATAACATTGGCAAGTAATCATTTCACTTACTAGATGAAAATGAACATGGCATAAGCAATGAGCATGGATTCACGAGCATATTCGAAGCATTCACAAGATAATTAAATGCGCAAACAATTTTTAAATATTCAAGTGGAAACCATGGCTACTGCAATGCCATCATGCAAGTGGCTGTTGTGGCTTGCCTGGGCATGAAGGATTCACCGGGGAGAGGTGCGATGAACTCGCGGAAAGAATCGCCGGAAAAGTTTCCCTCTCGGCGGAGCTGTTTTAAGGTCAAGGGCAAAATGGTCATTTTCACAGTGTGACAACCTCATGAAAATTATACCATCGGAACGGGTTCGACAAACTGAGATCGTGGGCTTTGGAATCACCTGAATCGGAGTTACGGTTGCCGAGTTTCGGCCGTTCGTTCGTTAGGCACAAAAAGAATAAAAATCTATCCACTTCTGCCCTTAACGGACGAACGTCCGCAATTTAGAGGTTTCGGCCAGCGGGGTTTAAACAAAAAGCGCACTTTCTGAAATACGCTTTCAGAAAATGAAAATGTATTCCACCCCAAAGCGGGGACAGAGTACGCTTCCTAAAGGTGAGAACGTATTTTTGAAAATACGCTTTCACTTAAATTGGTGCGAGCCCGGGGTTGACTCCTTGTTTGACTGACGGGTGGGGCCGTAAGGTGGTGGGGCCTGCCCGGCCAGGTCGTCGTCTTCCACCTCGCTCGCGCCCGCGGGACAGAGGAGGGCGCGCGGCGCCAGCGCTCGCACGGGCGGCTCCGGCCACCTCCTGCGGCGCTGGAGACACCGGCGAGCTCAGCGAGGAGCGCCGCACCCGTCCCCGCACCGGACGGATGCCGGGAGGCTACAGAACGGCGGCGACTTGGCTCGCGGCAGTCGGCGGTTCGGCCATGCTGGGCATGGGCACTACGGCGGCGGAGACGATGCCACAGGGGCTGGAGAGGTTTGCGGTGGCGAGGGGAGGGCAGTGGTGAGGTCTGGGCGAAGGGAGAGAGACCAGGGCGGCCGGATTTAGGCCGAGGACGACGGTGGCCATTGGAGGGCAGGAGAGCTCCTCGAGCTCGTTCGAGAGGCTAGGCGGGGCTAGAGGAGGTGGAGAGGGAGGCTGGTGAGGAGAGGAGGGCTCGGGTATGGCTTAAATAGGAGGGGAGGAGATGCCGAGCCGGATGCCGCTGCGGACGCTCGGGGAATGCACTGACGCGGCCGCGTACTCGTGCGCACGCGCGGAGTGGTTGATAGCGACGAGTGAGGGGTAGTGGAGTGCCAGGGGAGGGCAGACGCGGGCGGTGCGCTATCCGGTCAGCCACTCGGCCACTGTGCGCACGCGGTCGGGGCTGCCGTGGCACGAGGAGAGCAAAGGAGGAGGGGGCACGGCGACGAGCGGACGCGGGGGACAGTGGGCGACACGGTAAACAAGGTGAGACGAGCGAGAGCGGCTGCGAGAGAGGTGCCCGAAGCTAGCTGATGTGCAGAGCGCGCCAAATGCATGCCAACCGCGTGGTCACCACGTGCAATGGCGAGAGGAGGGCACGTATGCCTGGCAAAAGTTGTCAAAAGTTTTGTCCCTCCAACATACAGTCCCACTGATGAGATAGCTCGAAGAAATCCACTGTTAATTGATGGGAGAGATCAGATAAAGTTTGCTGTTGCAAACTTAGGCATGAAGTAGTGATCAAATGAGAGGGGATAAGAGTTAACCAGTATGTCACAGAGGTTTAGGGTAGGAAGGACTATGATCCTGGGGATTTTGAAAAGATTTGGACCAGTATTTAACATAGTTGCTTTACAACTGCAATAACTGGTCCAGAAACTTGATCAGGAAGTAGCACTCACATAGATGCTTGCATTGGGCTGAAATTTGGTGTACGATGGTCATTTGGGCATATGAAGGTACCATAAAAATTTCATCCCATTTGGATAAGTATAAATGGTACTTCCTTCACAAAGCTCCACACTGGACAGAAACTTGGGGGAATTTTGTGGAGAAAATGGCTTGGCAAAATAATGTGAGTTTTGGCATGCTCACATTATTTAGGGATATTTAGGTCCTGGATTAATTTCAGAATTTCTGAAGCAATATAAAATATAGTTGCTTCACAAACTGAAATTGTGACCAGAAAACAAGATTTGAAGGTGTGCTCACATAGATTGCTGGATGGAGATGAAATTTGGTGGAGAGTCATGATTTGATCATATAAATGATCTACCAAAATTTCAACTCATTTGGATTACCTAGCTAGTTCTTCCTTCACAAAGCTTCTCTCTGGTCAGAAACTTTGGGAATTTGCTGAGGAAGATTTACTAGGCAAATGAAGCTGAATTTTTGCATGTGGCAATTAGTTGGGTAGGAAAGTGTGCCCAAAAATTTTGAGGGCAATCAAGAATATATAAATAGCACTTCCTTCACAAAGTGCCAATCTGGACATAATGGAAAATGATTATTGCTGAATTATTTTTGAACTAGGCAAGGATGGATCTTGGCATATTTGTGGAAGATATCATCCAAAGAATTTATGAGAATTTTGTGGGAATTTTAGGAAAGACAGGAATATAGGTTGCTTCACAACCTAGAGCAAACAAAGTTATTCCTTTAATAGAAAAAGGAATATTCCCAGGAAATAAATAGTGTGGTTGGGCTAAGATGGAAATGACATGTCCTTGGGATAGATTTGAGAATGACAAGCCACTAGGAAGTGGCAGGAGAGAAGATCTTCCCAGGTTTCAAGACCACATAGCCACAGAAAAAGAACTCCAAATAAAAATTCGAAGAAATCCAAAAGAAAAAGAAAGGGCCAAAAATCGGGGTGTTACAACTTCATTTTCACTTGCAAATTGGAATTTGAATTCAGTGGTGGAATTTGAAATGAGATATGAAATCACTGTGATCAAGCATTGCAAATCAAGGTGACTTAGCATAATCATTATGGATCACTGTAACTCATTACACAGGGGTGTTACACTGGGTCACTGCCAGTGGGCCCCGTGGGTCCCGTTGACCGCGTTGACCAAGTTAACGTGTTGACTGGGCTAGTCCCGGTCACTGACATGTAGGCCCCACGCGCTAATTAACTATTTTGCTAAATAAAATTAATCTGCTAAGTAAATGTGTCACTAACAGATGGGGTCCACCTGCTAATTAACCTCTGTTAATTTAATTAAGCACAGTTAACTCCCTGTGTCACTCACATGTGAGTCCAGCCCACTGTTTAAATGGATAGGGCAGGTCCAGTCAGCTGCTGAGTCAGCAGCTGGGCCCACCAGTCAGCCTCTGCTGACTGGGCAGTTGACCCAGTCAACTGGGCCCACTGTCAGCCCCTGGGGCTTTTGGCTGGGTACACTTTCGGGTGTAATTAGCATTTTAGCCCTCTGTTTTCGAATTAATATTTAATCCAGTAAATTCTAGAAAATGATTAAAACTTTGCAAAATCATATAAAATAATCCGTAACCCAGATGAAAATAATTTATATATGAAAAATGATCAGAAAAATAAGATGAATCCGAATACGCCATCCCAATACCTGTCACATGCCTCTAATAGTGCAAACATGGAACCTTCCCCTCTGGATCATCTGTCCGATAATTGCCTAAAGCCGGGAAAATATTCCCAGATATTTTCCCGCTCCGTCTGTAACGTGTAGCACTGCGTTAGGTCACCCCTAGCATAGCATATTGCCGTGTCATGCCTTGTGATGCTTTTGTTTGCTTTATATTTATTGTTTCTTCCCCCTCTTCTCTCTGGTAGACTCCGAGACTGACGCTGCTCCTGAGTACGACTACGCCCCTGACGTCCAGCCCCTCTCAGCAAAGCTTCCAGACAAGCAAAACCCCCTTGATCATTCCTATATCGCCCATTCTCTCTCTCGTGCTTGCATTAGTTTTTGCTACTGTGTTCAATAGCTCCTATTCTGATGCATAGCCTGATTTTGTAACCTGCTGTTGAAAATTTACCTGTTGTACTATATGCTAAGTATAGGCTGGTTAGTGATCCATCAGTGGCCCCGCACCCTTGTCCGTGTTGCCATGCTTTGCTTACGGATGCTCGATCAGTGTGATCGATGTGCAGAGACCGACACACCACCAGCACCCCCTTAGTTGTACGACTCTGTAGAGCTACTATCGAGTGTCGAGGGTGATACCTCCTACCTCACTCTTGATGATATCTCTATATCGTAGCTAATCAGTTGTGGGTTACCGAGGGTGATTCCTCTTTCACCACCTCTGATGATGCCTCTGTCGTGCAGCCCCTCAAGTGTGAACCCATCAAGGGTGATTCCTCCAAGTTCATCTTGATGGTTACATCGAGTGGGAATCCATCGAGGGTGATTCCTCAGATTTCCCCCTTGATGTTACGGACACACTGTTACCTTTAACTATTGCCCCTTTTTAACTGTTACTGCGGGACTGAAGGGACAGGCGGTACCACCCCATTAGAGGTGGACCTGAGTTCCCGACAGTCTCTGGATAAGTCGGGTTGACCAGGAGGGTACCCGCGAGATAATTACGTGGCACGGCCGGGCAGGCAGAGACCGCCCTAGAGAGGAATGGGCCTGGCCCTTACCGTAAGTCCGCGAGATAGGGCGACAGGAGCACTGATCATCACCGCAAGCTCCCAATACGCTAACGGGTTTGGATATGTGATCTGAGTAGGCCTCTGGCCTTTTCGCACTAAACACCACGCGGGATAAGTTATGGGCACTCGGCGTCGTACGTTTCTTCCGAAAGCTCTGTCAGACGTCCAGTTCAACATTGTGGCATGGTCGGATTGCGCCATCCAGGAGAGAGGTTGTGCTGGTATTCACCCTGCGCACAACGACCCGGAGTGCAAAGGGCGATGGGCCCAAGACCCCTCAGCGCTTAGGATGGATAACAGCGGGGACCTCTCTACGGAGCCTAGGTAGGACTACGGCGTGTCGATCAGCCGAGGCCGGGCATGACCTGGAAAAATGTGTCCGGCCAGAGTTAATCGAGCATGTTGGGTAAGTTGGTGCACCCCTGCAGGGAAGTTATCTATTCGAATAGCCGTGTCCATGGTAACAGGACGCTCGGAGATGTATCCCGAACTACTACAACTTGAACTGGATACTTGTGATACTTAAATGATATGATGGCTCCGGGATCGCTTTCTCGCACGGAGTCGAGGAAGGATCTCTGGGCATTGCTATTACCTACTTATTGCTTTATTATACTGCTAATCTGCACTCTTCTAATGCTGCAAGACGCTACAAGATTCTAGTCTTCGATAGGCTAAGCTTCCCCACTATTCTGGCAATTCTGGAGTATAGTCCACAGATACAGCCCCTTCCCTTTGATATCGATGCATACTTAGCATAGATCTGACGTAAGTCTTGCGAGTACTTTGGATGAGTACTCACGGTTGGTTTGCTACCTTTTTCCCACCTACCCGATTGCTGTGATCAGATGACGGAGCCCAGGGGCCAGCCAACCCCGTCGACGACTACTACTACCACACTGACGGTGCTTACTATTACGTGGAGACCGACGACCAAGAGTAGTTCGGAGGCTCCCAGGTAGGAGGCCTGCGCCTTTTCGATCTAGTTGTCATTGTTTTGCTCAGCCTTCTTAAGGCAACTCTTGTCTAATTATGTCTGTACTCAGATACTGATGCTTCCGCTGACTCTTGTGTAACTCGAGCTTATGTATTCGAGCCCTCGAGGCCCCTGGCTTGTAATATAAAGCTTGTATTATATTATTTTGTGTCTAGAGTTGTGTTGTGATATCTTCCCGTGAGTCCCTGGGCTTGATCGTGCGCATTTGCGTGTATGATTAGTGCATGATTGAGTCGGGGGCGTCACAAGTTGGTATCAGAGCCAACTCCCTGTACGAAGCCCCTTTCCAAGTCCTTGGCCGAAGTTGAGTCTAGTCTTTAAAAACTGTTTTACTAACATGGATGTGTGGCTTACGGGCCCACATCGCCAATTGATGGGTGTAGGATCTTTTATTCCTCTCCTTCACTCTGGGATTCTGATCTCTCTTCTTTTCGGGTTAAAGATTTTACTAACTCTCACATTAGGTTCTCGTGATCACATCAACCCGGAGATCTGGATTATCTGCAACTATTCCTTTAAACGTATGATGTACGATTCACACACTGTCATTTGACATCATTAAACTCCTTTGTTTCAGATGCGTCCCACAACGTAGCTCGTATGCCAGACTATGGCTGTTGATGCGACTGGATTCCTTGCTATTCTGGTCGACCTATTGACCAGGCTGGGATATCGCTGGTACCTGCTACTTGTAGCTTGCGTTGGTATTATCCCCGAAGAGGAAGGGATGATGCAGCAAAGCAGAGGTAAGTATTTCCCTTAGTTATGAAACCAAGGTTATCAATCTAGTAGGAGAACCACGCAACACCTCGTTAGCAGTACCTGCACACAAACAACAAATCCTTGCACCCAACGCAAACGAGGGGTTGTCAATCCCTCGGCGGTCAATTGCAAGATTAAATTGTATGTGCTAGATAGATAGAAAAAAATACAAAATAAAATAAATAAAATAAAATGGTAGCAATATTTTTAGGGTTTTAGTAATATGATTTAGATAGATCCGGGGGCCATAGTTTTCACTAGAGAGGCTTCTCTCAAGAAAATAGCATACGGTGGGTAGACAAATTACTGTTGGGCAATTGATAGAAAAGCAAATAATAATGACAATATCCAAGGCAATGATCATGTATATAGGCATCACGTCCAAGACAAGTAGACCAACTCCTGCCTGCGTCTACTTCTATTACTCCAAACATCGACCGCTATCCAGCATGCATCTAGTGTATTAAGTCCACAAAGAACGGAGTAATGCCTTAAGAACGATGACATGATGTAGACAAAATAAACTCATGTATGATTAAACCCCATCTTTTTACCCTTAGTAGCAACGATACATACGTGTCATGTCCCTTTCTTTCACTGGGATTGAGGACCGCAAGATCGAACCCACTACAAAGCACCTCTTCCCATGGCAAGATAAATCAATCTAGTTCGCCAAACCAAATCAATAGATCGGAGAAGAAATACGAAGCTATAATAATCATGCATAAAAGAGATCAGAGAAGACTCAAATATATTCATGGATAATCTGATCATAAACTCACAATTCATCGGATCCCAACAAACACACCGCAAAAAGTGATTACATCGGATAGAACTCCAAGAACATCGAGGAGAACATTGTATTGAAGATCAAAAAGAGAGAAGAAGCCATCTAGCTACTAACTATGGACCCGAAGGTTTGTGGTAAACTACTCACGCATCATCGGAAGGGCAGCAAGATTGATGTAGAGCCCCTCCGTGATCGATTCCCCCTCCGACGGAGTACCGGAGAAGGCCTCCAGATGGGATCTCTCGAGAACAGAAACTTGCGGCGGCGGAAAAAGTATTTCGTGGACTCCCCTGAGGGTTTCTGATTTTTTCTGAATTTATAGTGGAGGAATTAGGTCAAACGGAGCTCTATGGGCCCCACAAGGTACCAGGGCGCGCCTGCCCCCCAGGCGCGCCCTGGTGCCTCATGGGCACCCCCTGGGGCTTCTGGCCTCCTCCCAAAGCTTCTACTGTTTATGTTGTCTAGGAAAAAATATCCAAAAAGTTTTGTGGCATTTGGACTTCATTTGGTATTGATTTTCTGTAAAATAAAAACAGGGCAGAAAACAGCGACTGGCACTGGGCACTAGGTTAATAGGTTAGTCTCCAAAAATGATATATAATTGCTGTAAATGTATATTAAAAGATCCAAGATTTATAATATAATAGCATGGAACAATAAAAAATTATAGATACGTTGGAGACGTATCACCATCCCCAAGCTTAATTCCTTCTCGTCCTCGAGTAGGTAAATGATAAAAACAGAATTTTTGATGTGGAATGCTGCCTATCATATTCATCACATATTCTTTTCTTTTATAGCATGGACATTGGACTTGAATGATTCAAAGCAATAGTCTATAATTTGACATGAAGATATAAATACTCAAGCATGCGAACAAGCAACCATGTCTTTCAAAATATCAACGCTAAAGAAAGTTATCCCTAGCCCATTATGCTCAATCATTGATCCATTCATGAAACACACTAAACTATTAGCTACAGCCAATGCACAAGTATGACAATAGTGCTCTCTAGTTGGTGCTTTTGTAAGAGAAGATGAGACTCAAATAAAAATAAAAATTGCATAAAAGTAAATAGATAGGCCCTTCACAGAGGGAATCAAAGAGTTGTCAAATGTGCCAGAGCTCAAAGCTTAAATTAAAGAGATAAAAATATTTTGAGAGGCATGCTTTTCCTGTCAATGAAAACAACCGAGAATTCCCATTTTTTTTCCATGCTAGACACATCATAGGTGGTTCCCAAACAGAAAGTAAAGTTTATTTCCTTTCCACCATTTCTTTCACAATCCATGGCTAGCCGTATCCATGGGTGGCCTCCAAACCAACACTTTCCAAGGAATTTTGTTGTTATTAATTTTTGATTTCATTGTGGGACTGGGCATCCCTATTACCAACCATTCTCTCGTGCAATGACAAGTGAATAAACACTCATCGTGCGAATAACACACCTAGCATGGAAAATAATGGCCACCCCCTGCTGCTTCATGAGCGGTACGGGCACACAGAACGGAAAAATTATTTTGAAAATTAGAGTTGGCACACGCAAATTTACTTGGAACGGCATTGAAATACCGCATATAGGTAGATATAGTGGACTCATTTGGCACAACTTGGGTTTAAGGATTTTGGATGCACAAGCAGTATTTCCGCTTAGTACAAATGAAGGCTAGCAAATAGATTGAGAAGCAACCAACCAAAAAGCGAAAACAGTCATAAACATGCATTGAACATAACTAACACCGAATAATGCACCATAAGTAGGATATAATTTCATTGCATAACTATTGACTTTGATGTGCATGCATAGGGAATCACAAACCTTAACACTAATATTCTTACTAAATCATAATTACTCACTAACATGACTCACATATTATCATTTCCATATCGCAAAACTATTGCAAGGAATCACACTTATCATATCCAATGATCTATATGAAAGTTTTTATTATATCCCTCTTGAATATTCATCACTTTGGGACCAAATTCATATCTTGTGCAAATTACCGTTACTATTATCAGATCTCAAAAAGATTTAAGTGAAGCATGAGAGTGCAAGTATTTCTTCAAAATTTCAATCTTATCAATTCTCAAAATAATATAAGTGAAGCATGAGAATTCATTTCTTCAAAATTTAATCGACTCTCAAAATAATATAAGTGAAGCATGAGAATTTGTTTCTTCAAAATTTGAATCAACTCTGAAAATAATATAAGTGAAGCATGAGAGTTTATTTCTTCAAAATATAGCCACCACCGTGCTCAAAAAGATTTAAGTGAAGCACTAGAGCAACTGCCTAGCTCAAAAAATTTAAGTGAAGCACATAGAGTATTCTAACAAATTATGATGATAAACGTGTGGCTCTCTCAAGATAGGTGTGTTCAGCAAAGATGATTCTGACAAACTAAAAAGCAAACAAAGCAAAGACTCATATAATACAAGACGCTCCAAGTAAAACACATATCATGTGACAAATAAAAATATAGCTCCAAGTAAAATTACCGATGGTTGGTAGAAGAAAGAGGGGATGCCTTCTGGGGCATCCCCAAGCTTAGACGCTTGAGTCTTCCTTGAATATTACCTTGGTGTGCCTCGGGCATCCCCAAGCTTAAGCTCTTACTACTCCTTATTCCTTCCTCCATCGTGATCTCACCCAAAACATGAAAACTTCAATCACACAAAACTCAACAAAACCTTCGTGAGATCCGTTAGTATAACAAAATAAATCACTACTTTAAGTACTGTTGCAAACCCATTCATATTTTATTTTTGCATTATACCTACTGTACTCTAACTTCACCATGGCTTATACCCCACGATACAATCCATAGATTCATGAAAACAAGCAAGTAGTGCATCAAAAACAGAATCTTTCAAAAACAGAACAGTCTGTAGCAATCTATTTAAAAGCCATACTTCTGTAACTCTAAAAATTCTGAAGAATTAGGACAACGTGGGCAATTCATATATCAATACTGTGTAAAAATTTCAGATTTTTCTGATGCTCCAGTACAGAAACAAAATTCGGGCACTGGACGGAAAACTTTCTGTTTTCCAAACAGCATCAATTATATTATCTTCCAAATCATCCCAAAGGTATTACTTGGCACAAACACTAATTAAAAACACAAAAACACACTCATACCAGTAGCATAATTGTGAAAACACACAATAACAGAAAAAATAGGTAAAAATTTATTTTATTCATTGGGTTGCCTCCCAAGAAGCTCTATCTTTATAGCCATTAAGATAGGCTTTGAGATTTCAATGATGCTCACATGAAAGATAAGAATTGAAGCACAAAGAGAGCACCATAATACATGTGACAAACACATTTAAGTCTAACATACTTCCTATGCATAGGCATTTTATATGCAAACAAATTATCAAGACAAGAAATATCTAGCATATGCAAAGGAGAGGAATAAAACATTGACAATCTCAACATAACGAGAGGTAATTTAATAACATGAAAATTTCTACAGCCATATTTTCCACTCTCATAATAATTATATGTAGGATCATAATCAAATTCAACAATATAGCTATCAGATAAAATTTTCTCTCCATGATCCACATGCATAGAATTCTTATAGTGTTCCAAAATGGTGGGATTAACATCAACTAATGTCATGACCTCTCCAAACCCACTTTCAATATTATTGCAAACATTATTATCAATAGCATATTCATCATGAGGATTAAATAAATTTTCAAGATCATAAGAAGCATTATCAGCCCAATCATGATCATTGCAATAAGTAGTGGATATAACAAAATTATCATCCCCAAGCTCGTAGTTTTGCATATTATTAGCACAATTGACATTAATAGAATTTATAATAACATTATTGCAATCATGCTTTTCATTGAAGGAGCTATCATGAATCACTTTATAAATTTCTTCTTTCAACACTTCATCACAATTTTCCGGTTCATGATTTTCAAGCAAAACTTCATAGAGATAATCAATTGCACTCAACTCACTAGCCATTGGTTCATCATAATTGGGTATTTTGAAAAGATTAGCAAGTGGATGAGGATCCATATCAATAGATTTCTAGCAAGCGAAGATGCAAGCAAATGGAAGGCACATGGCACATAAGCAAAGATAGCAAATGAGCAAAAAGGCAAACGGAAAATATTTTTGTATTTTTGTGAAAACATTTTAGAAGTGGGGGAGATGAAAACGAGAGGCAAATAAAGTAAATGCAAGGAGATGAGAGTTTATGCAAAGGTACTTGATAGATGTTGATGATGTTTCCCCGGCAACGGCACCAGAAATTCTTCCTGCTACTTGTAACTTGCGTTGGTATTATCCCTGAAGAGGAAGGGATGATGTAGCACAGCAGAGGTAAGTATTTCCCTCAGTTATGAAACCAAGGTTATCAATCCAGTAGGAGAACCACGCAACACCTCGTTAGCAGTACCTGCACACAAACAACAAATCCTTGCACCCAACGCAAACGAGGGGATGTCAATCCCTCGGCTGCCAATTGCAAGATCAAATTGTATGTGATAGATAGATAGATTGAAACAAAAATACAAAATAAAATAAAGAAAAGAAAATGGCAGCAATATTTTTAGGGTTTTAGTAATATGATTTAGATAGACCCGGGGGCCATAGTTTTCACTAGAGGCTTCTCTCAATAAAATAGCATACGGTGGGTTGACAAATTACTGTTGGGCAATTGATAGAAAAGCAAATAATCATGACGATATCCAAGGCAATGATCATGTATACAGGCATCACGTCCAAGATAAGTAGACCGACTCCTGCCTGCATCTACTACTATTACTCCACACATCAACCGCTATCCAGCATGCATCTAGTGTATTAAGTCCATAAAGAACGGAGTAACGCCTTAAGAACGATGACATGATGTAGACAAGATAACCTCACGTATGAATAAACCCGATCTTTTTACCCTTAGTAGCAACGATACATATGTATCATGTCCCTTTCTGTCATTGGGATTGAGCACCGCAAGATCAAACCCACTACAAAGCACCTCTTCCCATGGCAAGATAAATCAATCTAGTTGGCCAAACCAAATCAATAGATCGGAGAAGAAATACGAAGCTATAATAATCATGCATAAAAGAGATCAGAGAAGACTCAAATATATTCATGGATAATCTGATCATAAACTCACAATTCATCGGATCCCAACAAACACACTGCAAAAAGTGATTACATCGGATAGAACTCCAAGAATATCGAGGAGAACATTGTATTGTAGATCAAAAAGAGAGAAGAAGCCATCTAGCTACTAACTATGGACCCGAAGGTCTGTGGTAAACTACTCACGCATCATCAGAAGGGTAGCAAGGTTGATGTAGAGCCCCTCCGTGATTGACTCCCCCTCCGGCGGAGTACCGGAGAAGGCCTCCAGATGGGATCTCTCGAGAACAGAAACTTGCGGTGGCGGAAAAAGTATTTCGTGGACTCCCCTGAGGGTTTCTGATTTTTTTCTCAATTTATAGTGGAGGAATTAGGTCAAACGGAGCTATGTGGGCCCCATGAGGTACCAGGGCGCGCCTGCCCCCCCAGGCGCGCCCTGGTGCCTCGTGGGCACCCCCTGGGGCTTCTGGCCTCCACCCGAAGCATCTAGTGTTTATCTTGTCCAGAAAAAAAATCTCCAAAAAATTTCGTGGCATTTGGACTTCGTTTTGTATTGATTTTCTGTAAAACAAAAACAGGGCAGAAAATAGCTACTGGCACTGGGCACTAGGTTAATAGGTTAGTCTCCAGAAATGATATATAATTGCTGTAAATGTATATAAAAACATCCAAGATTGATAATATAGCAGCCTGGAACAATCAAAAATTATAGATACGTTGAAGACGTATCAGTACCCTGAGTACACTGTTCACGAGGACTACCGCGAGTTCAACCAGGAGCAATACTGCGCTATGGTTCAAATCTTTGATCGGCAGAATAAGTCCATCACTGAGTTGCACACCTTTCATGGTGTTGGAGTGACTGTTGACACGGCAGTCCATGATGCCACCTATGCTGCTATTTCCCATCTCCGTGGAGAGCACACCCGCTTGGAGGAGACTAGGTTCAGATATATCCCATATACCACTGCTACAGAGGAGAGTGGTTACTACACTGCTGTCTGTACCCCTTACATGCGACGTTGTTATGACCCGCAGGTTTTGGTCTAGTACACTGAGGCTCTGGATCGCACTGCCCGAGCTCTTGCTGTTGAGTTGTATGCTACTCGTGCTCGTCTTTACGACGCTCTGACACAGTTGCTGCCAGCAGTTAGTGCAGGGATACATCCTCAGTATATCCTTTTCCCGCGCAGGACGGAGATGCCACCAGGTCTTGAGTGGCCTGCAGCTGGAGGTTGTACTCCTCCACGTGGTCCTCTTCTTCTAGTTCGGGACCAGATTCTACACCAGAGTGTTCATGGAGCGCAGGATCCTCGTGTCGAGGGCACCCTGCATCGTCACTTGCAGTTGCCTGGCTTCAGTGGTTTTCTCCAACGTTGATGTAGCTATCGCTATGTCCCATTGTTGTAACCCTCCACCGCGTGCCTGCGTGCCGCCTAGTTTGTCTAGCTTTCCTTTCCATTCTTGTAACGCTGGCTTGTAACCGACTCTATGTATGGATCTGTATGTCATGTTGACTGTTGTGATGTATCTATTGCACTTCCCTTAATGTGCATGTTACTTCATGAATGATTCCATACTTCTGCAATTGCTCGTTGCTAAACTACCCCCTCTTAATTTTAGCAGGATGGTTAGACCCGCAGGTCATGGCCATGGTGCCAACAATCCACCACCGCCCGACTATATGGCCGCAATGATGCAACAGTTTGAACTGAACCGTTAATTCATGCAAGAGGTAATGGATCAGTTTCCACGTCCGAACATGAACCAGCAGCCAGCCCCACTAACCTTGCAAGACTTCATGCGCCTCAACCCTGCTGTATTCAGCAACTCAGTCCAGCTGCTTGATGCTGATGACTAACTCCATGACATCACATACGAGATGGAGTTAGCCAATGTTGCCCCTGACAGCTATGTTACCTTTGCATCCTACTTTCTGAAGGGTCCCGCTGCTCAATGGTGGGACAGCCACAGACGCACTCTGCCTGTTGGAACCATCATCACCTGGCTGGAGTTCCAGGCTGCTTTCCGTGCCCGCTACATTCCCCAGGGAATCATGGATCGGAAGAAACGTGAGTTCCATAACATCGTCCAGGGAGGCAAGACTATCAATGTTTACCAGTGGGAGTTCCTCGAATTGTCTCGCTATGCTGAAGAGGACATTGCTACTAATGCCCGTAGACAGGAGAAGTTCCGTGAAGGGCTCAACCCTAATATTAAGCTCGCACTCCTTGTCCAAGACTTCACCGACTTCGCCACCCTGGTGAAGAAGGCCATTCAGGTTGAGACTGGTCTGAAGGAACACAAGGACGCACTCAAGCGCACCCGTGATGCGGGCTCATGCTCGGGCTCGTCATCACAGAAGCGCCATATATGGATTCCTCACAGCATGTACCGCCCAACTGCACCTGCTCCAAGGCCGTATTATGTTGCACCTCGTCTGCCTCGTCTACCTCCGTGGCAACCAAGACCTCAGGCTCCACTGCTTCGAGCTCCTGCTTCCTGTCCCAATGACGGTCTATGCTTCATGTGTGGACGTCCAGGTCATCATGCTAAAGATTTCCACCAGAATTAGAATCAACTTACATTCCCTTCTGCTGGCCGTGGTAACAACCAGCCTCGCAACAACAATGCCAGGCCTTCTTATGGTCGTGGTCAATCTTACAATGTTGATCTAAATGAAGCTCAAGACCAGCCTGCTACTGTGATGGGTACTCTTCCTATTAATTCAGTGCCAGCTTCTGTTTTATTTGATTCAGGAGCATCACATTCATTCTTATCAACAGATTTTGCATACATGCATGGCATTAAATATGAGGAGTAGAACCTTCCACTAGTGGTAAACACCCCGCGGGCCAACGTCAAGCCTCCATGGTTAGCCACAACGTTACCATTGAAATTGAAGGGTTGGAATTCCATGTCTCTCCCATTATTTTGAAGCCTTCCAATATTGACCTCATTCTGGGAATGAATTGATTGAAAGCTCATACTGCTTCAATCGATTGTGCCTCTAAAACCGTCCAATGCCTACTTCCTTCGACTGAGATAGTGAACTACCATGTTTATCTTATACGAGATGCCGAAGCCCAAATTTATTCCCTAAATGTGTTGAATGCTTCTCCTCTTGGGAAGTAAAAAACGATCCAGTCATTTGCGACTTCCAAAATGTTTTCCCAGAAAAACTTCCAGGAATACCCCGATCTCTTTCCTTCTACCACTAAATTCTCGGGGCGAGAATTTCTTTTAGAGGAGGAGAATTGTAACACCCCTATGTAATGAGCTACAGTGATCCCCATGATTATGCTTAATCACATTGTTTTGCAATGCTTGATCACCTTTGGAATCATATCTCATTTCAAATTCCATCACTGAAATCAATTCAATTTGCAAGTGAAATTTAAAGTTGCACAAAAGTTGCTACAAAATAGTTCATCATTTAGCAAATATTCCATAACAATTATTTGTTAAGGAAAACAACATCACTTATTTGTTTAAATGGGCTATAGCAATTATAATAGTGCTAAATCAGCATATTTAAATGCTTTTCCAATTATGAAAAATTCAAATCAATTCAAACATTTCCCAAACTTTTTGTGGTAGTGCCAAATATTGCAAAGTATTTATGTGGCCAAGTCCCACATTTTACAAAATCCATTTGGCAGCTCAAAATATTGCAAAACAATTCTGTAAAAAGAAAATAGAAAACAGAAAAAAAGAAGAGAAAACCTATTGTGTACTGGGCCTAAGTGCACAGTGCACCGGCCCAGCCCACCTCTCTCTCTCCTTCAACCTCCCGCCTCTCTCTCCCCTATGTGTCGCCGCGCGTGTGCCCGAATCGGCGATGGGCACGCATCGGCCATCCCCGGCGCCGTCGCCGCCGTGGGGGGATAAGATCGACCCCAGGTTACCCCCAGGCGAACCCTAGCCCCCACTTTTCCCTCTCCCTCGCTCACTCTCCTCTCCTCAGTACATGCCTAAGACGCCATCGCCGTCGTCGCGTCGATCCCGCGGCCACTGGCCTCCCCGCGCCTCGCCGCCGTGTCCATCCGCTCCGCCATCGACCGCCCCGCGCCTGGTGCCATCTGTCGGAGCCGGGAGCCACCGCTTCGAGCCCTACAATGCCTTCTTCCTCCTCCGCCCCGACGAGCTTCGCCGTCGATTCCGGCCACCGCCGTCGTTGGTTGCCACCGTCGCTACGGTCCACCCCAGCCTCTGCCACCACCACCAAGCGACGCAGCGTTGAACACCCGTTCGAACGCGCTATCGCGCGCGCCAAATGGCTCGCTGTAGCAAAATCCCGACGCCGACTGAAGCGCGCCACCGCGTTTTGTGGTTGTCGGCATTTAAACGCCGGTGGTCCGACGTGGTGCCGCCACGGGGCCCACCCTGGGTCACTGCTAGTGGGCCCCATGGGTCCCGTTGACCGCGTTGACCAAGTCAACGTGCTGACTGGGCTAGTCCCAGTCACTGACATGTAGGCCCCACGCGCTAATTAACTATTTTGCTAAATATAATTAATCTATTAATAAAATGTGTCACTGACAGAAGGGGTCCACCTGCTAATTAACCCCAGTTAATTTAATTAAGCATTGTTAACTCCCTGTGTCGCTGACATGTGGGTCCAGCCCACTTTTTAAATGGATAGGGCCGGTCCAGTCAGCTGCTGAGTCAGCAGTTGGGCCCACCAGTCAGCCTTTGCTGACTAGGCAGTTGACCAAGTCAACTGGGCCCACTGTCAGCCCCTGTGGCTTTTGGCTGGGTACACTTTCGGGTGTACTTAGCATTTTAGCCCTTGTTTTCGAATTAATATTTAATCCAGTAAATTCTCGAAAATGATTAAAACTTTGCAAAATCATATAAAATAATCCGTAACCCGGATGAAAATAATTTATATATGAAAAATGATCAGAAAATAAGATGAATCCGAATATGCCATCCACATACCTGCCACATGCCTCTAACACTGCAAACATGGAACCTTCCCCTCTGGATCGTCTGTCCGATAATTGCCTAAAGCCGGGAAAATATTCCCAGATATTTTCTTGCTCCGTCTGTAATGTGTAGCACTGTGTTAGGTCACCCCTAGCACAGCATATTGCCGTGTCATGCCTTGTGATGCTTTTGTTTGCTTTATACTTATTGTTTCTTCCCCCTCTTTCTCTCCGGTAGACTCCGAGACTGACGCTGCTCCCGAGTACGACTACGCCCCTGACATCCAGCCCCTCTCAGCAAAGGTTCTAGGCAAGCAAAACCCCCTTGATAATTCCTATATCGCCCATTCTTTCTCTCTCGTGCTTGCATTAGATTTTGCTACTGTGTTCAATAGCTCCTATTCTGATGCATAGCCTGATTTTGTAACCTGCTGTTGAAAATTTACCTGTTGTCCTATAGGCTTAGTATAGGCTGGTTAGTGATCCATCAGTGGCCCCGCACCCTTGTACGTGTTGCCATGCTTTGCTTCCGGATGCTCGATCAGTGTGATCGATGTGCAGAGACGAACACACCACCAGCACCCCCTTAGTTGTACGACTCGGCAGAGCTACTATCGAGTGCCGAGGGTGATTCCTCCTACCTCCCTCCAAACGATATCTCTGTGGCGTAGCTAATCGGTTGTGGGTTACCGAGGGTGATTCCTCTTTCACCACCTCCGATGATGCCTCTGTCGTGTAGCCCCTCAAGTGTGAACCCATCAAGGGTGATTCCTCGGATTTCCCCATTAATGTTATGCACACACTGTTACCTTTAACTGTTGCCCCTTTTTAACTGTTACTGCGGGACTGAAGGGACAGGCAGTACCACCCCGGCAGAGGTGGACCTGAGTTCCCGACAGTCTCTGGATAAGTCGAGTTGACCAGGAGGGTACCCGCGAGATAATTACACGGCACGGCCGGGCAGGCAGAGATCGCCCTAGAGAGGGATGGGCCTGGCCCTTACCGTAAGTCCACGAGACGAGGTGACAGGAGCACTGATCGTCACCGTGAGCTCCCAATACGCTAACATGTTTGGATATGTGATTTGAGTAGACCTTTGGCCTTTTCGCACTAACCACCACGCGGGATAAGTTATGGGCACTCGGCGTCGTACGTTTCTTTTGAAAGCTCTGTCAGACATCCAGTTCAGCATTGTGGCATGGTCGGATCGCGCCATCCAGGAGAGAGGTGGCGCTGGTATTCACCCTGCGCACAACGACCCAGAGTGCAAAGGGCGATGGGCCCAAGACCCCTGAGCGCTTAGGATGTAGACCGGCGGGGACCTGTTTGCGGAGCCTAGGTAGGACTACAGTGTGTCGATCAGCCGAGGCCGGGCATGACCCGAAAAAGTGTGTCCGGCCAGAGTTAATCGATCGTGTTGGGTAAGTTGGTGCACCCCTGCAGGGAAGTTATCTATTCGAATAGCCGTGTCCACGGTAATAGGACGCTCGGAGATGTATCCCGAACTACTACAACTTGAACTGGATACTTGTGATACTTAAATGATATGATGGCTCCGGGATCGCTTTCTCGCAGGGAGTCGAGGAAGGATCTCTGGACATTGCTATTACCTACTTATTGCTTTATTATACTGCTAATCTGCACTCTTCTAATGCTGCAAGACGCTGCAAGATGCTATTCTTCGATAGGCTAAGCTTCCCCTCTATTCTGGCAATTCTGCAGTATAGTCCACAGATACATCCCCTTCCCTTTGATACCGATGCATACTTAGCATAGATCTGATGTAAGTCTTGCGAGTACTTTGGATGAGTACTCACGGTTGCTTTGCTACCTTTTCCCCCCCTACCCGATTGCTACGATCAGATGACGGAGCCCAGGAGCCAGCCAACCCCGTCGACGACTACTACTACCACACCGACGGAGCTTACTACTACATGGAGACCGACGACCAGGAGTAGTTCGGAGGCTCCCAAGCAGGAGGCCTGCGCCTTTTCAATCTAGTTGTTGTTGTTTTGCTCAGCCTTCTTAAGGCAACCCTTGTGTAATCATGTCTATACTCAGATACTGATGCTTCCACTGACTCTTGTGTAACTCGAGCTTATGTATTCGAGCCCTCGAGGCCCCTGGCTTGTAATATAAAGCTTGTATTATTTTATTTTTGTGTCTAGAGTTGTGTTGTGATATCTTCCCGTGAGTCCCTAGGCTTGATCGTGCGCATTTGCGTGTATGATTAGTGCACGATTGAGTCGGGGGCGTCACAATCCCCCTCCTCCTTCTCCATCCCACATGCCCCGGCCGCCGGCGCGACACCTTCCACCCAAATCACTGCCCCATCCTCCAAATAAGCGCCGCCAATAGCCATTTTGCATGCAGTATAGCCAGGAGCTCAAGGAACATTTGGCAGCGGAGAAGCAAATCACGGCCGCACGCGTGGATGATGTCGCAATGGCTGCCAAGCGTGCCGACCGCCAGATCTTGGAGGAGCACCTCGCCGTCGAGGCCACCATCGACGCCTCACACGCGGACGCCGCCACGCGGTTGCTGCTTTAAACGACAGTTCATGGTGTTTTCTCGAAGCCACCGCCGGTGCCTTCTAGTGAATTGTCCTCTGAAATGTTAATATGCAATCTAATCTTCTGAAATGTGATGTTCAGTTAACAGTTTGGTTCAACAATTGCTATATTTCCCAGTAGTTCTTTAGCATGCTTGGTTTGGTTAACTGTCTAATCTTTTAGTATATGTTCTATTCTGCAATACGGTGCTCAGTTAACTGTTTGGTTCATTTGTTGTGCTGTCCAGTTAACTGTTTGGTTCAATTCAGCAATGTGCTGTTCATTTGTTGTGGGTACAATTTTGTATTGTTATCCATGTGAGAAATAAATTGAATTTGGCTATACAAAATACGTAGTACATGAGAAACATATACAATTGCTATATTTCCTAGTTCTTAAGCATGCTTGGTTTGGTTAACTAGCTTTTCCATACGGCTTGAATTAATCTGCTGGATCTGCAACTTGTTTATTTTTCATTAACATATTCTACTGATAGTATGCCAACTCTCACTTAACCTGATCAATAACTGCCTTATATGTGTTGCAGGGAAACAACGGGAGGCACTGAGGTTTACCATCGAGGTTCGCACATGCATGGTCCTTTGTCTAATAGCACATTATTGTGCAATTGTAGGAATCATTCTAATATTTAGGTTTTTAACAATTTGGTCTTGCACATGTAGGTCCTGCTGTCAGAGGTTTAAACCCACTGTTTGACCCACTTTGCATATGGGGAAATGAGATGTCCATGAATATCAGTCATGTCAAGAAACTCAGAAAGATTGTTAGGATAAAGAAACTAGCGACGAATAACAGCAAGATCTTTGTTTGCACAATGAAGAAGACATCAGTCAACTATAGGATGGTACTAACTCTTTTACCTTGTTTTTTTCCTTTGCACTATTTCCAAATTTAGAACAAATATTTATGCATATCTTTGTTTTTAGTCCTTTCCAAAGCAGTTCACCGATGATTACCTCTCAGACCACCTGCATGGTCAAGAGGCGAGGAAGGTATTCATTCAACACCCACGCTACAATATTGAAGTCTTCCTCAAGAGGACGAAGGTTGGGCGGGCAATTATCCACAGCCACTGGCCTAAAGTTGCAAGGACATTCAACATCACTGAAGGCTCAATATTCGCCTTCCGCTTCAGCAGTTTTCCACATGAGGTTCATCTGTCTATTTACTGTGTATGATGTTACTTTTCAAAGGTTTTAGATGTTGCATGTGAAACTTGGTGCTGTTGTGTAATGTCGTAGGTAGCTATATGCCTATATGGTGTAACTGAATGCTGAAGCTATCTGATGTAATTCAATTATGAAATCCTGGTTGCCGTAATACGGATATGAAAATATATGGTGTGTTTGATATGAAATGTCAAATTGATTACTAAATGGATTATCAATAATTGGCCAATTAGCCTACTTAATTGTTGGGTTTTTCTATTGCAGATGGTTTCTCAGACAACACCATGGGCGATGAACTTAAACAACCCACACAGTTTCTAGAAATTACGCGTGTTGGATCAATGAACAATCACACACGACTTACGCCCGACAAATGTTTGCATTAGGCCACCTTGCACAAACGTTTCCACATAAAAATTGTGTGTGTGATGTACATACGAGCGGAAACATTTGTCTAGGATTCACTTTGTGGGATGTACATACGAACATAAATGATTGGGCATGTATAATTGTGTGCGATGGCTCGCCCGATCGCACACAAGCTCTTTTTGCCCCCCGTGTGTGACTAGAGGACCTATCACCGACGGTTTCTCGGTCGTGTGGAAAGGACCCCCCTATCACACACACAGGTAAGGCGACGGTTTAAAACTCTATCGCGGAAAGGGGGTGAAAACCGTTTGTATAGGACGTCTCTGCACCAGTGATCGTCTCCATCAGGATGGCGCATGCACTGTGGACTTCCCTTGGTAACATCTTCTCTTCAGAATCTCATTAGCGTATCAATAACATCCGCATCTCCCTCACCAATGCTCAGAAAGGAACTAAGTAGGTGCTACTTGTGAGCTGCGTTGGGATTTTCCCCAAAGAGGAAGGGTGAAGCAGTACAGTAGAGATAAGTATTTCCCTCAGTGAGAACCAAGGTTATTGAACCAGTAGGAGAACCACACAAAGCCTCATGAACAACACCTGCACACATAAAAGCAAATATTTGCACCCAACCTGGCAAGAGGGTTGTCAATCCCCTTGAACTTGTTAATTGCAAGGATTAAATCTTGTATAGGAAGATGGATAAATTGCAAAATAAAATAAAAGTAAATAAAATTCAGAGAAGTATTTTTAGTTTTCTTTTTATATTTAAAGTAGACCCGGCGGCCATAGTTTTCACTAGAGGCTTCTCTCTCGAACACATAGCATACGGTGGTTAAACAAATTACTGTTGGGCAATTGGTAGGAAAGGGCATAGTTATGACGGATTCATGGCAATGATCATATATATCGGCATCACATCCGAGACAAGTAGACCGACTCTTGCCTGCATCTACTACTATTACTCCACCAATCGACCGCTATCCAGGATGCATCTATGGTATTAAGTTCATGACAAACAGAATAACGCCTTAAGCAAGATGACATGATGTAGACAAAGTAAACTCAATCAATTTGAATAAACCCCGTCATTTTATCCTTAATGGCAACAATACAAATACGTGTCTTGTCCCCTACTGTCACTGGGATATAGAGCACCGCAAGATTGAACCCATTACATAGCACCTCTCCCATTGAAGATAAATCAATCTAGTTGGCCAAACCAAATGGATAGATCGGAGAGAAATACAAATCTACAACAATCACGCATAAAAGAGTTCAGAGAAGACTCAATTACTTTCAATGATTAATCTGATCATAAACCCACAATTCATCGGATCATAACAAACACACTGCAAAAGAAGATTACATCGGATAGAACTCCAAGAAGATCGAGGAGAACATGGTATTGAAGATCAAAGAGAAAGAAGAAGCCATCTAGCTACTAGCTATGGACCCGTAGGTCTGTGGTGAACTACTCACACATCATCGGTAGGTTAGCAAGGTGATGTAGTAGCCCTCCATGATCGATTCCCCCTCCGACAGAGTACCGGAAAAGGCCTCCAGATGGAATCGCAGAAGAACAGAGACTTGCGGCGGCGGAAAAGTTTCTTCGGGTGGCTCTTTGTTGGTTTGGGAATATTTGTGAATTTATAGAGGCGGAATTAGGTCAGAAGGAGTTACGAGGGCCCCACAAGCTCAGGGGGCGCGCCTACCCCCCTAGGGTGCGCCCCTAGATCTTGTGGATCTCTCGTACGTCGTCTAGTCTTCTCCCAAAGCTTCTAGGGTCTCTTCTAGTCCAGAAAAAATTAATTTAAAGATTTTTTTCCATTTGGACTTCGTTTGGTAATGATTTTTTGAAAAGCCAAAAACAAGCAGAAAAACTGCAACTGGCACTGGGCACTGAGTTAATAGGTTAGTCCCAAAAATGATATAAAATAGCATAAAATTGCATATAAAGCATCCAGGATTGATAATATAATAGCATGAAACAATAAAAAATTATAGATACGTCGGAGACGTATCAGCATCCCCAAGCTTAATATCTGCTCGTCCTCGAGTAGGTAAATGATAAAAAATAGAATTTTTGATGTTGAATGCTACCTAACATGTTTATCTTGTAATCTCTTTACGGTATAAATATTGAGAAACGACGAAGTAATAATATCAACATAGTAATATACATGAACATAAGAAGCATAATCTTAAACTTTCAAAATATACTATCCTTAACGAGTGTTCCCTACTCACTTTATCTTATTAGCATGGCATGACTCCGCCTTCACCGCAAATATATAAATCATGAGCGCCTCGGTGTCAAACCAAGCAATTGGATCATACTTCTTAATGCGCTTCAGCATTTTGAACTTCACGCAATACATGAGCGTGAGCCATGGATATAGCACTAGGTGCAATAGAATGCAGTGGTAGAGATCAATGAGGGAGTCAAAAAGAAGAAAGTATTGCATCAACGATGTGGATCAATGGGCTATGGAGATGCCCATCAATCGATATCAATGTGAGGAGTAGGGATTGCGATGCAACGTATTTACTAAGAGCTATAAGTGTATGAAAGCTCAAACTAAAACTAAGTGGGTGTGCATCCAACTTGCTTGCTCATGAAGACCTCAGGCATTTGAGGAAGCCCATCATCGGAATATACAAGCCAAGTTCTATAATGAAAAACTCCCACTAGTATATGAAAGTGACAACATAGGAGACTCTCTATATGAAGAACATGGTGCTACTTTGAAGCACAAGTGTGGTAAAAGGATAGTAGCATTGCCCCTTCTCTCTTTATCTCTCATTTTATTTTTTATTTTTTTTTCTTTTCTCTCTTTTTTTCCTTTTTTTTTCGTTCGGAGTCTCATCCCGACTTGTGGGGGAATCATGGCCTCCATCATCCTTTCCTCACTGGGACAATGCTTTAATAATGATGATCATCACACTTTTACTTACTTACAACTCGATAATAGAAAAATATGACTCTATATGAATGCCTCTAGTAGTGTACCAGGATGTGCAATGATCTAGCGTAACATGTATGAAAATGATGAACGGTGGCTTTGCCACAAATATCATGTCAGCTCTATATGAGCATGCATAGCAATATGACGATGAAGATGTATGTCATATAATCGGAACGGTGGAAGTTGCATGGCAATATATCTCGGAATGGCTATGGAAATGCCATAATACGTAGGTATGGTGGCTGTTTTGAGGAAGGTAAAAGGGGTTTATGTGTGAAAGAGCGTGTCATATCATGGGGTTTGGCTGCACTGGCAAAGTTTGCACCAACTCTCAAGGTGAGAAAGGGCAATGCACGATACTGAAGAGGCTAGCAAATTGTGGAAAGATAGGAGTGCGTATAATCCATGGACTCACATTAATCATAAAGAACTCATATACTTATTGTAAAGCCTACTTGCCCTCGAAGCAAAGCACTAACTGCATGCCCCTAGGAGGGAGTTTGGTAGGAGTTAACCATCGCACGCCCCCGATTATAACAGCACAAAGGATTTCATTTCAGACCTATAAATGCTCAAACCTCCCCACCATGCCATGACACATACTTAGATGAGAAGTAAATAACAAACTTTAATACCGATATTTCTAAAAAACCAATGATCATGAACCTATATCTTTTCATATTACTACATCAATAAAATTAAACCATTCATTTCGTATTTAGTTAGCTACATGAAAGTTTTTAGTATATCCCCCTTGAATACTTATCATTTCAGGAACATTCTAATAACACGTGCAAATTGCCATTACTATTTATAAGAATCTCCAAAATATTTAAGTTAATCATGAGAGTGCAACTATTTCTTTAAAATATAACCACCGTCGTGCTCTAAAAGATATAAGTGAAGCACTAGAGCAACTGCCTAGCTCAAAAGATATAAGTGAAGCACATAGAGTATTCTAACAAATCACGATAATTGTGTGTCCCTCTCAAAAGGTGTGTCCAACGAAAGATGATTGTGGCAAACTAAAAGAAAACAAGGAAAAGAAAACTATGGCACAAGACGCTTCAAGTAAAACTCATATCATGTGATGAATAAAAATATAGCTCCAAGTAACATACCGATAGATTGTAGAATAAAGAGGGGATGCCATCTGGGGCATCCCCAAGCACAGACGCTTGGGTATTCCTTGAATATTACCTTGGGGTGCCTTGGGCATCCCCAAGCTTAGGGTCTTGCCACTCCTTATTCCTTCATCCATCGTGATCTCACCCAAAACTTGAAAACTTTAGCACACAAAACTCAACAGAAACCTCGTGAGATCCATTAGTATAATAAACATATCATAATCTTTAGGTACTGTTGTAAATTGATTCATAATTGTTCTTACATAATACCTTCTGTACTCTAACTTTTCCATGACCTATACCCCCCGATATAATCCATAGATTCATCAAACTAAACTATGCAATAAAAACAGAATCTCTCTAAAACAGTACAGTCTGTAATGATGGAATATTTGACTATACTTCTATAACTCCAAAGATTCTGAAAAAGTAGGACAGCGTAAAAAATTTATATTCCAATACTTTGTAAACATTTCAGCAATCATTGGCATTCCAGTACAGAATGAAAATTCTAGCACTGGACGCAAAAGTTTCTGTTTTCAAACAGCATCAATAATGCTATCATCCAAATCATCCCATAGGCATTACTTAGCACAAACACTAATTAAAATATAAAAACACAATCATAACAATAGCAAAAATTGTGTGATCACGCAAAAACAGAAAATATTGGGTTGTCTCCCAACAAGCTCTTTCTTTATAGCCATTAAGATAGGCTTCAAGATTTTAATGATGCTCATGTCAAAGACAAGAATTGAAGCACAAAGAGAGCATCATAAAACATGTGACAAACACATTTAAGTCTAACGTACTTCCTATGGATAGGCATTTTATAAGCAAACAAATTATCAAGGCAATAAATATTTAGCATATGCAAGGAAGAGGAATAAAATATTGACAATGTAAACTTCAAGAGAGGTAATTGAGTAACATGAAATTTCTACAACCATATTTTCCTCTCTCATAACAATTACATATAGGATCATAATCAAATTCAACAATATAGCTATCATATAAAATATTCTCTTCATGATCCTTATGCCTAAAAGTTTTATAATCTTCCAAGATAGTGGGATTAACATCAACTACAGTCATGACCTCTCCAAACCCACTTTTATCAAAAATTTCATAAGATTAAACACTCTCCAAATATGTGGGATTCTTTTTACCTAATGTTGACACTTTTCCAAACCCACTTTCAATATTATTGCAAACATTATTATTAATAACATATTCATCATGAGGCCTAAATAAATTTTCAAGATCATAGGAAGCACTATCACCCCCAATCATGATCATTGCAATAAGTAGATAACGAAATTATCATCCCCAAGATTGTAGCTTTGCATATCATTAGAATTTATAATAAAATCATTGCAATCATGCTTTTCATTCAAGGAGCTATCATGAATCACTTTATAAATTTCTTCTTTTAACACTTCATCACAATTTTTGGATTCACGATAATCAAAGCAAAACTTCATAAAGATAATCAAGCGCACTAAACTCACTAGCAATTGGTTCATCATAATTGGATTGTTTGAAAACATTAGCAAGTGGGTGAGGATCCATATCAATAATTTTTAGCAAGTTAAGATGCAAGCAAATATAAGGCACATGGCAGCACAAGCAAAGATAGCACACACAATATTTTTGGTATTTTTGATTTTTATGAGAAGTGGAGGGAGATGAAAAAGAGAGGCAAAGGAAATAAAAAGGAAAATAAAAATTAGAGCAAGTAGATGATAGTTTAAGTGAAGGTACTTGATAGGTTTTGGTGATGTCTCCCCGGCAACGGCGCCAAAAATTCTTCCTGCTAGTTGTGAGCTGCGTTGGGATTTTCCTCGAAGAGGAGAGGAGATGCAGTACAGTAGAGATAAGTATTTCCCTCAGTGAGAACCAAGGATATCGAACCAGTAGGAGAACCACACAAAGCCTCGTGAATAGCACCTGCACACACAAAAGCAAATACTTGCACCCAATGCGGGCAAGAGGGTTGTCAATCCCCTTGAACTTGTTAATTGCAAGGATTAAATCTTGTATAGGTAGATGGATAAATTGCAAAATTAAATAAAATTAAGAGAATTATTATTAGTTTTATTTTTATATTTAAAGTAGACCCGGGGGCCATAGTTTTCACTAGAGGCTTCTCTCTCGAACAAATAGCATACGGTGGGTAAACAAATTACTATTGGGCAATTGATAGAAAAGTGCATAGTTATGACGGATTAATGGCAATGATCATGTATATAGGCATCATGTCCGAGACAAGTAGACTGACTCCTGCCTGCATCTACTACTATTACTCCACCAATCGATCGCTATCCAGCATGCATCTGTGGTATTAAGTTCATGGCAAACAGAGTAATGCCTTAAGAAAGATGACATGATGTAGACAAAGTAAACTCAGTCAATATGAATAAACCCCATCATTTTATCCTTAATGGCAACAATACAAATACGTGTCTTGTCCCCTACTGTCACTGGGTGCTACCTGTGAGTTGCGGTGGGATTTCCTCGAAGAGGAGAGGATGATGCAGTACAGTAGAGATAAGTATTTCCCTCAGTTAAGAACCAAGCTTATCAATCTAGTATGAGAACCAAGCAGAACCTCATTAGCAGCACCTACAGACACAAAAGCAAATACTTGCACCCAACGCGAACAAGGGGGTTGTCAATCCTCTCGACGGTTACTTGCAAGGATTAATTCTGAAAGTGATAGATAGATAAAATGAAATAAAAAATAACATAAAAGTAAATAAATTGCAGCAAGGTATTTTTGATTTTATATATGATAGATAAATGACCCGGGGGCCATAGTTTTCACTAGAGGCTTCTCTCTTGAACACAAAGCATACGGTGGGTAAACAAATTACTGTTGGGCAATTGATAGAATAGCGCATAGTTATGACGGATTCATGGCAATGATCATGTATATAGGCATCACGTTCGAGACAAGTAGACCGACTCCTGCCTGCATCTACTACTATTACTCCACCCATCGACCGCTATCCAGCATGCATCTAGGGTATTAAGTTAATAAAAACAGAGTAACGCCTTAAGCAAGATGAAATGATGTAGACAAAGTAAACTCAAACAATATGAATAAACCCCATCGTTTTATCCCTAATGGCAACAACACAAATACGTGTCTTGTCCCTTTCTGTCACTGGGATAGAGCACCGCAAGATTGAACCCATCACAAAGCACCTCTCCCATTGCAAGATAAATCAATGTAGTTGGCCAAACCAAACGGATAGATCGGAGAGAAATACAAAGCTATAGCAATCATGCATAAAAGAGTTTAGAGAAGACTCAAATATTTCTCATGAATAATCTGATCATAAACCCACAATTCATCGGATCCCAACAAACACACCGCAAAAGAGATTACATCGGATAGAACTCCAAGAACATCGAGGAGAACATGGTATCGAAGATCAAAGAGAGAGAAGAAGCCATCTAGCTACTAACTATGGACCCGTAGGTCTGTGGTAAACTACTCACACATCATCGGAAGATCAGCAAGGTTGATGTAGAAGCCCTCCATGATCGATTCCCCCTCCGACAGAGTGCCAGAAAAGGCTTCCAGATGGGATTGCGGAAGAACAGAAGCTTGCGGCGGCGAAAAAGTTTTCTCGTCTGTCTCTCTGGTATATTGGGAATATTTCGGAATTTATAACGCTGGAATTAGGTCAAGAGCTGCCACGAGGGGCCCGCAAGCCTAGGGGCGCGCCTACCCCTCTGGGCGTGCCCTCCGGGCTTGTCGCTCCCTCATGACTCTTCTGTTCTTCTCCCGAAGCTTCTAGGGTCCTTTCTGGTCCAGAAAAAATTAATCCAAAGTTTTTTCTCCGTTTGGACTCCGTTTGATAATGATTTCCTGAAAAGCCAAAAACAGGCAAAAAACAACAACTAGCACTGGGCACTAGGTTAATAGGTTAGTCCCAAAAAAATGATATAAAATTGCATATAATTGCATAATAAACATCCAAGATTGATACTATAATAGCATGGAACAATCGAAAACTATAGATGCGTTGGAGACGTATCAAGCATCCCCAAGCTTAATTCCTGCTCGTCCTCGAGTAGGTAAATGATAAAAACAGAATTTTTGATGTGGAATGCTACCTAACATGTTTCATCATGTAATTCTCTTTTACGGTATGAATATTAAGATCCAAATGATTCAAAGCAATAGTCTATTGTTTGATATAAAGACATCAATACTCAGGCATACTAACAAACAATCATGCCTTTCAAAATAAAAATGCTAAAGAAAGTTATCCCTACAAAATCATATAATCATGTCATGCTCCATCTTCTTAACACAAAGTATTTATCATGCACTACCCCGATGACAAGCTGAGCAATTGGTTCATACTTTTTAACGCGCTTCAGCTTTTTCAACCACCATGCAATACATGAGCGCAAGCCATGGATATAGCACTATGGGTGGAATAGAATATAATGGTAGAGATTAATAGGGGAAGTCAAAAAGAAGAAGATAGTCTCACATTAACGCGGCTAATCAACGAGCCATGGAGATGCCCATCAATTGATGTCAATGCAAGGAGTAGGGATTGCCATTCAACGGATGCACTAAGAGCTATAAGTTTATGATAGATCAAAATAAAAACTAACTGGGTGTGCATCCAACTTGCTTGCTCATGAAGATCTCGGGCATTTGAGGAAGCCCATCATCGAAATATACAAGCCAAGTTCTATAATGAAAAATTCCCACTAGTATATGAAAGTGACAACATAGGAGACTCTCTATATGAAAAACATGGTGCTACTTTCAAGCACAAGTATGGAAAAGGATAGTAACACTGCCCCTTCTCTCTTTTTCTCTCATTTTTTTTCGTGGGCTCTTTTTGGCCGCTTTTTTTTCTTTTTTTTATATATATTCTCACTAGGGCAATGCTTTAATAATGATTATCATCATACTTCTATTTACTTACAACTCAAAATTACAACTCGATACTAGAACAAATATGACTCTATATGAATGCCTCTGGCAATGTACCAGGATGTGCAATGATGCTAGCGTAACATGTATGAAAATGATGAACGGTGGCTGAGCCACAAATACTATGTCAGCTATATGATTATGCAAAGCAATATGACAATGATGGTGTGTGTCATAAAAATGGAACGGTGGAAGTTGCATGGCAATATATCTCGGAATGGCTATGGAAATGCCATGATAGGTAGGTATGGTGGCTGTTTTGAGGAAGATATAAGGAGGCTTATGTGTGATAGAGCGTATCATATCACGGGGTTTGGATGCACCGGCGAAGTTTGCACCGACTCTCGATGTGAGAAAGGGCAATGCACGGTATCGAAGAGGCTAGCAAATTGCGGAAAGGTGAGAGTGTGTGTAATCCATGGACTCACATTAGTCATAAAGAACTCACATACTTGTTGCAAAAGTTTATTTGCCCTCAAAGCAAAGTACTACTACGCATGCCCCTAGGGGGATATATTGGTAGGAAAAGACCATCGCTCGTCCCCGACCGCCACTCATAAGGTAGACAATCAATAATAAATCATGCTCCAACTTCTTAGCATAACGACATACCATATGTGCATGCTTCGGGAATCACAAACCTTAACACCAATATTCTTACTAAACCACAATTATCTACTAGTACCTCCCCCATATTACCATCTTAATATCGCAAAACTATTGCAAGGAATCAAACTTATCATATTCAGTGATCTACATGAAAGTTTTTATTATATCCCTCTTGAATACCTATCATATTAGGACCAAATTCATAACCCGTGCATATTACCATTGCTATTTATTAGACTCTCAAAAAGATATAAGTGAAGCATGAGAGTACAACTATTTCTTTAAAATATAACCACCGCCGTGGTCTAAAAGATATAAGTGAAGCACTACAGCAACTGCCTACCTCAAAAGATATAAGTGAAGCACATTGAGTATTCTAACAAATCACGAATAGTGTGTGTCCCTCTCGAAAAGGTGTGTTCAGCAAAGATGATTGTGGCAAACTAAAAAGCAAACGAAGAAAATGAAACTATAGCACCAGATGCTCCAAGTAAAACACATATCATGTGATGAATAAAAATATAGCTCCAAGTGATATACCGATAGATTGTAGACGAAAGAGGGGATGTGCTACTTGTAGCTTGCATTGGTATTATCCCCGAAGAGGAAGGGATGATGCAGCACAGCAGAGGTAAGTATTTCCCTCAGTTATGAAACCAAGGTTATCAATCCAGTAGGAGAACCATGCAACACCTCGTTAGCAGTACCTGCACACAAACAACAAATCCTTGCACCCAACGCAAACGAGGGGTTGTCAATCCCTCGGCGGTAAGTTGCAAGATTAAATTGTATGTCATAGATAGATAGATTGAAACAAAAATACAAAATAAAATAAATAAAGAAAAAGTGCAGCAATATTTTTAGGGTTTTAGTAATTTGATAGAGATAGACCCGGGGGCCATAGTTTTCACTAGAGGCTTCTCTCATAGAAAATAGCATACGGTGGGTAGACAAATTACTGTTGGGCAATTGATAGAAAAGAAAATAATCATGACGATATCCAAGGCAATGATCATGTATATAGGCATCACGTTCGAGACAAGTAGACCGACTCCTACCTGCATCTACTACAATTACTCCACACATCGACCGCTATCCAGCATGCATCTAGTGTATTAAGTCCATAAAGAACGGAGTAACGCCTTAAGAACGATGACATGCTGTAGACAAGATAAACTCACGTATGAATAAACCCCATATTTTTACCCTTCATAGCAATGATACATACGTGTCATGTCCCTTTCTGTCACTGGGATTGAGCACCGCAAGATCGAACCCATTACAAAGCACCTCTTCCCATGGCAAGATAAATCAATCTAGTTGGCCAAACCAAATCAATAGATCAGAGAAGAAATACGAAGCTATAACAATCATGCATAAAAGCGATCAGAGAAGACTCAAATAATATTCGTGGATAATCTGATCATAAACTCACAACTCATCGGATCCCAACAAACACACCGCAAAAAGTGATTACATCGGATAGAACTCCAAGAACATCGAGGAGAACATTGTATTGAAGATCAAAAAGACAGAAGAAGCTATCTAGCTACTAACTATGGACCCGAAGGTCTGTGGTAAACTACTCACGCATCATCGGAGAGGCAGCAAGGTTGATGTAGAGCCCCTTCATGATCAATTCCCCCTCCGGCGGAGTACCGGAGAAGGCCTCCAGATGGGATCTCTCAAGAACAAAAACTTGCGGCTGCGGAAAAAGTATTTCGTGGACTCCCCTGAGGGTTTCTGAGTGGTGGAATTAGGTCAAACAGAGCTCTGTGGGCCCCACGAGGTACCAGGGCACGCCTGCCCCCCCAGGCGCGCCCTGGTGCCTTGTGGGCACCCCCTGGGGCTTCTGGCCTCCTCCCAAAGATTCTAGTATTGGTATTGTCCAGAAAAAAATCTACAAAAAGTTTCATGGCATTTGGACTTCGGTTGGTATTGATATTCTGTAAAACAAAAATAGGGCAGAAAACAGCAACTGGCACTGGGCACTAAGTTAATAGGTTAGTCCCAAAAAATGATATATAATTGCTGTAAATGTATATAAAAACATCCAAGATTGATAATATAACAGCATGGAACAATCAAAAATTATAGATACGTTGGAGATGTATCAGGATGCGATCCGGGGCATCCCCAAGCTTAGACACTTGAGTCTTCCTTGAATATTACCTTGGGGTGCCTTGGGCATCCCCAAACTTAGGCTCTTGCCGCTCCTTATTCCTTCATCCATCGTGGTCTCACCCAAAACTTGAAAACTTCAACACACAAAACTCAACAGAAACCTCGTGAGATCCGTTAGTATAACAAACAAATCTTAAACTTTAGGTACTGTTATAAATTGATTCATATTTAATATTGGCATAATGCTACTATACTCAACTTCCCCATGGCTTATACCCCCCGATACAATCCATAGATTCATCAAAATAAGCAAACCATGCAACAAAAACAGAATCTGTCTAAAACAGAATAGTCTGTAAAGATCTGAATTAAAGTCATACTTCTGTAACTCCAAATATTCTGAAAAATTAGGAAAACATGGGCAATTCATATACCGATACTGTGTAGAAAATTCAGGATTTTATCATGTTCCAGTACAGAACATAAAATCCAGAACTGAGTGCAAAACTTTCTATTTTTCAAACAACATCGATTATACTATCATCCTAATCATCCCAAAGGCATTACTTGGCACAAACACTAATTAAAAGATAAAAACACAATCATAACAGTAGCTACAATTGTGTAAACACACAAAACAGAAAATAAAACAAAAAATTTAAGATACATATTGGGTTACCTCCCAACAAGCGCTATTGTTTTCTGCGTCTAGCTAGGCATAATGCATAGTTTCAAGTATTGTCATCTTTCATCTTTGCTAATTTAGGTGGGTTGTTCTCAAAACTGGGAGGCTCTTTGCGTTTCCCATTACTTTCGGAAAATAAGGCAATTCTATTGTCTAAGGTGTCTAGCCTCTTGTTGCAAATAGTAAGAAGATTATTCATGCGACTGAGATTGCCACTAACATTTTTAAGAGGCTCATTAGACTTTTGTAACTCAACCAAATTTTTTTGTATGTCACCTATTTTTTCCAAAATGTGAATCCCCTCTTGGGTATAATTAAATCCTTTTTGAGGGGATGGAGTTCCCACCATTCCTTCTATTACTTCATAAGCAGTATTAGCATCACTATCAATGAAGTTCCCTTTAGTGGCAAAATCCAAGAGTTGTCTATTTGGCATAGTTAGCCCTACATAAAAGTTTCGCAACAAAATTTTCATATCCCCTTTCATGGTGCAAACACGATAAGATTCCGTTATCCTATCCCAAGCATCTTTTAAATTTTCTCCTTGTTTCTATTTGAAGTAAAGAACTTCAAAATCCGGAGACAAAGGAGGGATGGTGATACTAGTCATAATGACAAAGCAAGCAAACAAGCAAATAAAATATTTTTGTGTTTTTTGTAAATTTGTTTTAGAAGTGGGGGAGATGAAAATGAGAGGCAAATGCAAAAAAAAGGAAAATGAAAATAAGAGCAAGTAGATGATAGTTTGTGCGAAAGTACTTGATAGGTTTTGATGATGTTTCCCCAGCAACGGCGCCAGAAATTCTTCCTGCTACTTGTGAGCTGCGTTTGGAATTCCTCGAAGAGGAGAGGATGATGCAGTACAGTAGAGATAACTATTTCCCTCAGTTAAGAACCAAGGTTATCAATCCAGTAGGAGAACCAAGCAGAACCTCGTTAGCAGGACCTACACACACAAAAGAAAATACTTGCACCCAACGCGAACAAGGGGGTTGTCAATCCCCTCGGTGGTTACTTGCAAGGATTAATTCTGATTGTGACAGATAGATAAAATAAAATACAAAATAAAATAAAAGTAAATAAATTGCAGAAAGGTATTTTTGATTTTATATATGATAGATAAATGACCCGGGGGCCATAGTTTTCACTAGAGTCTTCTCTCTTGAACACAAAGCATGCGGTGGGTAAACAAATTACTGTTGGGCAATTGATAGAATAGCGCATAGTTATGACGGATTCACGGCAATGATCATGTATATAGGAATCACGTCCTAGACAAGTAGACCGACTCCTGCCTGCATCTACTACTATTACTCCACCCATCGACCGCTATCCAGCATGCATCTAGGGTATTAAGTTAATAAAAACAGAGTAACGCCTTAAGCAAGATGACATGATGTAGACAAAGTAAACTCAAACAATATGAATAAACCCCATCGTTTTATCCCTAATGTCAACAATACAAATACGTGTCTTGTCCCTTTCTGTCACTGGGATAGAGCACCGCAAGATTGAACCCATCACAAAGCACCTCTCCCGTTGCAAGATAAATCAATCTAGGCCAAACCAAACTGATAGATCGGAGAGAAATACAAAGCTATAACAATCATGCATAAAAGAGTTCAAAGAAGACTCAAATATTTCTCATGAATAATCTAATCATAAACCCACAATTCATCGGATCCCAACAAACACACCGCAAAAGAAGATTACATCAGATAGAACTCCAAGAACATCGAGGAGAACATGGTATTGAAGATCAAAGAGAAAGAGGAATCCATCTAGCTACTAACTATGGACCCGTAGGTCTGTGGTAAACTACTCACACATCATCGGAAGGGCAGCAAGGTTGATGTAGAAGCCCTCCGTGATCGATTCCCCCTCTGGTAGAGTGCCGAAAAAGGACTCCAGATGGGATCACGGAAGAACAGAAGCTTGTGGCGGCGGAAAAGTTTTCTCGTCTGTCTCTCTGGTATATTGGGAATATTTGGAATTTATAGCGCTGGGATTAGGTCAAGAGGTGCCATGAGGGGCTCACAAGCCTGGGGGGCATGCCTATCCCCCTAGTTGCGCCCTCCGGGCTTATCGCTCCCTCGTGACTCTTCTGGTCTTCTCACGAAGCTTCTAGGGCCCCTTCTGGTCCAGAAAAATTTAATCCAAAGTTTTTCTCCCTTTGATAATAATATCCTGAAAAGCCAAAAATAGGCAAAAAACAGCAACTTGCACTGGGAACTACGTTAATAGGTTAGTCCCAAAAAATGATATAAAATTGCATATAATTGCATTATAAACATCCAAGATTGATACTATAATAGCATGGAACAAACAAAAATTATAGATACATTTGAGACTTATCACTAGGATATAGAGCACCGCAAGATTGAACCCATTACAAAGCACCTCTCCCACTGAAGATAAATCAATCAAGTTGGCCAAACCAAACGGATTGATCGGAAATACTAAGCTATAACAATCATGTATAAAAGAGTTGAAAAAAGACTCAATTACTTTCAATGAATAATCTGATCATAAACCCACAATTCCTCGGATCCCAACAAACACACCGAAAAGAAGATTACATCGGATAGAACTCCAAGAAGATCTAGGAGAACATGGTACTGAAGATCCAAGAGAGAGAAAAAGCCATCTAGCTACTAGCTATGGACCCATAGGTCTGTGGTGAACTACTCACACATCATCGGTGGGGCAGCAAGGTGATGTAGAAGCCCTCCGTGATCGATTCCCCCTCCGGCAGAGTACCGGAAAAGGCCTCCAGATGGGATCACGGAAGAGAAGAGACTTGCGGCGGCAGAAAAGTCTTCTTCGGGTGGCTCTCTGTTGGTTAAGGGAATATTTGCAAATTTATAGAGGTGGAATTAGGTCAAAGGAGTTATGAGGGGCCCACAAGCTCAGGGGGCGCGCCCCTAGAGCTTGTGGCTCTCTCGTACGTCGTCTGGTCTTCTCCCAAAGCTTCTAGGGTCTCTTCTGGTCCATAACAAATTAATTTAAAGATTATTTTCCATTTGGACTTCGTTTGGTGTTGATTTTCTGAAAAGCCAAAAACAAGCAGAAAAACAGCAACTGGCGCTGGGCACTGAGTTAATAGGTTAGTCCCAAAAATGATATAAAATAGCATAAAATTGCATATAAAGCATCCAAGATTGATAGTATAATAGCATGAAACAATCAAAAATTATAGATATGTCGGAGACATATCAAGGCTTCTCTCTCGAAACAATAGCATACGGTGGGTAAACAAATTACTGTTGGGCAATTGATAGAAAAGCGCATAGTTATGATGTTATTCATGGCAATGATCACATATATAGGCATCACGTCCATGACAAGTAGACCGACCCCTGCCTGCATCTACTACTATTAGTCCACCAATCGACCACTCTCCAGCGTGCATCTATGGTATTAAGTTCATAAAAAATAGAATAACGCCTTAAGCAAGATGACATGATGTAGACAAAGTAAACTCAATCAATATGAATAAACCCCGTCGTTTTACCCTTAATAGCAACAATACAATACGTGCCTCGCTACCCCTCCTGTCATTGGGTGAGGACACCGCAAGATTGAACCCATTACAAAGCACCTCTCCCACTGAAGATAAATTAATCTAGTTGGCCAAACCAAATGGATAGATCGGAGAGAAATACAAAGCTATAATAATCATGCATAATAAAGTTTAGATAAGTCTCTACTTTTAATGAATAATCTGATCATAAACCCACAATTCATCGGATCCCAACAAACACACCGCAAAAGAAGATTACATCGGATAGAACTCCAAGAAGATGGAGGAGAATGTTGTATTGAAGATCAATGAGAGAGAAGAAGCAATCTAGCTACAAGCTATGGACCCGTAGGTCTGTGGTGAACTACTCACACATCATCGGAAGGGCAACAAGGTTGATGCAGAAGCCCTCCGTGATCGATTCCCCCTCTGGCAGAGTATCGGAAAAGGCCTCCAGATGGGATTGCAGAAGAACAGACGCTTGCGGCGGCGGAAAAGTTATTTCGGGTGGCTCTCTATTGGTTTGGGAATATTTGAGAATTTATGGAGGTGGAATTAGGTTAAAAGGAGATACGTGAGGCTCACGAGCTCAGGGGCGTGCCCTGTGAGCTCGTCGCTCTCCTGTAGCTCTTCTGGCCTCCTCCCGAACCTTCTAGGGTCCCTTCTAGTCCAGAAAAAATCACCGTAAAGTTTCATCATGTTTGGACTTCGTTTGGTATTGATTTTCTGAAAATCCAAAAACAGGCAAAATAACAGGAACTGACACTGGGCACTGGGTTAATAGGTTAGTCCCAAAAAATGATATAAAATAGCATAAAAATGCATATAAAGCATCCAAGATTGATAATATAGTAGCATGAAACAATAAAAAATTATAGATACGTTGGAGACGTATCAGTAGGCTCTGGCGTACTTCGCTCAGATGTGGGCTTTGGCGGATGAGCTTGCTGCTGCTGGCAAGCCACTAGAGGAAGATGAACTTATCTCCTTCATCATCGCGGGCCAGGACCTTGACTACAACTCTGTGGTCCCGGCTTTAGACGCTCGCACCGAACCGGTCACCGTCGATTTTCTCTATGCGCAGGTCTGTAATTTTGATCAGCGGGTGGAGTTATTCATGGGCGGAACCGATGGTGGAGGTTTCAAGTCCTCTGCTGACACTACTACACTTTGTGGTGGTCCTCATCCATCTCGCGACAAACCCTGCGATCAGCAGAAGCAGAACATCGGTGGCTACAGAAAAAGGCAAGGCACTAGCGGTCGTCCTTTCTACTCCAACAACAAGGGCGTTCACTTGGGCGGTCCAGAAGGCCCAGGCGGCCCCGCACCCGGGAGGAACCCTGGGGCAACGACCCCATACAGTGCCAGATATGTGGCAAACTTGGCCATAGCGCTAAGGATTGTTGGTACCGCTTCGATGATGACACACCGGAGGAGAAGGTTGCTGCCGCCACTCCGTATGGGGTGGACACAAATTGGTACATCAACAGTGGGGCGACCGATCACCTCACAGGGGAGCTAGAGAAGCTGACGGTCCACGACAACTATCGTGGAGAGGAGCAAATGCACGGCTCCAACAGATCAGATATGAGGATAGATCATGTTATCCAGTGGGTATTCAAAACCTCTAGCCATCCTATCTATCATAAAAAATCTACATTCTCCTCATGCCAGAAATCTTCTCTCCATACATCGCATTGCTTTAGACAATCATGTGTTTCTTGAGTTTCACCCTTCTTCTTCTTGAATAAGGATCAGGCAATGAGGAGAGTTTGCTACAGAGGTAGATGTGTTGGCGGGCTCTATCCATTGATTCCTCGCTTTAGGAGTTCCAATAAACAAGTTCTTGGTGTCACCAAATTATCATTGGCAAGGTGGCACGATCAATTAGGGCATCCATCTTTTACTATTTTTCAGCGAGTGCTTAGGAAAAAATATCCCTTTTGTTGGTTAGCCTAGTATTGAAACAGTGTGTGATTCTTGTTAGAAAGCAAAAAGTCATCAACTTCCTTACCCAATGTCAACTAGTGTTCCTTCCAAACCATTAGAGCTCATTTTTTTCTGGTGTATGGGGGCTAGCATGTGTTTGTGTTGGTAGTCACAAATATTATGTAAGCTTCATTTATTATTATAGCAAGTATACTTGGATCTACCTTATCAAGCATAAATCTGATGTGTTTCAAGTTTTCCAGAAATTTCAAGCACTTGTTGAATGCAAATTTCATAGTAAAATCATCTCATTCCATTTAGACTAGGGCCGTGAGTATGAGAAATTGAACTTGTTTTTTCCAAAAGTTGGGAATTTTTCCATCATGTCCCTTGCCCTCAAGCACACCAACAAAATGGTTCTGCAGAACGCAAGCACAAACATATCATTGTAGTTGGTCTTTCTCTCCTTGCAAATGCATCCATGCCGCTTAAATTTTGGGATTAAGCATTCATCACTTCTACTCATCTAATCAACATGTTGCCAAGTCATGTTACCAATTTTGAAACAGCCACTGAACCACTCTTACATATCAAACCAAATTATGCCTCTCTTAGAGGTTTTGGATGTGAATGTTGCCCCCAATCTTTGACCATACAATTCTAGAAAACTCTCTTTCCTGTCAAAACAATGTGTGTTCATTGGTTATAGCCCTCAACAGAAAGGTGTCAAGTGCCTAGATGTTCAAACCAGCAGGGTCTACATCTCTCGGGATATTGTTTTTGATGAGACCGTTTTTCCTTTCCAAACTCTTCATCCAAATGTTCACTGGTGCAGCGAGTTGCTATACAAACGGTTTTTAACCCCTTTCCACGATGCAGTTTTAAACCGTCGCCTTACCTGTGTGTGCGATAGGGGGGGTCCTTCCCACACGACCCAGAAACCGTCAGGGATAGGTCCTCCGGTCACACAGGCTGGGCAAAATGAGCTCGTGTGCGATCAGGCGGGCCATCACATACAATTATATAGGCCCAATCATTTCCATTCATATGTATATCCCACACAGTGAATCCCAGACAAACGTTTCCGTTCGTATGTACATCCCACAGAGTGAATCCCAAACAAACGTTTCTTTTCCTATGTACATCCCACACAGTGAATCCCAACCATCCGTTTCCGTTTGTATGCACATCCCACACAGTGAATCGCAGACAAACGTTTCCGTTCATATCTAGATCACACACATTTTTCTGTATAGCCTCGTCTATGATAGGTGTAACGATCACACACGCTCTGCCTCCGTAAACCGTTTGTGTTATTCAAGTATATCACACACGCTTTTGCTGCTAGAACCGTTTGTAAAGTTCCATGACCCATTTAGCAGGTTTATTAGTTTACTATTAATAATTCTAGTATTAAGCAAAATCACATTTCATATCAAACATTTGTTTGCTAATTTCATATCAGGCACATAAATATATTATAACATCACAGTACGATAGGTACGTGAAAACAACACAGTACAACATATAGCTAGTTCACCTTCATAAGCACAATATTAGAATAATATATTCATTTCCCTAATCGACTGATGCATGATCAGCCAAATTAGTCTTCTCCATCTCTGCTTTCAGTTCAGTAAGAACCTGTTTTGCACTGACCAACTGGGAAAGTGCCTCCTCCTTCGCAAACACCATCTTAGCAAAGTCTAATTTAAAAAATCTGAGCTCATTCTCCATCTTCCTTTTTTTCTAGTACCTTGAAATATTCTTCAGCGCTGACAACATTTTCTCTAAGTCTAAGTCTATCTCTATTCTATTCCTCAAACAAGCTCCAGAGCTTTGCTAGGCACATCTTCAAAGACGGTGGCCACTCTTGATCAACCCACTCTAGGTAAGAACACTTCCATTCATCCTATAATATTTAAAAATAAATCAGTTACAGTTGTAGGGAAAATGAGTTTCTAGCAACATAGAAAATCACCACATACATATTTTGAAAAACTGCAGAAACACGTTTACTATGACATATCTTCTCAAAAAGTTCAATGTGCAAATCAATTAATTGCTACTGAGACAACAACCAAATTCGGGAACATCACAAGCTATAATTAAGTTCTTAGTCAGGTACTATAATAACAAATTGACCATTTTATGAGGAAGCTAAATATAACTGCAACAACACAGCGACAGTGTTTCAATGCCATCAAATTAATACTAACAGGTATGTACATACACAAATTTAATAACATAGAACTAATACCAATAAAGGCCCTCCACTGTGTAGGCCAAAACCGGTGTCAAATCAATTGTTGCTACATTTGGCACCAGTATCCTGCACTGCCAAGTCGTTGCCAGAGGAAAAATTCAGGGAACCGGAGCACCTAGTTGCTCCGATGCCCAGTTCCTTCCTGCCATAAAGTATTAGTATTTTATTGCTTGGCTGCTCAGATGTGTGGAGCAAACTTGGGTGCACAAACTGCTGAAGCGGTGTCAAATAATTTTCTCAGGGCATCGCTGATGAGGTGGCAACATTTTTAGATACTAGGTAGAAACTTTGACAGTGTCTTAATCACATCCATATTAACATAGCACAATGACAGTGTCTGAATCACATCTAACAAATGATTTGTAACAATGAAATTGGGGCTAACCTTCTCTGCACATGCCAGAAACTTCCTCCCACTGCCACAAATTCAAAAGCCACTAACTTCACGCATGGAGATTGATGGTGATAATGAGAAGGCAGATCTTCAGCTACCCCACTCCATTCCTTGCAAGTGATAGTCCTACGGAGCTACAAGAGGAACAATTGGCTCAAATCGGTCTCCGGATTAAAATCCTTTATTAGAAATCAGAACCCTAAGCCTAGGGGGCCGAGAGAGAGGAAAGAGGCATCCCCAGCTGGTGACATACTCGTCCGAGGAGGAGGAACCGCTGGAGAGGTCAAAGAAGACCATGGCGTCCGCGGCGGTCGGATGCGAGACGGCTAGAGCAAGGAAAGCAAGCGAGGAAGCGGCTATAGCTTGGGAAGGAAGGAAGGAGTAAATAGGAGAAATGTGGCTCGTGGTCGGGGAGAAAAGGGGGTGGGAAGGGGGGAAGAGTTAGATATTTCGGCGGTAGGCAAAAATTTCAAAAGGTGGGGGGGGGGGGGGGGAACTTGGCGCGCAGTGTCATCGGACACCTTTCACTTTGAACATATGTGTGCATCACAAACGTTTCTTCTGCTTTACGTGCATGCGATGAATTTGAGCACTCGAATTTTGGTGGAAATTTCCCTGGGTACAGTGCTCATCCACGTCATTGCATATTTAACATCACTTGCTAATTGGGGGGGGGGGGTACACAAAAGAGCCTACAGCACACGGACCACACTTACTGAATCGAGCAATTTTAGTAATTAAACAGAGCCAGTTGACCTAAACATTGCTCTAACAAAAGATTAGCGTTATAAACAAAGGCTAAGTACGCCTAATTTAAACAAAGCCGCCAACGCGCCACTACCCTATGCCTCGCCGGTGTAAGATGAGATGTCGATGACTTGTCCTGGCGACATGCCGCCGCTGGTGGACTCCGCGTTCCCCAGGCTGAAGTCGACCGCGTCGTCGTCCTCGTCCTCATCCTCGACGCCGCCCTCAAGGTTGTAGTACTCGTAGTAGTCGTGGAGCTAGAGCTCGCGTTGGTACTCCACCGCCGATTCCTCGACGGACAGCCGGCTCTCTACCTCCTCCTTGGCCACGCACAACTCCTCCTCTCGGCGCTCCTTGATGTCCGCCGGCTCCTGCATCTCCAGCTCCCGCTCGGCGATCTCATGAGGAAGCAGGGGCTCCATGGCCTCCGCCGCCGCATCGTCGACAAGCATCTCCGCCACCTTTTCGGACGTGGGGTGCATACTGGATTCCGATGAGGCCTGGAAACTCTTGGCGTGGGCGTCCTTGACCAGGGTTTGGATGGCCACGACCCGGGCCAGGGCGACCTCCGCGGCACGGACGGCTGCTCGAGTGCTCTCGGCGTTTGCAGCCGCCATCGCAGCACCAGCTGCAGCCGTCTCGGCTGCTGCAGCTGCCCTGTCAGCTGCCGCAGACGCCCTCTCTACGGATGCGGTCGCGCTCTCGGCGGAGGCGGAGCCTCTCGGGGAGGACTGGCGACCGTACAGGCCCTCACGAAGCGTCTCCATGGCGTCATTCTTTGCAAGAAGGGGATGGGGAATGGGTATCGGGGTCTCAAGGATTTGGGGGTGAACAACGCTTGAGTAGACGAATCCGGCGAAGCTTATGGAGGAAGACATAAAAAGACCCGTGAATTGTCATCGCAGACGGTTCTTATAACCAACTGTGTGCGATGTAGTCCATTTTAATTACCCGCGGCAGACTAATTTGGAGTACACTGGCAACGGATGGTGTTGGAAATTGTTCGAATTTTTTATACCGTTAACATGCACTGATACAACTGTCATGTTAAAATTTGTAATTCTTCAGGGTTGATCTGATCTTTTTAAGACATTAAGTGAGTTTCTAGCCATATAATGGCCGTAATTCAAATTTGAACTGCATGTACATGCAACGGCAAACCATCATGGGTTGGAAAATCATATTTGTGTCCTTGTGTGCGAGTTAATGCCCTGTGTAGTAAATTGGAAGGAATTTTCAAACATATTGGTGACACGGCTTGCACACAAACAGTGCGAACCATGGCTTTTAAATTCCAAAAAATTCCAATATGATCAAAAATACATGAAACCTTGCTTGATGTCATGAAATGGTATCAAGATGCAGTGGTAAAAGGATTGGCCAATTTGACGAAAGTTTTGACACAGACCTCTCACAAATTAGAGCATCTCACGAGAAGACACGTGGTTCCGAGAGGGAACAATGCATGTTTGATGACGAACCGGTGCTCGCTTCCTCGTATGACCCTGAATTTTTTTCTACCGTTAACATGCACTAAAAAAATAGTCATGTTAAATTTTTGAAATTTTCGGTGTTGATTTGACTTTTTAAGACATTAAGTGAGTCCCTAGCCATATAATGGCCGTAATTCAAATTTGAACTGCATGTACATGCAACGGCAAACCATCATGGGTTGGAAAATCATATTTCTGTCCTTTTGAGCGAGTTAATGCCCTGTGCAATAAATTGGAAGGAATTTATAAACATATTGGTGTCACGGCTTGAACACAAACAGTGAGAACCATGGCTTTTAAATTCCAAAAAAATCAAAAATGATCAAAAATACATGAAACCTTGCTTGATGTCATGAAATGGTACCGAGATGCAGTGGTAAAAGAATTGGCCAATTTGACGAAAGTTTTGGCACAGACCTCTCACAAATCGGAGCATCTCATGAGAAGACACGTGGTTCCGAGAGGGAACAATGCATGTTTGATGACGAACCGGCGCTCGCTTCCTCGTATGACCCTGAATTTTTTTCTACCGTTAACATGCACTAATGCAACAGTCATGTTAAAATTTTGAAATTTTTGGTGTTGATTTGACCTTTTTAAGATATTAAGTGAGTTTCTAGCCATATAATGGCCGTAATTCAAATTTGAACTGCATGTACATGCAACGGCAAACCATCATGTGTTGGAAAATCATATTTGTGTCCTTGTGTGCGAGTTAATGCCCTGTGCAGTAAATTGGAAGGAATTTTCAAATGTATTGGTGTCAAGGCTTGGACACAAACAGTGAGAACCATGGATTTTAAATTCCAAAATATTCAAAAATGATTAGAAATACATGAAACCTTGCTTGATGTCATGAAATGGCACCAAGATGCTGTTGTATAAGAATTGGCCACTTTGACAAAAGTTTTGGCACACACCTCTCACAAATCGGAGCATCTCATGAGAAGACTCGTGGTTCCGAGAGGGAAGAATATGCATGTTTGATGACGAACCGACATTGGCTTCCTCTTATGGCTTGGCATCTTTTTTCTACCGTTAACATCCACAAATACAACTTTCATGTTAAAATTTGGAAATTTTCAGGGGTTATTTGACATTTTTAAGACATTAAGTGAGTTTCTAACCATTTAATGGTTGTAATTCAAATTTGAACTACATGTACATGCAACGGAATATCATCATGGGTTGGAAAAATCATTTATGTAATACATTTTCCAACAATATCATGGTAACACAAAATAAGCATTCGTGCAAAACTTTTGGAAAGAATATGTAAATATCTGGCAAGACAACTGGGCCCCCCACGATTGGCACTCTGTTTCGCGCCACGAGGTTTGGAAGGTGAGTGGCGCGGATTATTAATCAGACGCGGTTTAGTCTTGGGAACCGTCAGTGATTTATTTCACACACAGATTTTGATGCGGGAATCGTGTGTAATTCAAGCTATAGTACTCATAAATTCCAGCCACCGGCGCTTCTACTACTCCCGTCGATCTAGATTCTGGCAGCCAATAAATATTACCACGCCCACGTCGTCCCGCCTGCATTCTCGTCTACATTCTCTCCTCGCTCGCCCCCCCTCTCTCTCACAAAACTCTGCCATGGCACCGACGATCTACCCACCCGTCAAGGAGGAGGCGCCGCCCCGCGAGGACATCCAGGCGCAGAGCAGCGATGAGGAGGACCCCTACGCACCACCAGATGAGGTTGCGCCGGAACCCCGAACTTTGGAGTGGTTTTGGGGCTAGTACAATCTTTGTCTATGGAAAGCGCTGTCGCCGGCTGAGAAAGCCAGGCAAGTGGCGTTCAAGAAGGAGTTGGCGGAGGAGCGCGCCAGGGACCAGGTGGCCTGTGAAATCCATGAGGCCGCCTGAGAAAAGGAGAAGCTAGAGCTTTGGCGGCGGGCACGTCGACATGCGGACGAGGTGTACAAAGACGGCCGGTACTTCGCCACGAAGGCCAAAGGCGCTAGGCGCCTCATCGCTGCGTGGAGGTGGGCCGATAAGCTCCAGCGTGCTACCGACGAGGATCTCCGGTGGGCGCCCAACGAAATGGCAAGATCGTTCGCGCGTGTCCGCCAGCAAGAGGCAGATCAGCACGTCAAGCGCTGCGAGGTGGAGGAAGCGGAGAACTCCCTCCACGCTGGGAAGCCGCCGCGCACCAGGGAGCTGCTAGCGAGGGGTTGCCAGAATACTAGCCGCATAAGGAGGGATTATTAGTTTTAGTATTGTTTGTTTTCAATTTTATGCATTGTACTTAGTAGTTAAGTATCATCACATATTGTTCGTTTTTGTACTAATTTCTATTTAGCTGTTTACCATCCACGTGTACAAAATGGAAAACATACACATTGAAACAGAACAATATGTAAGAACGGAAAACAGAGTACACAAATTGAAACAAAGCAATAAACAGAGCAATATTATGATTGTTGGGAATACATAGCGATCAACATCGAAACGAGTCAGCAAAATAAAACGCGTCCATGACCATCACCCCTGCCTACGGTAGCTCTTACCTCTGCCTGAACTCATGCAGGCATTCGTCCAAGCGGTTGACACGCTCGCGGTACATCTGGAGCGCGATCTCGAGCTCCAAGTTGGCTATTTCATCAGAGATCACCAGCTCGAGGATGCGACGGCCATGTTCCTCTACTGTAACACCCCAAAAATCGGGTTATCGATTTTTGAGCTGTTATTCCTTCCTAGTTTTCCTCTCCCAATTTTTCCTCTGGAATCTGGTGAGCGACCAGGTGAATCCAGACAATCCTCAGCCTCTCAATGCCTTTCCCATGCCCCTGTACCAGCCAAGCTCCCGTCAGTAAACCCCGAAACTCCATTGAAACCCTGGTACCAAAAATTCGGAACTGGAAATCCTGCTTTTGTGTTTTTTGAAGGGTTAATAACAGTGGGGCAGAGCTCCCACTGACCTTTTTCTATTAAGGTTAATAAAATAAGAGACAAAGTCCTGGGGTTACAAGTGCCTTTGTGTTTTCAAAGGAACCCTCATTATCCTTGCCCCGTTGATCCTCCCAAAATTTGCAGAGACTCTCCTACATTCATAAACCTTAGGTGTTTAAAAATATTGCCAAGTTTTATGCAATATTTTTCATCTAGAATTATTTCCTTGTTTTGCCTTTCTGAGGAATTAAATCCAGAGGGATAGGTAGACATCTCTAAATTTCTTGAAAATTGGTGGAAATGATCTTTGTACCTATCTCAAGCTCTTTTAAAATATTGGCCACAATTAAATAAGGGAAATTGCATTTTCCTATTTAAAGCCAATATTTCAATTTGGGGCCTTTCCAAAGGAACTACAATTTTGGTAGCTAGGAAAAATCTCAAATAATTTGTGGAGCTTATCCTATCCATATCTGCACCATTTCCATCAAAATCTCAAGTTACACAATTCAAATTTTGAGCACAGCATCAATTTGCAAATTCTGTCGAGATTTCCAATTTGCAAAGGAAGTGCTTGCTCCCTTGATCCTTTTGGGCTGAAATTTTTCAGGGTGATTGGCATTGGCAAATAACTCTTGCAAACCAAAAACCAGCCCATTTCATCTAGCCAATCTTCCTCAGTAAATTAACTAATTTTCTGTCCAGATTGCAGCTCTCTGAAGGAAGTACCTTCATAGATGATCAAATTGAGCTGAAATTTTTCCAGCTAGCTCTCATGGCTATATAATCACCCTACACCAAAAATCAGCCGAATCCATCTAGCCATTCTTTCCCAGCATCCTCATTTTCATTTCTGGCTAGTTTGCAAGTTTGCAAAGGAGGTGCCATCTAGAGTTGTCTATTTGAGCTGAATTTTGGCCAAGATGACCACCTTGGTGGATGATTAACGTCTGCCAAAGACCATGCCTGGAGGAGCACTGTGGTGGCCACACCACAGCACCAGCACCTTGCTGCCACTTCACATTTGAGACCAAATCGATCACCCTAGAACCCCCTATTGTTGTCTGTTAGCACGACTCATCTATTTGAGGATCGACACGCACGGTAGATATGATTTGAGATCGTTTTTGTGCCCAGGCCACATGGTGCCGGTTGTGACTGTCAGCGTAGTCGGCAAAAACCGTGTTCCGCAGTACGCAGCCGCGTCCCTCCCCTGTCCTCCTCGCCGTCGCCTTGTGCAAACGTTTGCGGCGACGAACGGCTCCGTATCCATCCCCAGCTAGCCCTGGAGGATTGCTCGTTGGCCGGGCGTACCGACAGCGGGGGCGCACCGCCACGGCACCGCCATCCCGAAGCTCCGGTCGACGCCGAGAGGCTCTCCCCGAGCCTACATAAGTGGCCCCCGAGCCCCTCCTCCTCACAAGCAAGCCCAACCCCTTTCCATTCGAGCTCAGGGAGCTCTCTTCCCCTCCCTCTAGCCGTGAGCCACCGCTAATCTCCTCGGTCATCTCTGGCCGTGGCCCTTCCCCCTCCCTTCCCTCTGCATCCGCGACCATCTCAGGCATCTAAGGAGCCGTCGTTGCCCTCAACTCCGGCGGGGGGAGCCTGCCGGCGCGACCCCTACCCCTGCCCTACACTGGACATGGCATCCGAGCCATGGCGCCGGCGCTGTGGGCCACGCCGGGTGATCCCACGGCCATCCACGGGCGCAGCAAGGAGCAGCCGAGCTCTCGCGCTCGCCGGCCGGCCCTCTGAAGCGGCAAGGCGCCGGCTGTGCCGGCGGCCGAACACCCTCCTCTGTCTCCGGTCGAGAGCTAGTAGAAGACCAGGGAGGTGGAGAGACAGGATGCCGTGGGCCCCGCTTGCAGTGTCTCAGCGCTGACCTAGCCGGGCCCGTTGACTGACTTAAGTGGAAGCGTAATCCACAAAATAGGCTTTCCTCAGGCGAAAGTGTACTCTGCTGTGGCCTCGCGCGAAAATACGCTTTCTCTGTTCTGAAAGCGTAATCGCGGAAATGCACTTTCAGTTTCAGCCCACCGCCAAAGTGGATATTTAGTGGACGTTCACTCGTTAAGGACTGAAAAGGACACTGTTTTGTCTGATTTACAGCTTAACGAATGAACGACCATTTCTCTTCAACCGTAACTCCGATTGAGGTAATTCCAACGCCCATGTTTTTAGTTCGTCAAGCCCGTTCCGATGGTTCCATTTTCATAATGTTGTCACATGTTGAAAATGCCACTTTTGCCCTTTCCCTAATATAGGCGTCTCTCGAGAGTGCCGGTTCCGATGAATCGTATCCGGAGTTTCATCGCATTTCTTCCCGGTGTATTCCTCTACCCCAAGGCAAGCCAACCTCTTATCATGAGCTCCGAACTTGCATGTTGACTTCGCTTGTACCCTGTGTGTGTATTGCAATATATTTCGGATCATCTGTTAGTCTGCACTGGCATAGCTCTGTCATTTCATCCGTACCAGACGCTAGTGTTATTCACCATATAATATCATGACTTGCTTTCATGTCACCTTTTCCCATGCTAGTAACATCACTTTATCATGTTAAGGCTATGATTTGATCTCATGCCATGATTGTCAGTACTGTGATGACTTTGCTATGCTGTTTGTTCCTGCTTATAAATGATGATGTTATGGAACGATGAGGGAAATGTTAAATTGAACTTATAAGCTAAACCTCCTCCGTCATCGATGGGATCGAGTCATAGTGCCACCGAACTGAGCTTACCCGTGCAGCCACATTTACCGGTATGGGACGGCCTTGACTTGGTCTAACCATGTGCTCTCTTATCGGTACCACCAAAGAGGGAAGGTTATGCGCTCGTGCTACCCTGATCAGGTAGGCGGCGATAACCTTGTGAGCCCAGTTGTTTGTTTAGCCCAGGGTCCCCATTTGGGACAGTTCAGTTTAGCCATGATGGTGGCAGGTGTCAGGAGTGACACAGGGGCCACCCAGGACTTGACCCGGAAGGGGTATGATTGTCGGTGGTATGATAGAAGGGTCACAGGTTAGGCAAGTTTCGTTGGATGAGTGTCCATGGTGTGGGTAAAGTGCGCAACCTCTACAGAGTATAAGAATCTATTCGAATAGCCGAGGCCACGGTATTGGACACAGTTCATACTAGGTCACACTATTTGGTCTTTGTCGATCTGGAGGACAAACCTGTTATAACAAACCCGATAAAAGAGTTCACAAAGTATTCTGACATGATCACGGAGTGAGATCTCGGTGAGTTGCGAGATAGCCCAGTGGGGCAGTAAAGCTGAATGATGTCACAACATATTACTTTAATGCTTCACAGGAGGTAAGTGAAGTGTAGATTCCAGTTTGATTTTGGATACCATGTCTCATAGAAGTAGCTATGCCATGCCATGGTATGTAGTTGATATTCCTGATCCATGTTATGCCATGCTTGATCCATGTTTTCCTGTTAATTCCATGCCATATTTAGGATAAATTCATATATAAACATAGGGCCTGCTTTGTCATCTGCTTGTTTGGATGCTATGTATTTGGTTGTCTTGCGAGTACATTCAAAGTACTCACCTGGCCTTGCACGTGGCCAGTTGCAGGAGAAGATCCGTCGTGCTAGATCGTAACCCAGCCAGTCCTGTGAGTTGTGGAGCCCAGCCAGAGACGTTGTTACCGCTGAACCAAGACCTCTGCTACCATTTAGTTAAGCCTTGGAGCCATGTAATATTGCTGTAAGCAACAGTGTTGTAATACTCCATTTCATATAATAAAGCCTTTTTTGTGCCTGGAATTGCTGTATCATGTCTCAGACGTGCGCCAGGTCTTATCCTGGGACTGGCGTGCGTCGGCCCTCTATCGGGGTGCCACAGGACGTGGTATCAGAGCCAGGCTGGCTGTAGGTTACCCTAGCATTGAACCACATCTATTTTCAACCGGTAGTGAGCCCAATAGATTTGACCCATCATTGGAATCCGACACGGCCACTGTTGATTAACAGACGGCGCAGCCAGAATTGACGTATCCCTACCCAGCTGTCCACCCACCAAGCCATCCCTGGATGGACCGCGACCCTACCCAGTTGTCGGCCGTGCCGGCGTATCCTCTACCCGGCACGAGAAGGATCCACGCCTTGCTGGTATGTCCCAGCCTGGCTACCTATTTAAAACCCCTCCCACCTGCGAGTCGCAACCCTCTCCGTTCAGTAAGCCAGATCCCCGCAAGAGAACCCATGCCGATATCCTCAAACCAGCAGCCATGGCTAGTTCTTCCAGAGTACCCACTTTCCATAGCCGAACTTTGGCTAACGGTCATGCCGGCTTTCCGCCCATCCTTTCGAGTATGCTCACCCAAGCCCTTGGCTGTAGTGCTAGCCCGGTGTATCTGGTGTTTCAATCGGAACCCGTCCCTCAACTTGCCGATACTATGCGAAGGCACATATCTGCCCAGGTCCAGCAGAGGATGGGAAGCCCTTGACTCTTCAGGGCAAACCCATGCCCACCCCCGCGTTGGCTGTCCAGATAGCTGCTGCGGAAGCCATCGCACGTCTTCGTTTCTAGTTTTCGCAAGTAGCGGAGATGCGGGAGTTCCGCTACTTTCCCTCTGCGTCCAACACAGGTTGCGAGTTCTCCAGCATAGTCGAAGATGCCGACCCGGCAATGGCTCGCCTGGTTCAGTTCATTGCTGCCCAAGGGCTGCTGCTCTCCGACATTCTTGGAGAGTTTAAAGCCATTGACCGTGACACCACTCGGGTTGTTGCGGAAGCATACCGTGAGGCCCGTCAAGCTGTATCCCAGGCCACCAGTTCCATGATGCCAAACCCAATGCCACCTTCACAGCCAGTGCTACCCTCGCAGCCCGTGAACCCATATCGACTAGGCATCATTCACCCAAGTTCCTTCTTCCGAGCTATTCGGCGTCTTCGTCGACGGGATGTGTTCCGTCAAGTTCCAGCCACAGCTCAAGTAGTTGAGCCCCAACCCATAGAGGTGCCTGACGATGAAGACGGAAGTTGGCTCAACCTACGTCCCCCAGGAGAGCCCCAGCAAGAGTAGGCCCATTTGTGGCTCTGGCAGTAAGTGAAGCCAGAAGATGCTGCGAGTAGGGTTGCTGCCAAGACTGTCTTTTCGCCCTCGTCAAGGAATAGAACTCTGTGGTTCGGAGTGAGTAGTTGCTGTTAGCTACCTAGTAAGGTTGCGTGTTGTTGTATGCTTGTATTGCTTGTAACTTGTGTGCTGTTGTAATGTTATGTATGTCCGTTTGCTCTATGTGTTTGGTTCATCTGTCTCTCTGTTAAGCAAAAATGTTTAGCAGAGCTGGCAGTGGATTCTTAACAAGATTTTAGTCAGTAGAGCACTTACACCTAATAACAATAGACTTGCCTGGAGTCCCTAATGAAATGTGAGCTGGTGAAGGTGTATGTATACCAGGAGTACATACACCCACTAGCATTAAAACACCTTAGCGTAATCTACTGGATGTGTTCTTTTGCATGTATTTTGCTTCTATATGTATTCTGCATTTGCTTGCATATTGGTTTGAATAGATTGTACGTGTATCATGTGAGCAATGTTTGCACACCAAGTTCATCCTCCTGAGTACAGTCTTACCAGTACTCGTGTAGAATGCAAAGCTGCATGCCCACATCCATTCGTGCTTTCTTCGTTTGCCAGCCTCCCAAACCCAGAACTCTAGAGAGCCAGTTCTCCCCAAAAATTCCCCAGTACCTAAATCTTTTTCCTCAGAGCCTACCTGCAATCTCGGAGAAATTCTGAGAAATTTTATTGCAGCATAAACCGTTACAACCGCTCCAGTCCAAGATTTAAACCCCGATTTTACCCCAACACCCACTCGTTGTGGATGTTGTTCGACGAGGAGCTACCAGCATCGTGATCCCCGCATTAGTAGAGCTCCATTGACCACACCGCACTAGCCACAGAACCAGCGGCGCCTCTATCACCGTCTTACATGACTCTAGACAGGCCGCCACCTTGCTCCACCGCAACACGCGCTTTATTCCGCCGGCCTGAGACGGCGAAGGAACAAGCGTGGATGATCACTAGCCACTCTGCCAGCATCGCCCTCGCCTTGACCCGCTGCAACAGGACCCTCGTCGTCATGAGCCCGCTCCGGCAGGATGAGCTGCAGCAAGCAGAGTGACAAACCGATCAGAGTAGCCAGCAGTGCAGTGAGGAACCACCGTAGCCCCACCAGGAACACCGCATCCCCGAAGGATCTCGGCTCGAGCTTGTCCAAACCAAAGAGATGGAAGAGAGGCATGGTGTGAGTTGGACAGAGCCGCGTTACCGTCATCTTTTATAGCCCAAGCCCGGTGTACGGTGAGTGAGGTCCAGGAGAACCGCGCATTGCTCGATCACCGGCGTCCAGGAGGCGAAGTCGCGAGCAGTGCCGACCGGCGCTGGCCCACGATGGGAGTGCTCTCTGTGTCAGCTTCGTGAACACCGTGCACTATCGTCATAGGGTGCTTTATGCCCTAGGAGCTAGGCGCGCGCAGTGCCTAGCCGCACTCAGAACAGCGTGGGAGCGAGAAAGAGCCGTTGGCCGGAGAAAGAAGAAGGAGGCTGCCAGTGGGCCATGGGCCCACCTGTCAGCAAGAGAGGCCACTGTTCATTGGGGTACCTCTAGCAGCTTTGGGAAAGGAAATTTTTTCCTTTTCCAATTGTGGCTCAAAGCAGAAACCCCAGCGACCCCTAACCGTGAAGTAGATCCAGCGAGATCCGCGTCCCGACCCGGGTGTGCCAATCATCGGTACCCCAACTCATTTGTTTCCGACCAAGGGGTTAAAACCCAACCCAGAAGTCTTCCCAGGAGGAGCAGTTTTTGTTTTGAGCTAACCCTAGGAATCTCGAGGACGAGATTCTCTTAATGGGGGAAGGTTTGTAACACCCCAAAAATCGGGTTATTGATTTTTGAGCTGTTATTCTTTCCTAGCTTTCCTCTCCCAATTTTACCTCTGGATCTGGTGAGCTACCAGGTGAATCTAGACAATCCTTAGCCTCTCAATGCCTTTCCCATGCCCCTGTACCAGCCAAGCTCCCGTCAGTAAACCCCGAAACTCCATTGAAACCCTGGTTCAAAAAATTCGGAACTGGAAATCCTGCCTTTGTGTTTTCAAAGGAACCCTCATTTTCCTTGCCCCGTTGATCCTCCCAAAATTTCCAGAGACTCTCCTACATTCATAAACCTCAGGTGTGCCAACATATTACCAAGTTTTATGCAATATTTTTCATCTAGAATTAATTCCTTGTTTTGCCTTTCTGAAGAATTAAATCCAGAGGGATAGGTAGACATCTTTAAATTTCTTGAAAATTGGTGGAGATGATCTTTGTACCTATCTCAAGCTCTGGTAAAAATATTGGCCACAATTAAATAAGGGAAATTGCATTTTCCTATTTAAAGCCAATATTTCAATTTGGGGCCTTTCCAAAGGAACTACCATTTTGGTATCTAGGAAAAATCCCAAATAATTTTTGGAGCTTATCCTATCCATATCTTCACCATTTTCATCAAAATCTCAAGTTCCACAATTCAAATTTTGAGCACAGCATCAATTTGCAAATTCTGTCCAACTTTCCAATTTGCAAAGGAAGTGCTTGTACCCTTGATCCTTTTGGGCTGAAATTTTTCAGGGTGATTGGCATTGGCAAATAACTCTTGCAAACCAAAAACCATCCCATTTCATCTAGCCAATCTTCGTCAGTAAATTAACTAAATTTCTGTCCAGATTGCAGCTTTGTGAAGGAACTACCTTCATAGTTGATCAAATTGAGCTGAAATTTTTCCAGCTAGCTCTCATGGCTATATAATCACCCTACACCAAAATTCAGCCAAATCAATCTAGCCATTCTTTCCTAGCATCCTCATTTTCATTTCTGGCCAGTTTGCAAGTTTGCGAAGGAGGTGCCATATAGACTTGTCTATTGGAGCTAAATTTTGGCCAAGATGACTACCTTGGTGGATGATCAACGTCTGCCAAAGATCATGCCAAGAGGAGCACTGTGGTGGCCACACCACAGCACCAGCACCTTGCTGCCACTTCACATTTGAGACAAAATCGATCACCATAGAACCCCCTGTTGTTGTGTGTTAGCACGACTCATCTATTTGAGGATCGACACGCACGGTAGACATGATGTGAGATCATTTCTATGCCCAGGCCACGTGGTGCCGGTGATGATCGTCGGCGTAGTCGGCAGAAACCGTGTTCTGCACTACACAACCACGTCCCTCCCCTGTCCTCCTCGCCGTCGCCTTGTACCGACGTCTGCGGCGACGTACGGCTCCTTATCCATCCCCAGCTGGCCCTGGAGGCTTGCTCGTTGGCCGGGCATGCTGACAGCGGGTGCTCCGCTAGTGTGCCGCCACGGCACCGCCGTCCCGAAGCTCCGGTCAACGCCGAGAAGCTCTCCCCTCCTCCTCACCAGCAAGCCCAACCACTTTCCATTCGAGCTTAGGGAGCCCTCTTCCCCTCCCTCTGGCTGTGAGCTGCTGCTAATCTCCTTGGTCATCTCCGGCCGTGGCCCTTCCCCCTCCCTTCCCGCTGCATCTGTGACCATCTCAGGCATCTGCGGAGCCGCCGTCGCCCTCAACTCCGGCGGGAGGAGCCTGCCGGCGTGACCCCTACCCCTACCCTGCTCCGGACATGGCATCCGAGCCATGGTGCCGGCACTGTGGGCCACGCCGGGCGACCCTGCGGCCACCCGCGGGCGCGGCGAGGAGCAGCCGAGCTCCCGCTTTCGCCGGCCGGCCCTCTGAAGCGGCGAGGCGACGGCTACGCCGGCGGCCGAACCCCCTCCTCTATCTCTGGTTGAGAGCTAGTAGAAGACCAGGGAGGAGGAGAGAGAGGATGCCGTGGGTCCTGCTTGCAGTGTCTCCGCGCTGACCTGGCCGGACCCGTTGACTGACTTAAGTGGAAGCGTAATCCACAAAATACGCTTTCCTTAGGTGAAAGCGTACTCTGTTGTGGCCTCACGCGAAAATGCACTTTCTCTGTTCTTAAAGCGTAATCGTGGAAATGCGCTTTAAGTTTCGGCCCGCGGCCAAAGTGGCTATTTAGTGGACGTTCACTCGTTAAGGACTGAAATGGACACTGTTTTGTCTGTTTTATGGCTTAACGAACGAACGGCCATTTCTCTTCAACCGTAACTCCGATTTAGGTAATTCCAACGCCCACGTTTTCAGTTCGTCAAGACCGTTCTGATGGTGCCATTTTCATAATGTTGTCACATGTTGAAAATGCCACTTCTGCCCTTTCCCTAATATAGGCCTCTCTCGAGAGTGCCGGTTCCGATGATTCATATTCGGAGTTTCATCGCATTTCTTCCCGGTGTATTCCTCTACCCCAAGGCAAGCCAACCTCTTATCATGAGCCCTGGACTTGCATGTTGACTTCGCTTGCACCCTGTGTGTGTATTGCAGTATATTTCGGATCATCTGTTAGTCTGCACTTGAATAGCTCTGTTATTTCATCCGTACCAGATGCTAGTGTTATTCACCATATAATATCATGACTTGCTTTCATGTCACATTTTCCCATGCTAGTAACAACACTTTATCATGTTAAGGCTATGATTTGATCGCATGCCATGATTGTTAGTATTGTTATGACTTTGCTATGCTGTTTGTTCCTGCTTATAAATGATGATGTTATGGAACGATGATGAAAATGTTAAATTGAACTTATAAGCTAAACCTTGTGCTCTCTTATTGGTACCACCAAAGAGGGAAGGTTATGCGCGCGTGCTACCCTGATCAGGTAGGCGGTGATAACCTTGTGAGCCCAGTTGTTTATTTAGCCTTGGGTCCCCGTTTGGGACAGTTTAGTTTAGCCACGACGGTGGTAGGTGTCAGGAGTGACACAAGGGCCACCCAGGACTTGACCGGGAAGGGGTATGATTATCGGTGGTACGATAGAAGGGTCACAAGTTAGGCAAGTTTCGTTGGATGAATGTCCATGGTGTGGGTAAAGTGCACAACCTCTGCAGAGTTTAAGAATCTATTCAAATAGCCGAGTCCACGGTATTGGACACAGTTCATACTAGGTCACACTATTTGGTCTTTGTTGATCTGGAGGACTAACCTGTTATAACAAACCCGATAAAAGAGTTCACAAAGTATTCTGACATGATCACGGAGTCAGATCTCGGTGAGTCGCGAGATAGCCCAGTGGGGCAGTAAAGCTGAATGGTGTCACAACATATTACTTTAATGCTTCATGGGAGGTAAGTGTAGTGTAGCTTCCAGTTTGATTTTGGATACCATGTCTCGTAGAAGTAGCTATGCCATGGCATGGTATGTAGTTGATATTCCTGATCCATGTTATGCCATGCTTGATCCATGTTTTCCTGTTAATTCCATGCCATATTTAGGATAAATTCATATATAAACATAGGGCCTGCTTTGTCATCTGCTTGTTTGGATGCTATGTATTTGGTTGTCTTGCAAGTACATTCAAAGTACTCACCTGGCCTTGCACGTCGCCAGTTGCAGTAGAAGATTTGTCATGCTAGATCGTAACCCAGCCAGTCCTGTGAGTTGTGGAGCCCAGCCAGAGACATCATTACTGCTGAACCAAGACCTCCGCTGCCATTTAGTTAAGCCTTGGAGCCATGTAATATTGCTGTAAGCAATAGTGTTGTAATACTCCATTTCATATAATAAAGCCATTTTTTTGCCTGGAATTGTTGTATCATGTCTCAGACGTGCGCCAGGTCTTATCCTGGGACTGGCGTGCGTCAGCCCTCTATCGGGGTGCCACATCTACTACGACTATGTGGACACCTGGGCCAAGGAGGTGCTCGAGCCTAGCGACCAGCACGTTGGCATCGAGAGGGCCGCAGACAAGGCGAACGGCGCGACCCATGCGAATGGCGTGGCCAGTGTCCGGTGCAGACGGCCTCTGGTGCTAGTACGGTGCAGACGGCCTTTGCCCACTCCTGGCGAGGAATGGGGCTACTAACGGGTCATGTAGCCAGATGTAACGCTTTGTCGACAGCAGGCAAGCACCGATGGAATCGCTCTTGCAGTGCGATGCGTCGCGCCTCTCGCTCTGTGGTGGTCCATCGGTCTCGCTGTGCGGCGAGCCATAGCCTATCAGCGCAGACGTGCCTGTCTTGCACTGCGGGGCACCACCGATCATGTTGTGCGTCGAGCTGCAGCCTCTCGGCGCTGAGTTGCCTTTCTTGATCCGCGGCGCTGAAGCACCGACCGCCAAGGGTCTGCTCAACCCTGGCAATGACGCGCAGCACGGTGTCATCCATCACGTTGCTGGGGACGCCCTTGGCCTCGACGGGCTATGGCGCCTGCTCGTTTACCTCGTCGAGGAGGTTGATGGCAGAGGCGGCGCTTCGGTGGGTTGGCATGCTTGCAAAAGGTAGCTAGAGGGGCTATAGGCTGCACTTGTGCCTCGGTGTGTCGTGCGTCGCCTAGGCTTATGTGCAATCGATGGGTGGCAGCGGGAAACCGATGGAGAAATGGCGGTAAACGGTGGCGTGTTCATAAAACACCATCAATTAATGGAAACTTAGCATAGAAGGAAGCGTGAGCTAGCACGACGCGTGTGCCCACATTGCTTGCCCACGGGTGTGATCCATATATCTCGTGTGCCCAACAGAGCACACTATTCACACAAAATAATATTGTTCTATACACAGAGAGCGTTGATGTTTTGTAGACTAAGCAAATCATATCGCACACGGATAAAACTACGGAACCCGTCGGTGATGATTTCATCAATCGCTGACAATTGTTTACCAGCAAGCATTTGCCCACAACACACACAGGTTATTAGCAGGAATCGTCTATGTTGTTATCGGTCTTCCAACACATTTCGGATTACTGACCTGTTTGCCGCGTATCACACACATCTTGTTAAGTTGAACTGTTTCTGTTGTGTTGGGTAATCGCAAACAGTTCATCTGAGTGAACCGCATGCCGTATATCACACACACCTTGATCTGCCTGAACATTTCTGTTGTGTTGGGTAATCACAAATAGTTCATCCGAGTGAACTGTATGCCGTGTATCGCACACACCACGAACTGGCTGATCGTGTTTGTTGTTCTGGCTTATCGCAAACAGTTCGTATGGATCAACTGTTTGCCACGTATCGCACACGTGTCTCTAATCTGAATTGTTTTTGATGTCTCCGCCATCGCAAACAGTTTGTTTTATTGGCGACGATATTTTTAAGACACCGTTTGCGATTCATGCATCGCACACAATTTGGTCATGGGGTCTCTGATTCATGTGTCGCGTTAGCGGTCGCCTGCAGTAGTGGTTGGAGCATTTCTACACAAAGAGATTGTTCTAATCATCTTTCCGTCTTTGATCAAGGGGGCAATGATACTGATGATCACATGACTAACCCTCACAACCATACTACTCAGCCTCCCGATGATGCAGATAATACAGGAGGAATTTTTGGTGTAAAAAATGGTGCTGAAAACGTTCAAAGCAGTGCAAATAAACCCATATTTTGTGCTCGAGAAGAGGACAAAGGCGTGAGACACGAGGGCGATCCGCCTATGCCTGCAGCCTTGGAATCTGCAGGCATCGGATCCCATGCAGATTCACTGCGTCTGCAACCCAGAGGATCCTTACGCGATGTCACCAGTAGCACACGTGGGGATGGCGTGGGCTAGTCTCCGCCCGCCACGCGCGGCATGGCTTAGCGGGTACCCAACAGCGCGCCTCGTTTGTCCCCACTCAGTTGTCTGATAACCCACAAGTATAGGGGATCAATTGTAGCCTTTCTCGATAAGTAAGAGTGTCGAACCCAACGAGGAGCTAAAGGTAGAATTAATATTCTCTCAAGTTCTATCGACCACCGATACAACTCTCCGCACACTTAGCGTTTGCTTTACCTAGAACAAGGACAAAACTACTATGTAGATGTGATAGGATAAATTTGCAAGGATGAAACTAGAGGTACTTAGCGAGAACAATACTATGAGTAATATGCAAGATAATAAAAGTTAGTTGTTTAGTAGAAAGCTTTTTGTAAAACAAAGAGAAAGATTGTCCATAGGCAATAGAATATAACACGATAGATACTTATCATATGCAATGAGGGAGAGACATGCGCTAACATACTTTCCGTACTTGGATCATATGCACTTATGATTGGAACTCTAGCAAGCATCCGCAACTACTAAAGATCATTAAGGTAAAACCCAACCATAGCATTAAGTAACAAGTCCCCTTTCCTCCCATACGCAACAACCCATTACTCGGGTGTAAGATTCTGTCACTCTAGCCACCCACTATAAGTGAATCATGAACGTATTGCAAAAACCTACAGCAGGAATCCCTCACGCTTGCGCGACACGGAGGGCACCATAGGGCAGCATCACACAATACCACAATTAACCAGTAGGACAAAAAGAATCTACTCAAACATCATACGATGGCCATACATCATTGGGTAATAATATATAGCATTAAGCACCATGTTCAAGTAGAGAATTATAGTGGGAATAGAGAGGTTACACCGCTGCATAGATGGGGAGAGAGTTGGTGACGACAGCGGTGAAGTTGTTGGTGTAGATCGCCGTCACGATGGTTCCCCCGGCGGCGCTCCGGCGCCACCGGAAGAGAGGGGGAGAGAGCCCTCCTCCTTCTTATTCTTGCTTGGCCTCCCCCTAGATGGGAGGAGAGTTTCCCCTATGGTCCATGGCCCCCATGACTCCCTCTATTTCTCTTCTATTTTCGCGTTCCTGTTTTCTAGCCCTTCACCGTTTCTTATATTCCCAGAGATCCGTAACTCCGATTGGGCTGAAATTTTGAGGGGATTTTTATCCGGAAATTATCTTTCTTACGGAAAAAGAAGGGCCCCAACCAACCTTCAAGGGAGTCACAAGGAAACATGGCGTGGCCACCCCCCTGGCCGAGCCCTGTTGCCTTATGGCCACCTCGGGCACCATCTTAAATTGATTCTTCTTTCCAAAAATCACTTATATTTCAAAATAAATCTCCGTAAATTTTTATCGCATTTGGACTTCGTTTGGTACGGATTTTCTGCGAAACAAAAAACATGCAAAAAACAGGAACTGGCACTGGGCACTGGATCCATATGTTAGTCCCAAAAATAATATAAAATGTTGCCAAAAGTATGTGAAAGTTTTAGAATATTGGCATGAAACAATGAAAAATTATAGATACGACAGAGATGTATCAGCATCCCTGCCGGAGTCTAGGATCTGCGTCCAAGAAACTTCTCCCAGAACTAAGGATTCGAACTCTGGGGGACTTTGCTTGGCAGCCTACGACGGGACTACGGCGGGGACACGATGGACTCGCTGGCTCTCACCGGACACGAAGGGGACGCTCGAGCTACCCAGGTTCAGGCCACCGTGCGGTGTAACACCCTACTCCTGCTTGTGTTGGATTGCTTCGTGGGGGAGAGCTTGCGCTCCAAGTACACGAGGTGTGGGGGAGAATGAATTGATCCCTTACAAGGAAGCAGCCCAGCCCCTTTTGTAGTGCCTTGGTCCTATTCCCTGAAAACATGAGCGGGAAAGGGTTGCCATAGGGCGGCAATTCAAAAGGGGGTCAAGGGCACAGGCTTATCCTGACTAAAGGCGGTCTCCGCCTGCTAAAGTAGCTCCTCGGGACGCGCTGGTGGGCTCGGCGATGACCTCTGTCCTGGCGCGCTAATCCGTCCTGATCTTCCTTCACCAAAGAGGAAATATCTTCAGGCATCCTTTGGGGGGAGACAGATGCCACTGCTCCCCTATTACTAGAATGGAAACCCGCCTGAGCTGTATCCAGCCGTCCCCGTCCTGTCGTCGGGGTGTCACGCACGTGCTGGGCGCGGAACCCAGCGGCTGGAGCCATACGACCTGCCTCGTGAGGGGAGCCTTGCGAGGGGACCTGATGCTTGGCGGCCTCGGCAAGGCCTAGCCTGGCGAGGAGGGGCCTCGTGAGGCTAGCCCCTCGCGAGGCGATCCCTCCCGGGCGACGACGCCAGGGCTGTCTCGCCTGGGCCGGCCCAAGCGTCGCCTCCTAGGCCAGAGGCAGACGGGCCGTGGTACCCTGGTACCCACTGGGCCGACAGTAGCCCACGGGCCCGCGGCGTGCGTGCCCCGGCCATTGGGGGTGAAGCGCTAATAACCCACAAGTATAGGGGATCGCAACAGTTTTCGAGGGTAGAGTATTCAACCCAAATTTATTGATTCGACACAAGGGGAGCCAAAGAATATTCACAAGTATTAGCAGTTGAGTTGTCAATTCAACCACACCTGGAGACTAAATATCTGCAGCAGAGTGATCAGTAGGACAGTAGTATGATAGTTTGATAGTAGTAGCAATAATAGTAACAGTAGCAGTAACGATAACAGCAGTAGCAGTAGTAGTTGTAACAGCAGCAGCAACAGTAGTAACTTAGCAAGATTCAATATATGAAAAGCTCGTAGGCATTGGATTGGTGATATTCGTTGGATAACCTTCATCATGTAACAGTTATAACCTAGGGCGACACAGAACTAGTTCCAATTCATCAATGTAATGTAGGCATGTATTCCGTATATAGTCATACGTGCTTGCGATAAGAACTTGCATGACATCTTTTGTCCTACCCTCCCGTGGCAGCGGGGTCCATAAGGAAACTAAGGGATATTAAGGCCTCCTTTTAATAGAGAACCGGAACAAAGCATTAACACTTAGTGAATACATGAACTCCTCAAACTACGGCAATCACCGGAAAGAATCCCAATTATTGTCACCTTGGGGTATGCGGATCATAACACGTAGCAGGTGCATACAACTTGCAAGATCGGATCAAGAACACAAATATATTGATGAAAACATAAAGGGTTCAGATCTGGAATCATGGCACTCGGGCCCTAGTGACAAGCATTAAGCATAGCAAAGTCATAGCAACATCAATCTCAGAACATAGTGGGTACTAGGGATCAAGCCCTAACAAAACTAACTCGATTACATTATGAATCTCATCCAACTCATCACCGTCCAGTAAGCCTACGAAGGAATTACTCACTCCCGGCGGTGAGCATCATGAAATTGGTGATGAAGGATGGTTGATGATGACGATGCCGGAAGATCCCCCTCTCCGGAGCCCGGAACGGACTCCAGATCTGGCCTCCTGATGAAGAACAGGAGGTGGCGGCGGCTCCATATCGTGAAATGCAACAAAACTTCCTCTCCTATTTTTTTCTCTGGAAAACTGAATTTATAGCGTTGGAAATAGGTCAAACAGAGCCACGTGGGCCCCACGAGGTACCAGGGTGCGCCTGGGGGGGTGGCGCGCCCTGGTGCCTCGTGGTCACTGGGTGGCCCCCCTCCAGCAGTTCTTGATGCCAATATTTTTTATATATTCAATAAAAAATCTCCAGAAAGTTTCATCCAATTCCAAGAACTTTGATTTTCTGCACAAAAACAACATCATGGCAATTCTGCTGAAAACAGCGTCAGTCCGGGTTAGTTCCATTCGAGTCCTGCAAATTAGGGGCCAAAACAAGAGCAAAAGTGTTTGGAAAAGTAGATACGACGGAGACGTATCAACTCCCCCAAGCTTAACTCATTGCTTGTCCTCAAGCAATTCTGTTGACAAACTAAAAGTGATAAAGAAAAACTTTTACAAACTCTTTTGTTCTTGTGTCTATATATATGCTTAAGTAGTGTCCAAGTTTTCAGCAAAGATTATGACTAACCACGCAAATGATAACTCTTAGAATTTATATTCACTCATATCGATGGCATAATCAACTAGCGAGCAATAATAAAATATCTTAAATGCCAACACTTTTTCAAAACAATCATGATATAATATGATAACATGGTATCTCGCTAGCCCTTTCTGAGACCGCAAAACATAAATGCAGAGCACCTCCCAAGTTCAAGCAGCGACTAAACATTGTAATTCATGGTAGAAGAGATCCAGTCATGATGCACACAACATTAACTATACAGAATGCATGAGAATGACAATAGTGCTCTTAGGTCTAGTGCTTATTTGAGAAGGTGATGACTCAACAATAAAAGTAAAATAACATAAAAGTAAATAGATATGCCCTTCGCAGAGGGAAGCATGGATTTGCAGAGGTGCCAGAGCTCGAAGCTCAAATCAGAGGTAAATAAATTTTGGGAGGTATGGCTTTCCTGTCAACGTCACGACCAAGAGTTTTCAATATCTTCCATGCTAAACACATTAGCGACGGTTCCCAAGCGGTAAAGTAAAGTTTACTCCCCCTCCACCATCAATCACAAGCCATGGCTAGCCGAATCCTCGGGTGCCCTCCATACTAACAACTTTCCGGGGGAGTTTGTTTTATTATTTTGATTTTTTTATGATGGGACTGGGCATCCCGATTACCAGCCCCTCTCGTGCAAGGACAAGTGAGTAAACACTCATCATGAGAATAACCCGCTTAGCATGGAAGATACTGACCGCCCCCTGTTGCTCCATGAGCGGTACGGGCACACAAAACAGATGTTCATTTGAATAATAGAGTTGGCACATGCAAATTTACTTAGGACGGCAAGATAATACCGCATATAGGTAGATATAGTGGACTCATCTGGAATAACTTTGGTTTAAAGGTTTTGATGCACAAGCAGCATTCCCGCTTAGTACAGGCAGAGGCTAGCAAATAGGTTGAGAAGCGACTAGCTAGAGAGCGAAAACGGTCATAACCATGCATTATGAATAATCATCATTGAATACTAGTATGAGTAGGATATAAACACCATGAACATAAATATCATGGAGGCTATGTTGGTTTTGATTCAACTACATGCTTGAACATGTGCCAAGTCAAGCCACTTGAAACATTCGGAGGAGGATACCGTATCATCATACTACATCATGAACATTTTAATGCATGTTAACACTCAAGATAAATCACTATCCACTCCTAGCTACTTAAGCATGGTATGAGCAACTATAATCTCTAATTTTCATCACAAACATGTTTAATCATAATATGCTGAATCATTGATACTGAGTTAAACATATTTACAAAAACAAAGAACACATTGAGTTCATACCCGCTTTTCCTTGCCACAGTCACTTCATCAAATCATCATCATTATTGCCTTTCACTTGCACGACCGAATGATATAAAAAATAATAATAGTGCAAGTGTGCCATGGACTAAGCTGGAATCTGCAAGCATTTTATTCAAAGGAGAAGACAAGGTAATATGGGCTCTTTGTAAAATCAACAATAATGCATATGAGAGACACTCATCATTTTCATCCTGGTCTTCTCATTGCAATGACTCAACAAAAGAAAAGAAAAGAAATTCAGAGAAACAACCTGAAATATTTTTGGAGTTTTTAGTTTTTTGAAGAAAGCAAATTAAAGAAGAAAACAAAAAATGAGAGAAGAAAACTATTTACACGGTAAAACTCCCAACAAGCAAAAGAAGAAACGGGAAATATTTTTGGGTTTTCTTTTACTATTACGAAGCTACAGCTAATTAAACTAGAAAGATAAACTGAAAAGAAATGAGGAATGTTTTTGGATTTTCTCAAAGTTTTTCAAACACACAAAAAGAAGGCGAGAAAATAAAACTAACATGGATTATACAATGAAAAAGTATGAACGCCGACAACTGGAGTAAAATGTGTGAACATGAATGTAATGTCGGTGAGAAATACGTACTCCCCCAAGCTTAGGCTTTTGCCTAGCTTGGTCTACGGCCATCCGTAGTAGCCATCCGGTCCCATGTGAAACTCCTGAGGCGGCGGCACCCGAGCGTCCCAGTCTTGGGGCTCCTCCTCCGCCGCCGCTAAGGCGCTCTGATAATCGGCGATGTCCAGTGGCATCACGGTGTATCCATTCCTGGCATAAGAATCAAACAAAGCAAGTGCATGCAACGAAATAATATCATGAGTATTCTTGCTAAAAACTAAGTTATAACGAATGTTGTGAGGGGGCTCGGGATCATCAATAAAATGGTGGTCAATCATGGACTGGTGATCTAAGTAAACTCTGGGCAATCGATAATCATGAGGGCGTATGTTAACATTAAAACGTGTCGCTAAGCGAGTAGCATAAATACCGCCATGAATCTTACCCCTAGTCCTGCAAGCGGCGCGCAACGATAGCTCCAAGGCTATAAGTGTAATCATTATGCAATGCATGGCGTAAAATGGCCCAGTCAGGTGCAGCTAGCGCACTACCTTGCTCCCTAGCAAGCAAACATTTCCCTAAGAATAAAGCAAAGTAATGAACATAGGGAAACTGCAAGCTAGTGGCTCGAGCTTTCGACACGCCCCTTTCCTCTCCCACAGTCAAGGTGCGGAGGAAACCCTCAAACTCCTCCGGTCGAGGCTCTCTGATTTTCCCCTCAGAGGGAATCAAACAAATTTCTTAAAATTCAGTTAGAGGTATCTGATGATGTTCAGCATATAAATCAAAACGCATCTCAGGGGGTTCGAGCCTATTCAAAAAGTGAAAGTTTTACACAAAGTTGTTTGTAAGGATGTGGTACTGTTCACACTCATCTGCGAGGAAGTCGGTCAATCTGGCATTTGCAATGAATTGCGTGAACTCTTGATAGAATCCGGCTTCGTTCATGAAGGGGTTGTGCGGCCATTCACACGGCCGGACCTCCGTCCTACGCGGGAGGTTGAGGTCATTGTTCGAGGACTCCCCGAGGACTCCCTTGGCGTTCCACTTCGAGGAACTCCTCCGAAAAAACTCATTGTCCTATGAACAAATTTCTGAAAATTTTTGGACCACAAAATGATATCAATAAAACTTCACAAGATTGATAGCAACTACTCATATGGATGTCTAGAGGCTATATTAAGCATTCAAACTACTTGGAACTCAAAGGATTCAACATGCAAGCTCATTTTCTATAGCACCAATAGTAGCTAATTATGCAAGATATAATCCACTAAAACAAAAACTAATTGGAGCAATGGAGGAGTCACATACCAAGGACCAATTCCCCAAAACAATTTCAGAAACAGAGCTCCGAGCAAAGAGATCGAAAATTTCAGTGTTGTGAGCGAGAACACGAGAGAGAGAGCTGCCAGGAATTTCTTCTAGAGGTAGGAGACGAAGTGAGCTAAAGGAATAAGTGAGGGGGCCTCTGTGGGGCCCACGAGGTAGTAGGGCGCGCCAGGGGGGTGGCGTGCCCTGGTGCCTCGTGGGCACCTGGGGCACCCCCCTGGTAAGATTTTTATTCCAAAAATTCTTAAATAATCAATAAAAAATCATGTTAAAATTTTATTGCATTCTGAGCACTTTTATTTTTGGGCATTTTTTTATTGCACAGGTAATTCAGAAAACAGAGTAATCATGGTATTTTATTATATTTGAATAAAAATAACAGCAAACTAAGAGTGGGTACAAAAGGTTGTGCCTACTAAATTCATCGACCACATGCTTCTCAAAAAGAATCCATTAATAAGGTTGATCAGGTCTTATTAACAAACCATTTTCGAGTGACATGAAACCGAAGAACTTTCGTATAACATTAAGTTACCTCAACGGGGATATGCATCTCCCCAACAATAAAGTTTCATATCTCTTTTTAACAGTAGGAAGAGGAATTTGGAAACTCCCAATAGTAATTGTCGGAGTCTTTTCAATAATATGAATACCATTCACTTGAAATTGTTTCTTTGGAAAGTGCACCGTATGTTCATTACCATTGATATGAAAAGTGACCTTGCTTTTGTTGCAATCAATAACAGCCCCTGCAGTATTCAGAAAGGGTCTACCAAGGATAATTGACATGTTGTCATCCTCGGGCATATCAAGTATAACAAAGTCTGTTAGAATAGTAACATTTGCAACTATGACGGGCACATCCTCACAAACACCGATAGGTATGGCAGTTGATTTGTCAGCCATTTGCAATGATATTTCGGTGGGAGTGAGTTTATTCAAATCAAGTCTTTTATATAAGGAGAAAGGCATGACACTAACACCAGCTCCTAAATCACACAAAGCTGTTTTGACATAATTTTTCTTAATGGAGCATGGTATAGTTGGTATTCCTGGATCTCGTAATTTCTTAGGCACTCCATCCTTAAAAGAATAATTTGCAAGCCTGGTGGAAATTTTAGCTTCAGGTATCTTTCTTTTATTTGTGACAATGTCTTTCATATATTTAGCATAAGGGGGCATCTTTATAATATCAGTTAAACGAGTACGCAAAAAGACTGGCCTAAGCATTTCAGCAAAGCGTTCAAATTCTTCCTCATATTTTTTCTTAGAAGGTTTAGGAGGAAAGGGCATGGGTTTTTGGACCCATGGTTCTCTTTCTTTACCATGTTTTCTAGCAACGAAATCTTTTTTATCATAACGTTTATTTTTAGTAGGTGGGTTATCAAGATCAACTTCAGGTTCAATTTCAACATCATTATCAAGTTCTTTATCATTATCTAGTTGGGTATCCATATGAACATCATCATTATTATTATCATCAAGTGGTTGTTCATTACCAGATTGTGTTTCAGCATCAGAGATAGAAACATCATTACTATCCTCCAAGGGTTTTTCTACCTCGGGTTCACTAGAAGTATGCAAAGTCCTATCATTTTTCTTTTTCTTTTTCTTTTTAGAAGGACTAGGTGCATCAGCATTAATTCTTTGAGAGTCTTGTTCAATTCTTTTTGGGTGACCTTCAGGATATAGTGGCTCCTGAGTCATTCTTCCTCCTCTAGTCATTACTCTAACAACATGATCATTCATATTGTTGTTCATTTCATTAAGCAATTCACTTCGAGATTTGGCAACTTGTTCTAATTGAGTTTGAACCATAGATGCATGTTTACTAACACCTTTAACATCATTAGCAATTCTAAATAACAAGTCACTCAGGTGATCAATCATATAAGAGTTTCGTTTCAATTGTTTCATAACGTTTGCATTAAAATGATCTTGCTTCATAATATAATTGTCGAATTCATACAAGCATTGACTAGGAGGTTTGTTATAAGGAATATCACTTTCATCAAACTTTATAAGATAATTTACCTCTACTACCTATGTCGGTTTGTCAAGACCATGTATCTCTTCAATAGGTGGTAAATTCTTAACATCCTCAGCTTTAATACCTTTCTCTTTCTGACATTTCTTTGCTTCTTGCATATCTTCTGGACTGAGATATAAGATACCCCTCTTCTTCGGAGTGGGTTTAGGCGGTGGTTCAGGAAGTGTCCAATCATTATCATTCTTCAATATATTATTCAATAATTCCTCGGCTTGTTCAATAGTCCTTTCCCTGAAAACACAACTCGCACAACTATCTAGGTAATCCCTAGAAGCATCAGTTAGTCCATTATAGAAGATATCAAGTATTTCATTTTTCTTGAGACGATGATCAGGCAAAGCATTAAGTAATTGGAGAAGCCTCCCCCAAGCTTGTGGGAGACTCTCTTCTTCAATTTTCACAAAATTAAATATTTCCTGTAAGGCAGCTTGTTTCTTATGAGCAGGAAAATATTTTTCAGAGAAGTAGTAAATCATATCCTGGGGACTACGCACACATCCAGGAGCAAGAGTATTATACCAATCTTTAGCATCACCCTTTAATGAGAAAGGAAACAACTTAAGAACATAATAGTGGTGGCTTTTTTCCTCATGAGTAAACAGGGTGGCTATATCATTTAATTTAGTAGGATGTGCCGCAACGGTTTCAGTTTCATATCCATGGAAAGGATCACATTCTACCAACTTAATCAATTCCGGATCAACAGAGAATTCATAATCCTTATCAGTAACAAATATGGGAGAGGTTGCAAATTTAGGATCATATTTCATTTTCTCTCTCATAGATTTTTCTTTCATATCTGCAATTAATTTTATAACTTCATATCTGTCATTGCAAGCAAGAATGGCTCTAGCGGTCTCCCTATCAAAACATTGTTCGTCAGGTGTTTCAACTCTAGTAGGAGAGCTAGGCATAACAGGTGAATCAACATTCTCAGGAGTTTCAGCATTTTCAATTTCTTTGGCTTTAGCAATTTGTTCAGTAAGAAATTCACCAAGTGGCACATCATTCTCAAGCATAGTACTAGCATCATCATGAGTATCATTCATAGCAGAAGTGGTATCATCAATAACTTGTGACATATCAAAATTAATAGCATGTTGTGGTGTTGCAAGTTTATTCAAAACAGAAGGTGAATCAAGTGCAGAGCTAGATGGCAGTTCCTTACCTCCCCTCGTCTTAGAGGGAACAATCTTGGTTCTGGTATCCTTCAGATTCTTCATAGTGATCAACAGATATAAATCCCAAGTGAATTAGCAAATAAAGCTATGCTCCCTGGCAACGGCGCCAGAAAAAGGTCTTGATAACCCACAAGTATAGGGGATCGCAACAGTTTTCGAGGGTAGAGTATTCAACCCAAATTTATTGATTTGACACAAGGGGAGCCAAAGAATATTCGCAAGTATTAGCAGTTGAGTTGTCAATTCAACCACACCTGGAGACTAAATATCTGCAGTAGAGTGATCAGTAGCACAGTAGTATGATAGTTTGATAGCAGTAGCAATAATAGTAACAGTAGCAGTAATGGTAACAGCAGTAGCAGTAGTAGTTGTAATAGCAGCAGCAACAGTAGTAACTTAGCAAGATTCAATATATGAAAAGCTCGTAGGCATTGGATCGGTGATATTCGTTGGATAACATTCATCATGTAACAGTTATAACCTAGGGCGACACAGAACTAGTTCCAATTCATCAATGTAATGTAGGCATGTATTCCGTATATAGTCATACGTGCTTGCGATAAGAACTTGCATGACATCTTTTGTCCTACCCTCCCGTGGCAGCGGGGTCCATAAGGAAACTAAGGGATATTAAGGCCTCCTTTTAATAGAGAACCGGAACAAAGCATTAACACTTAGTGAATACATGAACTCCTCAAACTACGGCAATCACCGGAAAGAATCCCAATTATTGTCACCTTGGGGTATGCAGATCATAACACGTAGCAGGTCCATACAACTTGCAAGATCGGATCAAGAACACAAATATATTGATGAAAACATAAAGGGTTCAGATCTGGAATCATGGCACTCGGGCCCTAGTGACAAGCATTAAGCATAGCAAAGTCATAGCAACATCAATCTCAGAACATAGCGGGTACTAGGGATCAAGCCCTAACAAAACTAACTCGATTACATGATGAATCTCATCCAACTCATCACCGTCCAGCAAGCCTACGAAGGAATTACTCACTCCCGGCGGTGAGGATCATGAAATTGGTGATGAAGGATGGTTGATGATGACGATGTCGGAAGATCCCCCTCTCCGGAGCCCTGAACGGACTCCAGATCTGGCCTCCCGATGAAGAACAAGAGGTGGCGGCAGCTCCGTATCGTGAAACGCAATAAAACTTCCTATCCTATTTTTTTCTCTGGAAAACTGAATTTATAGCGTTGGAAATAGGTCAAACGGAGCCACGGGGGCCCCATGAGGTACCAGGGCGCGCCTGGGGGGGTGGCGAGCCATGCCTCGCGGGCACTGGGTGGCCCCCCTCCAGCAGTTCTTGATGGCAATATTTTTTATATATTCAATAAAAAATCTCCAGAAAGTTTCATCCAATTCCAAGAACTTTGTTTTTCTGCACAAAAACAACATCATGGCAATTCTGCTGAAAACATCGTCAGTCCGGGTTAGTTCCATTCGAATCATGCAAATTTGGGGCCAAAACAAGAGCAAAAGTGTTTGGAAAAGTAGATACAACGAAGACGTATCAAGCGCCGTGGGGCCCATTGAGCCGCCGGGCCCAGAGGCGACGCGTGGTGGCCTTTGCGGGCGCGGCGCCTCCACTCCTTGCGACGCCTCGAAAACCGCCACCTCGACGATAAAACCTGCCCGCGTGGGGCGTGGGCATTCCATTGCCCCCTCACTTCGCCCCCAGCCTGCCTTGTGACCAACTCCTCGGCTTCCCAACTCTCTCCAACTTCCAGCCTCTCCGCCAACCTCTCCGTTCGTCACGGCCGCGGCCATGGCTCCCCCCAGGAAGCTCTCCGCGGCCGAGAAAGGGAAGAGGACGGCAGAGGAGGTGGAGCCGCCGAAGCCGACGGCCGTGAGGGGTAGAGGCCGAGCCCGCGGTTCATCCACGGCGACGAGGGTCCCTCCTCGGGGTCGGGCGCGCTCCACGGGCATGACTCGTGGTCACGGAAGAGGCGTTGCCCGCGGGCGCGGAGGCCGCGGCGGCCGCGGCTGAGGCGGATGCGGCGGTTCCGCCGCTCTTCGTCCCCAGGCGGGGAGGCACTCGGCGGAGGCGACCCATGAGTTCATCGTGGACATGCACCGCTCGCCCTACACCTGGCTTCGGCTCCCAGACTCCTTCGCGAGGGAGATGGAGGAGCGCGTGCCACTGGCCCTATGGCTGCAGGCGGATGGCTGCTGCAACGGCCCCTCCTGGGTGGCGGCAGAGTTCACCCCCTCCGGCTTCATGTTCTTGAAGCAGGGGTGGAAATCCTTTGCCCTCGCCCGGGGCCTGAAGCGGGGGCACCTTCTCCACTTCAAGTACGACGGAGTCGCCACCCTCTTCATGAAGATCTTCGGGGTTTCCGGTAGCCGCCGAGAGTGCTGCGTGGAGAGCGAGGATGGTAGCTACAGCAGCTCCTCCAGCGAGGACGGCAGCGAGGACGGTGCCGCCTCCCCCGATGGAAGCGGGAGCAACGACGGTTCCCCCTGCATCAAGGACGAGGACGAAGACTCCGATTAGGCGCAGGCGGAGCTCGACGCGGATCCTTGGGGACGATGGTGCTGTGACCGGCCCTCTTCCTTCTTTTTTCTGTATCGGATCGATGTAGCCCCCTGGGGGCGTGAGACATTTGCGTAGCACTTTTATTTTTAAGTACTTGATGTTTAGTATGTTTCATTTTCCTCTTGAGGCCCTTTTTCCCTTTACATTGCCTTTGTGCCCTGCGTCGCTGGGACCCAGCCCCCGAGAGAGGCTACACCATCGCTGGGTTGCCCAGAGCGTGCGCTCGGCAAGGCCAGAGGATGTAGGGCTCTTAGGGCTAGTAGGAGTCCCTGAGGCGCGTTGCTCAGGGTCCCCCCCTTGACACGTAGGCGGCTTGTGCCAAGGGAATCGGGATGCCACGAGAGAGAAACAAGAAGAAAAAGACCCGAGGGCGCTTAGACTTAGCTCCTTTGTCGACGCTCGGCGTGGGGCAGGCCCTTCGCGAGGCGCTGCATGCGAGGCGTGGCTCCTCGCGAAGCCTTCCGTCCGCGGGGCGCCGACCGTGGGGCCTCCCAAGGGCGGGGCTCCTGAGGCTTTTGAGACCCTGCACCAAGGAAATTACCAAGTTTTTGCAAGTAACGTGGCGGGGCGTGCTCGCGGGGCCGCCTGTGGGTGTTATGCGAGGAGGCAAGAGCACCATGGACCTGGTGAGGTGACGTGCACGGGAGCCGTCCCGCGAGCCGGAGCTCAGTCACTTGGGTTTTGCAGCGCTGTTGGGACTGACCCGAGCACATGCACCGTGCCTAGCCCCCGCTCGCGTAAGACACACGGGGGGAGTTCGCGAGCGCGTCAGCCAAGGCAAACCCAGCTGCGAGAACACCGGTTGCTATTAGGAGTAGACTTTACTGATGCATGAAATGGATTCATTGCACAACAGAAAAGATAGGCGCTGCCGGGTTCGACACGGGTCAGCTCTTGAGGATGTGATGGCCGTGGGCCCCTCAAGTAAGTAGGCCGCCAGCGCGGAGCATGGGGCGTCTGCCAGCGCGGAGCATGGGGTATCTGCTAGCACGGAGCATGGGGCTTCCATGAGAGTGGGAGGGAGCTCCCGTGTGCCGACGGCAGCGCTGGTAGAGGGAGCTCCGGAGCGTGTACAACTCCATTTCGTTCGTATCCGTGAGGTCACGGATAGAACTTCCGGAGATGTTGGATGTTCCATGTGTTTTGTACCAGAACACCCTCCTCCATTTCGCCACGCCGCGCCAGGCCGGGAGATCTGCGTGACCTTGAAAGGGCCCTCCCACATGGGTGAGAGTTTGTGGAGTCCCTCTCTGGAGAGGATCCAGCGCAAGACAAGGTCGCCCGCCTCGAGGGTGCGGGGGCGTATGTTGCGGCTGTGATAGCGACGCAGCGCCTGCTGGTACCTTGCCGTGCGCAGGGCGGCCTGGCGACGCGCCCCTTTAATTTGAGGAAAAGCAGGTCATCCTCCCACAGGCCGTCTTGACGAGACTCGTCGAAAGCCAAGACCCGTGGGGACCGGTGCTTGACCTCGGCTGGGAGAACCGCTTCTGCCCCATAGATGAGGTAGAAAGGAGTCTCGCCGGTGGGCTTGGTCGCCGTGGTGCGGATGGGCCATAGCACTGAAGGGAGCTCCTCCAGCCAGCCCTTGCCGCATGCCGCGAACTGCTTCTTGAAGCTCCTAGTCTTGAGGCCCTTGAGGACCTCAGCGTTGGCGTGCTCGTCCTAGTCGTTGCTTCGAGGGTGTGCCACGGAGGCGAAGCAGATCTGCGTGCTGATGCTAGCGCAGTAGGTCTTGAACTGGCCGCTGGTGAACTGTGTGTCGTTGTCCGTGATGATGCGGTTGGGGACGCCAAAGCGGCACACCAGGCCCTTGATGAACTTGACTGCTGATCCTGCCGGAATGGTCCGGACAGGCTCCACCTCCGCCCACTTGGTGAACTTGTCGATGGCGACGTAGAGGAAGCGGTAGCCGCCAGCCGTGCGAGGGAAAGGTCCGAGGATGTCCAGCCCCCAGACCGTGAAGGGCCACAAGAGGGGACTGGTCTGGAGCCCTTGTGCCGGCTGGTGGATCTGCTTGGCGTGGAACTGGCAGGCCTCGCATGCCTGGACCAGCTCCATGGCATCCTCGAGCACTGTGGGCTAGTAGAAACTGATGCAGAATGCCTTACCTGCGAGAGTGCGCGAGGACGAATGATGGCCGCAGTCACCTCCGTGGATGTCGGCGAGCAACTCGCAGCCTTGCTCCTTGGAGATGCACCATAGCGCGACTCCGTTCGGGCGGTGGCGGTACAGGTCACCCTCCCTCAAGTGGTAGAGCGTGGCCTGGCGGACCACGCGCTCTGCTTCCACGTCGATCTTCGGGAGGGTGGCGCCCTCCAGATAGGCCTTGATCTCCGCGGTCCAGCTTTCAGGCTATGGCTCGAGCGCCAGCAGCAAGCGAGCGCCTGAAGCTGGTCCGCAGTCTAGTGCACCCGTGGGCGGTGCGGGAGGGAGCTCTTCGCGAGGCGCTGGGCTGCTGGCGATCGGGGGCGTCACTGAAGGCTTCAGGAACCGCTCCTCGAAGACGCCGGGGATCTGGGGCTCGCGGCGAGAAGCACGCTTGGCGATTTCGTCTGCCTCGCTATTGTCGCCGCGAGGGACGTGCTGCAGCTCCATGCCCATGAAGCACTTCTCAAGCTTGCGCACCTCCTCCAGGTAGGCCGCCATGTGCTCGTCCTTCGGCTTGTACTTCTTGTTGTGAAGTTGACGAGGAGCTGCGAGTTGCCCTTGATGATGATGCGCCTGACTCCAAGCACGATGGCGGCCCTGAGCCCGGCGATGAGACCATCATATTCGGCGATGTTGTTGGAGACCTAATCGGTGCGCCCGAAGCAGAGCTGCACTGCGTAGTAAAGCTTGTCGCCTGTAGGTGTGGTAAGAACCACCCCAGCCCCCGCGCCCTGGCGCGCGAAGGCCCCGTCGAAGTGCATGCTCCGGCCTCCGGAGGTAGCTTCCTTGGGTAAGGACGACTCCTCCTGCGGCTCATCCTGACGCGTGTCCATCCATTCCGCCGCGAAGTTTGCCAAGGCCACGCCCTTGATGGTCCTGGTGGTGAGGAAGTCCAGCTCGAAAAGCTGCAGCTCGATGTTCTATTCGGCGATGCAGCCGGTGGCATTTGGGCTCCGCAGGACTTGCTCCAGCGGGTAGGAGGAGATCACTCTGATTGGGTGACCCTGGAAGTAGTAGCGCAGCTTCCTGGAGGCCATGAGGAGCGCCAGGAGGAGCTTCTGCTGCATGGGGTACCGTTCGCGCGCGTCTCACAACACCGTACTGACAAACTAGACGGGGTGCTTGATGAGGCGCGTGACCGTGGTGTCCAAGTCGTGATCGCCGAGGGGCTCAGGCTGCTGCATCACGGGGGCCTCCGGAGGCGGCGCCACGGGGGACTCCAGAGGTTGAGCTCCAGAGGCCACCTGAGGGGGTGCGGGGGCCTCCGAGGGGGGCCCTCGGCAGGCGCCGGCAGGGCCTTGAGGGGCTCCAGCGATGTCGTCGTGGCACCCGCAGGCACGAGCTCGGCAGGCTTCTTCTTGACGCAGACCCGCTCCTCCCGCTCTGCCACAAGGGCCGTGCTGGCCGTTTGGGGAGTGGCCGCCAAGTATAGCAGGAGGCGCTCACGTGGCCGCGGGGCGACCATGACGGGAGGGCTCGTGAGGTACCTCTTGAGGTCCTCGAAGGCAACGTCGGCCTCAGGGGTCCACTTGAAGGGGCCTGACCTCTTCATGAGCTTGAAGAAAGGCAGAGCCCGTTCGCCGAACTTGGATATGAAGCGACTGAGCGAGGCCATACATCCCGCCAGGCGCTGCATTTCCTTGAGGTTGCGGGGCGGCCGCATCTCCTCGATGGCCTTGATCTTCTCAGGGTTGGCCTCGATGCCGCAATGGGAGACAAGGAAACCCAGGAGCTTGCCAGAAGGGACGCCGAAGACGCACTTGGCGGGGTTGAGCTTGAGGTTGACCTTGCGTAGGCTGGCAAAGGTTTCCTTCAGGTCCTCGATGAGGGTGCGCGCCTCGCGCATTTTGATGACGTTGTCGTCGATGTATGCCTCTGCATTTCTCCCCATCTAGCACCCCAGGCAGATGCGCATCAGCCTCTGGAAGGTAGCCCCCATGCTCTTCAGGCCAAAGGGCATGCACACGTAGCAGAACACTCCGCAGGGGGTGATGAAGGCGGTTTTCTCCTCGTCTTCCTTGGCCATCTTGATCTGATGATAGCCCAAGAAAGCGTCCAGGAAGCAGAGCAGATCACACCCAGTGGTGGAGTCTACTATTTGGTCAATCCTGGGCAGCAGGAAGTGATCCTTGGGGCATGCCTTGTTAAGGTTGGTGAAGTCAACGCACATGCGCTTGCCGCTGTTCGGCTTGGCGACGACAACAGGGTTGGCGACCCACTCCGGGTGGAGCACCTCGCGGATGATCCCGGCGTCTTGGAGCTTCTCGACCTACCCGATAACGAAGTCCTGCTTTTCGGGCGCCTGGCATAGTACTTTCTGCTTGACAGGGCGTGCGTTGCGAACACCGCCAAGTGGTGCTCGATCACCTCCCTTGGCATGCCGAGCATGTCCGAGGCTGTCCACACCGGGCATGTCAGCATTTGCCCGAAGGAAGTCGGCGAGGGCACCTTCTTGCTTGGGGGAAAGACTGCTGCCGATGGTGAGGAAGGGGCCCGCGCCGCTCCCATCCAACGACACTTTCCTGGTCTCGTCCCGCTCCTGGGAGAACAACCGTTTCTTCTTCGCGGGCGCCGGTCGGCGAGCTCAGGGGCGTCCTCCTCGGCCCGGGACGCGGCGGCGGCCGCCTTGCCGGCACGCGCGAGGGCGCGCACCGCGTCCTTTACATCTCAACGGATTGTGAGGGTGCCGCTGCTGTCGGGCATCTTGACGAGGCCGTAGGCATGGTGTGTCGCGGCCATGAATTTGGAGAGCGCGGGGTAGCCCAAGATGGCGTTGTAGGGCAGGCCAATGAAGGGCCACGTCGAAAACGATGAGCTCCGTGCGGTAGTTCTTGTGGGTGCCGAAGGTGACAGGAAGACGCACCTGCCCCAGGGGGCAGTGGAGCCTCCGGGGACGCCCGAGAAGGGCCTAGTGGGCACCAGACGCCCACCTGGCGCCTGGAGCGTCTCTAAAGCCTCCATGGAGAGCACGTTGAGGCCGGCGCTGCCGTCGATGAGCGTCTTGGTGACGGCCACACCGCCGATAGTCGGAGTACACAGCAGGGGGACAAGCCCCGCAGCTCTGGTGGACCCGAGATGGTCGCTGGCGTCGAAGGAGATGGGGAACTCGGACCACTTAAGGCGGCCGGCGGGCTCGGGCGCCTGAAGGGCTGCGCCCACCTCGTGCATGAAGCGCTTGAGATGGCGGCTAGACGGAGGAGCCTGAGACCCTCCCAAGATGCAGGCCACCCCTCACGGCCCCTGGGAACCCCCGCCGGTGGCACTGGTCTTGGTTGGGCGGCGGCCTCCGACGTCGCTCTGCGCAGACGGGCCGCGGCTCGGAGGAGGAAGAAGGCGGGGAACGGTGCGCCCGGGTCTCTCAGTGCATCGCGGTGAAGTGAACGAGGGGTGAAGGGGCGCCTGGCCGCCGCTGGCGGTGAAGACGAGCTCAGAGATGTGCTCGAGCCAGGCGTCGCAGCCGTCCTCGGAGGGGGGACAGCGCAGCAGCCCCCGAGCCATGAGCAGCGCGGTGCGCGGGGCAAGGGGCCACTGCCTGTGGGCGAAGACGCGGTAGAGGAGAGACCGTGGTCCTGCCCACTCGCCGACGAGTGGACGGAGGAGGGCGCCCGCTCCCCAACGGGGCTGGCGACGGTAGCTCGGCGCGCAGCACGCCTGCGGCGCACGGCGGCATCGGCCATGTCGGCGCCGACGTCGAGGTCGAAGGCGTGAAGACGGCAAGTCCCCCTACCTGGCGTGCCAAATGTCGGAGTCTAGGATCTGCGTCCAAGAAACTTCTCCAAGAACTAAGGATTCGAACTCAGGGGGACTTTGCTTGGCAGCCTACGATGGGACTATGGCGGGGACACGACGGACTCGCTGGCTCTCACCGGACACGAAGGGGACGCTCGAGCTACCCAGGTTCGGGCCACCGTGCGGTGTAACACCCTACTCCTGCTTGTGTTGGATTGCTCCGTGGGGGAGAGCTTGCGCTCCAAGTACACGAGGTGTGGGGGAAAATGAATCGATCCCTTACATGGAAGTAGCCCAGCCCCTTTTGTAGTGCCTTGGTCCTCTTCCCCGAAAACATGAGCGGGAAAGGGAGCAATTCAACAGGGGGACAAGGGCACAGGCTTATCCTCACTAAAGGCGGTCTCCGCCTGCTAAAGTAGCTCCTCGTGACGTGCTGGTGAGCTCGGCGATGACCTCTGGCCTGGCGCGCGGATCCGTCCTGATCTTCCTTCACCAAAGAGGAAATATATTCGGGCATCCTTTGGGGGGAGGCAGATGCCACTGCTCCCCTATCACCAGAATGGAAACCCGCCTGAGCTGTATCATGCTGTCCCCGTCCTGTCGTCGGAGTGTCACCCATGTGCTGGGCGCGGAACCCCACGGCTGGCGCCATACGACCTACCTCGCGAGAGGGCCTCGCGAGGGGAGCCTCGCGAGGGGACCTGATGCTTGGCGGCCTCGGCAGGGCCTGGCCTGGCAAGGAGGGGCCTCGCGAGGCTAGCCCCTCGCGAGGCGACCCCTCCCGGGCGACGACGCTAGGGCTGTCTCGCCTGGGCCGGCCCAAGCGCCGCCTCCTGGGCCAGAGGCAGACGGGCCGTGGTACCCTAGTTCCCACTGGGCCGACAATCCCCAAGCTTAATTCCTGCTTGTCCTCGAGTAGGTAAATGATAAAAAGATAATTTTTGATGTGGAATGCTACCTAGCATAATATTGATCATGTAATCTAATCATGGCATGAATATTAGGTTACGAGTGATTCAAGGAAATAGTCTATCAATTTGATATTGAAACAATAATACAAAACATGCATGTATTTCATCATTGCCTTTCATAATAATGGAGCTAAAGGAAACAGCCTCTATACACTTAATTGTGGTAAGCATGACACGCTCAGTCTTCCCTGCATAGACAGATCAAATCAAGAGTGCCCCGGTGCCAAACCAAGCAATTGGATCATACTTTTTCATGCGCTTCAGCATTTTCAACCTCACGCAATACATCAGCGTGAGCCATGGATATAGCACTATGGGTGGAATAGAATGCGGTGATAGATATCAATAACGGGAATCAAAAAGTAAGAAAGTCTCGCATCAACTCGGCGGATCAACGGACTATGGAGATGCCCATCAATCGATATCAATGCGAGGAGTAGGGATTGCCATGCAACGGATGCACTAGAGCTATAAGTGTATGAAAGCTCAGTATTGAAACTAAGTGGGTGTGCATCCAACTTGCTTGCTCATGAAGAGCTCGGGAATTTGAGGAAGCCCGTCATCGGAATATACAAGCCAAGTTCTATAATGAAATATTCCCACTAGTATATGAAAGTGACAACTCTGGAGACTCTCTATATGAAGAACATGGTGCTACTCTAAAGCACAAGTGTAGTAAAAGGATAGTAACATTGCCCCTTCTCTCTTTTTCTCTCATTTTGTTTCATTTTTTTATATATTTTTTCTCTTTTTTTGTGGGCTCTTTTTGGCCTCTTTTTTTTATATTTTTCGTCTGGAGTCTCATCCCGACTTGTGGGGCAATCATGGTCTCCATCATCCTTTCCTCACTGGGACAATGCTCTAATAATTATGATCATCACACTTTTATTTACTTACAACTCGATATTACAACTCGATAAAAACTATACAAGATGACTTTATATGAATGCCTCTGGAGTGTACCAGGATGTGCAACGATCTAGCATAGCAAAGATATCAAAAAATGGACAAGCCATGAAAATATCATGATAGCTATCTTACGATCATGCAAAGCAATATGACAATGAATGCTCAAGTCATGTATATGATGACGATTGAAGTTGCATGGCAATATATCTTGGAATGGCTATGGAAATGCCATAATAGGTAGGTATGGTGGCTGTTTTGAGGAAGGATATAAGGAGGCTTATGTGTGATAGAGTGTATCATATCACGGGGTTTGGATGCACCGGTGAAGTTTGCACCGATTCTCGAGGTGAGAAAGGGCAATGCACGGTACCGAAGAGGCTAGCAAATTGCGGAAAGGTGAGAGTGCGTATAATCCATGGACACACATTAGTCATAAAGAACTCACATACTTATTGTAAATCCTACTTAGCCCTCGAAGTAAAGTACTACTCGCATGCCCCTAGGGGGGAGGTTGGGAGGACTTAACCCTCGCGTGCCCCCGATCCGAACAACACAAAGAGTGAATCAATGATAAATCATGCTCCGACCTCACCTCTAATGTCAGCGGCTACCACTTTACATGCGTGAGGATTTACTTGCGTAAAGACTTACTTCCCTTAACACCATTGTTAATACTCAACTTTAATTCTTTTACTAGCATGCCCCCATATTACCACCTCAATATCGCAAGACTATTGCAAGGAATCAAACATATCATATGCAGTGATCTACAAGTTTTATGTAGGATTTTATGACTAACCATGTGAATGACCAATTCCCATTGACTCTCTAAATAGATATAAGTGAAGCATGAGAGTTTTAATTATTTCTACAAAAGACCACACTCTAATAAATATAAGTGAAGAAAAAGTGCATTCTACAAATAACAGTTTTCCAAATGTAGAGAAACAGGCATCCAAACTTCAAATGATATAAGTGAAGCGCATGAAGCATTCTATAAAGCCATACTCAAAAGATATAAGTGAAGTGCAAAGAGCATTCTATAAATCAACCAAGGACTATCTCATACCAGCATGGTGCATAAAAGAAAATAAAAAAATAAACACAAAAGACGCTCCAAGAATTTACGCATATCATGATCAAAATAAAAACCGAAACATACCGATAATTGTCGAAGAAGAAAGATGGGATGCCTTCCGGGGCATCCCCAAGCTTAGACGGAGTCTCCTTGAATATTTATTTGGGGTGCCTTGGGCATCCCCAAGATTGAACTCTTGCCTCTCCTTATTCTTCTCATATCGATACCTCCTCGATCTTCGAACACTTCATCCACACAAAACTTAACCAAACTTTTTATTAGAGAGGTTAGTACATATAACATCAAATCCCATCATGTCCTGCTGTAACATTATTGTATAATTATAATTAAACATTACCCACTGTATGCAATCACAATTCTATGGCTCCCAAGTCAATGGGGCTCAACAAGATTTCAAACATACGCAAATAAAGAAACTATAACAGCAATCTGTGAAAACAGGACAGTCTGTAAAGATACAGATGGTACATATACTTCTATAACTCAACAAAATCTGAAAAACTAGTAAAAAATAAAAAAATTGCATAGCAGTACTGTGTAAAAATTTAAGAATTTTTGCACATTCCAGTAAAAAAATGTAAATTCAAATACTACTGCAAAAGTTTCTGTTTTTTCACTGCACACACCAAACAAGCAATTTAAACACCCTAAAGGTAAATCTTGGCACATTATTTTTATAATACAATGGATTTGCACAAGGGGATAATTATTTTTGTTGAAAAGTTTATGTATCAAGGTTCACAAAGTTTTGCATGGGCATGAACAAAGTTCAAGGCTAGCCAACACTTCCACATTGCTCATCTGTCTCACTTTCACTTTTCTTTTTGTAAAAGTTGTAAGTTCCCCTCTATAATTTTTTGTTTTTAAACTTTTTAAAAGCACAATAGAATAAAATGACTCTCTAAAACTTCCGGGTTGTCTCCCAGGCAACGCTTTTCTTTAAAACCATTAAGCTAGGCATACGAGCTCAAGTAATTGATCCACACGGATCCCAAGGTATATCAAAGACAATTTTAATTAACAATGATTTATAATTTAGTAGTGAGCACAAAGCAACATATATCATAGAACAACGGAGTCTAACTCTCTTCCTATGCATCGGCTTGTCATAAAAAAACAATTCATGCACACATAATAAAGGCCGATACATAGCATAAACGGTTTCTTGCAATTTAATCATATTGGAAACATAGAGAGGTGGAGATGTAGTTCCTCTCTCATAATAATTGAAAGTAGGAGCAGCAAGCACATGCATATTATATCCAACAAAATCATCATGTGTAATAGTAAAACACAACCCATCAATATAATCCTTAATAAGCGCAAACTTCTCCGACATAGTGTAGTTGGGAGAATTCAAAAAGATAATAGGATTATCATGTGTGGGTGCAACAGCAACAATTTCATGTTTAACATAAGGAACTATAGAAAGTTCATCTCCATAAGCATCATTCATATTGGCATCATGGCCACAAGTATAGCAAGCATCAAGTTCATCAAAAGGGATATTTCAAACGAATCAAAGGGATCATAGCATTCATCCTTCGGTAAGCACGAAGGGAGATTAAACAATGTATGAGTTGAAGGGTTACTCTCATCAGAAGGTGGGCATGGGTAGCTAATCCGCTCTTCCTCCTTTTGTTCTTCGCTCTCCTCGTCATCTTTTCATCTAATGAGCTCACAGTTTCAGCAATTTCTTCCTCCATAGATTCCTGCAAAATATTAGTCTCTTCTTGGACAGCGGGGGCTTTCTCAATAAATTCATCAATATGGGCATTGTATTTATAATTCTCATAGCAATATTTTAGTATAACATAATTTTCAGATCTATAAACATCGTCATCATAATTTTCATACTCTTCAAAGAAAGATTCAATTTCATAAGCACCCTTAAAAGCAACAAATTCTTCTATTTGTTCCACATCATAGTAGTCATATATACCATTAGCATAAGAAGCCAAGGTTTCATTTTCATTAAATTCACATTGAAAGGGAAGGTGTGAAGCCTCGATCTTAGGGCAACAAATATAATCATATCTTAAGCATGAATTCCAAGCATACCAACGCAACATTTTAATTTGATCCCATAAGTATTTCCCTTTTTGAGACAAGCGATAATCCCTAAAGTATTCCCGGTGAACCAAAGTATCTCCCATTATCAAGTTGAATGGAGATTTATCAGGATTATCAAACTAGTATCTCCACATAACCAGCATCGAGGGTTTTAGGAGGTTCCCCATCTCCATGAGTAGCAAGTACAACTAATTTTTTTGGTATTTCGTGTTCCATATCCATAACTAAAGATATAAAAAAACTTAGAACAAAAAAAATAAAAATTACTTAGTGGAACAGAAAATAAAAACTACTTAGTGATAAAGCAAACAAGCGCACACGAGAATATTCACCCCACGCTATTGCTCCCCAGCAACGGTGCCAGAAAAAGGTCTTGATAACCCACAAGTATAGGGGATCAGTTGTAGCCTTTCTCGATAAGTAAGAGTGTCGAACCCAATGAGGAGCTAAAGGTAGAATTAATATTCTCTCAAGTTCTATCGACCACCGATACAACTCTCCGCACACTTAACGTTCGCTTTACCTAGAACAAGAACAAAACTACTATGTAGGTGTGATAGGATAAATTTGCAAGGATGAAACTAGAGGTACTTAGCGAGAATAAAACTACGAGTAATTTGCAAGATAATAAAAGTTAGTTGTTTAGTAGAAAGCTTTTTGTAACACAAAGAGAAAGATTGTCCATAGGCAATTGAATATAACACGATAGATACTTATCATATGCAATGAGGGGGAGGCATACACTAACATACTTTCCGTACTTGGATCATATGCACTTATGATTGGAACTCTAACATGCATCCGCAACTACTAAAGATCATTAAGGTAAACCCAACCATAGCATCTAGTAACAAGTCCCCTTTACTCCCATACTCAACAACCCCCTTACTCGGGTGCAAGCTTCCGTCACTCTAGCCACCCACTATAAGCGAATCATGAACATATTGCAAAACCCTACAGCGGGAATCCCTCATGCTTGCGCGACACGGAGGGTGATACGTCTCCAACGTATCTATAATTTTTGATTGTTCCATGCTATTATAGTATCAATCTTGGATATTTTATGTGCAATTATAGATCATTTTTTGGGACTAACCTATTAAACTAGTGCCCAGTGCCAGTTGCTATTTTTTTGCCTGTTTTTGGCTTTTCAGAAAATCATTATCAAACGGATTCCAAACAGAGAAAAAACTTTGGATTAACTTTTTCTGGACCAAAAGGGACCCTAGAAGCTTTGGGAGAAGACCTGACGAGTCATGAGGGAGTGACAAGCTCGGGAGGCGTGCCCAGGGGGGTAGGCGTGCCACCTAGGCTTGTGGGTCCTTTGTGGCACATCTTGACCTAATTCCAGCACTATAAATTCCCAAATATTCCCAATATACCAGAAAGACACACGAGAAAACTTTTCCGCCGCCGCAAGCTTCTGTTCTTCCGCGATCCCATCTGGAGGCCTTTTCCGGCACTCTGCCGGAGGGGGAATCGATCATGGAGGGCTTCCACATCAAACTTGTTGCCCTTCCGATGATGTGTGAGTAGTTTACCATAGACCTATGGGTCCATAGCTAGTAGCTAGATGGCTTCTTCTCTCTCATTGATCTTCAGTACCATGGTCTCCTTGATGTTCTTGGAGTTCTATCCGATGTAATCTTCTTTTGCGGTGTGTTTGTTGGGATCTGATGAATTGTGGGTTTATGATCAGATTATTCGTGAGAAATATTTGAGTCTTTTCTATAATCTTTTATGCATGATTGTTATAGCTCTGTATTTCTCTCCGATCTATCTGTTTGGTTTGGCCAACTAGATTGATTTATCTTGCAATGGGAGAGGTGCTTTGTGATGGGTTCAATCTTGCGGTGCTCTATCCCAGTGACAGAAAGGGACAAGACACGTATTTGTATTGTTCCCATTAAGGATAGAACGATGGGGTTTATTCATATTGTTTGAGTTTACTTTGTCTACATCATGTCATCTTGCTTAAGGCGTTACTCTGTTTTATACTTAATACCCTAGATGCATGCTGGATAGCGGTCGATGGGTGGAGTAATAGTAGTAGATGCAGGCAGGAGTCGGTCTACTTGTCTCGACATGATGCCTATATACATGATCATTGCGATGAATCCATCATAATTATTCGCTTTTCTATCAATTGCCCAACAGTAATTTGTTTACCCACCTTATTCTATTTTTTCGAGAGAGAAGCCTCTAGTGAAAACTATGGCCCCCGGGTCATTTATCTATCATATAAAAAACCTAAAAATACCTTGCTGCAATTTTATTTACTTTATTTTATTTTGTAATTTATTTTATCTATCTATCACTATCAGAATTAATCCTTGCAAGTAACCGCCGAGGGGATTGACAACCCCCTTGTTCGCATTGGGTGAAAGTATTTGCTTTTGTGTGTGTAGGTGCTGTTAATGAGCTTCTGCTTGGTTCTCCTGCTGGATTGATGACATTGGTTCTTCACTGAGGGAAATACTTATCTCTACTGTACTACATCATCCTCTCCTCTTCTAGGAAATCCCAATGCATCTCACAAGTAGTAGAGGGCACCATAGGACATCACCATATTAACATACAACTCATATCAATCACAGAATACCACAATCACTACTAGGAGAAACCCTAGTAGTAGCGTTGGATGGAAACATAGCAGTAGCACTGGGGCCAGCGCTACAGCTAATGTTTAGCAGTAGCGTTGGTTGGGAAGTGCTACTCCAAACCTACCTAGCAATAGCGCTAGTCCGACCAGCGCTACTCCTACACCTAGCTAGCAGTAGCGTGTGTCCAACCAGCGCTACTGCTACAATTTCCTGTATTTTTATTCTCTTCTGCATATTTGGGCTGTATTTGTACAGGTTTTATACAGTAATCTCATCACATGATTTTACGATCACGATGAATTATTATATCAGTGGGTGAAAGAAATGTGGATTAGATTCAAGTGGATTGATCCAAAGTGACCTAGTTGAATTAGTACGACGTCCGACGACGTCCTACTAATCCAACTTGGTCACTTTGGATCCATCCACTTGAATCTAATCCACGTATCTTTCACCCAATGATATAATAACTCATCATGATCATAATAACAACTCATCATCATCATCATCATCATAGTCATAACAACTCATCATCATAACAACTCCTCATGATCCTCATCTATGAGTCATATAACAACTCATCATTCTAGCTAACACATTGTAGCACATAACTCATCATCATCATAATAACTAATCATCATCATCATAGTCATATCAACACTAGCTAATTGTTCTTACTACCTAGGACCTACTCCTCTCTAATAGGTAAAATAGCATAAAACAGGTAAACCAGTCCATCTCCAAAATGGAGAATGGAGATCCACCTGTCGCCAACTTCTGGCTTGCGCACACACATGTTGTCTCCAATCGGTTGCATGCACGCCTTCATTACTTTGCTCCATTCTTTGATATTGAGCCTTCCATCTTTCAAAGAAATAGAGTATGCACTTTGGTAAGCCGTCGGTGGAAACGGTCATAAGCTAACCATGTACATACTCCCTTCGGTAAGCATCATGTGAGGCACAACCTCGCTAGGGAGCTTCTGTTGAACAATATAGTAACATATATAGTTAGCAATGTAGTTTACTTAAGAAGAATGTATGCAACGAAGTTACCATCATTAACAAAAGCATACCATGTTTTTGGCAATGAGGTTACCATCAAGCAACTGATGGACTGGTGGCACGTATCCAGTATAATTTGGGCTGATAAACTGATTGGTCTTAAAATTCTCAACATCATCTATAAATGAGACAAGATATCCTTTCTCCTCACAATTAAGCTTGGAGCCATAACTGTAGTACGTCATGTCCACAGCTTTCCGAGTATTTTTTGAAGATAAGAAATAAGCTGATAATTATAAATAAACAAGTTTAGTAGCGATGAACACCAAATATTTTTAAATAAAAAATATAAATTACTTAACAAATTAGTTTGACAAACTCACATTTAGGCAAAACAGGAGGCATATCCACATCGACCCAGATGTCGATATTATCTTCAATATCTTCAACTTTGGGACGAATATCAAAAGTTATTTGCATATTCTCCTCAAATCCATAGGCCTTGCAGAAAGCTTCCCAATTAGAGCAGCCGAAATGTGAGTGATTAAGCGCATTGTAGAGCTTAACCCGAAAAGCATAACCATGTTTAGTCATGAGGTGAGCCCTCCTCGTCTCCATATTCTCAAGGTCTTGGAAACGGAGCTTCTGCAAGACATACGGTCTTGCATGGCACGGGATGTACTAGTCGAATTGAAAAAAACCCGGAAATTACACGTTGAAGCAAAGAATCACAAGTCATGATTAATTATGATGAAATACTTGTCGTTGCGTACCGTACAAACATCGAAGGTCTCTTCTAGCTTCACGGTGAAGAACCTACCATTTTGCAGGTGAAGCTCCTGTCGCACAAACCCCGGTCATCGCAGCAGTAGTCGCACTCCGGGATCTTATCATCGTCGGACATTTCCTGTGTTCAAAATTCAAAGATTACAAATCGACGGCAACTAACAGGAACTCAACACACAGATCATTATTATTCATCACGGGTTGACTGTCGGTCTGTCGAGTCTTTCCTTGAAAACTCTCATCTCACGTGGTGTATATGGTGGGCACTCCCTCTCTGACATTTTCGACCGTCAGTGATGGTCGCTACTCCTCCTTCCCCTAGTGCATAACAAAGGTCTAACACAAGGAGAAGAAGGAGAAACGACAACAGTCGGCATTCTTCTTCTCTCAGATATGGTGGACACTCTCCCTCACTGATTTTTTGACTGTCATGTATGGAGCCCCGATAGACTTAAAGTCAACCCAAAATGTCATTTAATTCTCTTTTCGGCAAATCCAGGGCACTCGATATTTCCTTTATATTCTAGCACAAGTCATGCTAAAATTCACGGAAAAATCCAAATAGGACATATCGAGCGCCTGAAATTTGCCGGAACGGAAATGAATCTACACTCCGGCAAAACATAGGCCACTCAGATATTCACAGATTTCTTTTTTAAGCATGAATAGAGTCAGGTTCTTTTTTATACAGAAAAATTTAAACTTGAAATGCTATCCGAATCAATTATCTATAGCTAAAAAATTTTATTACTATTTTTTTTTACTAAAAATTTCAATCTACATTCTACAACAAAATTCTACCTATCTATTCTATTAAAAAAACCTCCATTCTACCTATATTTTGTATTTTATTCTATTCAAAATACCTACATTCTATTCATATAAGCTATATGTTCTATTTTATTCAAAAAACCTACATTCTACAATCAAATTCTACCTAATTTTTATTACTAAAAATTTCTATACCTAATTTTTTTTACTAAAAATTTCTATACAGAGAGAGGTGGGAGGAGGGAGGAGTGAGGAGGAGGAGGGAGGAGTGAGGAGGGGCAGTGGGAAGAGGGAGGAGAGAGGAGAGAGGAGGAGGGCAGTGGGAGAAGGGAGGAGGGCGACCGGAGGAGCAGGGAGGAGTGAGGAGAGGGCGGCCGGTGGAGAAGGGAGGAGTGAGGAGGGCAGCGGGAGGAGGGAGGAGAGGGCGGCCGGCGAAGGAGGGAGGAGGGCAGTGGGAGGAGTGAGGAGTGAGGAGGGCAGTGGGAGGAGGGAGGAAGGCAGCCGAAGGAGGAGGGAGGGACGCAGATACCTCAGTGGCGATAGCTGCAGCGGGCGACGGCGGGCGGCGGCGGTGGCAGAGAGAACGAGAGTGTGAGAGGGAGAGTGAGGGAGACAGGAAACGACGGGGTGGATAAGGTGCCCATAGTAGTAGCGCGGGTAAGGGACCCGCGCTGCTACTACTCACAATACCTGTAGCGCGGTCCTGGAGCCGGCGCTACTGCTAGGCAGTGCCTGGGAGCCGGGCCCATGTATAAACAGTAGTAGCGCCTGTACGGAAGACAGCGCTACTGCTACTTCCTTAGTAGTAGCGCGTATTTGTGGGCCGGCGCTGCTACTGTAGCCTAGCCTGGGGGACATGGTGGGGCCCATCTAGCAGCAGCGCCTGAAAGAAAGACCGTGCTACTGCTATCAGTGTAGCAGTAGCGCCGGTTCCTGACACACGCTGCTGCTACATACCAGTAGCGCCTGGTCTCTAGCCCGCGCTACTGCTAAGGTTCTACCTATAAGCTTTCTCCTAGTAGTGAATTAACCCGTAGGACAAAAAGAATCTACTCAAACACCATAGGATGACCATACATCATTGGGTAATAATATATAGCATTAAGCACCATGTTCAAGTAGAGAATTACAGCGGGAATAGAGAGGTTACACTGCTGCATAGAGGGGGAGAGAGTTGGTGACGACGGCGGCGAAGTTGTTGGTGTAGATCGCCGTCACGATGGTTCCCCCGGCGGCGCTCCGGCGCCACCGAAAGAGAGGGGGAGAGAGCCCCCCTCCTTCTTCTTCTTGCTTGGCCTCCCCCCTAGATGGGAGGAGATTTTCCCCTCTAGTCCATGGCCGCCATGGCTCCCGAAGGGCAGGAGCCCCATCGAGATTGGATCTCTCTCTCTATTTCTCTTCTGTTTCGCGTTCCTGTTTTCTGGCCCTTCACCGTTTGTTATATTCCCGGAGATCTGTAACTCCGATTGGGCTGAAATTTTGAGAACATTTTTATCCAGAAATTATATCTCTTGCGGAGAAAGAAGGGCCCCAACCAACGTTCGAGGGAGTCACAAGGCAACACGGCGTGGCCACCCCCCTGGTCGTGCCCTGTTGCCTTGTGGCCACCTCGGGCACCGTCTTGCATTGATTCTTCTTCCCAAAAATTACATATATTTCAAAATAAATCTCCGTACATTTTTATCGCGTTTGGACTTTGTTAGGTATGGATTTTTTGTGAAACAAAAACATGCAGAAAACAGGAACTGGCACTGGGCACTGGATCAATATGTTAGTCCCAAAAATAATATAAAATGTTGCCAAAAGTATGTGAAAGTTGTAGAATATTGGCATGAAACAATCAAAAATTATAGATACAATGGAGATGTATCATTGTCCCACGCGTCGGCTGTGGGTCTTGCGATGGATGCGGACATGGGCGTTGGCCCGTCTCCTTGTGAATCCCCCTCAAGATCGAGTCCCGCCAGGCCTACGACTGGCCCACCTAGCGCGGGATCCTCCTTGGGACCGAGTCTTGATATGTCCATTTTGCATCATGTTTTCCTACTGATATTTATATTGTTTTTGGTCATTTTTTCACTTTATGATGCAATCCTAATGCCTTTTCTCTCTTAATTTGCAAGATTTACATGGAGAGGGAGATTACCGGCAGCTGGAATTCTGGAACTAAAAAGCTACAGCAGAGATACCTGTTCTACGGATCTCCAAATGACCTGAAATTTCACAAGGATTTTTTATCGAGTATATGAAAAATACTGGAACAAAGAAATACCAGAGAGGGCCCACCAGTTGCCCACAAGGCAATAGGGCGCGGCCACCCCCTGGGCACGCCTTGATGCCTTGTTGGGCCCACAGCTGGCCTTTGGCCGCCTCCTTCTGCTATATGAAGCCATTTACCCTAAAAAATAGGAGGAAGACTTTCAGGATGAAGCGCCGCCATCTCGAGGCGGAACTTGGGCAGGAGCACTTTTGCCCTCCGACAAAGCGATTTCGCCGGGGATACTCCCCTCCGGGAGGGGGAAATCGAAGCCATCGACATCAGCAATGTTCCTCTCATCATGGGAGGAACAATCTTCATCAACCTCTTCACCAGCACCATCTCATCTCAAACCCTAGTTCATCTCTTGTATTCAATCTTTGTCTAGTAACCTCAGATTGGTACCTGTGGGTTGCTAGTAGTGTTGATTACATCTTGTAGTTGATGCTAGTTGGTTTATTTGGTGGAAGATTATATGTTCAGATCCTTAATGATATTCAATACCCCTCTAATCTTGAACATGAATATGATTTGTGAGTAGTTATGTTTGTTCTTCAGGACATGGGAGAAGTCTTGTCACAAGTAATCATGTGAATTTGGTATTCGTCCGATATTTTGAAGATATGTATGTTGTTGCTTCCTTTAGTGGTGTCATGTGAACGTCGATTACATGACACTTCACCATACTTGGGCCTAAGGGAAGGCATTGTTTATGCGTTATTCCGTAGGGGGCTGAATTCTTCTTTCGTAGTTGCGGATGCTTGCAAGAGGGGGTAATCATAAGTGGGATGGTTGTTCTAGTAAGGACAACACCCTAGCACCGGTCCACCCACATGTCAAATTATTAAAGTAGCGAACGCGAATCAAATAAACATGATGAAAGTGACTAGACGATAATTCCCATGTGTCCTCAAGAACGCTTTGCTTTATATAAGAGACCATTCCGGCTTGTCCTTTGCTATAAAAAGGATTGGGCCACCTTGCTGCACTCTTGTTACTATTGCTACATGTTACTTGTTACGAATTACCTTCCTATCAAACTATCTGTTACCGCTACTTTCAGTACTTGCAGAGAACACCTTGCTGAAAACCGCTTATCATTTCCTCCTGCTCCTCGTTGGGTTTGACACTCTTACTTATCGAAAGGACTGCGATTGATCCCCTATACTTGTGGGTCATCAAGACTCTTTTCTGGCGCCATTGCCATGGAGCGAAGCGCCTTTGGTAAGTGGAATTTAGTAAGGAAACATTTTATTACGTGCTGAAATTTACTGTCACTTGTCACTATGGAAAATAATCCTTTGAGGGGCTTGTTTGGGGTATCATCACCTCGACCGGAAGCAATAAGAGTTGCCCCTCAACCTACTGAACCTACTAAAAATATTTATTATGAGATTCCTTCGGGTATGTTGGAGAAACTGCTAGCTAATCCTTATGCAGGAGATGGAACAATACATCCTGATATGCACTTGATCTATGTGGATGAAATTTGTGGATTGTTTAAGCTTGCAGGTTTATCCGAGGATGGAGTTAAGAAGAAGTTATTCCCTTTATATTTAAAGGGAAAGGTATTGACATGGTATAGGATATTGGATGATACTGGAACATGGGATTGGAATCGGTTGAAATTGGAGTTTCATCAGAAGTTTTATCCTATGCATTTGGTTCATCGCGATCGGAATTATATATATAATTTTTGGCCGCGTGAAGGAGAGAGTATCGCTCAAGCTTTGGGGAGGCTTAAGTATATGATGCACACATGCCCCAATCATGAGCTCTCAAGAGAAATAATTATACAAAACTTTTATGCTAGGCTTTCTCATAATGATCAATCTATGCTCGATACTTCTTCTACTGGTTCCTTTATTAAGAGAACTATTGAATTCAAATGGGATCTTCTGGAGAGGATTAAACGCAACTCTGAAGATTGGGAAATCGACAAAGGTAAAGAGTCAGATATAAAACTTGCGTTTGATTATGTTAAATCTTTTATGGAAACTGATGTTTTTCATAAGTTTAGTACTAAATATGGACTTGACTCTGAGATAGTAGCTATTTTTTGTGAATCCTTTGCTGCTCATGTTGATCTCCCTAAGGAGAAGTGGTTTAAATTTCTCCCACCTATTGAAGAAAATTGTGAGGAACCTGTTATAGCTAAAGATAAAACAGTCATTTATAATGTTGATCCAGTTTTACCTACTGCTTATCACTAGTGCAGAAAAGCCTAGCTATGGCGTGGCAAAAATTGCCTTGCTGGCGTAGCCACACGACGCCACCAATATGGCGCCATTGTTAAATAATAGTGGTGACATTGGATCCCACGTCAGCAGTATTGTACGTGTTGCTGGAGTGCCAAGTGGTCAATGCCACCACTATAATCAATCACCTGCGACGTGCAATGTACTTTGCATGCCACGAACGTTTCGTGCAGCCAAGTTTTTTTCCCCCACCATACAACATTTAGCATTTCACATTAAAACTAAGCACATATAAAACATTACACACTAGATTGAACAATACCAGTTAATAATAAGCGATGATCTCACAAACAGTACTAGCTAGGTAGCTATTTAATAAACAACTATCCTCACAAACACGAGCAAACTAACATAGTTAATAAGGAGTTCATTTCACATCGATGACCCGGCCACTCCATACTTTTAAAGGAGGTCGATGATGATCATCATCCTCAAGTCATGGCGTGGGGTGTTCCTGATACTGACTAAGATGGCTTGCCCAACTCGAAGATTCTTGCCAGCAAGGAAGTTGCTCCACCCAGCCGTGCTGAAGACACCGTGACCGTCTGTTTCCACTTCGTAAGCACAGGTGGTGATGGAGCCCCTTGTGGTAAGGCGTAGTCCAGCAATGCCTGCTTCATCCGGCTCGATGCCACAGCTCACACATAGCCTCTTAGGTAATTTCTAAAAAAAACAAATATGATAAATGAGCATGTCACATTACTACACTATAAGCACATCATCACATTAATTACTACACTAAGCATATCATCAAATTCTAGCTACACTAAGCATATCATCACATTACTACACTATAAGCATATATATCACATTACTACACTATAAGCATATCATCACATTAATTACTACACTAAGCATATCATCAAATTCTAGCTACACTAAGCATATCATCACATTACTACACTATAAGCATATATATCACATTACTAAAGCATATCACATTAATTACTACACTAAGCACATTACAACGTACTACACAAAGCAATACAAGGATGGTGGTTAACATACCATGAGATGGCAGTTAACATTCGTTCGTGTCAGGCGGGTCACGAATGGCATCCCGACGTAGGCATCACGTGGTGGAAGTTTTTCCCAGAGGCTGTCCATTTCATCCTCGCTCAGCCTCATTCTTTGGGCATAGAGGGCTTCATCAAGTGGGTCCTCATCTTCTTCCTCCGAGTTGAGATAGATAACAGCCAGCCTTGGAGTTTGTCTTCTGAAGGAGAAGCTAATCAATTCACCCCTAGTGAGATGCATGTGGGCGATGAAACAATCCCATTCATCTCCTCCAATCTGGGTTATCTTTCGTCCCTTCTGGACCTCCATAGTGTAGGGCCCCCCAGGAGCGTCGAAGATCACAGTGTCTCCAGTAATGAGCTCATTGAACTCCAATCTCACATTGCAAGGGACGATCTGTGTATGTTAGAAAAACGAAAAAACACACACAATGCATTAGTGGAAATAACAACAAAAACAAAAGAACAAACTGTTAGAATGTTCATATAATTTGTTACCGCTGCAGGAACAAAACACGAATGGAAGTAGATGCCGAACAGCGTGCCAGTTGCAAGGCTGGTTGCGCACCTTGACTTGCACACTCGACATGGTGGTGGTTGCACCATTCTACACAAAACATATTGAAAACTAAGTATATAATCGAATTTCTAAACTATTGAACCGACACTAAGTATAATCGGTTTCTACACTAGTAAATCAATTTCTACTAAACATAATCGGATACTACGGTGCTAAATATAATTCTACACTAGTAACTGTATACACAAATAAACAAAATCCATAGAGGGAGACACAAATAAACAAATTGTACACTACCAAATTAAGTTGAACTTGAATCATTAATATTCTAGACACTCAAAAAATTTCTACTCAAAATGCACTATTAAAATTGGATTTTACATCAGATTATCACTAAAATTTCTACACAAAGCAATCCATGGAACTAATTAACATTGGATTCTACATCACACAAAGCAATCCATTATATGTACTACAATTTCTACACAAAGCAATCCTAAATCAACTTATACATATACGAATCCCATATGCATCGATTCCGATGGACGGAGGAGGTACGAGTGGAGAGGAAGGAGATGCGATGGGAGGGGAAGGAGAGGATTGAACCTTTGCTTGCTGCCGGCGGGGCGGCGGCGGCTGGTCGAGGGGGGTAGTGGGTGAAATGAGAGAGGCCGGGCGGCGACTTAGGTCTTTTACTAAGATGCGCAGTTGACTCAGATGGGCCATTGCTGGCGTGGGCCTGAAACACAATGCCATAGCTAATAACAGCCCAAATTAAAAAAGACTAAGATTAATGAAAGACCTTAGCATAATTAAAGACTCAAAATTAGAACTGGTAGTAAAGAAATAAAAGTCCCAAAATGATAAAAATACTAATAATAATGATGTCAAAAATATAATATAAAATGTTCATTATTTTTTGACTTAAAATACTTGATAAAGTGGAAAATTTATTTCTGGCGTGACATAACATGGAATGCCAGCACTAATAAATTAATTACGGCATGCATAGAAATCCCACGACACCACTATCTTCCAAATGGTGAGTGCAGGTGGGCCAACATATTTGTGGCGTGTCCAGAAATAACCACGCCAGCACTAACCGTGTACAGCTGACATACCAATTTGGCCAACACCAGCAATATTTTTAAAAAAAAAGTGCTGGCGTTGATGGAAAATGACGCGCCACCAACGAAAGTTGTGGCTAGCCGTTTTTCCACTAGTGTATATTGAGAAACCTCCTTTCCCTCTTAGGATAAAGGAACATGCTAAAGCTACAGTTGTGGTTAATAAAAGTAACATTAGAGCACATAGACCCTCTGAACAAATCAAGGTAGAACATAATATTGCAATGGTTAAGGGTCTCTTGGTTGATAATATTGATGGGCATGTTATTTACTTCTGTGATGAGGCTGCTAGAATTGTTAAACCTGCTAGAAATGAACAAGATATGTTAGATAAGAATAAGCCTGTAGTTGGCATGCCTGTTGTTTCTGTTAAAATTGGAGATCGGTGCTATCATGGTTTATGTGATATGGGTGCTAGTGTGAGTGCTATTCCTTTTTCCATATATCCAGAAGTTTTGAATGATATAGCACCTGCTGTGATCAAAGATATTAATGTTACTATTAAGCTTGCAAATAGAGATACTATTTTACCACTTGGGATTTTTCGAGATGTTGAAGTCTTGTGTGGTAAGATTAAATGTCCTACAGATTTCTTAGTACTTGGATCACAACAAGGTAATTTTTGTCCCATTATATTTGGTAGGCCTTTCTTGAATACCTTTAATGCTGAAATTGATTGTGTTAAAGAAAAGGTTAGAGTTAAGTTTGGTGACATATCTCATGAGTTTAATTTCTCTATGTTTCGTAGACAACCACATGAGAAAGAATTACCTAGTAAAGATGAAATTATTGGTCTTGCTTCTATTGTTGTTCCCCCTACCGATCCTTTAGAACAATATTTGCTAGACCATGAAAATGATATGCATATGAATGAAAGGAATGAAATAGATGAGGTATTATTTAAACAAGCACCTATCCTTAAGCATAATTTACCTGTTGAAACTCTTGGAGATCCTCTCCCGCCTAAGAGTGACCCTATGTTTGAATTAAAGAAATTATCGGATACATTGAAATATGCTTATCTTGATGAAAACAAGATATATCCTATTATTATCAATGCTAACCTTTCAGAGCATGAAGAAAAGAGACTACTTAAAACTCTGAGGAAGCACCGTGCTGCTATTGGATATACTCTGGATGATCTTAAGGGCATTAGTCCCACTTTAAGTCAACACAAGATTAATATGGAGCCAGATGCTAAACCAGTTGTTGATCATCAACGACGTCTGAATCCTAAAATGAAGGATGTGGTAAGAACAGAAATATTCACTACTAGGGAAAACCCTAGCAGTAGCGCGGGTTTATGGCCTAGCAGTAGCGCGGGTATAGGCGCTACTGCTACGGCGCTACAGCTAAACTTTAGCAGTAGCGCGGGTTGTTCCACCGCTACAGCTAAACTTTAGCAGTAGCGTGGTCTGAACCTGCACTACTGCTATCCTACCTAGCAGTAGCGTGGGTATCACCAGCGCTACTGCTACAATTTCCTGTATTTTTATTTTCTTCTGCGTATTTGCGCTGTATTTGTACAGGTTTTATAAAATAGTCTCATCATATGATTTTATGACGACATCCTACTAATCCAACTTGGTCACTTTGGATCCATCCACTTGAATCTAATCCGCGTTTCTTTCTCCCAATGATATAATAACTCATCATGATCATAATAACAACTGATCATCATCATCATCATCATCATCATCATAATATATAACTCATCATCATCATCATAGTCATAACAACTCATCATCATAACAACTCCTCATGATCATCATCTATGAGTCATATAACAACTCATCATTCTAGCTAACACATTGTAGCACATAACTCATCATCATCATAATAACTAATCATCATCATCATAGTCATATCAACACTAGCTAATTGTTCTTACTACCTAGGACCTAGTCCTATCTCCTAGGTAAAATAGCATAAAACAGGTAAACCGGTCCATCTCCAAAATGGAGAATGGAGATCCACCTGTCGCCAACTTCTGGCTTGCGCACACGCATGTTATCTCCAAGCGGTTGTGTGTGCACCTTCATTACTTTGCTCCATTCTTTGATATTGAGCTTTCCATCTTTCAAAGAAATAGAGTATGCACTTTGGTAAGCCGTCGATGGAAACGGTCGTAAGCTAACCATGTACATACTCCCTTCGATAAGCATCATGTGAGGCACAACCTCTCTAGGGAGCTTCTGTTGAACAATATAGTAACATACTCCCTCTATTCCTAAATGTAGTGCGTATAGGAAATTTCAAAAGTCAAACTCTCCCTTCTTTGACTAAATGTAGAGAGGACAAATATCTACATCTATAGTATTAAGTAAATATCATTAGATACATCATTAAGCATATATTTATATTATATTTATTTGGTATTATTTTTGTTGATACTTTTCTCACTAAACTTGGTCAAACTAAACAATGTTTGACTTCTAAGAAATTTTATACGCACTACATTTAGGAATAGAGGGAGTATATAGTTAGCAATGTAGTTTACTTAAGAAGAATGTATGCAATGAAGTTACCATCATTAACAAAATCATACCAAGTTTTTGGCAATGAGGTTACCATCAAGCAACTGATGTACTAGTGGCACGTATCCAGTATAATTTGGGCTGATAAACACATTGGACTTAAAAGTCTCAACATCATCTATAAATGAGACAAGATATCCTTTCTCCTCACAATTAAGCTCGGAGCCATAACTGTAGTACGTCATGTCCATAGCTTTCCGAGTATTTTTTGAAGATAAGAAATAAGCTGATAATTATAAATAAACAAGTTTAGTAGCGATGAACACCAAATATTTTTAAATAAAAAATATAAAGTACTTAACAAATTAGTTTGACAAACTCACATTTAGGCAAAACAGGAGGCATATCCACATCGACTCAAATGTTGATATTATCTTCAATATCGTCATCTTCGGGACGAATATCAAAAGTTATTTGCATATTCTCCTCAAATCCATAGGCCTTGCAGAAAGCTTCCCAATTAGAGCAGCCGAAATGTGAGTGATTAAGCGCATTGTAGAGCTTAACCCGAAAAGCATAACCGTGTGTAGTTCTGAGGTGAGCCCTCCTCATCTCCATATTCTCAAGGTCTTGGAAACTGAGCTTCTGCAAGACATACGGTCTTGCATGGCACGGGATGTACTAGTCGAATTGAAAAAAAAAACGGAAATTACACGTTGAAGCAAAGAATCACAAGTCATGATTAATTATGATGGAATACTTGTCGATGCGTACCGTACAAACATCTTAGGTCTCTTCCAGCTTCACGGTAAAGAAGCTACCATTTTGCAGGTGAGGCTCCCTGTCGCACAAACCCCGGTCATCGCAGCAGTAGTTGCACTCCGGGATCTTATCATCGTCGGACATTTCCTGTGTTCAAAATTCAAAGATTATAAATCGACGGCAACTAACAGGAACTCAACACACAGATCATTAATATTCATCACGGGTTGACTGTCGGTCTGTCGAGTCTTTCCTTGAAAACTCTCATCTCACGTGGTGTATATGGTGGGCACTCCCTCTCTGACATTTTCGACCGTCGGTGATGGTCGCTACTCCTCCTTCCCCTAGTGCATAACAAAGGTGTAGCACAAGGAGAAGAAGGAGAAACAACCCCCACGACAACAGTCGGCATTCTTCTTCTCTCATATATGGTGGACACTCTCCCTCACTGATTTTTTGACTGTCATGTATGGAGCCTCGACAGACTTAATGTCAACCCAAAATGCCATTTAATTCTCTTTCTAGCAAATCCAGGGCACTCAATATTTCCTATATATTCTAGCACAGGTCATGCTGAAATTAACGGAAAAATCCAGCATGACCTTCGCTAAAATAGGACATATCGAGCGCCTGAAATTTGTCGGAACGGAAATGAATCAACACTCTGGCAAAACATAGGCCACTTGGATTTTCCCTACGATACAAAGATGTCCATACACATACAAAGATGTTTAAACTTGAAATTCTATCTGGATCAATTATCATTTAAAAAAAACTAGCTTCACATTGTCATAGCTACTCATCTACTACTACTACATCTATAACCCGAACATTTCATTTGGACAAGAAGCATAACTAAATACCCTAGTTCTTCAAGAAAGTAGGTCTCTCTCTCTCTAAATTTGGCAATGTGAGATTGACATAACTAAATACCCTAGTTCTACTCTATTCAACTTCGAGGAGAAGAGAAGGAGGAGGTGGACCTTTAGCTCACCGACTCTGGTGTAGAGGAAGTAAAGGTAGCTCCGACGACGATCACTCCACAGGGAGACGCGACACTAGAAAGCCTGCATATTCCACCGAGTGAAAATTTTAGATCATCAAATCTCATATAGCATTCTTTGATGACAAAGCGATAATGACATAAAAATAATTAAATTGTCCAATACATTTCTATTTTGAAAAAAAAATACGAAAAATTTCTATACCTAAATTTTCTTACTAAAATTTTTTATTACTAAATTTGATACCAAAAAATTTCTGAAATAGCATTCCAATACATTTCTATTACTAAAACTTTTTTATATTCAAAAAACCTATTCACTAGTTTTCTATTCTATTCAAAAGACCATTCTACGTACCTATCTACATTGTACAAGAAAATTCTACCTATCTATTCTATTAAAAAAACCTCCATTCTACCTAGATTTTCTATTTTATTCTATTCAAAGTACCTACATTCTATTCATATAACCTATATGTTCTATTTTATTCAAAAAACATAGATGGGGGAGGGAGGAAGGGAGGAGGGAGGAAATGGAGGGAGGGAGGGAGGCAGGAGGGAGGAAGGGAGGCAGGAGGGAGGGAGGGAGGAGAGAGGGAGGAGGCCGGGATGGGGGAGAGGGAGGAGAGAGGGAGAGAGGAGAGAGGGAGGGAGGAGGACGGCGGGCGACGAGGAGGATGGAGGAGGGCGATGAGAAGAGGAGGAGGGAGGAGGGAGGAGGGCGTGGACGGTGGGCGGCAAGAGGAGGGAGGAGGGGGGAGGGCGGCGAGAGGAGGAGGGAGGAAGATACATCAGGTGCGACGACGGGCGACAGCGGCCGCAGAGAGAGCGAGCGAGAGAGTGTGAGGGGAGAGTGAGGGAGAGAGGTAGTAGAACGGGATGGGGGAGGAAGAAGAGATAGGGCCAGCGCTACTGCTAAGCCTATTAGCTATAGCGCGGGGTCACATCCCACGATGCTGCTAAGTGGGCCGGGGAGCTGGGCCCGGACTGGCCACAGTAGTAGCGGGGGTTACAGCACTGCGCTACTACTAATGGGCTTAGCAGTAGCGCGGTCGGGCCACCCACGCTGCAACTGTGGCCAGCCCGTGGGGGCACTGCATAGCCCACTTAGCAGCAGCGCTTGTTGGGGCACCCCGCACTACTGTTACGTACTACCTATAGCGCTTGTTCTAGCCCAGCGCTACTGCTACTTAATAGTAGCGTGGGGTGCTCACCCCACGCTACTACTAAGCATATTCCTATAGCCCTTTTCCTAGTAGTGATTAAAGCTTCTAGAGGTAGGTATAATTTATCCTATAGCTGATAGTAGATGGGTAAGTCTTGTTCATTGTGTTCCTAAGAAAGGAGGCATTACTATTGTTCCTAGATAAAAATGAACTTATCCCACAAAGAATTGTAACTGGGTATAGGATGGTAATTAATTTCAGGAAATTAAATAAAGCTACTAGAAAGGATCATTACCCCATGCCTTTTATTGATCAAATGCTAGAAAGATTGTCTAAGCATACACACTTTTGCTTCCTAGATGGATATTCTGGTTTTTCTCAAATACCTGTATCAAAAGAAGATCAAGAGAAAACCACTTTTACTTGTCCTTTTGGAATTTATGCTTATAGACGTATGCCTTTTGGTTTATGCAATGCACCTGCTACCTTTCAAAGATGTATGACTGCTATATTCTCTAACTTTTGTGAAAAGATTGTTGAGGTATTCATGGATGATTTCTTCATTTACGGAACTTCTTTTGATGATTGCTTAAGCAATCTTGATCGAGTTTTGCAGAGGTGTGAAGAAACTAATCTTGTCTTGAATTGGGAGAAGTGCACTTTATGGTGAATGAAGGCATAGTCCTTGGGCATAAAATTTCTGAAAGAGTTATTGAAGTAAACAAAGCCAAAGTTGATGCAATTGAGAAAATGCCATGTCCTAAGGATATCAAAGGTATAAGAAGTTTCCTTGATCATGCTTGTTTCTATAGGAGGTTCATTAAAGATTTCTCTAAAATTTCTAGGCCTCTTACCAATCTTTTGCAAAAAGATGTTCCATTTGTTTTTGATGATGATTGTGTAGAAGCCTTTGAAACCCTTAAGAAAGCCATAATTTCTGCACCCATCATTCGACCACCTAACTAGAACTTGCCTTTTGAAATAATGTGTGATGCTAGCGACTATGATGTTGGTGTTGTTCTAAGTCGAAGAGTTGATAAGAAATTGAATGTTATTCATTATGCTAGTAAGACTCTAGACAGTGCTCAAAGAAATTATGCTACTACTGAGAAAGAATTTTTACCAGTTGTGTTTGCATGTGATAAATTCAGATCTTATATTGTTGATTCTAAAGCAACTGTTCACACCACTACAAAAACAAACACTTCCGTGATGATACGTCTTTGTCACAGTAGGTCACATTTTCTGTCATGCATGTACATCCTTGACGATTTTATGACAGAATCAAGATAGTCATACCTGTGATGTCGTAGAAGTGTTGCATGACAATATTGAAATTATCATCACGGAAGTGTCCACTTCCATGACGATAAATGACGCATCATCGAAGTGTTTTCGTCAAGGGTAACCGACACATGGCATCCACCGTAGCGGGTCGCCGTTAAGCTATTGGGTTCTGGTTTGGATCCGATAACCTATTAATAGCCCTGACCAATGGGGATTTTCCACATGTAAAATTCTCATTGGCCAACTGATCCACGTGTCAGGTCGGCGTTGCGACAGATGGCGTCCATTCATTGGACGAGATGCGCCTATGGAACAGTGACACATGGCACAGCCCAACATGGGCCTATTTAGGTTATAAAGGCCGACCCGTTTGACTTGTTCAAAATTTAACGGGCCGGCCCATGGAAAGCCTGTTAACGGCTTGTTCGCATACAGCCCATGTACGGCCCGGGTACTCACGGCCCGTTCTGGCCTTTCAATATTCGGCCCAGTAGTGTCATGTGGGCCGTCCCATATGATTCCAGCCCGTTGTCACTTTCGGCCCATCTATGGCCCGTGAAGTCTTTCGGCCCATATGAGCCTTTTGCATCTCTGGGCCCATTGACGGCCCATTGTGAATCAGGTCCATCATGAACAGTAAACAGCTTTGAGCCCATTAACGGCCCATGATTCCGTTGGGCCGTTTCCAGCCCGTGCTCTCTTTCGTCCTTCTAAGGCCCATAAATTGTTGGGCTCATATTTGGCCCTCGATTACTTACGGTCCATTACTGGCATCTTATGCTAATGGGCCAAATTTAGCCCGTGGTAACAATCGGTCCATTTGTGGCCCATTAAGTGTTGGGCCGTTTTCATCCTGCCCTGTAATCCGGCCCATTAACGACCCATCTTGCCTCTTGATAGAATTAAGCTTGTGCTGTCTTCCGGCCTGTTAACGGTCCGTTATGGTCTGGGCCCATAAACGGAAGGTTACGATTTAGGCCCGTTAACGGTCCATATTGCGGTCTGGTTTTGGCCCACAAACAGTATGACCCATGGATCCTACGGCGCGTACGAGGCCCATGGATCCTACGGCATGTAGGAGGCCCATCATTACCACGGCCCGTATGTGGCCCAAGGTTATTGCGGCCACTAGCAAACCAAGGAAAAAGAACTGTAGTGACTACAAGCAAACAAATAAACAAGACTATAAGTAAATAAATAAGAAAGCAACTAACGCTAGGCTATTACGACGATTACACAGATTACATCCACTGGGCATCAAAGTTCGCTACCAGTGCAAATAATAGGGAACAACAAAGCAGCATATTACATACATTGGGCATCTAAATTGGCCACCAGTGCAAATAAATGCGGCAGCAAAACGAATCCAGAACTAAAACCACTTCAGAAGAGCTCAAGAAATGATATCCTGGGCACCCACCATGCTGGCAAGAAGCTTAGCAAGCTTATTAGCTTTCTCTTGTTTGGCGCTAAAATCCTCCAACTCCTGCTGCTTCTCCAGAAAGTATGCATCTGAATTCTGCAGGGACTTACTCGGTCCTTCGGCTTCTTGTCACAGCATAGCAGATCGTTGTCTTTCAGCTTGTAGTTGCGACTCAAGAAGCCGAACTGATTCAGGCAGCGAGTTGGAAGGGCTTGTGCCAGCGGTAGTGGCCAGTAACTCAAACACTACATCAAGGCAGGACTTTGGGAGAACAACAGGGTTGTCTCACTAACTTGGACCTTATCTGCATTACTTCCTTTACCATTGCATAATGGGGTACTCTTCTCCACTATTCTGCCGGCATTATAAAAGAGGAACAAACAGACACATCACAGGCTTAGCATGTAATGAAACTCATTTGATAAACCAGTTCTGTAGTAACGTTGACAGGATTATACTAACTTGTCTTCTATTGCAAGGTAGTACATAATAACACAATGAAACAAACATATATCATTGTACTATGGTCACTGTATTGTCTATATCATCCTAGTTTATGTTGCCAAATCAAGATAGAGACACAGTTAAAATCACATCTGTTTAAGACAAAGCAGCATAGACAGAATACAAGTGTGGGAAACTACACAGCACTAACAACGCTTGTAATGTGCATTACATGAGAACATAACTGTTTATACAATTGAAACTGAAAGCAACATAGAGCAAGAAGTTACAACAGCAAACTAGTTAAAGAAACAGGTTTAAAACATACCTTTTGCACCATTGGAGTTTCAATTGGATCCTTCAAATTAAAAATTAGTTGGTATGAGTAAATACAGTGATGCAAGAGCAAAGGAGAATGCACCATAGCTATGGAATCTGACCTGAGAACAGTTTGTAACATCCCAATTTTTATTAAATTTGGATGTAAATAGATTCATTCAATGCATATCATATTTATTGCATTTTGGAGTTTTCTGAAATATTCAAATATTCTTTTCCACTCAAGAAAAATAAAAAAGAGAGGATAAGATGACTTCCTCAAATATAAAAGAGTTGGAAAAATTATTAGAATATTATTTGGAGTTTTTGAGGTTTGTTTGGTATTTATTTTATTTGCAAAAAGTGCATTAATTGCATTAGGAAAATATGTTCAATGTGCTGTATATTATCAATAATGGTTTTAGGAATTATTTTGGTATTTTTAGAAATTAGTTTGAATTGGATTTGGATCTTAAAAAAGGTTTTCTGTAAATAGAAAAAAAACACGCACACAAACAGCGCCAGGCCAGGGGCACACGGGCCAGCCTACTCGGCCTTCCGGCCCACGGCCCGTCTGGGCGCCGAAACGCTTTCACGCCGGCCGCCCGCCCTTCCCTCTCTCCCGCCGCTGCCGCTGACGCATGGGGCCCGGTCCCAGTCCGTCTTCAACCTCTAGCAACCCGCGGGATAAACATCCGTGCCGCGCTCACCCGCAACCGCCGCTCGGCTCTCGCGCGGATAGAGCTAATCCGCGGCACCCGCACGCCCTAGCCTCGCCTATATAAAGCCCCGACCTCCTTCGTCTCATCTCGCCGTCTTGCAACTCCCCACGCCGCTTGTAGCCGCCGCCTCACCATTTTGAATCTCACCAGAGCCGAAGCTCTTCGCCGTCAATTCCGTCGCCGGTGGCACAGCAGAACCATCTTTGTCTTCGTCTATCATTTTGCCTCGCCGTACCGCGTCATTTTGACAAGTTTTTATGCCCGTAGGACCCGCCGAAGCGCCGCACCATCGACGCCGAGCCCGCTGGAGCACTGGAGCTCCGCTGCAAGCCCCTGCTCGACCCCGTCATCGCCGACGACCACCACCACCACCAGCATGACGCCCTCGTCGCCAAGGACCACCGTAGCCGCCGCCTCCTTCGACCCGAGCCGCCGCCACCATCGTCTTCACTGTTGTTCGTCGCCATTGACCCACTGTGAGCCACCGCCCCCTCCTTCCGTCTATTAGATCGTAATCCGATGGCTTAAATTAGATTAGGTAGATTGTTTTTTAGTTGAACCGGTACGCGGTCAACCGCGGTTTTAATTTTAAAACTACCGGTTGGTTTTTCTTTAGTGAGCCGCCACATGCCATTTTATTTATTTATCGGCCGTCCGCCGGTTAAGCCAAGCAGCGGACACCTTCTAGCCACTCGCGTGTTGCCACGTGGCCAGGGACTTTATTGTAGTAGTTTTTTTTCATAGATTAGTCCCTAAACTTTGTTTAGCCACAATTTTTAAACCGTAGATCCAAATTAGATGAAACAAGTGGCAAATTCTTCGTATCGAATAGATCTATCCAGTGAACCCATTTTTGCAAACTTTTGCTAATTTCAAATCTGAATTTATTCAGATTTGAATTCAAAGTCAATTTGGCCATATCTTCTAAGCCGTAGACCCGTTTGAATTAATTCCTTTTGCACTTTGTCACCCTAGCCAAACCCTATGACTTGCACCAATGTCACGGTATTTTCACACCATTTGGATCTGTCCATGAATAATGTTACTCCTATGACATGTATGCATGTTAGATCACATCACAAATTTTGAACCCTATGTCATATGTTGTATTACACTTAGAAAATTTTGTGGTAGTTGAGTGTGTTGGATTTTCATTTGGATTTTCGGAGTCTTTTCTTGTTGCATGTTATTTTGGTTCTTTGAAATGATTGCTTATTTGAGTTTATTTACTTTGGCGATAGATTGTCCGGAGTGCGAAGCAGAATATTATCATTCTCTAGAATTGAGCCAGCAGTACCAAGGCAAGTTCACATTTGACCATACTTTTATTACCCATGTTTTTATTATGCACTTAGTCCTTTGTCGTAGGATTGCATGGTAGGAATTTATGCCGGATGGCTATGCTTATACCTAGTAGTTCATTTGAGGTAGGTCTGAACTATACAACCTTTGTTACCACCGTGTAAGATTATATTGCCTCGCTAATGTAGATGGGGATTGGGGAGTGTTCATGGTGAGACATGAGTGACAAAGTAATAATCAGGACCAAGACTTTTAAATGAACTACCTGGGCAGAATTGGTTTGAATGGTGGCAAAGTACAGTGGGAGCATGCATGGGAAATCCATGGTGGTGCACCACTAGTGGTATGCCGCCCAGGCTCAAAGGGATCAAACGTGTTTTCATGTCTAGAAGCTTAAGTGTGCAGACACAAGCCATTATGGGCTGTGGCTTAGTTGAGTAGTTAGTGTGACCTCTTCCGATATAGGCTAGCAGATGTAGAATGAGTAGGTGTACCGTCCTATCCGTGGGTTAACAGGGAATGCTTTCGAAATACTATGTCTCGATCTTCCGATCAAGGAGGTGGTCGAGTCTTGTGGGGAAAAGTGCGCAAACCTCTGCAGAGTGTTAAATCTAATTGATTAGCCGTGTCCCCGGTTACGGACAACTTGACCTGTTAGTAGTGGAAATGCCGGGAGATCTCATCACCCTTAATTTAATCAGTTGGGTTTAAATAAACTTTGGGAATGGATTGAGTTGGGGTTGCCATCTCAATCTTATGCTATTTTTATAGTAGTAGAATAAATTATTTTATGATAGGGGAAAATCAGCTTTATGCAAAGTTAAACTTAGAGCCTTTCCACCAGCCAAATTGCATGTACAAATAGGTACTTCACACTCTTATGATGTGACTTGCCAGTACATTCAATGTACTGACCTACATGGCTGCAACTTTTCACGTTCAGATTTATCCGACGAGGATTAAGGTGCGATAGGTCGATGTTCTACACTCAGCTTTGCTCATGGAGTTGATGGACTCATTTACTTCTATGCTTCCGCAATATTTGTTTATTGGCCTTATGCCATATCGTTGTAATAAATTTGAATTACTCCTGGACTATCGATGTAATAAAGATGTGTGTTATTTCTGTTATTTCATCGAGTACTGTGTGTGCTAGCAAGTCGATCCAGGGACTAGCAAGGTAAGCACAGATACTTCGATCCTTACCGGGTCGGGTCGCTACACAGTTGTTCTTCTACTTTAAGCATGGAGTTTGGGTTCGCTGTGGTGGTCCTCGTGCTTTGGGCACTACAGTTGCCTTACTAACTGCTCGTGTGTGGGTACTCTGTGGTGGAGATGGTGCTATGTCAACTGGAAGTGGGTTACTATCTGCTGGAGTTGGGGTTAGATGGGGTGTAGCTGGTTCTCTGGCCAATGGGGTAGGGGTACAATCTGCAAGAGTGTCGGTTATGTGTGGTGGGGCTGGCTCTTGGGCAAGTACAATCGTGGTTCTATCTGCATCGATGGGTAGCACCGTCTTTTGTGAAGACCGTGTTTTTACTCCCTTGGATACTGCCATCAACCCCTCCAATTCAAATGGCTGATAAACAAGAAAAGAAATTGAAGGTATAGACAGTGTATGATAGGCAGATGCAGTAATTCACATATATGTTGTCTAATCAAACAGGACAGCATGACACAATTTCACATATATGATGGCTAACTAAACATGATAGCATGACACAATTTCAAATATATGATGGATAACTAAACAGGATAGAATGACATAATTCAACATATGATGACTATCTAAATAAGATGACATGACATAACTATATGATGTCCTTATAAAATAGGTTGGCATGAAAAAATTCACATACATGTTGTCTAAGTATACAGGATGGCATGATATAATTCACCTATATGATTGATATACTAAGAAGCTGGCACTCGCATATATGATCTCTAAACTAAGCAGATGGCATTGAATATTGTGTATATGATGTCTAAACTAAGCAATGCAAGACACCATATGCATGATATGAGAAATATAACCATCGCAAGTTAGAGCATACACCTCAGGGGGGATATAAGACTGGTTGTCTTTGAATCCTCCTCTAAGGACCTACCTGTAACCAGCGAGATATCTGCTTCAACATGCAGCATTGTCTGCTTTGAAGACCTTGTTTTCACTCCAGATTTTTCCATAACCGACTCAAATGGCTGATGCACAGGAAGAGTAGTTCCATATACAAACATTGTCGGCAAATGGAATACGTAATGCGAAAAAAGGATGGCATGACATAATTCACATATATGATGCCTGGCTACATAGGATGGCATTGCATAATTCACATATATGATGCCTTGCTAAAAAAGATGGCATTGAATAATTCACATATATAATATACTCCCTCTATTCCTAAATATAAGTCTTTGTAGAGATTTCACTATAGACCACATACGGATGTATATAGATGCATTTTAGAGTGTAGATTCACTCATTTTGCTCTGTATGTAGTCCATAGTGGAATCTCTACAAAGACTTACATTTAGGAACGGAGGGAGTAGAAACTAAATAGGTGGCATTCACACAAAGCAGGTCTAATCTAAGTAGAGGACATAGCAATGCAAGACACCATATGCATGATATGAGCAATATAACTCTGCCAAGCTAGAGCATAAACCTCGGGGGGTGGAATAGGACTGGTCATCTGTCTTTGAATCCTCCTCTGAGGAGCTATCTGTAACCAGCAAGATATTTGCTTTGATAGGGAGCACTGACTGCTCTGAAGACCTTGTTTTCACTCCAGATTTTTCCATCACCGACTCAAATGGCTGATGCACAGGAAGAGTAGATGAATGTACAAACATTGTCGACAAATGGAATACATGATGAAAAAAATAGTATGGCATGATATAATTCACATATACAATGACTGGCTAAACAGGATGGCATTGCATGATTCACAAATATGATGTCTGGCTAAAAAAGATGGCACTGCATAATTCGCATATATGATATAGAAACCAAACAGGTGGCATTCACACAAAGCATGTCTAAACTAAGCTGACGACATATACGATGTATAAAGTAAGCAATGCAAGGCGCCATATGCATGATATGACCAACATCAGCATGCCAAGTTAGAGCAAACACCTCAGGGGGTAAATAGGAGTGGTCTGCTCCCACTGAATCCCCCTCTGAATAGTTATCTTCCTCTGGAATACAATCAGGAATGGGGGGAGGGGGGCTGCCACTGTGCCCACCATGGAGCGATGTCTGCATGACATTATATTCCCACGCAACGCTCTTCTCTTTTTCTCTACATGTTTTGTACGATTGTGTACAATAACTGACATGCATAATAAAAAAACATAGTCATATTATGTAAGGCCTAAGGGGTGCATGCAGAAATCCAGACTGATGGTAGCAACCAGTTGATAGATCCAAAACTAATAGTAGCAGGCAGATGATAGCTTTAGTTAAAAAAGACAGATGATGGCTCCTCTACTGTTTGATGCCCACCCAACATGAACCACATAGAAGACCCAAGACGAACCAGATAGTAGACAGAGATACTATTCATTGCTGCCTCGATATGTGCCCCACAAGCATTTTAAAACTCAAGTCTGAACATTAGTTTGGACCTGACTCAGAGTCTAAGAGCTGAACAGGATGATAAAGTAGCAGGTAATATTAATCGATGTATGACGTAAGCAGACACGAAAGAGTGCGATCTCTCTTCCGGAACTGTTTAGTCGACAGGTTCATCTGCTCAGTCGATGATGGTAATGCAGTTGGAGTGGCTGCCAGCAGCGGGGAAGAAGATCTGAGGCAGCAAAAGAAGGTCTGGAGTGGGGGATCTCTGCTGCGGTGGATGCTTCCATCGATGGAGCAGCTCAGGTGGGGTGGACGACGGCACGGCAGGAGCAGGACAAACCACACAAAGTTTTCTTTGACACCTATCTATAAATGAAGTAAATCTATAAGGGCTCCTTTGAACTGGAGGATTCTAAAAATGTATGGACTGGAAAAACACAGGAATAGGATAGGAATGCACGTGCAGAACAGAGCATTTGCAAACACAGGATTTCTGTCAAACTGGGTGTTTGGTTCACAGTAATTGGAAGAACACAGGAATGCAGAGAAACATGGTCAAATTAAAGTCAAACCACATGAAAATGTAAAGTTAGAATCTTATTATGCCAGTAATGCACTTAGTCTTGTTCTTCATGCATAGGAATTTGTAAAGGACATCCAAGTGGATATTAAAATTCCTACATTTTTTATTTGAGAGAGACACCAAAGGAAAAAAATCCTCCAGTTTTGCTTTGCTCCATTCCTTCTAACCAAATGCATGAATAGTAGTATCAAGGAAACTTTCCAAGTCCTATGTTTTCCTTCAGTTTTTCTTTGAACCAGTGGCGATTCTAGTAGGCAGTCTTCAACAGGTTGAAGCCTGCCCTCGAATAATATTTTTGTACTACTACTATTTTGGACACAACCAACTAGCTCAACTCCCAGGCCCATCTACACATGCACGGCTCCAACACGCAGAAATAAAAAATGGTCGCTTCCGAGAGAGTCCAACACGGATAGCTAACTTGCCTACTACCTCACTGCTTGTCATATGGGAGAAACTATTTGTATTTCTCGTTACTACGTGTTCTCAGTGGGTGTTCTTGCCTGCATGAACTGGATATTTTTTGAAAAGAAACCTAAAGTTTTTCAATATATACTGCATGTGCTCTGTTGTACTCAGAATAAATTTGAGCTTATATGGACAACATAAGTAGGTCCATTATTCTGGTTAAAAAAATATATCATTAAAAAAACCAAACAATTCAGTAATAGTACATGTTCCCGTTGTAATCTAAAATTTTGTGAGCTTATTTGGTCCACATGATTATGAGATAATGGCTATCTTGCTAAACTGATTCAAATTGTGGTTCAAAAGAGCATTTAGTTTTCTCCCTGTTAACTTTGAGACCACCGTCCATTTCTTTCTAGATTTGCAACTGCTTTGAACCAAAGGATCCCTAAGGGATCGACATGAATGTAGAGTAAAAAAGTGATGCGATAAGTGTACAACCTCTTTGGCGTAGCCTTGTCGACCTCGGCATCATTGGGTTGGTCGTGGAGGATGGTGCGGCTGGTGTGACTGTCGGAGGCGGGGAAGAAGATGTGAGGTGTCTGGAGACGACGCCGAGGGTACTGCTCCGCTGTGATGGATGGTTCCGTCGTTGGAGCAGCTCCGGTGAGGTGTACGACGGCGAGGCTGAAGCAGGACAAGACAGACAATGTTAATCTGAAGTGGGATTCTAATAGCATCTGCAATAGATGATGTAAAATACATCAGCAAATAGTGCTAGATGTAAAATGCATCAGGCATGCCACGGTTGCTCCAACAGATGATGTGAAAACTATTGACTCTGAACTTAACTGAAGAAGCTGAATTGTACAGTCAAAACTGAATTTTACTAATGAAACTGAATTTACTGTCGAAACTGATTGCACTAGTTGCAGAGCACTGCAATAGAAGTTTAGGACGCTCGAGCACTAGTAGCTCTCGAAGCAGTGATCTAAATCAGCAGCCGCGCGAGCAGTGAACGCACTAGCAGAGAGCAGCTCGTGCAGCCGCAACAGCTGCGCCCGGAGCAGCAGCACGAGCGAGAGCTAATGCAGCAACTCGTGTAGCTGCAGCAGGTCATGTAGCAGTAAAGTAGCACAAGCGAGAGAAAGAGCAGAGCACAGCAGTAGCATGAACGAGAGCAAGAGCAGAGCAGCACAAACAAGAACAAGAGCATAGCAGCAGCCCAACCTATAGGGGAATGCAGTAGAAAACAAAAAATATCCGACCTACGCACCAGCCCAGGACCACTATGAAGACTGCATACAAGGTTTTGATCCGATCGTTACTGACTCGTAGCGCACTGGAAGTAGAGTCGATGTAGATCATCGGTGCAGATCTCCGCAGCTAGGATTTACAACCTTCCAACCGCGAGGATGTTCTCCCTTGTCAGCTCATCGGACAGCCCTCCGGGAGGCAGTCGGACAGTCCCTCGTACGGTGTCACACACAGCCTTTCGGGAGGACCCCCAAAACTTGGACGGTCACTCGGACAGCCCTTCGGGAGGCACCCTCGAACAGCCCCTCGGGCAAAAAGATCAAACCTACGACCTCTCTACGGGGTTGCACACATACGGTGTCATCTATCCGGCAGGGCTTCGCCGTCCAGAACTAGTTCCCACCGGAACCCAGACAGCCTTTCGGCTCTATGAAACTCTTTTCGTGTGAGGGAGAGAAGAAGCCAGAACATTTCATGGCATTTGTGTATGAGAGAGTGAGTGAGTGTGGAGAGCTCCTGGCCACCTCTATTTATAGGAGATCGAGGGGTGGAGGGGCTAAAATTTCAGCCACAAAAAGGGGTTCCTTCCCTCCCAAGCCTTCTCCAAGATCTTTTGGTAAAAGCCCCAAAAGGTGGCTTTCCAAAAAGCAACCAAAAAGTGATTTTCACTATTCATGAAAACATTTTTCCACGACGGTTAGATTCGAAAATATTTCTGTAGGTCTTAGAACATTTCCAGTACCCACTAAAATAATTTTGGACGCGTTCCGAAACAATTTCGGATTAGTGATTTTCATCTGCGAAAAGCAACCAAAGCGGTTCCGGCAGCTCCGAAACATTTCCGGGTTTTTTCTCCGGAAAAATCCTAGAAGTTCCCAGAACAATTCTGGCACCCTCTATGAATTTCTAGGCGTGTGCCAAAACCATTTTGACTTAATGGTATACTCCAAAACAACCTTTCGGTTTTACCGAAACTATTCCGGTGTTCTCTCTCCGGAACTTTTCCGTTGTCTCCGAAACTTTTTCGGTGACTTTCTCTCAGACTCCATGTCTAGTATTTAGCAGATAGATGACCCTTAAGTGTGTGACCCTATAGGTTTGGTGAAGTACAGACATGACCGGAACACTTTTCGATCAATGATCAACATTGGAGCCGTGGACACCCATATTGACCCCTATACCCACACGAATAAATATTCGAGTGAACCTCCAGTTGCCGTGTGCTATTCCTGTTGCTTCGCGAGATGTTACAAACACCCGAGGTGAGACTTATCGGCATCCCCGTGGATCAACAACTTGTCCACTATGCCAGTTACCTCGTTACTGGTTTTGTTCTCTTTTCTCGTTCCCGTGTTCCGGCATCCCTGTGATCAAATCACATTGTGTCCGGCCAGACGATGGTGGATACTGTAACACCGAGAGGGCCCAGAGGTATCTTTCCATCATCGGAGGAGCAAATCCCAATCTTGAGCTATCAAGTTACTTGACATACTTTCCCATGAACCCGTAAGCAGCCGTAATAGCCACCCAGTTACGGATGACGTTTAACAAACCCCAAAGTTCATGAATCAAGCATGAAGAAACTCGATACTCTCATGGTCTAAGGAATTATGCAAACGTAAACTTTCTCTGTGTTATTAACCATTAACTTGTGACGAATGTATCTCATAGCATAACATCAATTCGGGTCGATTCAACACAAATGTTCTTCTAACATGGTGCCCTCAAAGTTGCCGGCATAGTCATGCCCATGATCAGGAAAACAGAACCATCATGCAACACTTGAGCTAGTCTTAGAGGCCAGACTAGGAATACATTTTACCGTTTATTATTCCACATGTGCATATGAGTCTTCCTCTGAGCCTCGTGGTTATTGTAGACTCGAGAACCATAGCAGTTATAGCATGGAACATAAACATAATTAGGAACATGGGGATAAATAAACACATTTATTATTGCCTCTAGGGCATATCTCCTACAGACTCCCACTTGCACTAGAGTCAATAATCTAGTGAATGCTAATGCACTTTACACCTATGGCATACTGGTGTAAAATATGCTTCGCTTGTGGTATAGCCTGATGTCCAACGGATCTAACAACTTCAGCTCCGTGTGTATCTTTGCATATCCTCGCGTTTTCACACTTTCACAAAAATCATATTTTGTGTGGACTTGGCTTTGTATATATGTGAATCACTGGTCGAACCCTGATTCCTCAGACTGAGCTATGGAGCAACTATCTACAATAGTGTCCCATTGACCAAAGCCATCTTGGAACCATACTAAGTTCATGAATGAACTATATGATTCTACATCTTCTTTGTCACTTCTAAAGCGTCAACATACTTAGCCTTTGTTATAGAATTCGCCACAGTAACCTGTTTGGAACAATTCCAACTTACTGTGTCACCATATCATGTATTACACAAAAAACCTTAACTTAAATCGAAAATTACATGGAGCATTGATGAAGACTGTATCGATGTAATTACTTATAGCAAGCACTTCATAATCTCTGCTTGTGAGAAAACATGTCATCAGTGCTACTTTAGTACTCAATGACATTTTTCACTGTTGTCCCATGATCAGTACTTTGATCACTTTGGTATCTATACTCGCAACATGCTTGGGAGTATCGGACATATCTTTTTGTTTTACATACCATGGAATACATGATTAATCCAAACACGAAACTGTGTGGAATCGCATCATGTATTTTGCTCATCAGTGTTTTGGGACACCGAGTCTTGCAAAACTCTTTCCATGTGACTTCGGCAAGAATCACTCCTTGGCGCTCTTATGCTAAACGGTTTTAGCATCTTGTCAATATGTATTTTTGGCTTTAGCCTATTAGGCCATATTTATCTCCATAGATAATTATGCCTAATTTCAAGGCTACCTAGCCCAAGCACTTCATCGAAAAACTATTTTCAATGAAGTCCTAATTCGTGTCAAGAAATTTATATTATTTCCAATCAACAATGTGTCAAGCACACAAGGTTTTCAGAAATATTATTATGCTCCCACTTACTTTCTTGTAACCACAAGCATCTTTGTTATCCATTGATGAAATCAAACTCTTTTGACTATTTCATCAAAAACGAAGATTCCAACTGCATTTTGCTCTCTTCTGTCGATTGCTGGAACTCTGAAGTTTGCATACTCACTAGCATCCTCTGGATCGACAAAACACTTTGGACTGAATCACATACAAGTCCTAGTTTGTATTTCCATTTCATGGAAATCCTTTTGGCATCCATGTTTCATATCTCCTGATTGAAATATGTATTAATTGCTAGTTTAACCCGGTCTGACTTTAAGCATCGCTACGGTGAGACAATCTCATCGTAGTCAACTCCTTGAATTTGTTATTGCACCAAGTTGAGCTTTATGGATAAAACATTTTCTCCACATCAGTTTATAGTTCCATTAATGTTCTTTAGACTCTAAGTCTTCCAAAGGGTTTATCAAGATATAATCTTGAATTATTTATATGGAAACTATCTCGGATTATATTGGCATTTAGCCAATCCCAGAGTCAGGGCCCATCAACGCTTCCTTGTGTATCATAGGTATACTGTTGCCTAACAACAATATCTCGTTTGCGCACCTGAGAGGTTTGCACGAGTTTTGCCTATGTGGTTCAGCTGCAAGTTCGACCGAAGTCCATACATTTTATTGTAGAGACTTTCGTATCAGCCGCAGTAGGAAACTCTGGAATTACTTCCAAGGTTTCTTTCCTTTGACCTGATGACGAAGATACTGTTATCTCATCGAGTTGCACTGTCCTCCCACTCACCTTTTTGCAAGAAACATTTCTTCAAAATCACACCGTTCTTTGTGGCAAACATTTTTGCCTCGGTACAGTGAGGGAGGAATACCCAATAAATAAGGATAACCTACAAAGTAGCACTTGTCTGATTTGGAATAGGTTTGTAAATATTTTTCACAAGCCCCATATTCCAAATGTTAATAAAAGACAAAGCATGGTTGGGCATACCATACCATGGCGTCACTTCAACAGATCTGATGGCACTCTTTTCAGTGTAAAAGCCGTAGTCTCTAAAGCATTACTTTAAAAGGGATAATGGCAAATTGATTTATGTCATCTTTGATCTTACCATGTCATAAATGGTTTGAATACTGATACGTCCATTTTACATCATGTTTTGCTACTGTTGTTTATAGTGTTTTTAATCAATATAACACTTTGTGGAGCAATTCTAATGCCTTTTCTCTCTTAATATGCAAGATTTACACAAGGAGGGAGAATGCCGGCAGCTGGAATTCTGGACCTAAAAAAGCTATGTCAGAGATACCTATTCTGCACATATCCAAATGAGCTAAAATTTCATAGAGAATTATTTTGGAATATATAAAAAATACAAGAATCAAGAAGTACCAGAGGGGGCCACCCAGGTGCCCACGAGGCACCAGGGCGCGCCAACCCCCCCCCCCCCAAGCGCGCCCTGGTACCTCGTGGGGCCCCTGGCCCACTTCTGGCCCCCATTTTTTGGTATATAAGTCATTTTTACCTAGAAAAAAAATAGAGAAGACTTTCGGGACGGTGCACCGCTGTCTCGAGGCGGAACTTGGGTAGGAGAACTTTTGCTCTCCGGCGGAGAGATTCTGCCGGGGATACTTCCCTCCGGAAGGGGGAAATCGTCGCCATCGACATCACCAGCGATCCTCTCATCATGGGACGACTAATCTTCATCAACATCTTCACCAGCACCATCTCATCTCAAACCCTAGTTCATCTCTTGTATTCAATCTTTTTCTCAAAACCAAAGATTGGTACCTGTGGGTTGCTAGTAGTGTTGATTACATCTTGTAGTTGATGCTAGTTGGTTTACTTGGTGGAAGATTATATGTTTAGATCTATTATGATATTCAATACCTCTCTGATCTTGGATATGAACATGATTTGTGAGTAGTTACTTTTGTTCTTGAGGACATGGGAGAAGTCTTGTCATAAGTAATCATGTGAATTTGGTATTCGTTCGATATTTTGATGATATGTATGTTGTTGATTCCCTTAGTGGTGTCATGTGAACGTCGACTACATGAGACTTCACCATATTTGGCCTAAGGGAATGCATTGTGGAGTAGTAATTAGATGATGGGTTGCTAGAGTGATAGAAGCTTAAACCCTAGTTTATGCGCTATTCCGTAAGGGGCTAATTTGGATCCATATGTTTAATGCTATGGTTAGAGTTATCTTAATTCTTCTTTCATAGTTGCGGATGCTTGCGAGAGGGGGTAATCATAAGTGGGAGGTTTGTTCAAGAAAGAACAGCACCCAAGCACCGGTCCACCCCCATATCAAATTATCAAAGTAGCGAACGCGAATCAAACAAACATGATGAAAGTGACTAGATGAAATTCCCATGTGTCCTCGAGAACGCTTTACTTACTATAAGACCTCGTTCCGGCTTGTCCTTTGCTACAAAAAGGATTGGGCCAACTTGCTGCACTCTTTGTTACTATTTCTACTTGTCACTTGTTACAAATTATCTTGCTATCAAACTACTCGTTACCGATAATTTCAGTGCTTGCAGAAAACACCTTGCTGAAAACCGCTTGTCATTTCCTTCTGCTCCTCGTTGGGTTCGACACTCTTACTTATCAAAAGGACTACGATTGATCCCCTATACTTTTGGGTCATCAAGACTCTTTTCTGGTGCCGTTGCCGGGGTGTGAAGCGCCTTTGGTGAGTGGAATTTGGTAAGGAAACATTTATATTACGTGCTGAAATTTACTGTCACTTGTCACTATGGAAAGTAATCCTTTGAGGGGTTTGTTCGGGGTATCTTCACCTCGCCCGGAAGCACAAATAGTTGCTCCTCAACTTACTGCACCTATTGAAAATATTTATTATGAAATTCCTCTAGGTATGATAGAGAAACTGCTAGCTAATCCTTATGCAGGAGATGGAACGGTACATCCTGATATGCACTTAATCTATGTGGATGAAATTTGTGGATTGTTTAAGCTTGCAGGTTTATCCGGAGACGGAGTTAAGAAGAAATTATTCCCTTTATCTTTGGAGGGAAAGGCATTAATGTGGTATAGGCTATGTGTTGATACTGATACATGGGATTGGAACCGATTGAAACTAGAATTCCATCAGAAATTTTATCCTATGCATTTGGTTCATCGTGATTGGAATTATATGTATAATTTTTGGCCTCATGAAGGAGAAAGCATCGCTCAAGCTTGGGGGAGGCTTAAGTACATGATGTACACATGCCCCAATCATGAGCTCCCAAGAAAAATTATCTTACAGAATTTGTATGCTCGGCTTTCTCATGATAATCAAACTACGCTCGATTCTTCTTCGGCTGGCTCCTTTATGAAGAAAACTATTGAATTCAGATGGGATCTTCTGGAAAGAATTAAACGCAACTCTGAAGATTGGGAACTCGACAAAGGTAATGAGTCAGGTGTAATACTTGAGTTTGATTGTGTTAAAAATTTTATGGCCAGCGATAGTTTTCATAAGTTTAGCACTAAATATGGAATTGACTCTGAGATAGTAGCTTCCTTTTGTGAATCATTTGCTACTCATGTTGATCTCCCTAAGGAGAAGTGGTTTAAATATCACCCCCCTGTTAAAGAAAATATTGAGGAACCCATTAGTGTTAAAGAAGAAACCATTATTTACCATGTTGATCCAGTTGTACCCATTGCTTATATGAGAAACCACCTTTTCCTGTTAGGATTAAGGAACATGCTAAGGTTTCAACTGTGGTTAACAAAAGTAATATTAGAGCACCTAGACCCTCTGAACAAATTAAAGTTGAACCTAATGTCGCTATGGTTAAAGATCTCTTGGCCAATAATATAGATGGGCATGTTATTTACTTCTGTAATGAAGCAGCTAGAATTGCCAAACCAAATCCTAAAGATAAAAACAGACCCGTAGTAGGCATGCCTTTTGTCTCTGTTAAAATAGGAGATCATAGTTATCATGGCTTATGTGATTTGGGTGCTAGTGTTAGTGCTATTCCATTTACCTTATATCAAGAAATTATGAATGATATTGCACCTGTTGAAATAGAGGACATTGATGTTACTATTAAGATTGCAAACAAAGATACCATTACACCACTTGGGATTGTTAGAGATGTTGAAGTCTTGTGTGGAAAAATAAAATATCCTACTGATTTTTTAGTCCTAGGTTCTCCACAAGATGACTTTTGTCCCATTATATTTGGTAGGCCTTTCTTGAACACTGTTAATGCTATGATTGATTCCGCTAAAGAAACTGTCAGTGTTGATTTTGGTGGTACATCTCATGAGTTTAATTTCTCCAAGTTTGATAGACAACCTCATAATAAAGAATTGCCTAGTAAAGATGAAATTATTGGTCTTGCTTCTATTGCCGTACCTCCTACTGATCCGTTAGAACAATATTTGCTAGACCATGAAAACGATATGCATATGAATGAAAGAATCGAAATAGATAAGATGTTCTTTGATCAACCACCTATCCTTAAACATAATTTGCCTATTGAAACCCTTGGAGGCCCTCCTCCACCTAAGGGTGATCCTGTATTTGAATTGAAGCAATTGCCTGATACATTGAAGTATGCTTATCTTGATGAAAAGAAGATATATCCTGTTATTATCAGTGCTAACCTTTCAGCTCATGAAGAAAAGAGATTACTAAAAACTCCGAGGAAGCACCGTGCTGCTATTGGATATACTCTTGATGATCTTAAGGGCATTAGTCCCACTCTATGTCAGCACAAAATTAATATGGAGCCTGATGCTAAACCAGTTGTCGACCACCAACGACGATTAAATCCTAAGACGAAAGAGGTGGTAAGAACCGAAATATTAAAACTTCTGGAAGCAGGTATAATCTATCCCATAGCTGATAGTAGATGGGTAAGTCCCGTTCATTGTGTCCCTAAGAAAGGAGGTATTACCGTTGTTCCTAATGATAAAACTGAACTCATTCCACAAAGAATTGTAACTGGTTATAGGATGCTAATTGATTTTAGAAAATTAAACAAATCTACTAGAAAAGATCATTTCCCCTTACCTTTTATTGATCAAATGTTGGAAAGATTGTCTAAGCATACACACTTTTGTTTTCTGGATGGTTATTCTGGTTTTTCTCAAATACCCGTATCACAAACCAATCAAGAGAAAACCACCTTCACTTGTCCTTTTGGAACTTATGCTTATAGATGTATGCCTTTTGGTTTATGCAATGCACCTGCTACCTTTCAAAGATGTATGATTGCTATATTCTCTGACTTTTGTGAAAAGATTGTTGAGGTTTTCATGGATGATTTTTCCGTTTACAGAACTTCTTTTGATGATTGCTTAAGCAACCTTGATCGAGTTTTGCAGAGATGTGAAGAAACTAATCTTGTCTTGAATTGGGAGAAGTGCCACTTTATGGTGAATGAAGGCATTGTCTTGGGGCATAAAATTTCTGAAAGAGGTATTGAAGTTGATAAATCTAAGGTTGATGCTATTGAGAAAATGTCGTGCCCTAAAGATATTAAAGGTATAAGAAGTTTCCTTGGTCATGCTGCTTTCTATAGGAGATTTATTAAAGACTTCTCTAAAATTTCTAGGCCTCTTACCAATCTTTTGCAAAAAGATGCTCCCTTTGTTTTTGATGATGATTGTCTAGAAGCCTTTGAAACACTTAAGAAAGCCTTAACCACTGCACCTATTGTCCAACCACCTGATTGGAACTTGCCTTTTGAAATTATGTGTGATGCTTGTGATTATGCTGTTGGTGTTGTTCTAGGACAAAGAGTTGATAAGAAATTAAATGTTATCCATTATGCTAGTAAAACTCTAGACAGTGCCCAAAGAAATTATGCTACTACTGAAAAAGAATTTCTAGCAGTTGTGTTTGCATGTGACAAATTCAGATCTTACATAGTTGATTCTAAAGTAACTGTCCACACCGATCATGCTGCTATTAAATATCATATGGAAAAGAAAGATGCTAAACCTAGACTCACTAGGTGGGTTTTATTGCTACAAGAATTTGACTTGCATATTATTGATAGAAAGGGAGCTGAGAATCCCGTAGCAGATAATTTGTCTAGAATGGAAAATGTTCTTGATGACCCACTACCTATTAATGATGATTTTCCTGATGAACAATTAGCTGTCATAAGTGCTTCTCGTAATACTCCTTGGTATGCAGACTATGCTAATTACATTGTTGCTAAATACATACCACCTAGTTTCACATACCAACAAAAGAAAAAGTTCTTCTTTGATTTAAGATATTACTTCTGGGATGACCCACATCTTTATAAAGAAGGAGTAGATGGTATTATTAGATGTTGTATACCTGAGCATGAATAGGAACAAATCCTACAGAAGTGTCATTCCGAAGCTTACGGAGGACACCATGCGGGAGACAGAACTGCACACGAGGTATTGCAATCTGGTTTTTATTGGCCTACTCTTTTCAAGGATGCTCGTAAGTTTGTCCTATCTTGTGATGAATGTCAAAGAATAGGTAATGTTGGTAGACGTCAGGAAATGCCTATGAATTATTCACTTGCTATTGAACCATTTGATGTTTGGGGATTCGATTATATGGGACCTTTTCCTAAATCCAATGGGTATACACCTATTTTAGGTCCTTTTGATTACGTTACTAAGTGGGTAGAAGCTATTCCAACTAGTAGTGCTGATCATAACACTTCTATTAAAAAGCTTAAAGAAGTTATTTTCCCAAGGTTCAGACTCCCTAGATATTTGATGACTGATGGTGGTTCACATTTTATTCATGGTGCATTCCATAAATTGCTTGCTAAATATGATGTCAACAATAGAATTGCATCTCCCTATCACCCTCAAACTAGTGGTCAAGTTGAATTTAGCAACAGAGAAATAAAATTGATTCTACAGAAAACCATTAATAGATCTGGAAAGAATTGGTCTAAGAAACTTGACGATGCATTATGGGCTTAGAGAACTGCTTATAAAAATCCTATGGGTATGTCTCCTTATAAAATAGTTTATGGAAAATCATGTCATTTACCTCTTGAGTTAGAACATAAAGCATATTGGGCAATTAAAGAACTGAATTATGATTTTAAACTTGCCAGTGAAAAGAGGTTATTTGATATTAGCTCATTAGATGAATGGAGAACCCAAGCTTATGAAAATGCCAAATTGTTTAAAGAAAAAGTTAAAAGATGGCATGATAGAAGAATTCAGAAACGGGAATTTAAAGTGGGTGAGCAAGTTCTATTGTACAATTCTCGTTTGAGATTCTTTGCAGGAAAACTTCTCTCTAAATGGGAAGGACCGTATATCATCGAAGAAGTTTATCGCTCCAGAGCCATCAAAATAAATAACTCCGAAGGCACTAATCCGAGAGTGGTGAATGGGCAAAGAATTAAGTAGTATATTTCAGGTACCCCCATTAATGTTGAAACTAATATTATTGAAACAATTACACCGGAGGAATACATAAGAGAGACCTTCCGGAACACTCCAGAATCCTGAAAAGGAAGAGGTATGTGATACGGTAAGTAAACCGACTCCAAAAATTCCATAAAAATACTTTCTGTCAGTTTTGGAATATTTAGAAAAATACAAAAATAAGAAACAGCCGGGGGGACCCACCTGGTGCCCACGAGGCACTAGGGCGCGCCACCCCCCAGGCGCGCCCTGGTACCTCATGGGCCCCACGTGAGCCTTCCCGACTCCGTTTTCTCCTGGATTACTTGTTTTGCAAGATAAAAAATCTTTATATATACTCCCAGACGTTTTGACCACCGTATCGCAGAAATCTCCTCTGTTCTTCTTTCGTGCTATTTTTCTGACAGATCTAGATCACTATGGCTTCAACAAGCTCTTCCAAGGACAAGTTCTACGAGAAGGTCATCAACCCCTACTTACCGGAGGTGATGAAACACCCTCAAGCCATTGAGATGCGTGAGGGGGTGCTTCACATCCGGGATGTGTAAGGACCCAAGAAGACCGGGAGCGTGGAGTCCAGGCTCGAAGTGGTGGAGCAGGAGATCCTCAAGTGCCAAGGGATGGTGGAACGTGGACTTAGCGCCAACCACTCCATGATCACGGAGTTCACTCGTGATCGCAAGGTGGATGACCAATCAATGGGGGACATCATCTTCAAGCTCAATGAACGAATCGACTATCTCCAAGGCCAAATCTATGATCTTCAAAACCAAAATTATGAGTATGAGGCAAGATTCAAAGGTATGAGTTTAGCTGCAAGTTTTAGGACTCCGGAGACTCGTTCATCTTTTTATGATGGGGAACCTATGCCATGGAAGCCGGAGGACAAGCCCACCACTTCATCACCACCACCATCACCGAAGAAGGAGACTTGAGCACATGGGTATGGGCACTCCCCTTGGCTTGTGCCAAGCTTTGGGGAGGTGCCCCGGTATCGTATCACCATCACTTTTATTATCTTTACCTATTTTTAGTTCGATCCTTAGTTATTTCGTGATTTCGTTGAATAAAAGCTTAGTATGATCTATTTTCGAGTGTTAGCTTCGCGATCTATCTATCTATGTAATCGAGTTGAGAGTTATATAATAAAGAGTAGTTTGAGTTTTTGCTTCTTCACTTCCATGTTCCGATCATAGCAATGAAAATAATGAAAAAGATCATATGCTAATCTTATGGAAAGTAATGACATTACATAAAGAAAAGTATAAGTGGTAAAATTTATTGGAAGTTATCAAACATAGCATTAGTCAATGATGCAATTCATGAAAAAGTTAATAAGGGAAGAGAAGATTCACATGCAAATATACTATCTTGGACATCTTTTATGATTGTGAGCCCCCATTAAGTATTTTATGTCAAATTGTTGACGTTGGACAAGGAATACAACGTAATGATTTATGTTTGTTCATATTCACATAGAAGTTATATTGTTTAGATCCTCCAACATGTGGTGCTTGCCCAATATCTTTGCTAGCCAAAAATCTGCACCAAGTAGAGATACTACTTGTGCATCCAAAACCCTTAAACCCAGTTTCATGTCATGAGAGTCCACTATATCTACCTATGGATTGAATAAGATCCTTCAAGTAAGTTGTCATCGGTGCAAAAAGCAATAAAAATTGCATCTAAATATGTATGAAACTTTTATTGTAAGGGAAAATAAGCTTTGTACGAACTTGTGATGGCAAAGAAATAAAAGCGGCGGACTGCATAATAAAGGTTTCTATCATAAGGGGCAATATAAAGTGACGGTCCTTTGCATTAAGAGCTTGTGCATCCAACAACAAAAAGCGCATGACAACCTCTGCTTCCCTCTGCGAAGGGCCTATCCTTTACTTTTATGTATTTCCTTTTTTTGTAAGAGTCAATAGTGTTCTCCTCTACTTTCTTTTTATTTTTCTCTTTTGCAAGCATCGTGTGGGGGGGGGGGGGGAAGATCTAGGCACATATATGCAGTTGGATATGAGTAATCATGAGTTAATATTGTTGACATCACCCTTGAGGTGAATAAGTTGGGAGGCGAACTCACAAGCCCCTATCTTTCTATGTGTCTGGCTGAAACTTTTTGCTCCATATATATGTCGTGAGTGTTTGCAATCATAGAAGACTAAATGATGGTTGAGTACGTGGACTTGATAAATAGCTCCTACATGAGACCCTTCCTGAAAATATGATGAATTGCAATTGCATTGTTGACTGAGAACATAGTTTGTTAGTTTTCAAGAAAGTTTATGCCGTATACTCCATTGTTGTGATGAATTATTACCTACTCATGAGAAGTTTATGATCATAAATATTGCTGTTATAATAATGATCATGATGCTTCTATGTCTGTATTTTGTTTTTATCGACACCTCTCTCTCTAAACATGTGGACATGATTATCGATATCGGCTTTCGCTTGAGGACAAGCGAGGTCTAAGCTTGGGGGAGTTGATACGTCCATTTTGCATCATGTTTTGCTATTGTTGTTTATAGTGTTTTTAATCAATATAACACTTTGTGGAGCAATTCTAATGCCTTTTCTCTCTTTATATGCAAGATTTACACAAGGAGGGAGAATGCCGGCAGCTGGAATTCTGGACCTGAAAAAGCTATGTCAGAGATACCTATTCTGCACATCTCCAAATGAGCTGAAATTTCATGGAGAATTAATTTGGAATATATAAAAATAGTGGAATCAAGAAGTACCAAAGGGGGCCACCCAGGTGCCCACGAGGCTCCAGGGCGCGCCACTCCCCCCCCCCCCCCAGGCGCGCCCTGGTACCTCATGGGGCCCCTGGCCCACTTCTGGCCCCCATTTTCTGGTATATAAGTCATTTTGCCCTAGAAAAAATATAGAGAAGACTTTCGGGACGATGCCCCGCCGTCTCGAGGCAAAACTTGGGCAGGAAGCACTTTTGCTCTCCGGCGGAGAGATTCTGTCGGGGATACTTCCCTCCGGGAGGGGGAAATCGTCGCCATCGACATCACCAGTGATCCTCTCATCGTGGGAGGACTAATCTTCATCAACATCTTCACCAGCACCATCTCATCTCAAACCCTAGTTCATCTCTTGTATTCAATCTTTGTCTCAAAACCTCAGATTGGTACCTGTGGGTTGCTAGTAGTGTTGATTACATCTTGTAGTTGATGCTAGTTGGTTTATTTGGTGGAAGATTATATGTTCAGATCTATTATGCTATTCAATACCTCTCTGATCTTGGGTATGAACATGATTTGTGAGTAGTTACTTTTGTTCTTGAGGACATGGGAGAAGTATTGTCATAAGTAATCATGTGAATTTGGTATTCGTTCGATATTTTGATGATGTGTATGTTGTTGATTCCCTTAGTGGTATCATGTGAACGTCGACTACATGAGACTTCACCATCTTTGGGCCTAAGGGAATGCATTGTGGAGTAGTAATTAGATGATGGGTTGCTAGAGTGACAGAAGCTTAAACTCTAGTTTGTGCGCTATTCCGTAAGGGGCTGATTTGGATCCATATGTTTAATGCTATGGTTAGAGTTATCTTAATTCTTCTTTTGTAGTTGTGGATGCTTGCGAGAGGGGGTAATCATAAGTGGGAGGTTTGTTCAAGTAAGAACAGCACCCAAGCACTGGTCCACCCACATATCAAATTATCAAAGTAGCGAACGCGAATCAAACAAACAGGATGAAAGTGACTAGATGAAATTCCCGTGTGTCCTCGAGAATGCTTTACTTACTATAAGAGATCGTTTCGTCTTGTCCTTTGCTACAAAAAGGATTGGGCCAACTTGCTGCACTCTTTGTTACTATTGCTACTTGTCACTTGTTAGAAATTATCTTGCTATCAAACTACACGTTACCGATAATTTCAGTGCTTGCAGAAAACACCTTGTTGAAAACCGCTTGTCATTTCCTTCTGCTCCTCGTTGGGTTCGACACTCTTACTTATTGAAAGGACTACGATTGATCCCCTATACTTGTGGGTCATCAAATACATCTTCACAGACATTCCACTCATAGTGGTGTTCCGGGAGGTGTAAGTTATGAAACTCTTTTCGCAACTCATCAGACATTCGCTAAACTTGTAACTCAAATATTCCTTTATGCAATCTAGTTTGCAGAAACATAATTTTCTTGTTACAATAATTTCTACTTCATTTTGAAAACCTTTCAAATGATTTCAAAAGATCCAGACTTACGTCTCATCACTAAATATCCATATATCTACTTGAGTCATTTCTGAAGATAGATAAATCCACTACTAGCAACTACATTTATCGGACTACACACATCATGATGTATGATAACCAATAAGTTCGTTGCTCGTTCCTTATGCCCTGTGAACGGTATTTCAGTCACTTCACTTTTCGGAGGAAAGTTGCAAGTGTCAGATGATTCATAATCAAATGACTTCAAAATCCATCATTATGGAATTTCTCCATGCGGGTTTCTCCAATGTGACCAAATGCAGTGCCACAGATGTGTGGTATTCTTTTAGTCTTGCAACATTTAGCGTCAGTGTTATGGATGTATCATATTATCATCAATATTCATAACATACATCCCATCGATGATGGAAGTATGGCCCTTATGTTATTCATAATACTGAACAACAATTGTTCTTTTATGAACAACACACTTGCAACAAACATTATGCAAATGGGCTAGAGTGTATAAAACTCTAAAATGAATTATGAAAGTAAATGCAGAGGTAATGTATTATTATCAATATTCATAACATACATCTCATTCATAATGAAAGTATGGCCCTTATGTTATTCATAACACCGAATATCAAAAGTTCTCTTATGAACAGCCTCCTTGCAAGATACCTTTTGCAATGGGCTAGAGTGTATAAAACTCTAAAATGAATTATGAAAATAAATACATAGGGAATACACCGATGGAAGGTACAGTAACATTTACTATGTTCCCAGCGCATATCTAAACCTCATTTCCGGCAAGTCTTTTAGGCCATTGTAGTTCTTGCATCGAGTCGCAACAGAATGCAATCAAGCGGGTATCTCTATGATCAACTCACAATACCCAAGAATCAGTGATTAACATGTTTAATCATAATTCCCAAGAACTATTTCTTTTGACCAGCCTTCTATACATCAATAGCTTGTATGACTTTCATACATGAGCTGGATATTCCAGTCTTCTCTCTTATTGCCTTTATACTTCTAACAGTTTTAACTTTTAGTATTTCTCCTACTCTTAGAAAAAGCACCCAACTTTAAGAGTGGCGTCAGCCCTGGACTTCCCAGGCGTGTGAGTCACACTAACACCCTTTGGACATTTCCTTTCTCTTTAAGTTGTTGTTTTATTCGCCTTCATCATATGACAGGAGTTCTTCTGGATCCCTCTCTTATCAGTCAAATGCGTAGTAAACACTTTACTAATAATTTGCAAAACAAACATTGCTTTATATATCCCATATCTTCTAGCCTTTGTTTGTATCTGAAACTAATTTTCAGTTCCATGAATATCACATAGCTATCCCAAACTTTTGAAGTTCGGGTCTCACGGAAGCAAACATAGTGCACTTGACCGTAACGGAATTCTAGCTTTTGGATCAAAGGATGAGAGTCACATCATCCATAGCATTAGTGGGAGAATACCAAAAGCATGCGATAGGACAAAATCCTTCTCGGCACTCTTGAGGACAATCCTCACATTACGTTACCAACCGTAAAGTTTTAACCAGATATTTAACAGCTATTCAATTTTAATAGGGAAGGTGGAAATGCGAGCTATTATTCTACAACTATTATGCAAATCACACTTAGACAGTGTTCATAATTAATTGCATTGAGAATTAAACAAGTTAATTCTACAATGTGCTCCCACTCAAATCAATATCTCTCATAATTGATTTTGAGTGATACAAGATCCAGACTTCAATTCATCGCCATAGAATCATCATCTCATGACGGGAATTTTAATCGGTAGGCCAACTTGCCGATCACATCTCTATGTGACTCTTGTTCATCTTTCGATGCGTGTGTTCCGAGCTCAGGACGATCCTGCCATGAACGTCAAGACAACCAAGTGATCTCACTGCGACATCTGACCTCACCCGCCTTACACCCGTACAATCGTTCGTACCCATGCATCCATGGTACACCCCGAAAGGAATGATGCTGTGACGGTGCTACACTTGGGAGAACACTAACTACTTGATATTTTTGTGAGAGATCACCCTAATAAAAGTGACTACCGCGCAATCAAAAGGGTGCATCATAAGGGATAAACATCTCAGGCAATTCATAATAGCATGATATGGTATAGCCCTTTCTGACGGAGAAGTCTTGTATTTCTTCGTCTTCGGCATTCGCGTCGATGTTTCACCTTCGCGAAGTTTGCCACCACCTTGTCAATGCACCAGATAATATTGCTATCTCTATAGCTAATAAAATAAGTGCATTACTTAAGGTTGACACGCAGGTCATTAAAGTGACAATCATATGGCTCCGGCCATCATGCCGAATCATGACACATAGGTCATGTTAATTTACATTATATAGTCATCTCATACATAATCAAATTAATATGAGCACTGCTATTCCACATCACATGCACATCTGAGTGCATCCTGCAAAACCAAGTTAGATGCCTCTAATCGGTTTATGCAAAATTTTATTTTACGTGGCTTCTAAGGTTTCGAAACAAACCGAAGCTACCAACGTCCATGATCAAGTATGATTATCCAAGTCGCTAGATTAACATTGCGGGGTGTATGAAACACAAGATAATAAAATCTCGAGCCCCATACTGAACTTCGTCATACGCATGACCCCCGCGCAGATCATATCTGCATTGCCCTTTCGTCTGCGAAATTTCATCTTTCTTTTAACTATGGTGGAATTCAACAAACTGTTAGCACTTCGTTGATCAATCAGGATCGCGGATTGCCAGAATTTTGAAACTCCACCATGCCGTTATCAAGATCAAAAATACGCAAATTTCAGGGAAGCAACAAGAACATCGGGTAACAGATTTAATCTGCTACCCACATAAATAATTTTCAGCAGTAGAACTCATCTACTACAAATTATATTGTGCAACACTCATACATCTCTATGTATTCTAGATCGTAACCTGCATCTACACATAGCACGGCTCATAATGCCACTGTAGGGGAACGCAGCAGAAAACAAAAAATTTCCGACCTACGTACCAGCCCAAGACCAATATGAAGACTGCATACAAGGTTTCGATCCGATCGTTACCGACTCGTAGCGCAGCAGAAGTAGAGTTGATGTAGATCGTCAGTGTAGATCCCCGCAGCTAGGATTTACAACCTCCCAACCGCGAGGATGTTCTCCCTTGTCAGCTCGTCGGACAGCCCTCCGGGAGGCGGTCGGACAGTCCCTAGGACGGTGTCACAGATAGCCCTTCGGGGGGACCCCCAAAACTCGGACGGTCACTTGGACAGCCCTTCGGGAGACACACTCGAATAGCCCCTCGGGCAAAAAGATCGAACCTACGAACTCTCTACGGGGTTGCACACATATTGTGTCATCTATCCGGCAAGGCTTCACCATCCAGAACTAGTTCCCACCGGAACCCAGACAGCCTTTCGGCTCTACGAAACTCTTTTCGTGGGAGGGAGAGAATAAGCCAGATCATTGCATGGCATTGTGTATGAGAGAGTGAGTGAGTGTGGAGAGCTCCTCTCCACCTCTATTTATAGGAGAAGGAGGGGTGGAGGGGCTGAAATTTCAGCCACAAAAAGGGGTTCCTTCCCTCCCAAGCCTTCTCCAAGATCTTTTGGTAAAAGCCCCAAAAAGTGGCTTTCCGAAAAGCAACCAAAAAGTGCTTTTCACTATTCATGAAAACATTTTTCCACGACGGTTAGATTCGAAAATATTTCTGTAGGTCTTAGAACATTTCCAGTACCCACTAAAATAATTTTGGACGCGTTCCGAAACAATTTCGGATTAGTGATTTTCATCTGCGAAAAGCAACCAAAGCGGTTCCGGCAGCTCCGGAACATTTCCGGGTTTTTTCTCTGGAAAAATCCCAGAAGTTCCCAAAACAATTCTGGCACCCTCTAAGAATTTCCAGGCGTGTACCGAAACCATTTTGACTTAATGGTATACTCCGAAACAACCTTTCGGTTTTACCAAAACTATTCCGGTGTTCTCTCTCCGGAACTTTTCCGTTGTCTCCGAAACTTTTCCGGTGACTTTCTCTCAGACTCCCTGTCTAGTATTCAGCAGATAGATGACCCTTAAGCATGTGACCCTATAGGTTCGGTGAAGTATAGACATGACCGGAACACTTTCCGATCAATGATCAACATCGGAGCCGTGGACACCCATATTGACCCCTATACCCACATGAATAAATATTTGAGTGAACCTCCAGTTGCCGTGTGCTATTCCTGTTGCTTTGCGATATGTTACAAACACCCGAGTTGAGACTTATCGGCATCCCCGTGGATGAACAACTTGTCCATTATGCCAGTTACCTCATTACCGGTTTTGTTCTCTTTTCTCGTTCCCGTGTTCCAGCATCCCTGTGATGAAATCACATTGTGTCTGGCCAGACGATGGTGGATACCGTAACACCGAGAGGGACCAAAGATATCTTTCCATCATTAGAGGAGCAAATCCCAATCTTGAGTTATCAAGTTACTTGACATACTTTCCCATGAACCCGTAAGCCACCGTAATAGCCACCCAGTTACGGATGACGTTTCACAAACCCCAAAGTTCATGAATCAAGCATGAAGAAACTTGATACTATCATGGTCTAAGGAATTATGCAAATGTAAACTTTCTCTGTGTTATTAACCATTAACTTGTGACGAATGTATCTCATAGCATAACATCAATTCGGGTCGATTTAACACAAATGTTCTTCTAACATGGTGCCCTCAAAGTTCCCGGCATAGTCATGCCCATGATCAGGAAAACAGAACCATCATGCAACTCTTGAGCTAGTCTTAGAGGCCAGACAAGGAATACATTTTACCGTTTATTATTCCACACGAGCATATGAGTCTTCCTCCGAGCCTCGTGGTTATTGTAGACTCAAGAACCATAGCAGTTATAGCATGGAACATAAACATAATTAGGAACATGGGGATAAATAATAACATTTATTATTGCCTCTAGGGCATATCTCCTACACGACCGACAGCAAGAGCAGAGAAGCAGCACGAGTGAGAGCCGGAGCAGCAGTAGCAGTGTGAGCAAGAGCCGGAGCAGCAGCAGCTCCTGCTGGTGTGGACGTCGCTGCCGAGGGAGCAACGCCATGGGGGAGAGACGTCATGGAGGAAGTGGCCGGCGACGCCACTGCCGATGGAAACGCGCCATGGCGGCTCGGGATCGAGCACCGGCAGCCCCGTGAGATCGAATAAAAGAGAAAATTCAGCGATGAGTGTAGAACCTCCTTGGTGGCGCCGAGTAGGCTTCAGTTTCATCGGAGGAATTGGAGAGGGTGCTGCGGTTCCGGTGGGGCAGGTGAAGACGGCGCTATGGGAATGGAGGTGGCGCGTTAGACGAGGTGAACATCGGGGCAACTCCTTGGAGGTGGAGGACGAGGCGGCTGAACCGGCGGGATGACGAGATCGACGACGGATCCTCATCCGGAGCGGTGGATGAGGGACATCGAGCAGTTACTGTGGACGACGTCATCAGGGAAGATGCTTCGGCTGGTCGGCAGTCGGGTGGCGGACGGAGGAGGGTGGGGTTTCACGGGTTTTGGCGGCCTCGATGTATGAATGGGGGTAAGGCAGGAGAAGAGAGGGGGGAGCCATGGCTTAGGGACGCGCTTGTCCGAAATTTGGGGTAAGTTACGAAAGTACCCCCATTAGTTTTAACCATGGGACATCGAGGCGGTATTTCCGGCTGAGGGGTAGAAGGGGGATTTCGCGTGTTGATCGGCGCGACCGATTTCGGATGAGGAGGGAGTTTTCGCGCATGTTCAAATTTCGGGATAACAAGGCGCGGGTTGAAGAGGCGGAAGTTTTGCACCACAAGAGACAAAGAGATACTCTAGCTTGAAAATTTTGCGATAACAAGCCACGGCTCTGAATTTTGGGAGAACAAGCTTAACGTGTACAAAAAAACAAAACAAAAGACAATTCGTACAAGACAAGAGAGAGTCATGTCCCGTTTTACTATATTACTACAAATGCCATTCAAATCAACAACAAATAACTAAAAAATTCGGTAGAACAAGCTTACCGTGTACAGTACCAAATCAATTCACACTTCCCTCAACAACAACAAAAAAACAAATCAAAACACTCCCGCAAAAAAATCAAATCAAAACACTGTCGTCAACCATATTGACTCAATTTGAATCAATTTTCCCTATTTGAATACGATTGTTGTCAAGTTATACCATCATTTAAATATTATCTTGATAACACAATACATGCATATAGTAGTAATCCTATTTAAATATGAACTACATGTACCAAACGATCTCCAATTCAAATATTTGTATCCATTTTATGTTGAATTCAAATCACAGTACATTTCATGCTCTAGCTAGACATTCGGAATGATCTAAACCCTATTTTCATATTTATAATGTGTTTAACACACACAACGCATGCCCCCCCCCCACACAAGATTTATATGTTAGCTGCGAAAGCCACACATTATCTCAAATTCGAATAGTTATGTCCATGCATGGATGCAATGTGGTCAAACGATGCCTGCCATCGGTGTCTCAAATTCAAATCAACTTGGGCTTGTTCGACGTGTATATAGTATTGCATATTCGATTCTAAACCACACGCATATCTCAATTATATTCTTGCATGCATGGGTTACAAACATCATGATCTCTTTATTCAAATATTTGAATCCACTTTTATATTGATTATCATCTATATGTGAGTCTTTTACACCCACACGCACACTCCTCTCTATTTGTGAATATATACCACTAACTTTCCTATCGTGCGTGCATATATATATATGCACACACACTCCCCACAAGGCATCCACTACATCACGCACACACGTTCTCGTTCTCTAGGTCGGTCTCCAACGATCTCTCTAGGTCTCTCCATCTGCCTCTTTCCCACCCACACCGATCGATATACCCCTCTAGCTAGGTCTACCTAGCTACCACACACAAACATGTACACATATGGTCCTACCCTCCTCTCACCATCCATGCCTCCCGCCCTAACTCAGAGGAACGCGCGCACTGTCGCCCCCTCTGTTGTTATCCATCTCGCACTCGTACACTGTCTCAAGCTAATTAACTAATAGGCCTCTCGCACCATCTCCTAGGTAGCTAGCTGCACCCCTCCTCCCCCCCCCACACACACACCTCTCCCTATCTTCGTCACTCTGGGAGTTCTTTATCTCTGACACATGCATGCATGTGCACCAATCGATTTCCTCTATGTGTAGCCAGGTCTCTCTCGCTATTTTCCCACACAAACCGACCAATCTCTATCTCTAGTTAGGTCTCCCCCTCTTTTCTCACGTACACACATCGACGGAACTATGACCTCTCTCGATAGGACCGCCTACCACACACACATTAATTGTCCCTCCCCATCTCATCATCCATGCCTTCCGCTTTATCTATCAATCAGACGTGCGCGCCCATGCACGTTCTCGTCCCTCTCTTTAATTATCGATATCGCACTTGTACTCCTTCCTTATCTTCGTCTACCTGGCCTTTCGCACCATATTCAAAAACCACCTCTGTCCTAGGGCTTGTACGCTCGTAAAGTTCTTCCCTCTATCCGTCTTCGATATCTGGCATAAATGATCCTTCGCCACTCTTCTCGTACATCGCCCCCTGCACATACATATACTATGTCGTATGTAGGCCTCTCTTTGACACACACATATGTATAGAAGAGGTGCACGCACGCACGCACTCCTTCTGTCATACACACACATGGGTACACGGTGGAGCACATTTCTATAAGAAGAGGCAGCCCACGTGATTGATAATTTGACATGTGTAGAAAGGCATTTTAGATGATGTGGCACTAGTACTTCCGGTACGTGCAAAGCAACCAAGTTGAATTTCCAATAGCATGACACTACTTCATAGGAAACAAAATACGAGGAAGATCTTGTTTAGGGTGATGTCTCTCTTTTTCAGTCAATATATTTATGAATAAAATGATGGGGGGGCATCAATGAAGCCATGTGGCACAGGTGGAGGTGTTGTTTGCCAGCTTCCTGTGTGGATTTGATCACACTGACGTGCCGATGGTTCTAGAAGAACGTAGACACTTTTTTTTTGAGGGTGGGTACACTTAGGTTACTGTAGACACGAATCCGAAACACCTAGACCGTTGGATCAGCATCAATGAACGGCTGATATCACGTCACACGTGAATGATTGAGAATTTCAAAACTAATTATAGAAATAGCCAGCAGCGAGCTCCTCTTTTTTTGGTCTGAGAGGTTGCGGGCGTCTGGCTCTGCCACGATGGCCTCCGAGAGCGTGGGCCCATGCACGCATCCGAGAAACGTATGCAAACCGTCGGCTAAACTCCCACGCCTCCGCTCCAGTAAAAAAAAAACTCCCTCGCTTGTCGCGCTGGGAAAACACCCCCCTCGCCTTTCTAATGGGGATTTCTATCGACCGATCTCGTTAAGGAGTGAAAGCAAGTGTTACACTTTACATATTAAGTTAGGCGGTAAACTTACATCCTGTCGCGTTCACGTCGCACCAACGCACGGTCGGTCCGGCCCGCCGCTCACCGAAGGGACGCGCATCAGCTTGGTGCATCACTGACATGTGCAACCGCATGTGAGCAATAGCACGAACAGACGGTCGGTCCGGCCCGCCGCTCACCGAAGAGACACGCATCGGCTTGATACATCACTGACATGTACGACCGCATGTGAGGAGTACCAAGCCGACAGGCCAAGATCCCCCGCCTACTGTGCGCCAAAAGCCCAGCCTTTTTAATATTAGTATAGATCGCACCAAGGAGCAGACCATGGCTCCCTCAGTTGCGAACGCTCGCGTGGCAGTTTCATGTGTGAGGAGGGACGTGGTGTGGCAGTTTTGTAAAATGCCATGGCATTTCTTTTTTTATGTTGTTTTCGACCAATAACTGGCACCGTCAGATGCAGATCTTACGGTTATTGGGGCGTTCGCCAGGAATAGCCTAGTGGCAAACTATTGACTTTTTTTTCACACGCATTACATCGACACCTATCATCTCTCTCCCTCTTTCCCACGCACACACCTACGCTCACGAGTCTCTCGGGACTTCTCGCACACACCATCTCTAGCTCTCTAGGTCGATGCCACACACATACACTTGTACTCTAGGTTTAGTACATCATACACGAAGAGAAGAGATGCACGCACGCACTCGTCCTCTCTCACACACGCATCTGTAGCTATGAATTGTAGTGTTCTCAACCATCTGATTCGCTCTATCAAAGGTTCTTGCTCCTTGGCCTTCAGATTCAAAGGTTCAAAATGTGGAGCCTCACTTGGAGGTGCGAGGTTTTGCTAATGTGGGAACCACACACGGCACCAACATGACACGAGATTGGTCTGCCTGGTGCACAGTCGGGTGAGTACTAGTAGTGTACTACTTTGATGTGTCACGTCAACTCGTAGAAGTTTGCAACACTTCCTTAACAAACAAACATATAAGCAGCTTATATTTAGGTTTACTTCTTACCCAAAGGATCTTATATCCAATAGACACAAAATATCCCTTGGACTGTTGGGAATTACTTCAACTGCTGATGTGATGTTGAAGTAATTGCTGCATCGCGACCAAAATCCACCATCTCTTAAGGTAAAGTAGACCAAACTAAACCCTACATTGGCATATTACTAAGATAACTAGAAGGCATTGTGGAATCATTTACGAGGTGAGCTTGTCAATCCGAATGTGGAGGGACACCATCCTCGACGACCCACCCCCGGCTAGTAGCTTGGGCGGCACTATCAAGAAAGTCAGCTCCTCCACGGCGACGGCGCCGGGTTCCTTGCTGCTTGTCACCTTGATTTCTGCCTTGATGGCGTCGGTACTACCGTTGGGCGCCCGCGGCAACCCGTTCGTCCACCCTCGTCCACGTAGTGTGGCGGTGGGAATGCCCCCGCTCTGATGTAGACGACCGACACGGCGATAAGCGCGCCCATGCCGAGCGTGCCATCGACCACGAAAAACGTGCGGCCGTCCTTCTCCGTGAACAGCAAGCGCCGCGGCTCTGACACCGGCACCTACAGCTAGAGCACCTTGTCGTAATGGATTGTGTGCACGTGCATGGGGTGCACGGTGCTGACGTGTTTGGGGAGCGCCAGCGGCGGGCCTTCGTAGCCGCAACCGGGCATGGGGCACTTGCACGGCGTGAGCGGACACACGCTCTGGTGATAATCAAACTTGTGGTAAGTGACGTAGAGCCCACAACCTTCATGCGGGCACTCCACCCTCATCGAGGAGAGGACGGCGTCCATCGCTGTGTTGCGCACATCGAAGCCGCCGCTACGCTCGCACTTCTGGCACTGCTGCTGGTTCCCGGGGCGCTCGCCGCGGCAGTCTGCTCAGGCCAGGTGCTCTCCCTTGCACTGCACAAATCAATCAAACACCAACCTAATCAAGAAAACCATGCCTTGCTCAATCAGCCTCGTACATCCGGAGGCTTCAAGGGGCGGAGGCAGAAGGGGCAGTGGAGCATGGTGAGGTCCATAAAGACGTCCATCGCCGGGTCCTGTTCCGTCGGCATGATCTCGCCCTCCTCGTGCGCCACCATCTCTCGCTTTAGGGCCGGGGCATTAAGTTTTACCATCACATGTTCATACTTCAAGGTGCATTAAATCAACACATGAAAGAATCAAAAGGAAACTCACGGCATGCATGCGTGCATTCCGTGATTTTTGCATCGCTAAAAACAACTTTTTGAGAAAATCGAGTGTACTTCTTTGATATGTCATGTCAACTCGTACAACAAGGAGAAGCTTGATTACTATGCCCTCTCCCTCCCCCATGCGTGCGGTGGCTCACAGGACAAGGAGAAGCTTTTGCTTACAACATGCTCTCCCTCCCCCATGCGGAGGACATGCAACAGTTCATTCGGTGTCAGATTGCCAGAAGCATATAGTATTGTAGTAGTACGACTTCCCGAAGAGGCGAAGAGCCAAGCACAACCCGAATGTGGCAGTTGTGAATGCTCACATGGTAGTATCATGTGTAGGGGAGGGGCGTGGTGTGGCAGTTTTGTAAAATGCCATGGCATTTGCTTTTTTATTGTTGTTTGCGTCCAATAGGTGCCACCGTCGGATGCAGATCTTACGGTTATTGTGGCGATCGCTAGTTATAGGCTCGTGGCGAACTGTTGACTAGTCTCTTTTTTACATGAATTTACAACATTGAGGCCCTCTTTGATTCGTAGGATTCTCAAAACATGGGAATAGGAAAAATAAAGGATTGGAGTGGCATGTCCACTTGAATCCCATAGGATTAGCACATAGTGTTTGATGCCACAGGAAAAACAAAGGAAGTGAAAAAAGAGGTTGGTGTGGATGCTACATTTCCAATGAAATGTAGTACACATGATTCCATAGGAAAACTTCCTATAGGATTCAATCCTATGAATCAAACGACCAATGTAGGAAAAATTTCTAAGGATTCTAACCCTCCAAAAATCCTATGGAATTCCTTTGAATCAAAGGAGCCCTGATATGGCTTGAATGCCAACGAGGGAGAGGGTAGCGGTTCCCGAAACATTGAACGGTCAATGATGCATCCTCATTCAATTAGCATGCAGAGGGAATTAATTGGAGAAGCAGCATAGAGCCAACACGATATTAATGCAACGTGGTTTACACTCTCATATGAAGGCGCCCCTCCACTCCAATCCATCTACCAAATCGTATGTACCTACTAGTACCACACACCTAGTCTGCGCAACACTGCTCACTCCAATCCAAGACCCAGTGACCAGAAGCCACAACCACCCATGGAGGTGATGGACGCGAGCGGCAGGCGGCTGTGCCAGATGATCCACGATGCCGGCTTGCGGCCTGGCACCGAGCAGCGTCTCCAAATGGTGCTAGCGACCGCCAGCGTCATAGCCCTCGGCAACGACGACTTTGCCTCTCACATGGGCGAGATGATGGTCCGCTCCATCCGCAAGTTCACCACCGTCAAGAAGCGCGCGGACGACCTTGCCTTACTCCTCCGGGACGCACACCCAGGCTCCTCATTGCCTGCCACCCTCCTCGGCCTCCATGGTGACAACCTATTTCCTGCACTGGTGGCCCTGCAGCTGCCCGATGTTGTGCCGAAGAATGTCCACCTCAAGGCCGCGCTCGCCGCGCAGAGCCTCGTCGAGCAAGAAACTGTCGACCTACACATCCATGTCTATGAGGAAATCATCTACATAGGCCACTACAGGGCCAGGGACGACGCTAAGACGTTGGCCTTCTTCGACCGGCTGGAAGCCTTGGATGCCATTGTTCAGAAGCACGTTGACCTCGCCACAAAAGCCGCTACTACTCAGCCGCCGTTCGGTGGGCCGGTGCCCTGAGTCGAGGAGGAGGAGGTCGTCGATGGATGCATCTTTCTTCTTGCCTCCTGTAACCAGCACTGCATCGTGTCATGGCCTTAATGTGTTACTGTATCGCATTATCATTCCAGTCGTAAATGACATGTGTGATCCCTTGCTCGCATTTGGCGTTAATTATATGTATCACTGCCTTCGCCCTGGTTTATTAGTCACCTTTCATGTTTTGTGCCAAATATTGACTTCAGATTTAACTAACAATAAGTTAATGCATGTCACAAAAAACAATATCGTTGGAAACTATGTTCAAATACGAATCCAATGATATGTTTTTTGGTGACATGCATTAATATTTTGTTAGTTAAATCTATGGTCAAAATTTGGCACAAAGGGGACCAACAAACCAGGACGGAGGTAGTACTTACCTATTGCATCAACTTCGTAATTTACGTACGACGCATGACCCAACCTACCAAACTATAGTACTAGTATATATATATATATATGGGCACGACAACCATACTTATAAATTCAAAACTAAGCGTTATACGTCACAAGTTCAAAATGAGAAAGTGAAACAAGTACAACACGCGTGTCCCGTTCGGGTCGCACCCCACATTGTCGTTCCGGCCCGCCGCTCAGCGCGCATTGGCTTGGCATATTATCACTGACATGTGGGCCTGATGTGAGAAAACCAACGATGCGCCAAACTGGCAAACTCCCCGGCTTATTGCATGGGAAAATCCCCGCCCTAGCATTTTTAATCGTTGTTTCTATCTGTCTACCGTGCCAAGGAGCAGAAGCATAACCAAATGTTACAGTTTCTACAAGTTCAAAAGGAAAAGCCTGCCGCATTGCGTGGCACCCCCACACGGTTGGGAGTACTAGGGTCGGTCCGGCACGCCGCTCAAGCTAGGGAACGCGTGTTGTCTAGCATTTTCACTGTCATGTGGGACCGCAGTTGAGCAAACCGACTATTGGCAAATCCCCACCCCGTCCGCTGCACGTCAGCTGAGTTAGAATTAGAAGAGAGAAACAAGGAGGGAGAAGAGCTAGCTGTAGCATGGACGCCGTTGTCCGATGGGACTCGTGTTGATAAAGTAGGAGTACTCCGTGCTCGTTTGTACTCGTACGTACGACGACCACTCGTTGGGTGTCTGCGACCTATACCTATCATCACTTTGCAGCTACACTTCATAGTACATATTTTTTCACGCATTTTTCCTACTTGCTGAGATGTACTGCTCAGCTCCGCGGTCGTCGGAAATATTTCTTTGTGCTTCCTTTCGCCGACATGTGGGACATAGAGCATCTGGGTCCACCTGCAAGCACTCGGGACATCTCCAACGCTGAGCGCCGACCGGTAGCGACGAGTCCTCGGACAGAATGTGGCAGCGGGCCATCCAACCATGCCGGCATACGAGTACATTTCAAACCAGACGAATTACATGCAGACCCCCCGCAAAAGAATAAATAAATGAATTACTACATGCAAACTGGATGATTTTCATAGAAGCCGGAGCACATTCATTACATTTTGGAGATATTTCATTGAAAAAAAGGACCGGTCGTAAACTAGTCTAAGGGCCTCTTTGATTCCCATGATATTGAAAATACAGGAATGGGGAAAGTATGGGACTGGAGTGCTAAAACCAATAGGATTAGGAAAGAGTGTTCATCGCCACAGGAAAAAACAAAGGAATTGTAAATAAAGAAAAGGTTGGAGAGGAGTACTAGCTAAGCTGCGATGATGCTCTTGCTCCGCTGATGGCGGTAAACCAAGAGGAGGAGGAGGAAGTGGTGGCGTGTTTTTACATGCTAAGGCTGGACTGTAGTACATTGTTTTTTATCGCCATATCGGCTGTTGGTTCACTGGGCTGCCATGTTTCGCACTCCTCCAACGTATACTAGTACTCCAGTGATAAACTAGAGTATACCGCACGATTCTTTGCTCCTTATTATGTCATCGGCAACAATTATTCTTCCTTTCCCCGACATGTGGGACAGCCAGCATCCGGGTCGACGTGTCATGCATCAGATTAGAGTGGGGAACAGAAGGGGAGCCTCACCCGGTCATATCACAAGGCCCCACCTTTCCTGTAGTAACAAGCCATCAAATCACACAGTCCCACCCTTCCAGCAGTAAGTTGAATCCACTACTCCCTCATCCTCCTCGCCTTTCCAAACCGACTAGGTGAAACTGCCACGCGTACCGCGCGGGAAAAGCCCCGCCCTCGACTTTTAAATATAATTTTGTATCGATGGATTGTGGCATGGAGCAAAACCAAAAGAAAAAGGTGGTACATGTATATAGCACGCCCGCCGCGTTCGCGTCGCACCCCCACGGTCGGTCCGGTACACCGCTCACCGAATGGAACGCGCGTCGCGTTACTACTACTACTATAGTACTAGAAAAGAGAGATGAGTGATGGTAACATACGGCTGAGTTACTTTTTTTAGGCAGGCTGAGTTACTACTACTACACTAGAAAAGAGAGACGAGCGACGGTAACATACGGGCTGTAGATATGTTGAGAAATCGAAAAAAAATGTCGAGACACCAGCTATATAGTACTGTACAGTACCAATAAAATTTGAATCTATTTCTCTATGAATACAAATCTACTCCCCCCACCCTAGGCAGCTAGGGAAATCTCCCCGCTCAATGCTTCACTGGTGATCCCGTGGATTCGCCCCTCCCCTCTTCCCGCCGCTCGGGCCACTGGTGGCGGGGAGGGGAATCCCGGTGCCTCTGCTCTAGGTAGTAGTTTACATTAGAGCTTTTTAGTCCTCGCACATGCAGCCCTCACTCGGATGGGGGGCACTTCTCCTTTGAGTTTGTCTTTCGGGCTCTGATCCACCTCGAGTTCGTCCGTCAGGACATAGTGGATGGAACATGAGCATATTGTCATGTGGCAAGATTACGTGTCAAGTGCTTCGGATAATTACAAGGGTTTAACGACGACAAGGATGTGTTTGGTAGGGTGTATGAAGGGTGCTTGAGAGCAAAAGTTCCATTCTTGACCCACTTTTGGGTGTTTGGTAGGGTGTATGAAGGGTGCATGAGAGCAAAAGTTCCCTTCTCGACCCACTTTTGGGTGTTTGGTAGAGTGTATGAAGGGTGCATGAGTCCACACTAGCTTAACACAAATACACTTGGAGCATGCATGAAGAGGGATGCTGAGATGAGCATGCACAAAGAGGGAACAACTATGATGAGATGAGAATGTAACCAAACAGACAATACGGCTCTATGGCTCTGGTCCCTTTGGGCATCTGCACGAAGACTTCCCGTTTATCATCAAAAAGGTCAAGCCGACACCGGTAGGACAGCGACGATATTGATCGACACATCTTCTATGAGTTAGTCTTTCGAGCTCTGATCCTCGTCGGGGCATAGTCGATGGAGCTCCAACGTAGATTCATGTCGTCTCCTAGCGGTGGTGAGGCTAGGGTTTCTTGCCGTGTGGCGAAATATGGCGTTATATGAATTAGGTGCTTCAGATCAATTACGACTACTATGGCTTCGGGTCGCTGCTCCTTAGGGGCAAGGGCACGAACACTTCCTGGCTATCATCGACGAGGTCAAGCTGGCTCAGGTAGGATGGCGGCAACAGCGGTGCGTCGGTGGCTCATTCTGACGGTAGTAGGTCGTTCGGTGGTCTCGGAATCTCGTTGTAATTTTTATTATGTTTGAGATGCTTTTGTAGTACTCATGGTGAACTTTTTATAATAGATCTGGTCATTTTCACAAAGGGTTGCATATGTTGTAGTATGTACAAAAGCAAAACAAAGATCGATGGCCCTTTACATTTTCTTTTCAAATGCTAAGATCGTGAATTCAAACATTTGATTCCACTTTATGTTGAGAACAAATACAGTTCAAGTTATAGCTAGCGATTCGGAATGTAAACCGTGCATGTGTTTATACGTATAGGGTAGTTATCAAAGAAAATGTATGGTATTCCCCCATTTAGATGGGAACTGCAAAAGCCATGTTACGGCAACTTCAAAGTAGTGAGTCCATTGATGCAGTGTGGTCAAACGGTACCATCAATATCTCAAAGCCAAAAGAGTTCCAGCTTGTTTGTTCTCTCTCTCTCTCTCTCTCTATATATATATATATATATATATATATATATATATATATTCACCCGTGTGGTTGTTCAATGAATGGAGGGCCGGGGTCCACAAGTGAACAATACTATACTAGTACTCCTGGACGCCATGGAATTTTGTTCACTGTAGCACGTTCAATAGAGAGTTTCTTTTCTTTAATGTCATGTACACAAATTGAAACGATTGTTGTGGAGAGAAAAAGAAAATCACTCTAGTATATATATGGGCAGGAGCCTCAGCGCTTGCTTTACTAGGATTGCTCTCTTCACCCTCTCACCCTCTCGAGATCTAAACAAGATAGCGGTGGCCACACTCTCTCTCTCTCTGCTCACCACTGGTCACAGATCCGGCCAGATCCCCTCGGCCGGGGTAGGGGAGTAGGTGCATCATTCACACGGTTGTCGGCGGCTAGGGAGGAGACCCACAACTGCCGGCGCGTCCCGATCGGTTGCCCATGCCATTCTCTCCGACACAGTGCCGGCTCGGGAGGGCCTCCGACCCCTTCTTCCTCCATATCATATTGTGACCAGATCTGGCCTCTCGCCGCCCTCCTAGCCACATTCCGACATCCATCAGGTATAGGTTCCTTTGAAAACGGCCTTGCTCTACTGCCCCAGCTCCCCATGTGGCTGCATGTGGATCTTTTTCTACTTCCATCAGCTGTTCCAAAGCCACCTTAATTCTTACTATTATTAGAGGTAAAGCTACTTCAAGCGGTCGAATCTAGGACTTGGTTCAAACTGGGAAGAAAGGGGGGAAACTTGTAGCATGAATCTAGGACTTGATTCAAAGAGGAAATAAAAGGGGGAACATAGTAGAGACTGGCTACCCAACCGGTCTCTTGGTTCAAACGGGAAATAAAGGGAAAAGGTAGTGCAGACTGGATAAGGAACAGATCTAGAAGAAGGAAAGAAAGTGGCAGCTGGGGGACAAGTCAACAGAGTATGTCCAGGATTATATTTTTTATCCTCACGTAGTAAAAGGTAGCTAAAGAGAACAAAATTTGGGACCAACCTAGATCTTGGTTGGATGTTTGTTGCTCGAGGCAACAAACTCGGCCTCACCACATTATGCCTCCTTGTAGGTACATGCTTCTGATGCGTCCACTGTCTGCATGCCCTTATACCAACTTTTTGCTGTTGTTAATGTAATGGCGCTTGTAAAATGAAGCAATCGCATTGTTAAAGTAAGGGCATGTCTAACCAATGTTATTGTTAATCTAATGCCTCCAATAATATGATGCAATTAAACTGTTTTACAATTGGTACTCTCCTGCTATATTTCCCATTATGATAAGTAAGTTGCCTCTTTATGCTGGTGAATGTCCTGGTGTCTCCACTGTCCCATGCCCTTATACCACTATTTAGCTGCTGTTAATCAAATGTAGCTGGTAAAACGAAGCAATGCCACCATTAATGTAATGGCATATTTGACCGATGTTATTGTTGATCATAATGCTTCCAGTAATATGAAGTAATGCTGTCGTTTAAAAATTTCTACTGTCCTTGCATGATTGCCATGAAGATAAGTAAGATGCTTCTTTTCATTTCATGTACGTTTCATATCTTGTTATTGACCAGTAACTGTTTTATTTCTATCTTTTTGTGCAGATAGGATTATCCATTTCACCTCGTTGTTATTGTGACCTTTTGGTGAACTGCACAAAACACTTTGTTTTTTTGAAACAGTGTCTTGTGCAGTTCTACTAACATGTCACATGGGCAATGTCTCTCGATTTTAGTGGAACTGCACAAATGGTGATTGGTGTTACTAACCTCTTCGTCTAACTCTGCAGGTAATCTCGTGCAATAGTTTATTAACCTTTGCAAGATTAGCTGTCACCGTCACTACAATGGCACTTGATTTTAGTGGAACTGCACAAAAGGATAAGCAAATTATAGTTGCACCTTCCATGAGCATGACAGCCAACCTTGACCTTGCTCAATTTTAGTGCAACTAATGAAGGAGAAGTTGCCAGCTCATGGGACCAAGTACATCTTGCTAGCTGCATGATGCAAACATTGCTTCATTTTAGGTGAACTGCACAAAAAGGTCGCATGAATTGAATCATCCATGTTGGTGACTGGTGTCAACCCGTCTACAATGGCGTTGACTGCAGTTATGGTTCCCATGATCGGGTATATTCCTTTTTGGTTGATTTTAACTTTGCATTTAGCTAGTGATCTTGTGCTACTGTATTTGCACTGCTATGAGAAAGCAATAATGATATTTTTTTTGCATCTTAATGTAATGCCACTAATAATTTGAGGCAATGTTTTGGCACCGCTAGTGCCACTGATAAATAAAATGAAGTAATAATACAGTTATAATAGAGCTACTGTCTTAGCTATCATCTCATTTCCAATGTAGATAACTTGCTGAAGGCGTATCCGGGAGAATTGAGTCCATTTGCACTGCATCAGTCACATAGCATGTGCACTGAACTAGTTGAGTCCATGACGCCTACCGTCGAGGTGGCGCGGGCCCCCTCTCTCCCTAGCAGCATGGCGAGCGGCATAATTTTAGTTGAATTGCACACAAAAAGAGATCAGAATGACTCAAGGCCCCTCCTTCTACTGCCACACTGGTCAGTACTGTCCTTCATCCACATCATGGCAAGATATGGGGACCTGAAGAACAACTTGATCTCACAAAGTCATCTCACACTGGTCAGTATTGTGCTTCATCCACATGATCGTGCTTTATCATACTGTGCTAGCATTGTATTTTTTATATAAAGCTATTGTATCGCAATCTTTTTTCCCATTAAGAAAATAAAGTTGCTACAACTAGTGCCACTATTATAGTAATCATGCTTTTTCATTATCTGTGCAAATAGGAATACTCAGCTACAGATGTTGGGATGGTCAAAGCATTCGCCAAGTTCTTGGTGACCCGCTTATGCCGATATTGGAAGTGGTAGTGCCACCAGTTATCCAAATATGTTCATCTGCCAATGTTTGACATGTGTGGCCGTAAACGAGACTGGTTTCAATGTTTCAGCAAATCCTTGAATCAAATTGCTTACATGAAGCATAGATCGATTTTATTTACTTGTTAACATTCTCACAATGTTTTAGTTGTACAGTAACTATTGGCTCTGATCTGTGAATCATTGAGACGCATAGGCATCTTTTTTGTACTTATTATTTGAATCTTATGAGTTGGTTGTGAATCTTGCAAGATGTGAAACACAGCAGGATGATGCAGAGGACAGAAACCCTAACAATCTGTTCAAACTTGGTAGTATTGTCTGTCTGAAAGTGCGGCAAATGAGATGTTCGCATGCGTTCAGAGAATAATAATTCTAATTGTTTTGCATGTTGATTTTATGGCACTGATAGAATGAGCCAATGATTTGCTTGTTTTAAGAATAAAATTTAAGTAAAGCGACAACACTACCAATCGCTATTATAGTGCCAATGCCGATCCGCTCGTGAACGGACGTGTGGCCGGAATAGGTTTCTCGGCTTCCACGCCGGTTTACCAGCTACATTTGAATGGGTCGAGGGGGCGTGCAGCGGGCGAGGGAGGAGGGGGTACTAACTGCTACCGCCTGTACCCACTACCTTCATCGGCGATTGCAGTTCCCCAAGAGTGGAAAAACGAACTGCTGCCGCCGCCTACCCCCTACGTTCACTGGCGATTGCAGTTCCCCAAGATTGGAAAAACAAACTACTGCTGCCGCCCCCCAGTACCCCACTACACACCGATCCCATTGTAAATAAGGATCCCTCCGCTGTCCATATCTCCCCATCATCTTCATCTTCCCCCCTGCCCCCAATCCCCATAAAATGAGAACTGCCACAACAACTCTGCGTGAGAAGAGACTCCAATGGTGATCCGAGGGGTGAGCCTGCTGGATATGGAGTTTAGCAAGGAGTTCACCTTTGAGTTCGCCGTTCAGACCCATGGCAGCACCAAGTTGAATGTGATGTACACCAACGATTCGGTATAGGTGAAGCTCTATGTCACCAAGTTCAGGCAGTACCTCAAGGAGGAGAAGCACAAGGTCACAGGACTAGACCTTGTGCCCATCCATTTGTCTCCTGACAGGGACCAGCGGATCGCCGTCGCCCAGGTATGCGTGCGCGACCAGGCTCTTGTCTACCACCACTGTAGGATCACGAGGCCTTGTGGAGAGTTTGCCACTTTCCTCCGCACCGCTGCCTGCGCCTTCGCTACCGTGGAGAGTAGGAAGAATGCCACTATGCTTTACGATTCGGCCATGTGGTGCAAGAAGCTCGTCGACATCCAGAAGCAATACAAGATCATCGGCAACGGGCAGCAGAAGGACTGCGTGGTTGACCTCGCCGCGGCCATCATTGTCGTGGGAAACGGACACCTATGGGATCGCTATCCAGCGGATCCCTTTACGGTTCAGCAAGGGGAGAGGATCGCACAAAGAGCAGAACTAACGAACAGCACACGGGGGATCTACCCAGGTTCGGGCCGCACGGATGCGTAAAACCCTACTCCTGCTTTGATTGTATTATTTGTGGGTGTTCTTGGCCAAGTTCTGGGAGCTACAGTACTCGGTAGCTGTGCATGCAGAACGGACCCTCAGAAGTGCTATCTTCTCCTAGAAGTGTCATCCTCCAGAAGTGCCATCATCCTCCCCTGTACGCCTCGGGCCTCCTTTTATATGAGTCAAAGGGGCTACCACAATGACGCACGAGATAAGGCATGAGGTGGAAAGTAGCTACAGTGTTATCATACCTAACCCTGACGGCTTAGGACAAGCTCATTAAATGCACCGTGAGGTGTCCGTCGAGGTGTCCCTCAGCGTCTTGGGCTTGGAAAAGCTTTATAGGGGATGGGCAAAAGCAGCCATCCCATCAGCACCGCTTAATCATCTCGTGGCCAGCATCGCACCACGTCACCATGAGGACAAGCCCTAAACGACAAAGCTGGCCGCTGCACTGGAGCGATAGCGCTGCACTGTGCAGAGCCTTGCCGGGGCTGAATCCTTGCCGGGCCCGGGGCTTGCCGGGACCGAATCCTTGCCGGGCCCGGGGCTTGCCGGGACCAAGTCTTGCCGGGTGCGAGGCCTTGCCGGCAAGGGTCTTGCCGGGCCTCCGCCACCCTTTGGCCTTCTGTCTTCTGGTCTGATCGTTGACTTGAACGTCTCCTTGGCATCTTAGTCTCGTGATTACTCCTAGCTATTCCCCGGCAAGGCTTGCCGCGGTACGGCTACAACTGCCCGTGCACAAGTAAGGGGTACTAAAAAGACCCATACTTTAGTACACCGACAGGAGCCCCCGGGCCTAGGCCATACATGGGTGCCAGGCCTCTTGGGCTAGGCCCAAAACAGTGCACGGGCACGCGTGGTAGGGAATAACTGCTCGCAATCATTATCTCTTTTACCACGCCCCTCCACTACGCGCATTAATCGCGCGACGTGGGAGACGTGGGCGGAAACTCCGCTGCAAAAGCGGGCGGTAAAGAGCCTGTCTCGCGCCTTCCCCATAAAAAGGGAATCGCAGAGGGCACTGCTCATTTACCCCCTCCGCCTTTCCAATCTCAATCTCGGAGCCGTCGCCATCGTCTTCTTCCTCGCGCCCAAAGCAGAGCTTTTCTCCCTCCACCCTCCTCCACCGTGCTCTCGATGCCTTCAGCGCCCACCTTCATAGCCACCATGCCGCCCAAGCCGAGCAAGGGCAAGGCGGGGGAAGCGGCCGCCGCGGAGAGCAGGTTGGCGAAGATGCGGAAGGAGCGCGCTGTCTTCCCCTCGACGCTTGATGCGGAGACCTTGAAGACGAGGTACCAGTTCGCATGGGCGACTGAGACCACGGCCCGTCCAGCCACCAAAGTGAGTGTAGCTTCTCGTAGGGCAGAGCCAGGAGATTATCCCTTCTTTGCCGATTACTTCTGGTGCGGCCTCTGTCCTCCGTACTCGGATTTCTTCGTAGATATCATGCTCACCTACGGCTTCCAGCTGCTAGATTTCACGCCGAATGCCGTGACTTGCATGTCCGTCTTCGCGCACCTTTGCGAGAATTTTGTCGGGGTCATCCCGAGCACTGCACTTTTCCGGCACTACTTCTACCCCCGCATCCAAAAGGGCGACGCCCTGTCCGGCAGCATCACTTGGATTCCGAGGACGGCAACCAAGGAGACGTACCCAGAGGGGCTCTACCGCGAGAGATGGGATGAGTGGCGCGGCAAGTGGTGCTGGGTCTGGGAAAAGGAGCCCAAACCATTCTGCGAGGTGCGGAAGCAGAAGGTGGTCCGCGGCAAGGATTGGAGCGCCGCGGACCGTGACGACAGCAAGCTCACCATCGCCATCACCAGGATACTGCTCCTCAGGGCTGCCGGGTTGAAGGTGGAGATGATTGCTTCAGATTTCCTTCGCCGGCGCATCGCCCCACTGCAGAACAAGGGGCGCCCTGCCTGGGAGTACGCGAACGCCGCCGACGTCATGAGGGTGCGGCCTGGGCTAGATAATGATCTGACAGCCATGGGGCACGCGGCCCTCTGCTAACAGCTGTTCAGATCTGGAGCAGTGGGAGACTTGCCGGCAGGCGTCGTCCCACTATGCAACAACTCGTCGCTGACCTCCATCATCGCCATGATGCCGGTGCTCAATGCCCATAGCATCGACGAGAGGTGGATCGAGCCGTCCGCGGAGCAGGCGCTGGCGTTCTTCGACAACTTGACGGAGAAGGCCATCCGCAAGGAGAACCTTGTCCGCGCTACCACGGAGGAGGAGCTCGCCTACATCGCCAGCAGGGCGGAAGAGGCGAACCTTGCCGAAGAAGCCGGCAGCACTGAGTCCAGCGAAGGCGAGGACTTGCTGCGGGAAGATCTTGCCGGGCGAGATCAGGCTGCCGGGGAGTCGAGCGGAGCCGCTGCCGGGAGCTCTTCTGCCGGAGGCGCCGCCGAAGAGGAAGAAGAAGAGGAGGAAGAGCCCCCAGCTCTTCAACACAGGAAGAGGCGCGTCCTCCGGAAGAACACCACTGGTGCTCCAGCCCGCCAACCCTCCTCAAGCAGCGAGGCTTCCGGCAAAGGGGCGGCCGGCGAGGCCGCACCGCAACCTGCCGCTGCCAAGCGGCCCAGGACCACTCCTCCTCCTCCTCCGTCAGGAACGGCGGCGGGGGTCGGCTTCGACCTCTCCGCCATCAGCTCCGAGGAAGAAGAAGAAGAGTAAGAGTCCCACCACAGCTTTGATTCTTATCCTTCTAGTTTTGCTTGATTAACTTGCTCTGTTTTTGCCTCCTCAGGGATACGAAGACTCTGGTGCAGAGGATGGCGAAGAGGGCCAAGACCACAACAAGCGTCGAGCCGCCGGCAAGCACCTCGGGCCCGCCGGAAACGGTTCTCGTCTGCTCGGAGTCAAGCTCAGAACGCAACCCTCGATGCAGCCCTCGACGCAGCCCCCGGCGCAGCCCCCAGCGTGAGTCTTCTACTCACTACCCACTGGCGCATGCCAGGGTGTGCATCTTCTCTGCTGACATCTCCGAGCGTGCAGGAGCGGAGCAACAGCGAGAAGCAACAGCGGGAGCTGCCTCTGCCATGCCACCTCCGTCGACCACACCGCCCAGGGGCGAGTCTTCGGGCAAGCCTTACCGCGATGAAGGGGAGGGGCCGGCAAGCGCAGGCTCCGGCAACCCCTTCCTTGACGCAGGTAAAGTTACTTGCCCCAAAGAACTCTTGTCGCTTTGGTTTTTCTTCTTTTTGTCTTCTTGAACTTCCTTCCCAGCTTCATCTTAATCAACTCCTTGGCTTTCAATCTTCTTCTGACAGAGCTCATGGACACTGACGCTGTCATTGAAGAGACTGCCAAGGATGCCGCCACTGAAGCCGACAAGATTGCTGCCGAAGAGGCCGCCAAGCATGCTGCCGCCGAGGCCGCCGAGGCTGTTGCCGTCGAGGCCGCCAAGGCCGCTTCCCCCGAGGCCGCCAAGCCGCTGCCGCTGAGGCCGCCAAGGCCGCGCAAGAGGAGGCCGCCAAGATGGCCACCGAGGGAACCGGTGAGGAGACCCGCGGCAATACTGACGGCGCTTCCGCCGCAGGAGCGCCAGGCGCTTCTACTGCCGCGGGGCCCTCGACTGCCGAAGACCATCCCTCGTCGTCCCAGGCCCCTTCCTCAAGCCAATACATCAGGGCCGGCAAAAACGTTGTCAGCATGCCGGGGTCGGCAAACATCGAAGAGCTGGTTGAAGGGGAACATCTTGACGGGGAAATCATCATCGCCGCCGCCAGCGAGCTCAAGGAAGAGCAGCTACTCCAAGCCATGAATGACAACTATCAGAAGCTCCAAACGCTCTACCGTGTCTGGAAGGAGAAACTGGACTCCCGGGCAGCGCTCGTCGAGGCAGCGGAAGGAGACTTCCAACAACGCGTCACGGAGACACAGGCTTGGTACGGCGAGGCCCTCCAAGAGCTGACTGTTTATCAGGAGCAGCTGGCGGAAGAGCGGAACATCCTCCTGCTGAAGCAATCAGACATCGAGAAAGCGCAGGAGGAGGCCGCCCAGCAAGCCGCCGCGGCAGAAGCCCTCTTGACGCAGCGCCGCATCAGCCTTGACGCCCAAGAAGAGGACCTTGCTGCGCGCGAGGCGGTGCTTGCCGCCAAGCTTCGCAACAAGGATGAAGAGCTCGAAAGTCTTGTCGCACGGCGGGTCCAGGAGCTTGAGCAGAAACACTTGAAGACACTCAGAGCTCTAACTGAAGACCACGCCGGCAAGCTCAAAGAGGCCCTCGACGCTGCCGGAGCTGCGGAGACCGCCAAGAACTTGCTGGAGGAGAAGACGAAGCGGCTGGAGGCCGCTCTCGAGGACCACGGCAGGAAGGTCTCAGCACTCGAGGCCGAGAGAGACAAGGCTCTCCACATGCTGATGGAGACGCAGGCTGCCGCATCCGAGAAGGTCCAGCAGCTTTCCTCCGCCAAGGACTCCATTGAAGATCTGAAGCTGAAGCTATCCACGCTGGAGGAGTCTCTTGAGGCCGCCCGAGTTTGCGAGAGGACTCTTATCAAAGACCTCCACGAGGAACAGGAGCTGCTCCAGAACGCCGCCACCACCCACAACGAGTACACTTCTAGCGTGAAGCTCTGGACTGCCAGGCTGGCGGACGTCGCCGAGAAGCTTGGCGCAGAGCTGGAGGCCATGGACTTGCCGGGCTTCGGATACTCTATCGACGACAACGTATCCGCAAGCGCCAGGCTAACCATGTTCTTCGACAAGCTCGTCGACGCCCTCAAGCTACTCCAGGCGAACCAGACAAGCAAGCTGGCCGACGAATCCCGGAAACTCTGCCAGCTCGTCCTCCGCAAGGTGTTGATGAAGGTGGCGTACAGGAACCCTGGCATCGACCTCTCCAAAGCCTCGAAAAGCTTGCCGAAGGACGCGGACGTCAAGGCTCTCGAAGAGCTTGTCGCGCCCATCGTCGATCAGGTGAGCCAGGTGAAGAGGGTCGAGGGCGATCGCCGGGACTAGCCGCATCCGCCTCATCTCTTCTTCGTCTTGCCGCCGGCGTCATATGTAAAAGACAATTCGTCTTATGTCAGAAATGCGGCAAGCACTAGATGTAATATAACTTGCACTCTTTGAATTATGGCATGCTATCCCCTTTGTTCAATTTCTTTCTGTATAGCATATACCCTACGCTTTGCTGGGAACTTGCCGGAGCATAACCCCGTCGCGAGCGCTGGATTCGGGTCGTCAGCAGCTTGTGGAGCTGCTCACGGCAAGAAATCTTGACGCTTTCAGCGCGGCCACCTAGACTGTTGAGCGGACTCGAAACAGAGTAAGGGCGTAGCCGATCACGACAAGATTCCATCGCGTGCAGGTTTTCCATACAAAACCGAAATCGTTCAAGGGAATACAGCCTTACAAAAATCAAAATCTGCTTAAGGGGTTTAGCAACTTAGCTCTGCTTTTCGTCGCTATTATCTATTCTTTTTCTTCCGGCAAGGCGCCAACCTTGAACGTCGTCTGGTATCCATACCACTATTCTCCTTCCCCCCTGGCAAACTTGCGCGCGAGGGAATCTTCTGTCTCTTGAGAAAAATAAAGAAGAGAAAATAAAAGTATGGAACCTTGACGGTTCGTTAGCTCTTACCGGGATCGAGTGCAATACACATCTCAGATAATACATGCATATAGAATGACATGTAATCAACAAGAAATTTAAAGCACACAGATCTTATAAAATATGCACAGGGATGTGCCTGCTCTGTACAAAGGATTACATGCCAGCGGCAACACTTGTACAGAATGGCGTTGCCGGGATCTTGCCGGAGCGTTACGCTGCCGCGAGCGCTGGATTGGGGTCGTCAGCAGCCTGCTGGCCGTATCGCTATCACAGCAAGAAACCCGAACAACTGCGCCTTATGGGTAGAACTTGCGAAGGTGCTCGATATTCCAGGAGTTGCTTACTGGCAAGCCCTCTTCGGTCTCCAGGCGGACAGCGCCAGGCCTAGTGACTCGCACTACCCGGTAAGGGCCTTCCCACTTCGGCGTCAACTTGTTGGAATTCTTGGCCGACTGAACACGTGCGAAGAACAAGGTCGCCTTCCTCAAGACTCCGGGCGTGAACCTTGCGGCTATGGTAGCGGCACAAAGCTTGCTGGTAGCGAGCGGCTCGCACAGCAGCCCGAAGACGGTTCTCCTCAAGGAGCAGCGCGTCATCTTGCCGCAGCTGATCTTGCTCAAGCTCATCATAAGCGAGCACTCGAGGTGACCCGTATATGAGTTCCGTGGGGAGAACTGCTTCCGCTCCGTAAACCAGAGCGAAGGGTGTCTGGCCGGTGGCTCGATTTGGCGTCGTCCTGATCGACCAAAGAACCGCCGGCAGTTCATCAATCCAGCGTCTTCCATGCTTGTGCAGCTTGCCGAAAGTTCTGGTCCGGAGACCACGCAACACTTCAGCGTTCGCCCTTTCCACTTGGCCATTGCTTCTCGGGTGAGCAACAGAGGCAAAACAAATCTTGCCGCCAAGGTCTTGGACGTACTGCATGAAGGTGCGACTAGTGAACTGCGTACCGTTGTCGGTGATGATCCTGTTCGGCACACCAAAACGGCACACAATCCCCTTGAAGAACTTGACTGCTGACTGCGCTGTCACCCTTCTCACTGCCTCCACTTCTGGCCACTTCGTGAACTTGTCGATAGCAACGTACAAGTACTCGAAGCCCCGGGCAGCGCGGGGGAAGGAACCCAGTATGTCGAGCCCCCAGACCGAGAAGGACCAAGAGAGAGGGATCGTCTGGAGAGCTTGAGCTGGCTGATGAAGTTGCTTCGAATGAAACTGGCACGCTTCACACTTGGTTACTAGTGCAGTTGCATCTTGGAGAGCAGTAGGCCAGAACAATCCTTGCCGGAATGCCTTGCCGACAAGGGCTCTTGAGCCTATGTGGGATCCACATATGCCCCTATGAATCTCTGCCAACAGCTCTTGTCCATCCTCCAAAGGAATGCACTTCAATTTCACACCGTTGGGTCTCTTTCTGTACAGGACGTCGTCGACGAACTGATACATACTTGACTGACGGGCTACTTTTTCAGCTTCTTCCTGCTCCTCAGGGAGTTCTCCTGTCTGAAGGAAATGGACTATTTGCTGTGCCCATGCCGGAGCTTGTGGCTCGATGACAAGGACTAAAGGCGAGTCTTCAGCTGCGGGAGCATTTGCTTCTACGACAAGAACCTGAGGTTCTTGGCGGAGCAGCTGCTCACCGGCAACTGGTATTTCTTCGGCAGCAGGGGCGCTTGCTTCGGCGGCAAGAACCCGAGGTTCTGCGCGAAGCCGTTGCTCACCGGCAACCGGTATTTCTTCGGCAGCAGGGGCGCTTGCTTCAGCGGCAAGAACCCGAGGTTCTGCGCGAAGCCGCTGCTCACTAGCAACCGCGTCGTTCCCGGCAAGATCCTTTTCGGGGGCTTCGGGAAGCCCTGCCGGGAAGTACTCGCCGGTACTTAACTTTCTTCTCTTATCAGGCCTTGTCGATGGCGACACGGATGGTTGAGTCAAGCGGAGCACAAAAGTCCCTGGTTCCACAGGTAGCTTGAGTGCGGCACGCTTCGACAGGTCGTCGGCAATGCTGTTCTCTGATCGAGGAACATGCTCTGTCTGAAGACCGTCAAAGCGCTCCTCCAGCTTCCTCACTTCATCGACGTACGCTTCCATCAACGGGCTCTGATAATCTTTGTTGACCTGCCTCATGACGAGCTGGGAGTCACCTCTGACGATGAGCTTCTTGATCCCAAGGTCTGCCGCGATCCTGAGACCGGCAAGCAGTCCTACATACTCTGCCGTGTTGTTGGTCGATCTCTCCCGGGGAAAATGCATCTACATGATGTACTTGAGGTGCTCTCCGGTGGGTGCGACAAGCAGCACGCCGGCACCGGCGCCTTGCAGCGAAAAGGCTCCATCAAAGTACATGATCCATTCGCGATCTGTTTCCTTGCCGGGAATCGCGGATTCTTGAACTTCGTCGTCTGGCGTTGGGGTCCATTCTGCAATGAACTCTGCCAAGGCTCTGCTCTGGATAGTTGAAGAACTTTCAAACTTGAGACCAAAGCATGACAGCTCCAACGCCCACTCCACGATCCTGCCGGTTGCTTCTGGGTTCCGGAGAATCCGTTGCAGCGGAAAGCGAGTGACGACGGTGATGTCATGTGCTTGGAAATAATGGCGCAGCTTCCTCGAGGCCATGAGAAGGCCGAAGAGCAACTTCTGCACACCAGAATATTTCGACCTAGCCCCCTGCAACAGGGAGCTGACGAAATAGACTGGGCGCTGCACGATCTTCTTCTTCTGCACTGCTTGACTTGACTGCGCGGATTTTTCCTTGTCGGCACCAGACTCTGCCGGGGCTGGCCCCGGCAAGTCGCTTGGCGGGCCTGCCATTGCCGCTGCATCCTCCTCTGCTTCTCTCTCTGCCACCAGCACAGCACTAACCACTTGATTCGTTGCCGCTAGATATAGCAGCAACGGCTCTTGTGGCCTAGGCGCGACTAGTACTGGCGGAGAGGAGAGGTACTTCTTCAAATCCTGCAGCGCTGCCTCCGCTTCTGGAGTCCATTTCATTGGACCTGCCTTCTTCAAAATTTTGAAAAATGGCAGGGCGCGCTCAGCAGACTTTGAGATGAACCTACTCAAAGCAGCGACGCAGCCGGCAAGGCGGCGCACATCCTTGACTCGTCTTGGCGCTTCAATCTGCTCAATTGCTTTGATCTTATCGGGATTGGCTTCAATTCCACGCTGAGATACAAAGAACCCGAGAAGCTTGCCGGATGGGACGCCAAACACGCACTTTTCGGGATTGAGCTTCAGGTTGATCCTGCGCAGATTTGCAAATGTCTCCTCCAGATCTTGAATGAGCGTTGCCTTGTCCTTGGTTTTGACCACTATGTCATCCATGTAAGCTTCCATATTTCTATGGAGCTGGGCCCCGAAACCAATCTGGACAGCTCTTGCGAAGGTCGACCCAGCACTTTTCAACCCGAAAGGCATACGCAAGAAGCAGTTAGTGCCACACGGGGTGATAAATGCGGTCTTCTCTTCGTCTTCTTTCGCCATGAAGATCTGGTGATAGCCTGAGTATGCGTCAAGAAATGACAGCAAATCGCAGCCGGCAGTGGAATCCACGATCTGGTCGATGCGCGGCAAGGGGAAGGGATCTTTTGGACAGGCTTTATTGATATCTGTAAAGTCGATACATAGCCTCCATTTACCGTTCGCCTTGCGCACAACAACTGGATTGGCCAACCATGTAGGATGGAGGACTCCTCTAACCAGGCCTGCCGCCTCACGCTTCTTAATCTCTTCTGCAATAAATTCTTGCCGCTCCAAAGCTTGCTTCCGCACCTTCTGTTTGACGGGCCGCGCGTGAGGACAGACAGCTAGGTGGTGCTCAATTACCTCCCTGGGAACACCGGGGATGTCAGATGGTTGCCATGCAAACACATCGACATTCGCCCGCAGGAAGACAACGAGCGCGCTTTCCTATTTGTCATCAAGGGTGGAACTTATGGTGAAAGTTCCTCCCGTCCCGTCCTCCTTGGCGGGCACTTTCTTGGTCTCAGGTGGAGCAGCCTTGGATTTCTTGGTCTGACCGGCAGAGCTCTCTGGGGCACCCTCGACGGCAGCGCAGCACTCCGGAGAGGCGCACTTGCCGGAGTTTGTACCAGAGGTCTTGCCGGGCTTCCTCTTCTTGTCGGGATCTTGAGTGGCGGGAGCATGCGCCTTGGCGGCGGACGCTGCAACTGCTTCCCGGTAAAGCTTGTCGGTGCAAATGAGCGCGTCTTTCTTGTCAGAGTGGACAGTGATGACGCTCATTGGACCGGGCATCTTCAAGACGTTGTAGGCGTAGTGCGAGGCCGCCATGAACTTAGCCAGCGCTGGGCGGCCAAGGATTCCATTGTACGGCAACGGAATCTTTGCGACGTCGAAGACGACCTTCTCCGTCCTGAAGTTCAGGTCGCTGCCGAATGTTACCGGCAGCGTGATTTTGCCCTTCGGCTGGTTCCTTCCCGGATTGACCCCTTGGAATGAGCCTGTCTCCTCAAGGTCCTCGTCAGGAATCTGCAGCCTCTTGATGACGTCTGGCGAGATCAAGTTCAGACCGGCCCCACCGTCAACTAACATTTTCGTCACCTGGAGGTTGCGGATCGTTGGTGAAACCAACAACGGCAAACACCCGACCGCAGTTGTGCGATCAGGGTGATCCTCGGCGTCAAAAATGATAGGCGTGTGGGACCACTTCAGTGGCTTCCAGGCATCGAGGGATGGCTCTGCCGCATTAATCTCGCGCGCCCACTGCTTGAGCTGGCGGTGAGAGGAATGCAACGAAGCGCCCCCGTCGACGCACATGGCCTCTGTAGCCTTCTGGAACTCGTGTTCGCTAGACTCGTCGCCCTCTGCATCATCATCATCATCTCCTTGCTCTTTGGCGTGGCCCCGGGCAGGCTTCTCTTGCTGCTGCCTGGGCTTGCCGCGGCGACCTCCTCGACCGCGCTTCCTGCCAGACCCTCCGGTACCATCTTGGGCTCTTTCCTTGTCGCGCCTTTCGTACTCGGCGCGCTGCTTCTCGACAAGCTCCTCCACTTGCCGGCAGTCTTGGAGATCATGGCCCTTGGTACGGTGGATCTTGCATTACTGCTTGCCAGATCCTTCTGGCTTGTCGGCAGCCGCCAAGGCCTGACACGCCGCACACCCGGCAACCTCCTTGCCGGGGTCGTCGGTCTTGGACTTCTTGGCGGTGCCGGGGTTGCCGGAACCTTTGACGGCAAGCACGGCCTTGCCCTTGCGCTTCCTGTTCATCCGCCGCCCCTTCTTTGCCGGGGCAGGAGCGTCTTCGCTATCGGAGTCGACTCCAGCGCCAGCGTTCTCGCCGGGGAGCCTCCTTCCTTCTTCTGCCCGAGCACACTTGTCGGCCAAAGCGTAGAGCTCGGCGACATCTCTGACTTTGTTCATCGCCAGCTCCTCCCGCATCTTACGATTGCGCACATTCTGATGAAAGGCACTGATGACGGCGGCGGGATGAACGTCAGGAATGTTGTGCTGGATGCGGCTGAACCTTTGGATATACTTGCGCAAAGTTTCGCCCTCCTTCTGGGGAATAATGTGCAGATCACTCTCCTGGCCAGGAGCTTGATGGCCGCCGGTGAAGGCGCCAACAAACTGATGGCACAGGTCGGCCCAAGAAGAGATGGAATTCTCGGGCAGGTGCATCAACCACGATCTCACGTTGGGCTTCAGCACCAACGGAAAGTAGTTGGCCAGCACCTTATCGTCATGAGCCCCGGCAGCCTGCACCGCGATGGTGTAGATGCTCAAGGACTCGGACGGATGAGCCTTGCCGTCGTACTTCTCCGGTACTTCCGGCTTGAAGGAGCGGGAGCTAGACCACTGGACTTGCCGCAGCTCACGAGTAAACGCTGGGCAACCCACCTCGTAAGGTAGGCAGCCAGGGTACCCTGGCGCAGGCTCGTCAGCAGCGGTCCTAGCGCGCTTGTCGGACTGGCGACGCGCTTCCCTTCGGCGCTCGATGGTGGTTCGAGCGTCCTCCTTCTTCCGTTCCCGAAGGACGTGACGTTGATCGCGGCGAACCCGCGGATCAGATGACGCCGTGGAACCATCCTCACGGGCGCTGGTCCGTCGAGTTAACGACCGCTCTTGATGCAGCGGAGGGGAACGCAGCGTAGTCGTTCCAACTCCGGTCTTCTCTCCATCGCCACGCACCAGCCTAGACGACTGCAGCCGCGAGGGTTCACCCTGCTGCGGTATGTCGTTGTTGGCTAGACCGATGAGGCTCTGGATAGCAGCTCGCCACTCGTCCAGCTTCTCCGCGGCGGGAGGGAAGTCTAGGAGCAGCTGAGCTCGCGCCAACGCCTCTGCTGGCGTAGGCGGCGGCGACAGGTGCGAAGAACGTGAGGTGCTCAAACTCCTAACATGGTTAGAAGGAGCACCATCACGACTCTGCACCCGCGCACGGCTTCCACCAGCGCGCTGGCGCGGATCTTGGCCCTGCGCACCCTGGGAGTGATGCGCAGGGGTCTTCCCATGCGGACGCCTAGAACCACCAACGTCTTGAGGCCGCACGTCACGCGCGTCCTGAGAAGGTCGCGGTGCATGCGCCGGCGTATTCGTCCTGGAAGGCGCCGCTCCAGCCTTGGAAGTCGCTGCACCACCCGTAGGTTGCGCAGCTCCATCCTTGGACCTGTTGCTCGTCCGGCTCGGATCGCCGGAACGCCGTGGAAACTCGGAGCCTCCACCTCCTCCACCCGCGACTACCCCGTCGCCTGTGCGCGCAGCATCAGGCACGACGGATGCAGATGGACCAACCGCCATGAAACCCTTCTTCTTGGGAGCCATGGTGATGAAGATGATCGAAGATCTGACGCGTTGATCGCTAGATCAGGTTCGCACAACCTCGATCCCCCTACCTGGCGCGCCAAAGATGTCGTGGGAAACGGACACCTATGGGATCGCTATCCAGCGGATCCCTTTATGGTTCGGCAAGGGGAGAGGATCGCACAAAGAGCAGAACTAACGAACAGCACACGGGGGATCTACCCAGGTTCGGGCCGCACGGATGCGTAAAACCCTACTCCTGCTTTGATTGTATTATTTGTGGGTGTTCTTGGCCAAGTTCTGGGAGCTACAGTACTCGGTAGCTATGCATGCAGAACGGACCCTCAGAAGTGCTATCTTCTCCTAGAAGTGTCATCCTCCAGAAGTGCCATCATCCTCCTCTGTACACCTCGGGCCTCCTTTTATATGAGTCAAAGGGGCTACCACAATGACGTATGAGATAAGGCATGAGGTGGAAAGTAGCTACAGTGTTATCATACCTAACCCTGACGGCTTAAGACAAGCTCATTAAATGCACCGTGAGGTGTCCGTCGAGGTGTCCCTCAGCGTCTTGGGCTTGGAAAAGCTTTATAGGGGATGGGCAAAAGCAGCCATCCCATCCGCACCGCTTAATCATCTAGTGGCCAGCATCGCACCACGTCACCATGAGGACAAGCCCTAAACGACAAAGCTGGCCGCTGCACTGGAGCGATAGCACTGCACTGTGCAGAGCCTTGCCGGGGCTGAATCCTTGCCGGGCCCGGGGCTTGCCGGGACCGAATCCTTGCCGGGCCAGGGGCTTGCCGGGACCGAGTCTTGTCGGGTGCGAGGCCTTGCCAGCAAGGGTCTTGCCGGGCCTCCGCCACCCTTTGGCCTTCTATCTTCTGGTCTGATCGTTGACTTGAACGTCTCCTTGGCATCTTAGTCTCGTGATTACTCCTAGCTATTCCCCGGCAAGGCTTGCCGCGGTACGGCTACAACTGCCCGTGCACAAGTAAGGGGTACTAAAAAGACCCATACTTTAGTACACCGACAATCATCGACCCTTGCTATGCCAACATGAAAGGTGACATGGATACGAAGGACCTGAACACGTGGGAGGTAACTCTGAATCTAGCCTACATCACCTACACGGCCAAGGAGGCATACGCATTCTACGACATGTACATGCGGATCTTGGACATGAGGGCGTGTCTGCTTCCCGTGACAAAGGAGTACATGGACAGCCGCAGCATCATGATCAAGCGTGCAAGGAAGATCTAGATGGTGTAGTTTGTCTGTTTAAGCACCTTTATCATCTGAGTGTTTCATGCATTAGCCTATGTGTCAAATTATCTGTTTTATCCATAATATTTCCTCTAAGAACCCATGAACCTGTTTTCTTTTTTTCGAGTGGCTAAGAATCTGTTAGCTTATGTATGTAATAAGATCCTAGTTCACTGGGCTACTGTGTTTCCTTTTTTTTGAGGTCGAGTAGGTATCAACTGGGCTGTGGCTGCCCAGCCCAGGTTTCTTATCTTAGGACATCCGCAGCCCACAACATGCTTATGGGGATCCAGCAGGTGTATCATTTTTGTGTGCGTTTTTTTTCTTTTTGAAGTCTGAGTGTGGTTTTCTGTAGGTTACACAGTCGTTCATTTTTCCTAGATTCTTAGACAACTTCACTCAGGGTGCTCATCTTTGATCACGAACGACGAGAACAAGTTAAGTTTGATACCTCTTCAGTCAGTCCTTCTGGCAGCCATTAGATTGAAATCCAACGGTTGGCGTGCTTTGAATCTCCTTCCTCCCAACATATTCCCCTTCTCAGATGGACCCAGCATCTCGTACATAGACATCTGGGACCAACCACCAATCCATTTGTATTGCTTTATTTTGTTCAATCTTTCGTCCTCTCCCTACAGCGGCTAGCCTATGGCGCTGGCCAGGCCATCCCTCTACTCCCCCACATCTCCTTTTATTCTCTGGCGGCGGCAGCTCCACCGGCCCACCCTGCACCCAAACCAGTCAACCCTCATACTCCCCTATGCCTGCGTCTTCCCTGACTCCGGTTCGTTCTGGTCCGAGGTCTCGACGTCTAGGACACCCCCGACTCGACCGTGCACTAATCATACACGCAAATGCGCATGATCAAGCCCAGGGACTCACGAGAAGATATCACAACACAACTCTAGACACAAAATAAAATAATATAAGCTTTACATTACAAGCCAGGGGCCTCGAGGGCTCGAATACATAAGCTCGAGTCATACAAGCATCAGCGGAAGCATCAACATCTAAGTACAGGCATAATTAGACAAGTTTGCCTTAAGAAGGCTGAGCAAAACAACGACAACTAGATCGAAATGGCGTAGGCCTCCTGCCTGGGAGCCTCCTATCTACTCCTGGCTATCGGTTTCCATGTAGTAGTAGGCTCCACCGTGGTAGTAGTAGTCGATGGCGGGATCAGCTGGCTCCGGGGTTCCGTTATCTGATCGCAGCAATCGGGTATGGGGAAAAGAGGTAGCAAAGCAACCATGAGTACTCATCCAAAGTACTCACAAGACTTACATCAGAACTATTCTATTTATGCATCGGTTTCAAATGAAGGGGCTGTATCTGTGGACTAGACTGCAGAAATGCCAGAATAGAGAAAAAGGCCTAGCCTATCGAAGACTAGCATCTTGCAGCATTAGAAGAGTGTAGATTAGTACATAAAAGTATTAGTAACAAGTGTAATAGTAGCCGAGCCCAGAGATCCTTCCTTGACTCCCTGCGAGAAAGCGATCCCGAAGCTAACATATTAATTAAAGTAACACGGGTATCCAGTTCTAGTTGTAGTAGATCGGGATACAACACTGAGCGTCCTATTACTGTGGACATGGCTATTCAAATAGATAACTTCCCTATAGGGGTGCACTACTGTTACCCAACACGCTCGATTAACTCTGGCTGGACACACTTGCTGGGTAATGCCTGGCCTCGGATAACTGACACGACGTAGTCCTACCTAGGCTCCACAGAGAGGTCCCCGCCGGCCTACATCCTAAGTTATCAGGGGTCTTGGGCCCATCGCCCTTTGCACTCTAGTTCATTGCGAGAAGGGTGAATACCAGCGCCATCTCTCTCCTAGATGGCGCGATCCGACCGTGCCACAATGCTGAACTGGACGTCTGACAGAGCTTTCGGAAGAAACGTACGACACAGAGGGCCCCATTAAACCATTATCCCACGTGGTGGTAGTGCGTATAGGCCAGTGGCCAACTCAGATCAAATACCCAAATCCGTTAAGCATGTTATTAGTATCTCACGAACACGAACAGGGCTCAAGGTTCACCTCCAACACCCTGTAGCACCGACTTGGTAACCCGCGGTCCAACGACCAGGGACCAGGCCCACCTCTCTCCTAGGTGGTCTCCACCTGCCCTGTCGTTCCGCCACAATTTCACTCGCGGGCGCTCTCCGGGCTAACCCAACTTTTGTATTCACTCGCGGGTGCTCTCGGAGTCGACCTGACTTTAGTAAGGAGCTGTCGATACTCAGGTCCATCTCTTACTGTATGGTACCACCTGCCCTTCAGCCCCCGTAACAACATAGTAACATAATAGTGTAAGCATTCCTGCGATCCTCGCCCGAAGGGGATCGCGGCCCGATAATCTAGCTAGCAACACGGACAAGGGTGCAGGGCCACTGATGGATCACTAACCAGCCTATACTAAGCATATAGGATATACAAGTACAGTAACAATAGCAGGTTACAAAAGCAGGCTATGCATCAAAATAGGAGCTATCGAATACAGTAGCAAAATCTAATGAAAGCATGAGAGGGAAGAATGGGTGATATAGGAATGATCAAGGAGGGTTTCTTGCCTGGTTGCTCTGCAGACAGATACGGATCCTCGACGGTGAAGTAGTCGATCACTGGATCAATAGCTGTCTCGGGGTCTACCGGAGAAGAAGAGGGGGAAGAAACAGTAAATATAAAGCACACAAATGCAGCACGATGTATGACATGGCAGTATGCTACGCTAGGGGTGTTCTAATGCGGTACTAAGTATTTACTCGGAGCAGGAAAATATCTAGGAATATTTTCCCAGCTCCAAACACTATTCATTTAGCGGTTTCGGTAGCAAATGTTCAACATTTGGTATGTTAGAGGCATGTGACAGGTATGTGGAGGGCATATTCAGTTTTGTCATAATTTTCTGATCATTTTTCATATATAAATTATTTTCATCCCACATACGGTTTATTTTCTATGAATTTTCAAAGTTTTAGCAATATACTGGAATTTCTAGTCTTATTTAAAATCCAGAAATTCTATTACTGCATCAGCAGGGTCAAAGGTGACGTCAGCAGGGCTGAACAGAGTCAAACCTAACGCTGGGTCCCACATGTCATTGACACAGACATTTAATAGTTAGTACTGCACAGAGTCTAACTAACCTGATTAGCCAGGTGGAGCCTACTGTCATTGACTGTTAGGCTAATTAATTAACTAACTAATTAATCATTCTACCAATTATTCTTTTAATTAATATTTCTTTTTTTAACTTTTATTTCTGGGCCGGCCCCACCTGGCAGTGGCCCAGGCCGGCCACTAAGGAAAAAAACTGCGCGCGCGCGCAGGAGCAGACGGGCCGGCCATGGCCAGAGGCGAGCGCGGCGAGGCCGGCCGGCAGGTGCAGTGCCAGGCAGCGGCGAGTGGAGGGGCGGGGGGCGGCGCGACTGGGCGCGGGTGATGGCCGCGGCAGCAGCAGTAGCCAGCAGCAGCGCAGAAGAGCAGGAGCATCGCAGCAGTGGCGGGAGCAATAGGGGAGCGTGGGCGACGACGGGCGCGGCGGTGGTGCGGCCACGCCGGGTGGGCGTGCGCGGGAGCACGGCCAGGGAGTGGCTGGAGAGCCGGGGCACGCGCGGACCCGGGCTGGAGGAACACGGGTGCGGCCATGCATGGTGCGGTGAGCGCGAGCTCGACCAGAGCTTGCGTGGCGTGGGGCTGGGCAACGGAACGACGAACGGAGGGGGAGACGAGGGGAATCGGCATGCCTCACAGGGAGGAGGCCGATGGGGAGCTCGGGATGGTCGGGGAGGCGCCGGTGGTGGAGATCCGGCCGGGGCAGCAGCGAATTCCGGTGAGGGGGATCGGGTGTGGGTAGCGTTGCCGGGGCTCCCGGCATCGACCTCGCGGAGCAGAGGGCGAAGAGGAGCCCGGTGGAGCTTCTGGACTCATCGGCAGGACATGGGGTGGCCGGTGGCCACGAGGGTGACGACGACGCGGCGACGGTGGAGCTCAGCCGTGTGCGGGGAGAGATGGATGCCTCGGGGAGGTTCATGAGCCATGAGCGCGCAGCGTCCTTGAGGGCCATAGGAAACCAGTTCGCCATGACCCGGTCGTCCCCCCTAGTGCCCTGGATGCTGATGGTGTAGAGCAGGAGGAACCCTGTGGGGTTGGCGCTACCGTCGTAGTGCTGAGGGAGCTCTGGCTTGAACTTGTCGGGCCACACCACGCGATGAAGCTCGGGGGCGAGGGCTAGGTAGCCCCCGTTGGTGACGGCGCCACCGTCGAGGGCCGCGCGGTTCTGGAGCCCCGCCATGGCGACGTCGTGGAGAACACGGTCCTGGTGGTTGCGCGCATTCTCAAGGGCCATGCGTGCATTCGTGGGCGCGCGGTGGACGATCTGGCAGCTGTCGCCGTCGCCGCCCGGTTGCGAGCGAGCCGCGGAACAGCTCCGGGGCACGCGCTGCGGGGCGGCGCTCGGCCACGTCGCGGTCCAGAGGAGGCGGAGGAGGTGCGTCGCGCTCGGCCCGGTCAGCACGGGATGGTGGAGCAGGCAAGGAGTGAGAGGGCGCCTGGCCATTGCACGCGGCATCGACGAGCTCGGTGATGCGCCCAAGCCAGGTGTCGTAGCCGTCCTCGGTGGGACGGTAGCGTAGCAGCTCCTGCGCCATGAGCAGCGCGGCGTGCGGAACGGGTGGATCACGACGCGCGAGCGAGGAGGCGGCGGCGGAGCGGCCGTGCGCCTACTCGTTCACCGACGGGTGGGAAGAGGAGGCCACACGCTCCCCAACAGGCTCGGTGGTAGTGCGAGGGCGCCGCCCAGGGGCACCGCGGGCGGCGGGTGCCGCGCGGACCTTGGCAGCGACTCAGCGCGCGGCACATTCCTGACGAGCGGCGGCGTCGTCCATGTCGATGCTGGCGTCGAAGTCGAAGGCACGAAGACGGCAAGTCCCCCTACCTGGCGCGCCAAATGTCGTAGTCTGGGATCTGCGTCCAAGAAACTTCTCCAAGAACTTAGGATTCGAACTCTGGGGGACTTTGCTTGGCAACCTACGATACGACGGCAGCTACGGCGGAAACGCGACGGACTCACTGGCTTTCACTGGACATGAAGGGGACACACGAGCTACCCAGGTTTGGGCCACCGTGCGGTGTAATACCCTACTCCTCCCTGTGTTGGATTGCTCTGTAATGGAGAGCCTATGCTCGAGATACACAAGGTGTGGGGGGAGAAATGCGTTAATCTCCTTACATGGAAGCGGCCCTGCCCCTTTTGTAGTGCCTTGGTCCTCTTCCCCGAAAATATTAGCGGGAAAGGGTGGCCACAGGGCGGCAATTCAAAGGGAGACAGGCGCGTAGGTCTATCCTGACTAAAGGCAGTCTTCGCCTGATAAAGTAGTCTTCGTGACGCGCTGGTGGGCTTGGCGATGACCTTCGTCCTGGCGCGCCGATCCGTCCTGATCTTCTGTCACCCAAGAGGAAAACCTTTGGGACTTGCTTTGGGGGAGGCAGATGCCACTGCTCCCTTAACACCAGAATGGAAGTTGGGCTCGGTCATGCCCCGCTGTCCTTATCCTGACATCGGGTCGTCACCCATGTGCTGGGCGCAGAACCCCGCGAGGGGAGCCTCGCGAGGCAACCTGGTGCTTGGCAGCCTCGGCAGGGTCTGGCCTGGCGGTGAGGGGCCTCGCGAGGCGGCTTCCTTCGGAGCGGCCGAGGCAGAGCCACCCTCATGGGCCGGCCAAAGCGTTGTCCTCCGGGCCAGAGGCAGACGGGCTGTGGTACACTGGTTTCCACTGGGCCGACACTAGTGGTGTTCTAATGCAGTACTAAGTATTTACTCGGAGCGGGAAAATATCCGGGAATATTTTCCCAGCTCCGAACACTATTTATTTAGCGATTTCGGTAGCAAATGTTCAACGTTCGGTATGTTAGAGGCATGTGACAGGTATGTGGAGGGCATATTCGGATTCGTCATAATTTTCTGATCATTTTTCATATATAAATTATTTTCATCCGACTTACGGTTTATTTTCTATGAATTTTCAAAGTTTTAGCAATATACTGGAATTTCTTGTCTTATTTAAAATCCAGAAATTCTATTATTGCATCAGGAGGCTTCAAGGTGACGTCAGCAGGGCTGACCAGAGTCAAACCTGACGCTGGGTCCCACATGTCATTGACACACACATTTAATAGTATTTTTAATTGCTCTAACTAACCTGATTAGCTAGGTGGGGCCTACTATCATTGACTGTTAGGCTAATTAATTAACTAACTAATTAATCATTCTACTAATTATTCTTTTAATTAATATTTCTTTTTTTTAACTTTTATTTCTGGGCCGGCCCCACCTGGCAGTGGCTCAGGCCGGCCACTGGGGGAAAAAACTACGCGTGCGTAGGAGCAGAGGGGCTGGCTGTGGCCAGAGGCGAGCGCAGCGAGGCCGGCCGGAAGGTGCTGTGCCAAGCAGCAGTGAGTGGAGGGGGGTGGCGCGGCTGGGCGCGGGTGACGGCCACGGCAGCAGCGCAGAAGAGCAGGAGCATCGCAGCAGCGGCGAAAGCAGCAGGGGAGCGCGGGCGACGACGGGTGCGGCGGTGGTGCGGCCACGCATGGGTGGGCACGTGCGGGAGCATGGCCAGGGAGTGGCTGGAGAGCCGGGGCACGCGCGGACCCGGGCTGGAGGCACACGGGCGCGGCCATGGTGCGGTGTGCGCGAGCTCGGCCAGAGCTCGCGTGGCGTGCGGCTGGGCAACGGCGCGACGAACGGAGGAGGAGACAAGGGGAATCGGCATGGCTCATAGGGAGGAGGCCGATGGCGAGCTCGGGACGGTCGGGGAGGCGCCGGTGGTGGAGATTCGGCCAGGGCAGCGGCGGATTCCGGTGAGGGGGATCGGGTGTGGGCAGCGTTGCCGGGGCTCCTGGCGTCGACCTTGCGGCGTAGATGGTGAAGAGGAACCCGGCGGAGCTTCTGGACTCGTCGGCAGGACGTGGGGTGGCCGGTGGCCACGAGGGTGACGACAATGCGGCGACGGTGGAGCTCGGCCGTGTGCGGGGAGAGAGCAGCGGCGCAAGGAAGGGGAGGAAAGGCGAGGGTTCCGTCGAGGGGGCCGCGGACGACGTCTTAAGGGCGTCGGGGAGGTGCCCGATGGCCGGCACGTGGCCCAGGCGCCATGGATGCCCTCCACGCACTCCCTGCCTCCCTGTAGCTGGAGGTAGAGGAAGGTGGAGGTGGGCTGGGCCATTTATTTTTTTTGTCTCCACATGGGCCAAAGTGCATAATGAGGTTTTGCTATTTCCTTTTCTTTCTCTGTTTCATATTTTAGTTTCTATTTGGCAATTAGTTTGAGCTACTAAATGACTTCTATAAAATGTGGGATTTAGCACACCACTACTTTGCAATATTTCAGATTGCCACAAAAAGTTTGGGTTTTTTCTGAATTCTTTTGAATTTTGCATAAATGGAAATGGATTAAACATTGCTGTTTTGGGTACTGTTTTAGTTGCTACCTTCCAAATGAGCAAACAAGTGCTATTATTTTCCTTAACATTAATTATCTATAGATTATTTGCTAAATCATGAACGATTTTGTAGCCTTGTTTGTGAAACTTTTAATTTCACTTGAAATTCAAATTTTATTGAACTAGATTTTGGGACAAGTGGCAATTGCTATTAGCAAAAGGAGCTGACTTGGCATTAATCAAGAGGGATTACTGTAGCTTAACACATGGGGATGTTATAACTCCCCTCCTCTAAAAGAAATTCTCGTCCCAAGAATTAAGAGGTAGATGGGAAAAGATCGGGGTATTCTTCACGAAGACGATCCTCGCGGTCCCAAGTGGCTTCATCTTCAGAATGATTCGACCACTGAACTTTGAGGAACTTGATTGTTTTCTGACGGGTTCGACGTTCAGCTTGATCAAGAATGCGGACCGGATGCTCTTTATAAGAGAGGTCTTGTTGCAATTCAAGCATTTCATGATCCACTGCTCGGATAGGATCCTTGAAGCAGCGACGGAGTTGCGACACGTGGAAGACATCATGAACCTGAGGAAGGTTCGATGACAATTCCAATTGATATGTCACCTCTCCACGTCTGGCGAGAATACGAAACGGGCCAATGTAGCGAGGAGCTAGCTTGCCCTTGATTCTGAAATGATGAGTGCCCTTCATCGGAGTGACACGGAGGTATGCTTGTTCGCCAGGTTGATAGACCACTACCTCGTGTTTACAGTCATAATTGCTCTTCTGACGAGACTGGGCAGTCTTCAGATGTTCACGAACGATACGGACTTGCTCTTCAGCGTGTTGGATAATGTCCGGACCAAAGAGTGGCCGTTCCCCAGTTTCTGACCAATTCAGAGGAGTTCAGCACTTACGCCCAAAAGAACTTCAAATGCTGGCATCTTCAGACTAGCTTTATAGCTATTGTTGTAAGAGAATTCAGCATACGGGAGAGATTCCTCCCATTTCTTGCGAAAGGAGATGACACATGCATGAAGCATATCTTCAAGCACTTGGTTGACTCGTTCAACTTGACCCTGGGACTGGGGGTGAAAAGCGGTGCTAAAGTACAGATGAGTTCCCATAGCTTCTTGGAAACTTTCCCAGAACCTTGAGGTAAAGGGGCTGCCACGGTCTGAACTGATCTCCAACGGAACACCATGGAGTGACACAATTCTGGGAACATACAAGTCTGCTAACCGACTAGCAGTGATTGTCTCCTTGACTGGCAAAAAATGAGCAACCTTTGAGAATCGGTCAATGACGACAAGAATAGCATCATGACCCTTCTGTGACCTGGGAAATCTAGTAATGAAATCCATTTCAACTGTGTCCCATTTCCATTCGGGAATAGCAAGTGGTTGCAGAGGTCCATCAGGTCTTTGATGTTCTACTTTGATGCGATGGCAAACGTCACACTCAGCAACATGGCGAGCAATGTCTTGCTTCATATCAGGCCACCAGTACCATTGACGAATGTCTTGGTACATCTTGGTACTACCCGGATGAATAGACAAAGGTGTGTCATGTGCTTCTTTCACGACATCCGAGCGCGAGTCCTGATTGTCCTTTCTAGGGACCAATAGGCAGCCTTTGAAGAACAAGGCACCATCATCATCAACAGTGTAGAACGATGAATTTCCTTTGGAGAGATAGCTCTTAACCTTCTCGACATCAGAGTCATATTTCTGCCTTGTCTTGATGTTGCATTCGAGATTTGGTTCAGCAACCAAGGTATTTATATATCCTTGAGGAACTATCTCGATGTTCAGCTTTTGAAGCTCTTCATGCAGGAGTGGTTGATGTAGCTGAACCTCAAGTTCACAACAGTAGGATTTACGGCTCAAGGCATCGGCCATTGCATTAGCCTTGCCAGGGGTGTAAGAAATACCCAAGTCATAGTATGTAATGGCCTCCATCCATCTTTGCTGACGGAGGTTCAGAGAAGGCCGAGTGAACAAGTACTTCAAACTTTGATGATCCGTGTAGATCTCGCAACGATTACCAAGTAGGTAATGTCGCCATAACTTCAATGCATAAATAACTGCTGCAAGTTCGAGATCATGCGTCGGATAATTCTCTTCATGAGGACGCAACTGTCGAGAGCCATAAGCAATCACCTTGCGCTCTTGCATTAGGACACAGCCTAATCCTTGACGGGATGCGTCACAATAAATCATGAAGTTCTTACGAGAATCTGGAGGAGCAAGCACTGGGGCAGATGTCAACTTGTCTTTGAGTGTCTGGAAACTTTCCTGGCATTTGTCTGTCCACTCAAACTTAATGCCCTTATGAAGCAAATCAGTCAAAGGCTTGGCAATCTTGGAGAAGTTCTCGACAAAACAGCGACAATAGCTGGCGAGTCCGAGAAAACTTCTGACATGCTTGACATTCTTTGGGGTAGTCCATTCAAGAATAGCTTGAACTTGTTCTGGGTTAACAGCAATGCCATCTTTGGAAATCACATGGCCGAGATATGTCACTTCAGATAACCAGAACTCGCACTTGGAGTACTTGGCATACAGTTGATGTTCACGCAGCTTCTCCAGTACAAGCCGAAGATGTTCGGCATGTTCTTCTTCATTCTTCGAATATACAAGGATATCATCCAGATAAACCATGATGAATTTGTCGAGGTAATCCATGAAGATATAATTCATCATTCGGGAGAACGTTGCTGGGGCATTAGTTAATCCGAAAGACAGGACAGTGTACTCATATGAGCCATAGCGAGTAACGAAGGTGGTCTTCAGAATATCCTCTTTACGAACTCGGATCTGGTGGTATCCCAATCTCAAATCAAGTTTAGTGAATACTGAGGAACCAGGAAGTTGATCATATAGATCGCTGATCCGAGGAAGCGGATACTTGTTTTGAATTGTTGCTTGGTTGATAGGTCGATAATCTTGAACCAACCGATTCGTTCCATCCTTCTTCTTGACAAAGAGAGAAGGTGCTCCCCAAGCAGAAGAACTGGGGCGAATGAAACCCTTACGAAGTGACTTGTCAAGTTCCTCCTTAAGTTCAAGGAGTTCATGCGGCGGTATCTTGTATGGGCGCTTGGCAATAGGAGTAGTGCCTGGTTTCAAGTCTATAACAAATTCGACAGCTCTAGCAGGGGGTATTCCTGGAAGTTCCTCTGGGAAGACGTCTTGAAACTCACAAACAACTGGAATGTTCTCGATTCCTTCAAGAGGTGAAGCATTCAATGCATTCAGAGCATATATCTGGCTCTCGGCATCCTGGATTATCTGGGCTGAGTAGTTTATCATCTGGCCAGAAGGGTGTGTGAGTTGTACTGTCTTGGCGGCATAGTCGATCAAAGCTTTATGGGCTGTCAACCAATCCATACCAAGAATGATGTCTATGTTGGAAGGTCCAAGCGCAATGAGAGAAGCCAGAAAAAGTAGACCTCCAATCTCGATTTGGTTGTGAGGACTTACCATTGTGGTTTGCCACTTGGATCCCGGAGACTGAACCGCTAAAGGAGTGGGTAATTTTTTCATGTCTAACCCATGTAACTGAGCAAATTGTTGGGACACAAAGGCATGCGATGCTCCTGAATCAAAGAGAACAGTGGCTGGCACTGAATTAACGCAAAGGGTACCCATCATGATTTTTGGGGCCTCACGCGCTTCTTCAATCTTGACATGGGTGACTAGACCACAGCTCATAGCAGACGGCCTGGCATTACAACTTCTGGAATGACGGTTTCGACTACTCTTCTTACGACCAACAGGAGGACGTGGGACATCCTGAGGCTGATCCTGGCGACAGTCGAGAGCAAGGTGCCCTGGCTGTCCACACTTGCGGCATAAACCATCATTATGGGGAGGAGCCATAGCATTGGGCTGTCCACCCTGAATCTTTAGTTGTCTCGGCGGCGGAGGCAGACGAGGTGCGACATAAGACGGCCTTAGTGTTGGAGCAGGTCGGTGATAAACATTTTGCGGGATCCAGACTCGACATTTTTGAGCAGGCTGTCCTGAGGATGAGCCAACATCACGAGTGCGCTTGAGCGACTCCTGGTACTCAGTCAGACTAGTTTCAGCTCGGAAAGCTTGGCTAACAAGCATCGCAAAGTCTGCACAATCATGGACAACAAGTGCGAGCTTTATATCAGGTCGCAGTCCTTCATGGAATTTCTCCTGCTTGCACACATAAGTGTAGACGTCATCCTTAGCATAGCGGTATAAATCAAGAAATTTCCTCTGATATTCATCCACAGTCATTTTGCCCTGGGTGGGTTTGTGGAATTCCTTCTTCTTCTGGTCCATCAGACCTTGAGGAATGTGCCATGCATGGAAGGCTGGCTGAAATTCCTGCCAAGTGGATACAGTTCCAGCAGGCAGCATACGCTTGTGGCTTTCCCACCATTGAGCAGCTGAACCCCTCAGGTGATACGTCGCATAGGTGACGTAACTGGCAGGGGCAACATTAGCCGACTCCATCTGAAAGGTGATGCCACAGAGCCAAGCATTAGCATCCATTGGATCAGTCGAGTTACGGAAGGTGGACGGGCTGAGGCGCACGAATTCTTGCAGAGTTATTGGGGCAGGCTGTTGATGAGCATTTTGGTTTGGAAACTGGGCCATTATCCCGGTCATAAACTGACGGTTCAGCTCAAATTGCTGCATCATAGCGACCATGTAATCTGGCGGTGGTGGAGCACTGGCACCACAGCCACGACCACGGGCATTGGACCTAAACATCCTGCTTAAAATAGTAGGGGTTAGTTTAGTAAGAGGAATTGCAAATGTATGGAGCCATTCATGACGTAACATGAGCAATAAACAAGAAGTGCATTAGATACCTATTAGTTGTCATTAAAGACATACAAATCCATGCATAGAGTTGGATGCAAACGGGCAGCACTAGTTCGGAAACCCTCGCAACTAGACAAACTAGGCGGCATGCAGGCACGCGGTGGAGAGATACAACAACGAGACATAGCAAAGGCTACATCAACATTGGAGAAAACTACTGGAGCGAGGAATCTGCAAGTGACGACGCAGGGTGCCCTCGATAAAAGGATCCTGCGGTCCGTGAACACTGTCAAGCAGAACCGGGCCCACAACTCGAAGAAGGGTTAATTCAAATCTCTGGGTGGATGTGGTCATGAGAACCTAATGTTAGAGTTAGCAAAATCTTTAACCCAAAAAGAAGAGAGATCAGAATCCCAGAGTAAAGGAGAGGAATAAAAGATCCTAACCCATCCATTGGTGACGTGGGCCCGTAAGCTAGAAAGCCATGTTAGTAAAATAGTTTTCAAGGACTAGACTCAACTTCGGCCAAGGAGTCGGAAAGGGGCTTCCTACAGGCAGTCGGCTCTGATACCAGCTTGTAACGCCCTTGACTCGACCGTGCACTAATCATACACGCAAATGCACACGATCAAGCCCAGGGACTCACGGGAAGATATCACAACACAACTCTAGACATAAAATAAAAGAATACAAGCTTTATATTACAAGCCAGGGGCCTCGAGGGCTCGAATACATAAGCTCGAGTCATACAAGCATCAGCGGATGCATCAACATCTGAGTACAGACATAATTAGACAAGGCTGCCTTAAGAAGGCTGAGCAAAACAACGACAACTAGATCAGCCTGGGAGCCTCTTATCTACTCCTGGCCATCGGTCTCCCTGTAGTAGTAGGCTCCACCGTGGTAGTAGTAGTCGACGGCAGGATTAGCTGGCTCTGAGGTTCTGTCATCTGATCGCAGCAATCGGGTATGGGGAAAATAGGTAGCAAAGCAACCGTGAGTACTCATCCAAAGTACTCGCAAGACTTACATCAGAACTATTCTATTTATGCATCGGTTTCAAATGAAGAGGCTATATCTCTGAACTAGACTGCAGAAATGCCAGAATAGAGAGAAGGGCCTAGCCTATCGAAGATTAGCATCTTGCAGCATCTTACAGCATTACAAGAGCGTAGATTAGTACATAAAAGTACTAGTAACAAGTATAATAGTAGCCGAGCCCAGAGATCCTTCCTCGACTCCCTGCGATAAAACGATCCCGGAGCTAACATATTAATTAAAGTAACATGGGTATCCAGTTCTAGTTGTAGTAGATCGGGATACAACACTGAGCGTCCTGTTACCGTGGACACGGCTATTCGAATAGATAACTTCCCTGCAGGGGTGCACTACTGTTACTCAACACGCTCGATTAACTCTAGCCGGACACACTTGCTGGGTAATGCCCGGCCTCGGATAACCGACACGACGTAGTCCTACCTAGGCTCCACAGAGAGGTCCCCGCCAGCCTACATCCTAAGTGCTCAGGGGTCTTGGGCCCATCGCCCTTTGCACTCCGGTTCGTTGCGAACAGGGTGAATACTAGCGCCACCTCTCTCCTAGATGGTGCTATCCGACCGTGCCACAATGCTGAAATGGACGTCTGACAGAGCTTTCGGAAGAAACGTACGACGCAGAGGGCCCCATTAAACCATTATCCCGCATGGTGGTAGTGCGTATAGGCCAGTGGCCAACTCAGATCAAATACCCAAATCCGTTAAGCGTGTTATTAGTATCTCGCGGACACGAACAGGGCTCAAGGTTCACCTCCGACGCCCTGTCGTACTGACTTGGTAACCTGCGGTCCAACGACCAGGGACCAGGCGCACCTCTCTCATAGGTGGTCTCCACCTGCCCTGTTGTTCCGCCACAATTTCACTCGCGGGCACTCTCCGGGCCAACCCGACTTTTGTATTCACTCGCGGGTGCTCTCGGAGCCGACCCAACTTTAGTAAGGAGCTGTCGGGACTCAGGTCCATCTCTTACTGTATGGTACCACCTGCCCTTCAGCCTCCGTAACAACATAGTAACATAATAGTGTAAGCATTCCCGCGATCCTTGTCCGAAGGGAATCATGCCCCGATAATCTAGCTAGCAACACGGACAAGGGTGCGGGGCCACTGATGGATCACTAACCAGCCTATACTAAGCATATAGGATATACAGGTACAGTAACAATAGCAGGTTACAAAAGCAGGCTATGCATCAGAATAGGAGCTATCGATTACAGTAGCAAAATCAAATGCAAGGATGAGAGGGAAGAATGGGTGATATAGGAATGATCAAGGGGGGGGTTTGCTTGCCTGGTTGCTCTGCAGTTAGATACAAATCCTCGACGGTGAAGTAGTCGATCACTGGATCAACATCTGTCTTGGGGTCTACCGGAGGAGAAGAGGGGGAAGAAACAGTAAATATAAAGCACACAAATGCAACACGATGTATGACATGGCAGTATGCTACGCTAGGTGTCGAAGTCTAGGATCTATGTCCAAGAAACTTCTCCAAGAACTTAGGATTCGAACTCTGGGGGACTTTGCTTGGCAACCTACGATATGACGCCAGCTACGACGGAAACGCGACAGACTCACTGGCTCTCACCGGACACGAAGGGGACGCGCGATTTACCCAGGTTCGGACCACCGTGCGGTGTAATACCCTACTCCTGCCTGTGTTGGATTGCTTTGTAATGGAGAGCCTGTGCTCAAGATACACGAGGTGTGGGGGAGAAATGAGTTGATCCTCTTACATGGAAGCGGCCCTGCCCCTTTTGTAGTGCCTTGGTCCTCTTCCCCGAAAATATGAGCGGGAAAGGGTGGCCACAGGGCGGCAATTCAAAGGGAGACAGGCGCGCAGGTCTATCCTGACTAAAGGCGGTCTCCGCCTGATAAAGTAGTCTTCGTGACGCGCTGGTGGGCTTGGCGATGACCTTCGTCCTGGCGCGCCGATCCGTCCTGATCTTCTATCACCAAAGAGGAAAACCTTTGGGACTTGCTTTGGGGGAGGCAGATGCCACTGCTCTGTTATCACCAGAATGGAAGCTGGGCTCGGTCATGCCCCGCTGTCCTTATCCTGATAGCGGGTCGTCACCCATGTGCTGGGCGCGGAGCCCTTGGCTGGCGCCGTACGATCTGCTTCACGAGGAGGCCTCGCGAGGCAACTTGGTGCTTGGTGGCCTCGGCAGGGTCTGGCCTGGTGGCGAGGGGCCTCGCGAGGCTTGCCCCTCGTGAGGCGGCTTCCTCCGGAGCGGCCAAGGCAGGGCCACCCTCATGGGCCGACCCAAGCGTTGTCCTCAGGGCCAAAGGCAGACGAGCCGTGGTACCCTGGTTTCCATTAGGCCGACAGTAGCCCCCGGGCCCACGGCACGCATGTTCCGCCCGTTAGGGACGAAACGACGCGGGGCCCATCGAGCTGCCAGGCCTGGAGGCAACGCGTGGCGGCGTTTACGGGGTGGGTTGCCCCCACTCTCCACGATGCCTTGGTAACCGCTGTCTTGGCGATAAAGCCTTCCCGCATGGGGCGCAGGCACGTCATTGCTCTTTGTCCCCATTTCGCCCTTCATCTCGCGCGAGCAGCTCCTCTGTTACTCCTCCTCCAACTTCCAATCTCTCCATCGCCATGGCCCCAGGCAAGAAGCCCGCGACCGCCGAGGCCTCCCCCAGCAAGAGCTCCCCGGCGGCGGAGCTCGGTCCGGCCTTGCTGCCGGCACCATCAACGAGAGCGGGCTAGCCGAGGCCCGCCCCCACCTGGCCTCCACGCACTTCGAGGGAGGCGTCACCAAGATTTGGCTGGGCTCACACCCACAGCGGGACCTCAGACTCACGGTGGTCCCCGTCTTCTTCCACTCGCTCTTCGCCGGGCTGGTGTTGCCCTTCTCCGACTTCCTCCTCTCCATCCTTGAGCACTACGAGATTTGACTTCTCCACCTTCACCCCAACTCCATCCTCATCCTTGCTCTCTTCGCATACCTCTGCGAGGCCTTCCTGGGAGTGATGCCATCCGTGGCGCTCTTCCGGACCTTCTACAGCCTGCAGGTTTTCTCTTCGGGAAACCACCGCTCCGGAGGCGCCTCCTTCCTCATCGATGACGAGATGCGCAAGGTCTTCATCGACATGAAGATCTTGAAGAAGGTGGAGAACTTCAGGTTGCGCTGGGTTTACGTTGATGCCCAGCGGACCAGTCCTCTCCTGGCGGTCCCTACCAAGCCGGCTGAGAAGATCCCCCGCTGGGAGCACAAGAAGCTTGGCGGCGCTGCCCTGAGGCCGATCCTGACGAGGCTGGCGGAGCTGCGCGAGGCCAGGCTTACGGCGGGCATGATCGCCAAGGAATTCCTCCGCCGCCGCATCACGCCCCTACAGAAGGGCTAGCACCCGGTGTGGGAGATCACGAGTGCTGAGGACCGGATCCGGCTGGCGCGGGAGTCCCTCTCGGCCGAAGTAGTGGCCGAAGCTTGGGAAGTTTTATTTCCCGGGGAGGCGGAGGAGATGCCTCCTGACGCGCGCCTGCTGTACCGCTGGTCCAACAGGGATGAGCTAGTCGCGGCGATGCCCCAGTTCGACCAGTGGGGGCTGGTCCAGACGGATCTCGAGGAATCCGAGGAGCTTCTCGAGGATTCTTCGGAGATGGGGTCCTCCTCGGGCGACCATGAGGCCTCCGACTCCGGGAAGGAGAACAGTGAGGAATTGTCCCCGCCACCCCCTCTGTCTCCACCGGCACGTCGTCGGCTTCGTCTGGGCGAGGACAGGGGCGATGACGGGGACACATTTTGCGTCGTGCCGGCTAGACCTGTGCCGGCAAGGGATGGAGGAGACGACACCGCGGAGATCGACGAGCCCCGTGAGGAGCGGGAGGAGGGGATCACCGTGGCCGCCGACCCCGTCGAGACTCGCGCCGCGCCCTCGGGTGGCCGCCCAGGCTCGCTGCGTGGGGGAGGCAGCAGCAGCGGCACCATCAGGGAGCGGAAGAAGAGGCGCTGGAACCCCGAGGACAAGTAAGTTCCTCCGCCCCCTCCCATCAGTCCCAGCTTCCTGGCTGCTGCGGCCCTGACGAGTTTTCACCTGCGGAGGAGCCCCGAGCCAGCCGCAGAGGAGGAGGAGAAGACCAAGAGGAGGAAGGCCGAGGCCGAGGGGCCCTCCCCTCCTCTGAACACCACCTCGCCTGTCATGCCGGCACCCCCGGCGGCGAGACCGGCGGGAGGCGGTGAGGAGACCATGCTGGCGCCTCCCGAGGGGGCCCCCGTCACTGGCGTCGAGATGGCGGGAAAGGGGGGCGAAGCACCGACACCTCCTCTACGCACCATGCCTGCTACGGCGGAGGCCACTGCAGCCCTCACGGGAGCCATCTCCGGGCCCGGGCGTCCGGACCTTGAAGTGTTCAGGGCGGCGCCAGAGCGCGGGGCGACACCACCGGCGCCGGAGGTGGCCATCCTGAGCCCCCCGTGCCAGACGGCGAGCACGACCCCTACCGGGGGCGACGACGTGGGGCTGCCGAAGGGGCTCGAAGTCGTGCCCTCCCGTCCGCCGACGCCAGCCGGCGATGAGCAGGCCCGGGCGAGTCGCGCCTTGGTGCTGGGGGAGAGTGGTACCGCGCCCTGGAGTGGGGCCATCAAAAGCATCAAGACGGCCCTCGAGGCCCTCGAAGGTGAGCTCAGGAAGGAGGCAGAGCTCTGCGAGCCGCGGAAGCTGGCGGAGGGGTGGAGCCAGCTTCGGGAGGCGGCGAAGCTTGACCACCAGCGGGATGAGGAGGCACAGGCGCAGCGCGAGCAGCTCGCCAAAGAGGCCCAGGCGTCCCTCGCGAAGGCCCTCAAAGATGCCCAGGAGGCCAAGCGGCAGCGGGAGGAGGCGGATGCCTATGAGAAGACACTCCAGGAGCAGGCTGCCTCGTGTAAGAGCCGGCTCAAGATGCGGGAGGAGGCTACGGAGGCCCGCGATGGCCTGCTCGCATCCCGTGAAGCTGAGCTCCCGAAGCGCGGGGAGGAGATCCTGAGGTGCCAGGAGGCGGTCGCTACCCTCGAGGCGAACGCCAAGACCCAGGAACGCGAGCTCGCGGCATCCGCGTCCGCGCAAGAGGTAGAGCGGGAGTGCCTACTAGCGAAGGAGCAGGAGCTGGCGGCCGCCCAGGCCGCTCCCGACGAGCAGAGGAGCCTCGCGGTCAGGCGGGACGAGCTCCAGGCCGAGGTCGACGACCTCAAGAAGCAGTTGCTAGATACGGACGCCACCATCGAGGAAGCGTGCCACGACCTACTGACCCAGGCGACAATGCGGCTCTTCAGCAACCTTCTCCGCCTCAACGATCGCTTCGACCTCGGGCTGGTGGTGACCCCCGTCCCGGCGGAGCTCCGCGAACCCCTCGAGGAGGCTGTGAAGGAGCGCGTGGCCGGCTTCGTCGGGCTATACGCCTTCAAGTCTGAGATCAGCGGCGGCGGTGGCGAGCCCCCTCGCGACGACGGCGGAAGCGGCGACGGCGGCGCCTCACGCGCCTAAATTCTCCTTGCCCTGTTGCTGTAATAGGGTAGGTGCGGCCCTGTGGGGGCGTGAAAACATTTGCATGGTACTTTGCTTTAAGAACTTAATGATTTATGCGCTTCTGTTTTCCTCCCGAGGCCCCTATTTCCCTTTTACATTACCTTCGTGCCCTGTGTCGCTGGGACCCAGCCCCCGAGGCAAGCTACAGCCATCGCTGGTCTGCCCAGAGCGTGCGCTCGACAAGGCCAGAGGGTGTAGGGCTCTTAGGGCTGGTAGGAGTCCCTGAGGCGCGATGCTCAGAGTCCCCCCCTTGACACGCAGGCAGCTCGTGCCAAGGAAATCAGTATGCCACGAGAGAGAAACGAGAGGGAAAAGACCCGAGGGGTGCTTTAGACTTAGCTCCTTCGAGGCGTGCGGCTTGGGGTGAGTCCTTCGCACGGCACGACTCATGAGGCGCAGTCCCTCATGAGGCCTTCTGCCCGCAGGACGCCGCTCGCGGCGCCTCCTGAGGGGGGCTCCCGAGGCCTTCGGTATCCTGCACCAGGGAAACTGCCAAGTTTTTGCAAGTAGTGCAACAGGGCACGCTTGTGAGGTCGCCTGTGGGTGTTATGCGAGGAGACAAAAGCACCAAGGACCTCGTGAGGTGACGTACACGGGAGCAGGCCCGTGAGCCAGAGCTCAGTCGCTTGGGTTTTTTAGCGCTGCTGGGACTGACCCGAGCACAGACACCGTGCCCCAGGAGACAAGGGCACCAAGGACCTGGTGAGGTGACGTGCACAGGAGCAGGCCCGCGAGCCAAAGCTCAATCACTTGGGTTTTTTTAGCGCTGCAGGGACTGACCCGAGCACAGACACCGTGCCCAGCCCTCGCTCGCGTGACAGGCACAGGTGAGACCACGAGCGCGCGCCTCCGCTAGGGTACCCTCAGCTGCAAGCACACATGGTTTTGGAGGAAATGAGCTTTACTGATGCATGAAGTAGGTTCACTACATAACAAAAAGATACATGCTGCCATGTTCGACACGGGTCAGCTTGAGGATGCGACGGCCGAGGGCCCCTCAAGTAGGCCGCCAACGCTGAGCATGGGGCATCCACCAGCGCGGAGTATGGGGCTTCCACGAGAGTGGGAAGGAGCTCTCACGTGCCGGAGGCAGCGTGGGTAGAGAGAGCCCCGGAGCGTGTACAGCTCCATGTCGCTCGTATCCGTGGGGCACGGATAGAACCTATGGTGATGGCGGGTGTTCCATGTGTTTGGTACCGGAACACCCGCCTCCGTCACGAGTGGGGCCGCGGTGGGCCGGTGGGCGAGTGTTAACCACCTCCGTATTCCTTGCAATGTGGGACTCCAGGCTCATGCGCACCAGCCTCGTGAAGGTGGCTGCAGCACCCTCCAGGCCGAATGGCATACGCATGAGTCAGGGCAAGCCTGCGGTGATGCGAGGAGGAGGGAAGGGGCCTGCGGGGCAAGCCTGGTTGAGGGCGATGAAGTCGACGCACATGCGCACGCTATCGCGCGGCCTGGCGACGATGGTGAGGCTGGCAATCCAGTTGGGGTGGGGGGCTTCACGAGCGATTCCAGCATCCTGGGGCTTGTTGACTTCCTGGGTGGTGACTTCCTGCTTCTCGGGCGCCTGACGCCATTCCTTCTGCTTGACGGGCTGCGCGCTCCGGCACGCGGCTGAGTGGTGCTCGATCACCTCCCTCGGTAGGCTGGGCGCGCCTGATGCTATCCAAGCCAACGCATCAGGGCATGCCCGGAGGAAGGTGACTAGCATGCCTTCCTATTTGGGGGAGGGCCCACCGCTGGCGGCGAGGGAGGGGCCTGCCTTGTCCCCATCCAGCGACGCCTTCTTGGACTCGTCCCGCTCCTGAGAGAGCAGGGGCTTCTTCTTCACAGGCATCTCCTCGGCAGGCCCAGGCACGTCCTCATTGGCCGGGTATGCGATGGAGGCAGTCCTGTAGGCGTGCTCGAGGGTGTGCAACGCATCCTTCTCGTCGCAGCGGACGGTGAGGGTACCACTGCAGCCGGGCATCTTGACGAGGCCATGGGCATGGTGGGTCGCGGCCATGAACTTGGTGAGCGCCAGGTAGCCCAAGATGGCGTTGTAAGGCAGGCCGATGTGAGCCACATCGAAGACGATGAACTCTGTACAGTAGTTCTTGCAGGTGCCGAAGGTGACGGGAAGGCGCACCTGCCCCAGGGGAACAGTGGAGCCATCGGTGACGCCCGAGAAGGGCCTGGTGGGCATCAGGCGCTCGTAGGGCACTTGGAGCGTCTCGAAGGTCTCGATGGAGATCACGTTGGGGCCGGCGCCTCCATCAATGAGGGTCTTGGTGACCGCGACATTGTTGATGGTGGGGGTGCACAGCAGGGGGACGGCGCCCACAACCTTCGTGGACTTGGGGTGGTCGCTGGCGTCGAAGGTGATGAGGAACTCAGACCACTTGAGGCGGCCGGCGGACTCGAGCGCCAGGAGGGCCGCGTTCACCTCCTGAGAGAACTGCTTGAAGTAGTGGTTGGATGGAGGGGCCGGGGCCCCACCGAGGATGTAGGCCACCATGCTGGGCTCTTGATAGCCCCCAGCGTTCTCAGCAGGAGGGGACTCGTTTGCGCGTATTGGGGCGGCATTGGCCTGAGGGTCAGCCTGCCGCGGCTGGTTCTGCCAACCCTGACGGTTGTTGTCGCTAGCGCCGTTGTTGTGTTTGTCGCCCCAGCGGCCACCTCCGCTGCCGCCGCCGTGGCCGTTGCCGCGCTCCTTGCGGCTGCCGCGGCACTCGGTGCGGCCCTCGTAAAGCAGCCTCAGCTCGTGGCAGTCCTCTGTGCTGTGGGAGTTCATGTTGTGGTAGGCGCAGAAAGGGCGGTCGTCCTTCTTGGCCTCGCCTCAGTCGCGGCCGCGCTTGTAGTCCGGCTCCGCCGCAAGCACGGCAGGGCCCTTACGCTTGGTGTCCTTGCCCTTGGGTTTCACCGCATCAGGATCAGCGTCGATGTCGTTGTGGAGGAAAAGGCGTCCCTCCTCGGCCTTGGCGCAACGGTCGGCGAGGACGAACAACTCTGCCACAGAGTCAAGCTCGTCCCTGACCGAGAGCTTCTCGCACATCTTCACGTCCATGACGCCATTGGTGAAGGCGGAGATGATCGCGGCGTCGGAGGCCTTCTGGATCTTGTGGCGCACCTGGCTGAAGCGCTGGATGAACTTGCAGAGGGGCTTACCAGGGCGCTGGCGCACGTTCCGCAGGCCATTGAGCGTGAGGGAACGGTCGCTCGTGCCCTTGAAGTTGGCGACGAACTGCTTGCCTAGGTCCTCCCATGAAGAGATGGACGCCTCGGGGAGGTTCATGAGCCAAGAGCGCGCAGCGTCCTTGAGGGCCATGGGAAACCAATTCGCCATGACCCAGTCATCCCCCCTCGTAGCCTAGATGCTGATGGTGTAGAGGAGGAGGAACTCCGTGGGGTTGGTCCTGCCGTCATAGCGCTGAGGGAGCTTTGGCTTGAACTTGTCGGGCCACACCACGCGACGAAGCTCGGGGGCGAGGGTTAGGTAGCCCCCGTTGTGGACGGCGCCACCGTCGAGGGCCGCGTGGTTCTGGTGCCCCACCATGGCGATGTCGTGGAGGACGCGGTCCTGGCGGTTGCGCGCCTTCTCGAGGGCCAAGCGCGCATCTGGGGGCGCGCGATGGATGATCTGGCAGCTGTCACCGTCGCCGCTCGACGCGAGCGAGCCACGGGACGGCTCCAGGGCGCGCGCTGCGGGGCGGCGCTCGGCCACGTCGCGGTCCGGAGGAGGCAGAGGAGGCGCATCGCGCTCGGCCCGGTTGGTGCGGGATGGCGGAGTAGGCAAGGAGCGAGAGGGCGCTTGGCCATCGCGCTCGGCGTCGACGAGCTCGGTGATGCGCCCAAGTCAGGTGTCGTAGCCGTTCTCGGTGGGACGGTAGCGCAGCAGCTCCTGCGCCATGAGCAGCGTGGCGTGCGGAGTGGGTGGATCACGATGCACGAGCGAGGAGGTGGCGGTGGAGCGGCCGTGCGCCTGCTCGTTCACCGACGGGTGGGCAGAGGAGGCCACACGCTCCCCAACAGGCTCGGTGGCAGCGCGAGGGCGCCACCCAGGGGCACCGCGGGCAGCGGGTGCCGCGCGGACCCTGGCGGCGACTCGGCGCGCAGCGCGTTCCTGGTGAGCGGCGGCGTTGTCCATGTCGATGCTGGCGTCAAAGTCGAAGGTGCGAAGACGGCAAGTCCCCCTACATGGCGCGCCAAATGTCGGAGTCTAGGATCTGCGTCCAAGAAACTTCTCCAAGAACTTAGGATTCGAACTCTGGGGGACTTTGCTTGGCAACCTACAATACGATGGCAACTACGACGGAAACGCGACGGACTCAGTGGCTCTCACCGGACACGAAGGGGACGCGCGAGCTACCCAGGTTCAGGCCACCGTGCAGTGTAATACGCTACTCCTGCCTGTGTTGGATTGCTCTGTAATGGAGAGCCTGTGCTCGAGATACACGAGGTGTGCGGGAGAAATGAGTCGATCCCCTTACATGAAAGCAGCCCTGCCCCTTTTGTAGTGCCTTGGTCCTCTTCCCCGAAAATATGAGCGGGAAAGGGTGGCCATAGGGCGGCAATTCAAAGGGAGACAGGCGCGCAGGTCTATCCTGACTAAAGGCAGTCTCCGCCTGATAAAGTAGTCTTCGTGACACGCCGGTGGGCTTGGCGATGACCTTCGTCCTGGCGCGCTGATCCGTCCTGATATTCTATCACCAAAGAGGAAAACCTTTGGGACTTGCTTTGGGGGAGGCAGATGCCACTGCTCCCTTATCACTAGAATGGAAGCTGGGCTCGGTCATGCCCCGCTGTCCTTATCCTGACAGCGGGTCATCACCCATGTGCTGGGCGCGGAGCCCCGCGGCTGGCGCCGTACGATCTGCTTCATGAGGAGGCCTCGCGAGGGGAGCCTCGCGAGGAAACCTGGTGCTTGGCGGCCTCGACAGGGTCTGGCCTGGCGGCGAGGGGCCTCGCGAGGCGGCTTCCTCCGGAGCGGCCGAGGCACGAACACCCTCATGGGCCGGCCCAAGCGTTTTCCTCCGGGCCAGAGGCAGATGGGCCGTGGTACCCTAGTTTCCACTAGGCCGACACTAGGGGTGTTCTAATGCAGTACTAAGTATTTACTCGGAGCGGGAAAATATTCGGGAATATTTTCCCAGCTCCAAACACTATTCATTTAACGGTTTTGATAGCAAATGTTCAACATTCGGTATGTTAGAGGCATGTGACAGGTATGTGGAGGGCATATTCGGATTCATCATAATTTTCTGATCATTTTTCATATATAAATTATTTTCATCCGACTTACGGTTTATTTTCTATGAATTTTCAAAGTTTTAGCAATATACTGGAATTTCTAGTCTTATTTAAAATCCAGAAATTCTATTACTGTGTCAGGAGGGTCAAAGGTGATGTCAGCAGGGCTGACCAGAGTGAAACCTGACGCTGGGTCCCACATGTCATTGACACAGACATTTAATCGTATTTTAATTAGTCTAACTAACCTGATTAACCAGGTGGGGCCTATTGTCATTGACTGTTAGGCTAATTAATTAACTAACTAATTAATCATTCTACTAATTATTCTTTTAATTAATATTTCTTTTTTTTAACTTTTATTTCTGGGCCGGCCCCACCTGGCAGTGGCCCAGGCCAGCCACTGGGGGAAAAAACTGCGCGCGTGCGCAGGAGCAGATGGGCCCGCCGTGGCCAGAGGCGAGCACGGCGAGGCCGGACGGCAGGTGCTGCGCCAGGCAGCGGCGAGTGGAGGGGGGCGGCGCGACTGGGGGCGGGTGACGGCCGCGGCAGCAGCAGTAGCCAGCAGTAGCGCAGAAGAGCAGGAGCATCGCAGCAGCAGCGGGAGCAGCAGGGGAGCGCGGGCGACGACGGGCGTGGCGGTGGTGCGGCCACACGCAGGTGGGCACGTGCGGGAGCACAGCCAGGGAGTGGCTGGAGAGCCGGGGCACGCGCGGACCCGGGTTGGAGGCACACGGGCGCGGCCATGGTGCGGTGAGCGCGAGCTCGGCCAGAGCTTGCGTGGCGTGGGGCTGGGCAACGGCGCGACGAACGGAGGGGGAGACGAGGGGAATTGGCATGGCTCATAGGGAGGAGGATGATGGCGAGCTCGGGATGGTCGGGGAGGCGCTGGTGGTGGAGATTCGGCCGGGGCAGCGGCGGATTCCGGTGAGGGGGATCGGGTGTGGGCAGCCTTGCCGGGGCTCCCGACGTCGACCTCGCGGTGCAGAGGGCGAAGAGGAACCCGGCGGAGCTTCTGGACTCGTCGGCAGGACGTGGGGTGGCCGGTGGCCACGAGGGCGACGACGACGCGGCAACGGTGGACCTCGGCCGTGTGCGGGGAGAGGGCAGCGGCGCAAGGGAGGGGGAGGAAAGGCTAGGGTTCGGTCGAGGGGGTCGCGGACGATGTCTTAAGGGTGTCGAGGAGGTGCCCGATGGCCGGCACGTGGCCCAGGCGCCATGGATGCCCTCTACGCACTCCCTGCCTCCCTGTAGCTGGAGATAGAGGAAGGTGGAGGTGGGCTGGGCCATTTATTTTTTGTCTCCACATGGGCCAAAGTGCAAAATGAGGTTTTTCTATTTTCTTTTCTTTCTCTGTTTCATATTTTAGCTGTTGTTTGGCAATTAGTTTGAGCTACTAAATGACTTATGTAAAATGTGGGATTTAGCACACCACTACTTTGCAATATTTCGGATTGCCACAAAAAGTTTGGGTTTTATCTGAATTCTTTTGAATTTTGCATAAATGCAAATGGATTAAACATTGTTGTTTTGGGTACTGTTTTAGTTGCTACTTCCAAATGAGCAAACAAGTGCTGTTATTTTCCTTAACATTAATTATCTATAGATTATTTGCTAAATCATGAACTATTTTGTAGCCTTGTTTGTGAAACTTTTAATTTCACTTGAAATTCAAATTTGATTGAACTTGATTTTGGGACAAGTGGCAATTGCTATTAGCAAAAGGAGCTGACCTGGCATTAATCAAGAGATATTACTGTAGCTTAACACATGGGGATGTTACAACGTCGTCCTCCGGCTTGGTGCTCTTGCCGCGGCGCCGCCGACTGTCGTTCTCAACATGGTCAACAAACGAGAGGAATCGGGAGATGACAGTACGTGGAGAGGCTCATAGTCTGGGCCCACCAGGTCCATGGCTGTACGCAAACAAGTGCCTCCTTATATATTTCAAAAGAAATGCTTCCTCCTTATGGTATGTTAACGTGTGGGGCCCACGAGATTGTCAACGTAGTCAATAAACGAGAGAAATTTACAAGGAAGACAGTCATCGCGGACCTTTTTTTTAGGTGGCTGTCATCCGGGACCTAGCAGGTAATCATTTTTTTAGAGGTCGAACAAGTAACAGCTAGGCTGTGGCCTGCCCAGCCTAGGTTTTGTTGTTTAACATGCGCAGCCCACGAAATGCTGACACAGGTGATCTAACTGGTTTCAACTTTTTTTTGAGGTCCAACAGGTATCAATCGGCCTCTGGGCCTCCTAGCCTAGCTTGTTTTATAACATCAGCAGCCCAACTTATGTTTGTTTCTTGAAGACAACTCACAGCTCAGTTCTAATTTTTCTATACTGCTCAAAAAAAGAAGTTCTATTTTTCTATAAGAATGCCGAACTCAACTTATGTTTTCCCTTCTATAATAGTATATATATTTATATTTTATTTTATTACATATCCTCTGTACATATATTAGAAAGAACATAAGGTTCCCGTTTGACCTGTCCTTCATCCAACCTTTGTATAGACCTTCCCACTTCCTTTATTTTTGTTTTTATTAATCCTATCTCTGATTTTTCTCCCACAAGTTTCCCCTAAAACTAACTCAATTGTCCCACGTCTAGCCTAAAAAATAATAATACCCCACATCTTATTAACTCATCAAAATAAATAATATTTTATTTGGTAAATCGATAAGTTCTTACCAAATAATAATAATTGTTTAACAATAAGTTGGCAAGTTAATTCCTGGTGATTGCGTACATAAGCTTGCTATAAGATTTTACGGACCAATGGAGAAATATACGTGCAATCACGTGTTTATGCTCCGGAAATTATGTAGTTTTATAATAAAATGCCTAGCACCGGTTTATGCTTTTATAACATTTCTCCGTCCAGCCCGAAATGATATTTTCACCCAGCCCGGCAAATCCGTGTATTTCGAAAAATAATACAAATAGGCTGTAAATGCTAACAAAATATATAAATGGGCTGCATAGAGGCTCCATTATTGTTTCACCCAGCCCACCAAACGGACTGGCTGACATGTGGACCAATAGGACGAAGCCTACGCAAGGCGTTGTCAACTTAGTCAAAAAAAGATTCTGATAGCCTTATCTGTTGGATGTACATCCAACGGCCGGCATTCTTCTTCAATCTCTTGTCTTCTTCCTCCAGCGCTGGCAGGACCGCCTGCTCGAGCCCCCGGCATCCAGTGGCGCTGCTTCGCGTGCCTCGCTGTGAAACACTACCCCACCGACGGCCAGGCCATCCTCCACTCCTCCGCACCTCCTGTTATTCTCCGCGAGTGTAGCTCGATCCCGCACCCGAACCAGTCAAGTCTCACACTCATCTCCGTCTGCGACTCCACTGCCGCATCTTCCCCATCTCCTGGTCATTCCCGTCTGGGGCGGTAGGGCCTCACCGTCATCCACCGCCTTGGTGTACTTGGCGTGGTGTGGTCAACATGGTCAACAAACGAGAGTCATCGGAAGACGACTATACGTGGAGAGACTGAGAGCTGCGACCCACGAGGTCCATGGTCGTACGCAAGGAAAGTGCCTCCTTATTACGTGGAAAAATGTTTCCTCCCCCTGACTGCTGGGACTCACCAGCTACATCTTCGCACACAAAGAAGGGCCTCGTTATTAGACACACACAAAAATGACTCCTCCCCCTAACATTCGGGACCCACCAGCTACATCTTCGCATGCAAGGAAATACCTCCTTATTACACGAAAAATAAATGATTCCTCCCCTGACAGTTGGGACCGACCAGCTATATCTTCGCACGGAACGAATTGCCTCCTTCACTACAAAAAAAAGACACATCCATGACATTATGGCCCGAATGAAAACTTTTTCTTTCATGGTTGTGACACTTCTATGACAATAATTGTGACAAAAACACGTATCACCATAGATGTGGTGGGCTCCTACTTCTATGACAAAAAATTATGACAGAAAACGGGGTTTTCGTCCTAGGCGGGCCGGAGACGCACCCGCACGACATTCTTTGGGCCGTCCATGACGTAAAAAATCGTGGTAGAAGTGAGGCCGAGGAATTTTTTGGGGAATTCCCAGTTACGGTGGGTGGTCGGGGTCGAGCGATGCTGTGTGGTTTGCGCACTTCTCTCGTACTCACGCGTGTGTGCGAGGTGTTCGCTAACTGAACCCGACTGAGGCCTTCGCTTACTGAACCCGAGCGATAGCACTAGCTACGTACTGAAGCCAATCGATCCCTTCACTACTAACTGAACCCGAGCGATTCCTTCGCTGCTAACTGAACCCGAGTGATTCATTCGCTGCTAACTGAATCCGGTCGAGCCCCCGTACGTGCGAGACATAGCCGGTTGGGTTGCCTCTCGAAGAACAGTGCCCGTTGCTGCCGCGCGCGCGATACGTAGAACGAGTCATCGATCGAGCCCCGTGCACGAGACGTGGTGAGTTGACCTAGCCGGTTGGTTGGCTGTGGATGAATAGTTCCCATTGCTGCCGCCCGCTCATACGCCCCACCCCAGCCGGTGGGTTGGCTGTGGATGAACAGTACCCTGGCCGTGTGAAGGTGGTTGGTGCTTGGATGAACAGGACCCCGAGAGGAGGCCGCCACACCCCAGCCGGTTGGGGGTGGATGAACAGGACCCCGTGGAGGCTGGATGAAAAGTTGCCGGTGGAGACTGGAGGAAGTCGACGGTGGATGAACAGTAGCCGGTGGAGGCTGGAGGAGGTCGACCGTGGATGAATAGTAGCCCGTGAAGTCCCGTTTTGCGATACACCACAACCCTCCCGATGAACAGGACCCCCGTTTTGACCATAGGTAGTTGGGGAGAAGTCCGTTTCCTCCATTTTGCATTACGCCAGAGCCCTCCCGATCAACAGGACCCCGTTTCGACCGTCGGCGCTCGAACAAAAGTCTGTTTCCTCCATTTTGCGGTACGCACTACAAAAAATACACTTCCGTGATGATACGTCTTTGCCATAGTAGGTCAAGTTATCTATCAAGCATGTACATCCGTGACAATTTTATGACAGAATCTAGATAGTCATACCTGTGCTGTCGTAGAAGTGTTCCATGACAATACTGAAATTATCATCACGGAAGTGTCCACTTCCATGACGATAAATGTCGCGTTATGGAAGTGCTTTCGTCAAGGGTGACCGACACATGGCATCCACCGTAACGGGTCGCCGTTAAGCTAACGGGTGCGGGTTTGGATCCAATAACCCGTTAACAGCCCTGACCAATGGCGATTTTCCATGTGTAAATTTCTGATTCATCAGCGGATCGACGTGTCAGCTCGGCGTTGCGACACATGTCATGCATTCATTGGACGAGAGACGCCTATGATACGTCGACACGTGGCAGGGCCCAACAGTGGACTATTTAGTTTAAAAGGGCCGGCCCAGTCAAAGTTAGCGGGCTGGCCCATTAACTGCCTGGTTGCTCACGGCCCATTTGCAGGTAAGGCCCGTTTGAATAGTGTCAAATCGGCCCGTCACAGGCCCGTTGTGGATTTCTCATCATTGCGGCCCATGCTCACTTCTGGCCCGTTAACAGTCCGCTTTGTATTTGGGCCCAATTACGGCCCGGTGTGTTTCCGGCCTGTTTAAGGTCCTGCTACATTTGGGCCCATAAGTGGACCTACGAAACTTTTGGCCCATAAACAGACCGTGATGGAACTGGGCCATTTTCGGCCTGGTCTGACTTTCGGCCTGTTAACAGCTGACGCAACCCATGGGCTATATGTAGCCCGATGTCACTCCAGGCCTCTTAACGGCCCATATCCTCGACGACACAAATCCGGCCCGCCAGCACTTTTGGCCTGTTAAAGGCCCGTGTAGTAGGTCGGTGCAATTACGGCCCATGCTGACTTTCGGCCTGTTAACGGCCGACGCAAGCCATAGGCATATGTAGCCTGACGTCACTTCGGGCCTCTTAACGGCCCATATTCTCGATGACACAAATCTAGCCCACCAGCACTTTCGGCTTACTAAAGGCCCGTGTAGTAGGTCGGTGCAATTACGGCCTGTGCAGACTTTCGGCCCGTTAACGATCCGCCATGTAAAAGGGCCACCTTGGGCTGAGCTAAATTTTGGCCTGCTAATGACCAGTGGGCTATTTGGCACATTTTAGGCCCAATCATGTTTCGGCCTGCTACAAGCCCTAGGTATATACTGGCCCAATGAAGGCCCAATCTGCGATTCGGCCTGTTAACGGCATGTGTCGTTTATGGGCCAAATAAGACCTGCGGTGATATTCAGACATGTTTACGGCCCGTTAATACAATGGGCCCATATTATGTTTAGGCCTGTTAATGGCCCACAATGGTCACATGCCTACCAATGGAACGATCAGAAATAAGAAGAGCTTACGCTGATTTCGGCCCAGTTATTTTCTGTGGGCTAAATATGGAAGACGGCCCGTAATCGTTTTTAGCTCCATTCTAGTTGGGGGCCGAACGAATACTGGCCCTTTGGGCTCCTACGATGCTTTTGTCCTAAAGGAGACCGATGATGCCGAATACATTACTAAAAATAAACCTACACTATACAAAAATAGCTTTCTAATCTCTACGGCCTATGGCAGCAGGACAAATGTTGTATCGCAACAAAATAAATTACAGCCATACAACAAAAGGCCTGTTGGCATAAAAGTTTACAGTCCTTGCAGATAAATGCACCATGAGATGTATAGAAGCAGAGATCATTTCAGCAGAGTGGTAATGTTTAAGGTTGTAGAATCTGATGGAGCAGCATGACTTTCCCCTTTTTTGTGCCATTCCTCTTGAACAATGAAGCAAATGTCCAATAGTCTGGTTTCAAAACCATTCATATCTTGACGACATTTGTCAACCACTATTCCTATTTCAAAAACAACCTCCATTAGGGATTGGACTTGTGTCTGGAGCACAGATATATCACTCTGTCTAGCCGGAGGATTTTGTTCAGTAGGCGGTTTAGACGAGGTTACCTTAACAACCAACCCAGAATTACTTAGGAAGGTGCTTTTTGCACTGTTAGTGGAGAGATACTGACGCACTGCAGAAAGAGGTGACATTGTGCCTGTGGTAGCCTCATCACCTTCAGGAGGTTGTGGCTGTTCAATCATTTGTTCCATAGCTTGCTGAAAGTTTGAATTTTGTAGATTAGTGTATCAGATAAGAAGTTACTAATGATACATACATAACTTATTTTGGTGAACCACTATAATACTTTAGCATGTATTTTAGTGGTAAGTGCATAATAAAATCACGTTCGGAACATATGTCCATGTAGCATGCCTAATGTATTGTCTATTTCCTCACATTTATTGACATCTATCTAAGGATAAAGAGACACAGTTTAAAATACGATGAACATAGTATGACATCATTCATATCACGGGCAAACAGATATCAAACAAACAGGCTATTGTATCATTGTGTGGACACGTGAACATCACAACTAGATTACAGATCAAGACCAAAAGAATATCCTTCCTTTCTTTTAAACCATGTAAGGTGAAATGATACGTTAGGACAACTGTGTATAAAAGTGAACAGAGTAACTGACATTGGCTGCAAACCAAGCAGTTCAAAGGCATGAGGAGTAAGGACTTACAATAGCGGCTTGGACTGGTGTAGTCATGCCCTTCATCTTGCTGGTGTGACAATCCTTGAAGATTTGCACTTTATTCGGTTCAGGTTCTTTTTGGTCCGCACGGGCTTTCCTCTGTATTTGGAACAAGTCAATATAGATATGATAATATGGCATAACAAAAAGGAGGAAATAGCAGCTATTTACAAGAGCCTCGCAGTGTGCAATATAGCTACGAGATCCTATTGTCTGTTGGAATTTCACTTTAGAACGCTTGGTCATGTTCTTCAAACAGTTAGCCTAGAAGAAGATAGACTTGTAAGGCACATACGTAAATACGAGTTCAATATGTGATTTGATCACATACATATACCCTACCTGATACTTCGGATTAGACCAGTGTTTAACAAGGGTTGTCCAGTCTTCGTCTGTAATATATTGTACTGGAGATGTTTGGGCAATTTCATTGTTAGCCTTGCCTTAAAAGTGAGTTTTTCTAAGGTGATACTGATAATGTCGCAGAGCAGACTGAAAAACATGAGTGCATGCTTGTTTGGTTGCATCATCTTTCGGATCCAACTTGAACCTCATCTGTTGAAAAAAGAATGGGAGTCTCATTAGGAGCAACCTAGAAAGTATGGGACAGAGCAAGACAATATTACAAATTGCGATGAATAACATTACTTATGGATAAATGGTCAAGGAAGGTGTTAAACTGGGTTTCATCTTTGTCATTCCTGTACTGGATCCATGTTGGCAGGATACGTGCATGACACCTAATGGCAATGGCTGCCTCTGATACTAACTTGGTTGACTCTGTAGCATCACGTGACCTTTTTAAACCTGCCTCAAAATGGATCTCCATTCTTCCTCCTTGAGATTTTGTTAACCTGTCAAGCATTATCCCTGATGTCTGTTTCCTCTTGCACCGAGGTGCTAGTTCAACAATGAATATGGAAATTGTTAGTGCACATCAAACTATGAGAGTACATATAAAGTAGCAACCAACTGCAACCTGACTCGGTCACGTACCATCTTGGTGTTCATGCTCATGAGGTTCATCTGATCTTGCCAAGTCCTGTAGTGTCAGCAGTGCTTCAGAAGTAGTGTTAGGTGGGAAGGCAGCTTGGGAACATGCCACTTGCGGAGCATTCAAATGAGTAACTCGTTGAGATGTCGGTAATGTGGAAGGAGGTGCTGCAGCTGGTGGGGCAGGGGATACTGTGTTTGTAGATTTAGCCGGTGGACTTTGACCTTCTTCTGCACTATAAGTACCAGCAGAATCTCGAGGGAAGCTCCTTTTCCATTGCACCCGATGACTAACAGCATCCCCTACCATACTATTTTCCTTGCTCTTTTTTGACTTTGCCATGTCAAGCCGTACCCACAGCACAAAAGAATAAAATTCACTCTTCAGAACTCATTGATGCATGATATAGACGAGCAATACTTTGATGTAAGACAACCGTATGAGGAGGATGGAATATGTACGAAAAATAGGACGGCATGACATATTCACACCTATGATGTGTCAACTAAGCAGAAGGATTTTCAAGAAATTAGAAGCAATGCAAGCTAGACACCATATGAAAGATGCAACCAATATCACTCTGCCAAGTTAAAAGTGTCTCGTCACAAGTGGAATTTCGAAAAATTAGAAGCAGTACAAGATAGAAATCAATGCAAGATGCAACCAATATCACATTGCCAAGTTAAAAGTGTCTCAACATAAGTGATTGATGCAGGATACACAACAACAGTACTTTGATGTAAGAACATGGTGTGATAGATAGATGCAGTGTATTCTAAATACAGAAAGGCATGTCATATTCACATGTATAATGTATAAACTCAACAGGTGGAATTTAATCAAATTAGAAGAAATACAAGCTATACACCATATGCAACATGCAACCAATTATCACACTGTCAAGTTAGAGCAAGCACCTGCGATGGTGGAGTAGGGGAGATGGAGTCATCATATAGACTTGGAACTTCAACTGCAGTAGCAGTAGCAGTGGCAAATCTAGAGAGCCTTCGTTTTCATTGGTCCGGAGGACCACCAACATCCCCTAACTTACTCTTTTCCTTCCTCTTTTTTGATATTGCCTTCTGAAGTCAAAATCACAAGAAAAGGAATAAAATTGACTCTGCATAACTCATTGATGCATGATACAGACGAAGGCTACTTTGATGTAAGGCAAGCGCATGATAGGAGGACAGAGTATGTACGAAAAAAAGGACAGCATTGCATATTCACACCTATGATAGGAGGATGGAATATGTATGAAAAACACAAAGCAGAAGACATTTTAACAAATTAGAAGAAATGAAAGCTATGCACCATTTTAACATGCAACCAATATCACTCTTAAAAGTGTCTCGTCATAAGTGCCATTTCAACAAATTAGCAGCAGTACAAGCTAGAAGACAATGCAAGATGCAACGTATATCACACTCCCAGGTTAAATGTGTCTTATGGTAAGTGATTGTTGCAGGATACACAACAGTACTTTGATGTGAGAACATGGTGTGATAGACAGATTTAGTATGTTCTAGAAACAGGAAGACGTGTCATATTCACAAGTATAATGTGTAAACTAAGCAGATGCAAATCAACAAAATTAGAAGCAATACAAACTAGACATCATACGCAACATGCAACCACATATAACAGTGCCAAGTTAGAGCAAGCACCTGTGATGGTGGAGTAGGGGAGATGTGTTCATCATCTACACAACTACGTTGACTGTCTAGCCCTGCGTTGTCTTGCGAATCTTGTTGGGAGGATGGCTGAGTAGAATCTGTAGAGGCCATCTATTTCAGTTGCTCGGAAGGACCACCATCATCCACTGCCTTACTAATTTCCTTCCGTTGTATTGATTTTGCATTGCGAAGTCAAACAAAAAGAAAAAGGAATAAATTCGCTCTGCAGAACTCATTCATGAATGAATGATAGACGAACAATACTTTGATGGGCAAATGTATGATACGAGGATGGAATATGTACGAAAACAGGACCGCATGACATATTCACACCTATGATGTGTCAACTAAGCAGAAGGATTTTCAAGAAATTAGAAGCAATGCAAGCTAGACACCATATGAAAGATGCAACCAATATCACTCTGCCAAGTTAAGAGTGTCTCGTCATAAGTGGAATTTCGAAAAATTAGAAGCAGTACAAGCTAGAAATCAATGCAAGATGCAACCAATATCATGCTGCCAAGTTAAAGGTGTCTCATCGTAAGTGAATGATGCAGCATACACAACAACAGTACTTTGATGTAAGAACATGGTGTGATTGACAGATATAGTATGTACCAGAAACAGGAAGGCGTATCATATTCACATGTATAATGTGTAAGCTAAGCAGATGCATTTTACCCTAATTAGAAGCAATACAAGCTAGACACCATATGCAACATGCAACCAGATATCACACTGCCAAGTTAGATCAAGCACCTGGGATGGTGGAGTAGGGGAGATGAGACTTGGAGCTTGTAATGTACTAGATGTACAAGGAGAATGTGTAGAGATGGTCCGTTTACGTTGCTGCAGAGGACCACCATCATCCTCTTCCTTCCTCTTTTTTGATTTTGTCTTGTAAATTCAAACCCACAAGAAAAAGGATTAAAAATTGCTTTTCAGAACTCATTGATGCATGATACTGATGAACACTACTTTGATGTAAGGCAACCGCAAGATAGGAGGATGTAATATGTACGAAAAAAAGGACAGCATTGCATATTCACACCAATGATGTGTGAACTAAGCAGAAGGCATTTCAACTAATTATAAGCAATGCAAGCTAGACACCATATGAAAGATGCATCCAATATCACTCTGCCAAGTTAAAAGTGTCTCGTCATAAGTGGAATTTTGAAAAATTACAAGCAGTACAAGCTAGAAATCAATGCAAGATGCAACCAATATCACACTACCAAGTTAAAGGTGTCTCATCATAAGTGATTGATGCAGCATACACAACAGCAGTACTTTGATGTAAGAACATGGTGTGATAGACACATATAGTATGTACCAGAAACAGGAAGGCGTGTCATATTCACTTGTATAATGTGTAAGCTAAGCAGATGCATTTTACCCTAATTAGAAGCAATACAAGCTAGACACCATATGCAACATGCAACCAGATATCACACTGCCAAGTTAGAGCAAGCACCTGGGATAGTGGAGTAGGGGAGATGAGACTTGGAACTTGTAATGCACTAGAAGTACAAGGAGAATGTGTAGAGATGGTCCGTTTACATTGCTGCAGAGGACCACCATCATCCCCTTCCTTCCTCTTTTTTGATTTTGCCTTGTAAAGTCAAACCCACAAGAAAAAGGAATAAAAATTGCATTTCAGAACTCATTGATGCATGATACTGATGAACACTACTTTGATGTAAGGCAACCGCAAGATAGGAGGATGGAATATGTACGAAAAAAGGACAGCATTGCATATTCACACCTATGATGTGTGAACTAAGCAGAAGGCATTTCAACTAATTAGAAGCAATGCAAGCTAGACACCATATGAAAGATGCAACCAATATCACTCTGCCAAGTTAAAAGTGTCTCGTCATAAGTGGAATTTCGAAAAATTAGAAGCAGTACAAGCTAGAAATCAATGCAAGATGCAACCAATATCACACTACCAAGTTAAAGGTGTCTCATCGTAAGTGATTGATGCGGGATACACAATAGCAGTACTTTGGTGCAAGAACATGGTGTGATAGACAGATATAGTATGTACCAAAAACAGGAAGGCGTGTCATATTCACATGTATAATGTGTAAGCTAACCAGATGCATTTTACCCTAATTAGAAGCAATACAAGCTAGACACCATATGCAACATGCAACCAGATATCACACTGCCAAGTTAGAGCAAGCACCTAGGATGGTGGAGTAGGGGAGATGAGACTTGGAACTTGTAATGATCTTCTTGCTCCAGCCACCCAAACCAGCACCGGTGGGACCGCCTGCTCCTGCCTTCCGTGGCCAGCTGTGCTACCGCGCAGGCCTCACCGCCCCACGTTACTCCCACTGTTGGCCAGGCCTTCCCTCTACTCACCCACATCCCCTGTTATTCTCCGGCGACGGCGGCCTCACACCACAGCTGAACCAGTCAACCCAGGTACTCCCCTCCGCGTGGGCATCCACTGCTGCGTCTTCCTCGGCTCCGCGTCGTTCCCTTCCTAGGCCTCGTCGTCGTCCACCGCCTTGGTGCTCTCAGCACGGCGTAGTTAACATGGTCAATGAACGACAGCCATTGGAAGAGGACTGTACGCGGTGAGGCTGACAGCTGGACCCACCAGCTACATCTTCGCATGCAAGGAAGTGCCTCCTTAATACGCGGAAAAAAAATATCCATCCCCCTGACAGCTGGGACCCACCTGCTATATCTTTGCACGCAAGGAAGTGCCTCCTTATCCTCCCTGACAGCTGGGACCCACCCGGTCATAGCATATGTAGCGGTGTCTATCTGGTCGCGAACGTGTACGTACATACTGGTCGATCGGTCTCTCTGCAATGATGAACCGTGGGCGTGTAAGGAGCGACACGTGTCATAGTAGAGCCCCCGACGTAGCAGTTCAAGCAGTCCCATCTAAATCGTGTACACGTACGTAGAGCCACATGGCAAAAAATATGGCCACGTACGTACATATACGGGCGGGGTCTCGAACGCGTACTCGTGCAGACGTACGGCCAGGGCTCGTGTACATGGAGAGAGGCAACGGACGGCAGCAACGGCCTCCGTTTCATCGGCAGCCAACCGGCTGGGTCGGAACGGAGAAACAACGTCGTGTTCATCGAGAGGCAACCGACTGGGTCAGAATGCGTCCTGTTCATCGGGAGCCAAACGGCTTGGACGGAACAGCTGAAACGGGGTGTTGTTCATTGACCCCCCCCCCCCACCGGCTGGGTGTCTGGCGTACCGCAAAACGAAGGAAACTGCCTTCTGTTCGACCGTGTACGGTCAAAACATGGTCCTGTTCATCGGCTGGGGCTCTGGCGTACCGCAAAACGGAGGAAACGGACTTCTATGCAACCACCTATGGTCGAAACGGGGTCCTGTTGATCGGGAGGGGTCTGGCATACCGCAAAACGGAGGAAACAGACTTCTGTTCGAGCGCCTACGGTCGAAACGGGGTCCTGTTGATCGGGAGGGCTCTGGCGTACTGCAAAACGGAGGAAACGGACTTCTCCCCAACTGCCTATGGTCGAAACGGGGGTCCTGTTCATCAGGAGGGGTGTGGCGTACCACAAAACGGGTCTCCACAAGCTACTGTTCATCCACTGTCGACCTCCTCCAGCCTCCACCAGCTACTGTTCATCCATCATCGACTTCCTCCAGCCTCCACCAGCTACTGTTCATCCAGCCTCCATGGGGTCCTGTTCATCCACCCCCAACCGGCTGGGGTATGGCGTACCACGGCACGGCCTCCTCGGGATCCTGTTCAACCAGCGCCAACTGCCTACACGGCCGGGCTCCTGTTCATCCAACCCCCACTGACTGGGGTGGGGCAAACAAGCGGGCGGCAGCAATGGGAACTGTTCATCCACAGCCAACCAACCGGCTTGATCGATGTGTCTAGACTCGTGTCTACATGTATCGCACGTGTGGCAGCAACGGGCACTGTTCATCGAGAGGGAACCCAACACCGGCTGGCTACGTCTCGCAAGGGGGCTCGATCGGCTTCAGTAAGCAGCGAGAAGGCTCGATCAGGTTCAGTTAGCAGCGAAGGAATCGCTCGGGTTCAGTTAGCAGCGAAGGGAGCACTCGGCTTCAGTACGTAGTGGGATCGATCGCTCGGGTTCAGTACGTGTAGTAGTGCGAGGGATCGATCGATCGCTCGGGTTCAGTAATCAAACGCCTCGCTCGGGCTCAGTTAGCGAACGCCTTGCACACACGCGCGTATGAGAGAAACGCGCAAACCACACTGCATCGCTTGGCCCCGACCACCCACCGTAACCGGGAACTCCCCAAAAATTTCCTCGGCCTCACTTCTACCATGAATTTTTACGTCATGGATGGCCCAAAGAATGTCATGCGGGTGCTTGTCCGGCCCACCCAGCACAAAAAGCCCATTTTCTGTCATATTTTTTGTCATAGAAGTAGGAGCCCACCACATCTATGATAATACGTGTTTTTGTCACAATTATTGTCATAGAAGTGTCACAACCATGACAGAAAAAGTTTTCGTTCGGGCCATAATGTCACGGATGTGTCTTTTTTTTGTAGTGCACCGATCATGCTGCTATTAAATACCTTATGGAAAAGAAAAATGCTAAACCTAGACTGATTAGGTGGGTTCTTCTACTACAAGAATTTGATTTGCATATTATTGATAGAAAGGGAGCTGAGAACCCTGTAGAAGATAACTTGTCTAGGATGGAAAATGTTCTTGATGACCCACTGCCTATTAATGATAGTTTTCCTGATGAGCAGTTAGCTGTTATAAATGCTTCTACTTCTCGTAATAGTCCTTGGTATGCAGACTATATGCTAATTTCCTTGTTGCTAAATATATCCCACCTAGCTATATGACGAGTCCAATTTACATGACGTTTTTCCTATATATTTTTTGCCTACAAGGTGGGCTTTGTGGAATTTTACCGCGTTCGCGCACTTCTTTTTGTTGATAATCCCTCAGGTAATGTCTTTTGGAGCAATATTCATTTAATGGAGAAAATCCTCAAAAATGGCAGTGGAATCACACATTAAAGGTGATAAACACTTTCTATAAAAAATCAAGCAAGAAGGCCAAAGAAACAGTCGTCGTCGCACGTCCAGAGCGAATGACGGTGTTCCATGTGACTGCGTGCGCTCACATGAGCGGTCGTTTGGCATGCCGCCGCTTCTGGGGGATCAGCTATTTTCACCCCGTCGAAGCGGATCATGGAGGGGACGAACAGAGACTCCAGAAACTCATCCAAAAGGCAGAACCCTAGCCTCCGGAGCCCATCCGGAGGGACGATCGACCGGGAGAAGAAAGGGATTCCTCTCACCACGCGAGGAACGGCATCATCATCAGCATCTACATCATCACCACCTTCATCATCATCATCCACATCCTTATCATCTGCAACATCAAGAACCCTAGTGGATCCTTCGGTGTATCGGTTGAATCATTCGCCCATGTATTCCATTACCATCACCATGATGATTGTTGTTCTTATGTGTAAGTAGACCCCTAGTTCTCGGGCATATGGATGAAACTTGGTATGTGTAGGATCTGAAATGTTTATTATGGATATGAGATCCTCTGTTGAATGCTTAGTTTAATAACTTCATGAATGTTGTGAAGGGGCCCCACTCAGCATTTGTGCCTATATTGTCCATGAAGTATATCACTGTCTTTGCATAGGTTTAGGATGTGGAGGTAATTCGAGGTGACAGTAAAAGCCTACTACTCCTAACCTTTACAAGTGACTGGGGATTTACGGAGAACCCTTAGTCAGGCCGCGTCCACAGGGAAACCCTTAATTATCATGAGTTGTAACCCACAGGGGGAGACTATGATGGTGGCGTGCGTGGCACGAAGTCTACCACGAGTAGAACGTGTTCTGTACCCGGCTCCGCCCAGCATAAACGTCAACAGTGCCTCAAGTATCCTTTCCATGCTATGCTTATGCATAGTAGTACTAGAAACATACTGTTAGGACCGAGAGTATATATCGACCAAAGGGGGGGTAAATGGGAGATTCAAAAAATTCTTGCGAATGTTTTGAACTGATCCCAAACACAGCAGCGGAAATAAGGTTCGGTAGAGCTGTACTTAATCAAGCATGCTATTGAGGAACATGTCTATCGATGTAGTACGCAATAATAGTTCGAGCATAGAATATCATAGGTTTGATGATTATGATGGTAATGCAATATATGAACAAATGCAGAAGCATGAGGGAAAACAAGGTATGAATTGCGATGGAAATGCAAGGAGAATATTGACGAGGTGAATGGATACGGCACTGAATGAAATCACGCTAACATGCAGAAGTGCGAAGAGAAATAAATTAGATTGAGACGACAGAAATGAATGATGAGAAAGCGAAAGATAAGTAACGAACTATGATCGATCAGATAAAACTATCGACACAAAGCACGAAAGTAAACTGCTGAAGGAAATGCAGTAATGTAGAATGAACCAGTGGTGCTTGATGGCGACAGATGCATTTGGTAGACCATTTTGCCCTTCTGCCAAAGGACTATGTCTGGTTGGAGGGGTTGTGATTTAACACAGAAGATAAACTTTCTTCGCCCTATTCTCCTTCAACTAGGAGCTGATCATACTCCAGTTGATTTCACTCGTGGTAGATACTTGTCGGCGATCTCCAAACCTTCGACAGACCTCTTCGCAAACCACAATGACTCTTGGTTGCTGAAGATCTTGCTCGGTGAAGACAACAACTCTTCAACACTCGAGCCGACACCTATCCGTCTAGAGAGTGCGCAGCTCTGAAGAGTAATAGGTACAAGAACTCTTAACTCAGAACTACTGTGATGCTCTACCACTGTTTAAGTTTTAGCTCTTGATTTTCTCTCGGTGGATCTTAAACTCAAATCACTCGGAGAGGGGATGCTCAATCAATCTTCTCAGAAATCTTAAGCGGAGCAGCCAACGGGCAACGTTGGAGCGGGGTGGCTATTTATAGCCACAGCCTTCCTTGATGGGAAAAGACCAAATTGGACATGTGGGGCAGCCAATGGCCGAATTACACGAGTCCAACAGTCGAAAATTGAGCACAACGGTAACATTCCTTGTGGAGCAAGTAATGCTAACTCCTCAGTTCGAAAGATATATCTTGCAGCACCGAAGAACATCGTCTTCTGCTGGCAGGTAATCATTCGACGCATAAAGAGATTTCTCTCAGTCTCACATAGGGTTGTGCTAAGCATCACAGCGGATCTAAGCTTCGAGAACCTATACCCCTCTTAATAGTACGGAGGTCCTATGACTCAAATAATTGAAAGAAGAACAACGAGATGAATGCTACGTCTTCACTTCGTCTTCGACTTCCATCGCTGTAGTCAATTTTCTTCGAACGATATCACCGAACTAATGGCTTCGCGTCAGCAATAAGTTTCGAGGGGTAAACTCCTTCACATCAATCTTCTCGTCAACATAACTTCAATGGATGTAGCTCATTCTTCTTTGTTGTGCAGATATTCTTTGGTGAAGTTCCTTGAACTTGACACAGGAGACAGCATTCTCTTTGGCACTGCATGGACTCTTTCTCTCTGTGTGCACTAGCAAACAAATCAGTCCATGCCTGTTTCTGTCAACAATCTCCAAAACACAAGAGGGCAAATATTGCACCAACAATCTCCCCCTTTTTGGACGATTGTTAACAAAACAGAACACATTGAAAGATAGAAGATAGTATGAAATGGAATGCGAAGGGTATTGAAAGACGAGAGATAATACGAAGATAAAACACGCTCCTCCTGAAGGTATGCATCATTCAGACTTGGAGTAAGCATAGGAGATAAACCGGAAGGTAGCGAGGTTAATCTTCGTATGAGTGACATTGACAAATGATCTCATTCGTAGTTTCATTCAATGCACTCGACGATGTCTGAGGTATTTCCTGCCACACACAACCTTTGAAATAGATTTGTTAGATAGAGAGGATATTTTGAAATGAGTTGTGGCAATGGATAAGCCATGAAGATTTTCTCAGAACACAGTTTGAATCCACACAAGATATAGGTTCCCTGCAAGTTAGATACTCGAAGAGAATCAGAGCAAGGGAATCACAAGTACATTGCTCGGAGTAGATATGCTTCAGACGAGGTTTTCCTGCAACAAGGATGATACGATAGAAATATGCCAGGAAAAAAACCCAGCTTATGAGACAGATAGAAAGAATTCTCTTTTGAATCATGAGTAAAGTTACTCTGAAGCAACCTTTCTTCTCCTGCATCATTAGATAGTGAAAGATAATCATAGGAGTATATCTAAGTGGAAGATGCATGTAGTTTCAAGGAGTAAGATATGATGATTTCCAATCCTCCTTGAAATGCTTTTCACTTAACCTTGCATGATAGATAAGTATCGAGGATAATCATTGCAAGGAAGTAAGCTTTCGATAGCACCTGCAAACAAATAACTAGAAGCAAATATAGCATTGCAGGGGTTATTAATGGTACATGACGACGCAGTATACCAACACCACAGGTGGTGAGACCAAGTTCCACGAACAAAAGCAAATAGTTCAACCAATTGTTCGACTGAAAAGCAAATGGCGAATGGAAACATCCTGCAAATAACCCGCTTATCTATCTCTCGATGTTCTTCTCCCCCTTTTTGTCAACAAGTGTCAAAAGGAAAGAGAATGCATGCGAGGAACTACTCGTCCGAAGAATCCTCAGTAGTCAAACTGTTCGGCGAAGCAGAGTGAGCAATGGTCGAGGCCGAAGCAAGAGTTGGAGTCACAACATGGGCTTCAGGATCAGCTTCGGGAGTAGCAGTGCGAGGTGCATCTGGCTTGAATATAAATGTGCCTGCTGTGTCTTCAAGCTCATCATCTGGTTCAACAAACAGCAGGTCGGTGGAGGCGGAACGCTGAGGAAGCACTGGGGTTTGTCTTCGGATGCGAGGAACTTCAAACAGCTCTAGATAATCATATTCTTTCTCGATACCCTTGGCAGATAGTTGTTTGCGAGAATAATGCTTGCGCAGAAGGGTCCACGAATGCTTCTTTTGTTCTTTCTCATATAGAAGAGCTTGATGAGCATAATTGTGAAGCAGATTTATCTCAGCCATCATCTCCAATTTTACTTTGCGGTCGAGCTTAATGTGACTTTCCAGGGCTTGCTGAGTGCGAAGACAAATCTCATACAGAGAGGGATTTTCTTCACGAGGAATTTTGACTATTACCTTCTTGACCTTCGGAGCTTTAGTAGAGGCAGAGGCTGTAGCATCAATAGGTGTCTTCCCTTTGCCGATGTCCTTCACGATCCGGAGAGTATCCCGGACTGGTGGAATGTAAACTTTCGGGACATGTGGGCAGAGAAACTTTTTCTCAATAAGCTGCTCAATAGCAAACATGACCCATGGTGCATATGGCTTCAAGGCTTGAGGGCTATCAGCTGCATAGGCCAAGTTTCGAATGAAAAGATCCGGAATGTCAAACCGAATGCCATGAGCTATAGCTTGAAGAGCATATGCCACGATGCCATGAATGGTTTCTGGCCTGTTTGTTGGTGTGAGGGAGTTGCAGAGGATATAGAACAAAACTTTGTTCTCATAGGCCAGATTCTTAGGATTTGCTTCATTACATTCATCACCAACAAGTTTGGGGTCCATCAGCATATGAAGTTCGGCTTCGGATACATCCCAGCAGTGCAGTTTGTGTTCACGAGTTGCATCAAATTCGCACCGAGGAAGATTCAACAGTGCTAAGAACTGGTCAGCCGAACATTTGATCTTTTCTTCTTCGGTCATCCATTCAAGGATCCAAGTACTGCTATTTGCAAAGTCCCCTGAGATATAAAGAATGGCATAGAACTAAAGAATTATTTCACGATTGCAGCCATGATTGACACAAAGGAAGCTCTTCAGGAAGACTTGTTCAATCTGCTCGATGGTTTGATGGAAGCAAGGTAAACTTTCGAGCTCTGCGGAATCTAGAATCTTGTGCTTGAAGATGCGATTCTTGTAGTACAGAATGCGAGCATAGTACACAGCCTGTTCCTTCGTCCAGAATCTTGGTGACAAGGAAGTTCTTTCTCCATCATATGGGCTGGTCCCAAAGAATGCAAGTTGCGAATGATGAATCTGCTCGTTGAAGGCTAGACCATTCGGGCCATCATCGATAGGAAACAATGGGTAGGTTTCCAAGGGGTTTCTCAGTTGTTCTTCATCGGCCATAAACCGGGTCCGAATGTCATCAGGTGCAGGCACACCTTCTTCAATAGGCTTGAGAGGAGCACATGGCAACTTCGATTTTTCTTGTACAGATTGCTTCGAAGAACTTGACTGACTATCGTTTTTGCTCGCCGAAACTCCTTCAGCAGCTTTCTGGCTTTCAGGCACAAGGGCCTTTTCTTTCTTTGTACTTTCTTCGGTTGGAGGCACAACGACCTCTTTCTCAGACACTTGAGACACAACTGGTGGTATAATTACTTCTCGAGCCATCGGCACATCAGATTTCTTTTCTTGCTCTACCAACTATGGTGCACCGGTAAGAGGAGCAGGATCAACATCCATCTGAGTAGGGGTACCAGATGATGCGACCAGTGTTGTTTTCTCTCTGGAAGCATTTAGCTCCCCCTCAATCTTGTCATTCTCCTCCTTATTTGGTTTAGAGGGCTCTGCTTGCGATGTTTTTAATGGGTCTACCTTCTCAACTTCAATTTCCTCATCAGTCTCATCAACTGGGGCTTGCTGCTTAAGCGAAACATTTTCTTCATCATTCTTTTCTAGGAAAACATCAACAACATCAAGTTGTTCTTGGACTACCAGAGCTGGAATGATAACCTCCACAGTGCCAGCTTGCTGCATAGGTTCATTTTCATGAGGTGGAGATGGTGGAACCTGCTGCAAGGGTGCACTGGAGTTCAGTGGAATAGGATCAGCAGCAACATTCTGAAGGCGGCGGTCTTTGTTTTCATTCGGTTTGCTGATTCTCGCCCTAGCCTTCTGACGTTTTTCTTCTTGAATTCTTCTTCGAGCAAGATCTGCCTTGCGGTCAATCTCCTCGTTTCTTCTGTCACACAACTAAGCTACCTCCATGTGCAAACGCGAGTGCCAATCAATTTTCTCATTACGCATGACACTGAGGACCTTGGTGAGTTCAACTATTTCTTTGTTTAGATCTTTTCTTTTAGATTGAGTTCTGGTCTCACTCCTCATTTTCTTGATAGCTTGCTTGTCTTTGACAGCTTTATTTAGCTTCTTGGAGATTTTCCTCAGCTCGATGAAATGCTTTGTTACCATTTTAGTAACATCATCAGGCAGTCCCAGACCGCTCACATCATCAGATTTTGCATCATATGCAGCACTGTCAATCACATCGATCATGAACTTGAAATCATACATCTGTTCCTCTGTGGGAGCAGCAACAGTGAGCCTGGTCTTCTTTGCAGACACATCAGCTTTTTCTTCAGACAGCAGCTTTCTCTTTGCTGCAGTATTTGTCAAAGTTCTCGAAGCTACAGAACCCGAAGGTTTGTCAGTGAAGGGAATGGGTGCATGCCTTGGTGATCTCCTTGGAGAGGGTAAAACTTTCACTGGAGAGGGGTTCTCGGATGGCTTGTTAAGAATGGCAAGTTGATCATACAGTGGAATTTCATCAGGGATATCTTCCCTGGATGACTCATCAGACGAGCCAAAAACTGCTTTCTTGATTCTCTTGGCGATAGTTTTCTTTCGAGGTGCACGAGGGGAAACTGATTTCCTAGATTTGCTTCCCTTGTAAGCAGATGCACGATCCTTCTTCTTTTGTACGTCTGCTGGGTCAGCACGACGTTTTTTGCTTCAACTTGGTTTTTCTTCGCTTCCCTAGCATCACGCTTGGCTTTGGCCTTTGCCCTCTTAGCCACTTCCTCGGGGAAATTAGCGATGGTTTTGAGGGAGTCGGGGTGAGCATTTGAAGGCTGTGGTGGTCTGACTTTTTCATCATCGGGGCCAATGCAGTTTTCTGCAATGCAGTCATTCCACGGTGGTGTGAAAGAAAACAGAATCTGGTACTTCTTGCAAACATTTTCATATCTGTACCATTTGCCTGCCCAGTGGCGGCGAATTCTTTGAAGCCTGTTGTTGCGGTCTGTCGTTGATTCACCCCCTGGTGGAGTTCTATAACTATCAGGATCAGACATTTCTGCAGTGGTATTCTTTTCTCTGCCACGACCGTCCTTTTTAGGATTTCCATCAGAGAAGATGGTTAGGGCGTCTATGACCAATTCATCCTCGGGCTGTCTGTGAGCAGAGGGAATTTCCTCATCATCTTCTTTGGGTTCAGACTCTTGTTTTTTCTTCGGAGCCTTGGGTGGCTTCGAAGATTTTCCTCCTCCAGTCATTCTCATTCGTTCAGACCTTGATGGAAACTGAGGCAAATTTTCTTCAGAATCTGAATGCTCTTGCGAACTCTGTGTCATGACCAACCTGCGAAATGGAATAGATACGAGGGAAAAAGGGTAGGGTCATAAGCATGCACAGAAGGATTTTGAATGAAAATGATTTTGAGGGAGTCCAACAAGGAACTCATGGTAATTCAAAAAGGTATCCTCGATAGATTTTACAAGGCAGCCACAGAAAATTCTAGGCAGGTTGACAGCTATCTAATCTTTTGGAAAATTACACATGAACCCTAGGTCGAGGAAAACAAGTATGAGGAAGATCTACAAACCGTACAGGTCAAATCCTAGTGATTCCTAAAGATCTACTGTGGTGAAATAAATCGAAGAAAATAGCATCGGTAGGAACTGCCCTAAGAACAGAGATACGGAAAGGAGCAGTTCCGGATCCAAGCGCCCTAACTTGGCAACTTAAATCAACTACATCAATGCGGGAGGAAAGATTACCGCACCGGCGTGATCAGCTGTGATGAGATTCCACCGGAGTAGCACGACGGAGCTTCTCGCCAGAGTTGCTTCGACCACGGGCTCGGATGGAGGTGGTATGAGGGTTTGAGGAACTGAGGAAGAAGACGCGGTGAGGGATATTTATAGCTGGTGAGCTGAACCTCCTCTCCGAAATCTACGTCCCATAGTTGCGGGACGTTCCACATTCGACGGACAGGATCACGATTGTGGAGATCGTGGGCACGTGGCAACTGTTCTCTGCGAGAAACTCGGAAGAGAGCGGGAGTTTGAAAGGTTAGAAGAAAGGCTAAATGCCAAAAATGGATAAAAGTTCAAAGTTGATTTCTTTCACGACTAAGGATGTCTGAGAGAGATTTTCTTTGATCAAATTGCATGCTCACGACGGACAACATAGATTTGGAAGAGAAATAATAGAAGGATAAAAGGGTCCGAAACAAAACACTCAGCCAAAACAGAAGAAACACCGAACTAGGAGCTATGAGTGAGTTGTTCATCGGACGAAACACAAACACGGCAACTCGAAGACAAACAACAAACTGAGAACAAATAAACACACAGAACCAGCACCAACAAGATAGATCTCAGGGCTAAGGATAAACAAATAGAATCCCTGAGAGAAAGAGAGTTCCTGCAAGACGAGTTAGTTCTTTCTCGCAACCCACACTTGTGTGGGCAGCGCAGACCTCATTTGTCTTGACTGAGCAGGGACGTTCCTTCATTGATTTCTGTAGTTCGCATGTGCATTTCGAGAGTAATCATATGAATATGCATTGAAATTGATCCCAGAGAAATGAGCATAATGATTCGAGGAGATACGCATGTACTCCTTTTGTCGAAAGTTAGACCGAGATCCATTCGAGGAGGTTGCAGTGCCAATCTGTGAGTGATTATCATTTCCTGGAAGAGAATTGCTCTGCATATTCAGGTTAGCAGTGAGAGATAAATTTTCAATGATGCACTTCTTCACCCAGATTTGCTTCTTGGGTGAACCAGACCTGCAGTTAGTCCCAACATACCGAGCGAAAACCTTACCATTTTGTTGTTTGAAGAATTTGTAGTTTGAGTCATCAGACTCATCAGAAACAACAGAAATGGGAGTGTCATATCCAGACAGGAGTGCAGGTTCAAGAGTTTTTCTTTTAGAAAGAACCCAACTCGTTTGAGGATATTGCTCGGGAGTCCAGTAGGTTCCATCAATGTTGAGTTTCCTTTCGAAACCCAATCCTTCCTTTCGGGGATTTTTGTGCAGTATTGACTTCTTGAGCACATCACAGAGAGTTTGATGCCCTTTGAGGCTCTTTAGCATTCCTGTCTCAAGCAAGTTCTTTAGCCTGCAATTTTCATCAGAGATAGCAACAAATTCCTCGGAAGAGGGGTTAGAAATATCATTCGTAGTGGTTGCAATATTCTCGATGACAGCATTGGATGTTTCAGCATTCGAATCAGCATTGCTACGTTCTAGGCATTTTGAGCAAGGAGGCACAAAATCATCAGGAAGGTTGTTAGATTGCTTGGCGAAGAGAGAAGCTTTTTCTTTTGCAAGCACATTATAAGACTCTTTCAGTGACTCGAGTTCTTGATTCCTGCTAAGGAGTTCATCTGATAAACTCTCGTAGTCGACTGCAAGAGAATCATATCATTTGGAAAGATCATCAATCATTGAAGAAAAAGCATCATGCTCTTCAGTCAACTCTTGATTCTTCTTCATCGCTTCGACCAGTAATCCTTCGGATTTCCTGAGATTCTTTTCAAGTTTTTCAAGCTCATCTTGTTGAGATTTGGCAATCTTAACCAGTTTAACATAGGCAATGTATTCAGAGGAATATTCAGTCATAGATTTTCGGTGCTTTGCTGATACTTGATCCTTTGAGGTTTTTGCCATGAGACAGAGTGTGATTGGTTCATCATCACTTGAAGCATTATCATCAGTGTCTGATTCGAGTGATTTCTCGGATGATTCATAAGCAATGAATGCATTGCCTCTTCCTAGGCTTCTGTGAGGCTCTTCGTCTTCTGATTCGGATTCGGATGTCTCATCTTCAGATTCCATATTCATTTCAGCACATACTCTAGTCAGCTGCAATATTCTCTTCATATTAGATTCAATGGTTGCTTTGGCTTGCACGTTAGTGACTGGTCTCTTCGAAGAGGATGAGAAAGATTCATTTTTCTTCGAGAGCTTAGTGTGACGGTCCATTCAAGTAAATCTAGTGCAGTGAAGAAAAATCCATCTGTTGCTAGGTTTTTCATCTAGTTCCCAGCAAGGACAGTCTACTATGTAGTGACCGAATTGTTTGCACTTGAAGCACTTTATTTCTTTCGGAGGTAGTTTTCTTGAAGATTCAGGCAGGTCAACTTCGTCATCATTTGTGAGACACAGATTCTGTCTTCTGAGATTACCTAGTCTTTCTATGAGCATTTCTAGTTCTCTTGTGATAGTGTGTTGATTCTCGATATCTTCTTCTTGTGAACTGCCATAGTGTGAAAGAATTTCCCCTTCTCTTTCCGAAGAAGACCCTTGATGCCCATTTTCAAGTTCCATCTTTTCTTCGTGAATAGACAACAGCATCATGACCTCGACATAGTGAAGTTCTTCATAGTCTGGTCTTTGATTGATTTCAGCTACGATTGGATCGAAGGTTGCATCAAGAGCACTCGGCAGCTTGTTGACCACATCTCTATCGGTGATATCTGTTACTCCTCGTTGATGAAGTCTTTCAACAATATTTGTCAACCGATCAGTGAGTTCCATAGCACTTTCCTTACGAAGACTTCTGAAACCAGAAAACATGGCACGAAGCATATCAGTGTGTGGATCTGTTCTGGCAATGAATTCTTCATGAACATTTTTTATGGCATCCCAGAGTTGCTTGGCAGTGTCAAGCTTTTGGAACCGAATGAAAATGTCTTTTGAGATACTTTCATAGATAATATCTTTTGCTTGAGCATTCAACCGCATTATAGCTTTGTCATCGGAAGTAGGAGCATCAGGGTGCTGAATGGTCTATCCATTTTCCACAATCTGCCAAAGTTCTATGTTGATGGCTTGAAGTCTGATTTTCATTCGCTCCTTCCAGTAGACATAGTCATTTCCATCGAAGATGGGAAACCCTTCAGAGTGCGAGGATCTACCTGCGTATGACATACTCAAAACTCCAAGGTTGTTAGACCTTTAATAAACAGAGATAGGGAGAACCTGGCTATGATACCAATTGTTAGGACCGAGACTATATCGACCAGAGGGGGGTGAATGGGAGATTCAAAAAATTCTTGCGAATGTTTTGAACTGATCCCAAACACAGCAGCGGAAATAAGGTTCGGTAGAGCTATACTTAATCAAGCATGCTATTGAGGAACATGTCTATCGATGTAGGACGCAATAATAGTTCGAGCATAGAATATCACAGGCTTGATGATTATGATGGTGATGCAATATATGAACAGATGCAGAAGCATGAGGGAAAACAAGGTATGAACTGTGATGGAAATGCAAGGAGAATATTGACGAGGTGAATGGATACGGCACTGAATGAAATCACGCTAACATGCAGAAGTGCGAAGAGAAATAAATTAGATTGAGACGATAGAAATGAATGATGAGAAAGCGAAAGATAAGTAACGAACTATGATCGATCAGATAAAACTATCGACACAGAGCACGAAAGTAAACTGCTGAAGGAAATGCAGTAATGTAGAATGAACCAGTGGTGCTCGATGGCGACAGATGCATTTGGTAGACCAGTTCACCCTTCTGCCAAAGGACTACGTCTGGTTGGAGGGGTTGTGATTTAACACAGAAGATAAACTCTCTTCGCCCTATTGTCCTTCAACTAGGAGCTGATCAGACTCCAGTTGATTTCACTCGTGGTAGATACTTGTCGGCGATCTCCAAACCTTCGACAGACCTCTTCGCAAACCACAATGACTCTTGGTTGCTGAAGATCTTGCTCGGTGAAGACAACAACTCTTCAACACTCGAGCCGACACCTATCCGTCTAGAGAGTACGCAGCTCTCAAGAGTAATAGGTACAAGAACTCTTAACTCAGAACTACTGTGATGCTCAACCACTGTCTAAGTTTTGGCTCTTGATTTTTTCTCGGTGGATCTTAAACTCAAATCACTCGGTGAGGGGATGCTTAATCAATCTTCTCAGAAATCTTAAGAGGAGCAGCCAACAGGCAACGTTGGAGCGGGGTGGCTATTTATAGCCGCAGCCTTCCCTGATGGGAAAACACCAAATTGGACATGTGGGGCTGTAGGATCGAAAGTATGTCTAGAGGGGGGTGATTAGACTACTTGACCAAATAAAAACCTAACCTTTTCCAATTTTAGTTGTGGGCAGATTTTAGCTAGAACACAAGTCAAGCATCACCCTACACATGCAATTCTAAGAGTAGAGCAGCGGAAAGTAAACAATTGCATATGTAAGTAAAGGAGGGAATCGGAGATTTCAAAGGCAATGAAGACACGGTGGATTTTGGCGTGGTTCCGATAGGTGGTGCTATCATATGTCCATGTTGATGGAGACTTCAACCCACGAAGGGTAATGGCTATGCGAGTCCACGGAGGGCTCCACCCACGAAGGGACCACGAAGAAGCAACCTTGTCTATTCCACCATGGCTTACGTCCATGAAGGACTAGCCTCACTCGGGGTAGATCTTCATGAAGTAGGCGATCTCCTTGCCCTTACAAACTCCTTGGTTCAACTCCACATCATGTCGGAGGCTCCCAAGTAACACCTAACCAATCTAGGAGACACCACTCTCCAAAAGGTAATAGACGGTGTGTTGTTGATGAACTCCTTGCTCTTGTGCTTCAAATGATAGTCTTCCCAACACTCAAACAACTCCTCACAGATTTAGCTATGGTGGAAGAAGGATTTGAGTGGAAAGCAACTTGGGAAAGGCTAGAAATCAAGGTTCAAATGGTAGGAATGGAATCTCTTGATCTCAACACATGAGTAGATGGTACTCTCTTAGAAAATGTGTAGTAGAAGTGTAGGCACGTTCTGATGGCTCTCCTTACTGAGAAGGAAGTGGTGGAGGGGTATATATAGCCTCCACAAAAAATCAAACCGTTACACACTTTGACCCAACTCGGTGGCACCGAAACCATAATCTCGGTAGCACCGAACTATGTAAAAGATATGAATGTTAGGAATCTCGGTGGGACCGATAGGAACAACTCGGATGGATCGAAGTGCAATGGCTAGGGCAAATCTCATCTCGGTGGAACCGATTGCATCAACTCGGTAGGACCGAAGTGAAGCAATAAGGCAACAGAGACTTGGCAAGCCATCTCGGTGAGACCGATTTGCAAAACTCGGTGAGACCGAAGTAGGTGCAAATGATCACAGAGAGTTGGCAAGGCCATCTCGGTGGGACCGAGATCCATATCGGTGGATCCGATTTGTTAGGGTTTTGGCAGTGGCTAAGTCTAGGAGAACTCGGTGGCTCCGGATAGGAAATTTCGGTGGGGCTGAGTTGGAATGTGGGTTTTGGACATCTTTGGATAGAGAGAGTGGTTGAGGATTTAGGAGTACTGTCACTAAGCACTTGAGCAAAAGGACCATTAAGCAACACCTCATCCCCTTTTAATAGTATTGGCTTTCCTATGGACTCAATGTGATCTTGGATCACTAAACCAAAAATGTAGAGTCTTGATCTTTTGCCAATCCTTGTCCTTAGCATTTTGAGGGGTCCACATCTCTAGTCCATGCCATGCCAATCATTGAACATCCTAAAATCTTTAACTTGAATGGACATTAGTTCAATGAGATATATGTTGTTATGAATTACCAAAACCACCAAGGGAGCAAATGTGCTTTCAATCTCCCCATTTTTGGTAATTGATGACAACATATAGATCAAAGCTTCGACAAATGATTAAATGAATGGAATGTCGCTTTGAGAAGTATGTGTTAAGCAAGAGCTCCCCCTAAATTTGTGCATTATTAAAAATTTGCATTTGAATGCAAATGCACAATCGATTAGGCTCATGGGTCACTCTTCCATGTCACATACATCTTGGTGGAGCGCAAAATGATATGAGTGGAATGGTAAGCACGCATCACCAACACAAGTAAGTGATCATACACGATAATGATAAAGATAAGCATTGATCATCACAAGAAGCATAGTATGATCAATCACATGAAGTAGCTCACAATCATAACGAAGCATAGTACTCACAGAAATAGTATCAAGCACACACATCAAACAAAGTACCAAAAAAAAATAGAAGCAAAAGAATTCGAGGGAAATCCAACGGGCAAAGCAAAGCGAAACTCTCTCTCTCGAAGCTAAGATCTATACAAATTCTCCCCCTTTGGCAACAAGTACCAAAAAGATCGAATAGGTATAGGACTAATGCGGCTCTCTAAGCACGATCCTTAGAAGCTCCTGAAGGCGATCTCCTGCTGGCAGCTCCGGTGTGCGTAGATGGCGTCGAAAGAAGAGCATCCACGAAGGCTTCTGCAGATGTCTACTGGACTAGTGGAGTGGAGACCGGAGGAGGCACTGTAGCAGCAGCAGCAGGTGCAGAGACTGTGGTCCTCGGATCCACAACTGGCACTGCAGCAGATCTGTCTGCTCTGGGCACAGTCTAAAATCTCTCGGTGGTAGGTCTGTCATCTCCACTATCATCAGAAGGGGCTGTCCTGACAGCATCAACATCGCTCTTCAGCTTCTCCACTGTAGTCTGGATCTCAGTGACCTTGACATCTAGATCATGAAACTTTGTCTCGATTATCCGCTCTAAGCTAGCCTGGTTCTGGGTGAGGTTGGCCAGACTTCGCTCAATCCTCAGGGTGGCTTCTAGCAGATATGTCATTTGGTCAGACTTAGACTTGAGATTTGCAATTGGAGCACTGGGAGCTGTTGCCTCCTTGGCTGCTTTGGCTTATTTGGCTTCTCAAATCTTCTGTTGGGCTTGAGCAGAAGTGGGATGCGAAGGATCCATCATGATAACATTATCCTCAAACTCTGGACGCAGTGGCAGATGCTCACGATCAAGAAGATAAGTGTTGGTTCCAACCTTGGAATTGATCAACATCTGGATGTGTGGAGCATATCCGCACGATCTCTTCTGATCAGCTGCAGTCCTGTTGATAGTTTCCACAATCAAACTCGTCACCTTAAATTTCTAAGGTGTATCAAACAAATGCAACAAGTTGATGGAGTGGCCATGTATCATCTTATCATCGCCTGACTTGGGTAATAGAGTATACCGCAAGATAGTGTTAGTGGTGGCCAGTCCTAGCAGCAGATGCTTCACTGATCCAAGCTTATGGGTCTCGATGTCCTTCTGGGGTATTGCGGTGTACATGTTGGCCATGGAGTTGTGATCCATCTTGAGCTTAGCATAGATATCATTGTCATCATCCTCTTCCTTGGGAGCACCAAGAAGACCTGCCCACTCAGAGATGGTTGACTGGTACCTGATACCCTCAGTCATCCACACAATTCGGCCATCTAGATAGAAATGAGATGTGGAGTAGAATTGCATGACCATTTCATCATTCCACTTGGTGAGCTTCTGTCCAACAAAATCATCAACACCTGCAATCCGGAAGCTCTCGTGGACATGGGGGAAATAATCCTCATTGGCATTAATGTATTTCCAATCCACCCATCTCATGTCACTAACAATGGGCTTCTTATCCAACAGAACGGTTTCATAAAAGTCTTGATGTTCTCGTGTGTGGAAGCGATAGTCACATGTTGTTTTCCTCCTTGCAGCATAAGGATCTGACAGTCTCCACTGACGCAGTCCTTTGTCTTTCCTTAGCATCATATTTTCTGCAACTGGGTGTGCATCATCATGGTCTGGAATCTTGGGTTTCAATTTCTTGAGCACTAGTGGCTCTTCATCAACATTTGCCTCAGGCACTGGGGCCTTGTTCTTCTCAGCAGCAAAAATATTCCTTGTAGACCTCTTGGGTGCTGGAGCTTTTGGTTTGGACTTGGTGGGGGTAGCAGTCCTGATTGCATCTGACATGAGCTTCTGAGCTTTTGCTGGGGGTGCATTAGCTGCTGGCTCCTCCTCCTCCTCTGAATCATTCCTCATGGAGGGCCTTCCAAGCACCTGAGCAGTAGTCTTCCTAGCTCTCTTCTTCTTTGCTCCTGCAGATGGTTCTGTGTCACTTGGCTCTTCAAGTGTGAATTGCATTGTTTGCTTAGGAACTTTCCTCACAGCAGTTCTCTCTTTAGCATAAGTAGGCTTGGTGCTATACTCCTTAGCAAGCACGACTCTATTCTTCTTTGTTGCTGCTTCACTAGCAACAAAATCTTCATCCTCACTGTCTGAGGTTCTCTTCTTCCTTGTTCTAGTGGCAGCCTTAGGAAGATCTGGAGAGCTCCTCTCTCCCTCATAGAAACTTTCTGCAGGACTTGATCCTTCACTGAGTTCTGCATGCTGCTGTGACCTGTTCTGGCTGTCGCTGTCATCTGACATCTTGCTGAGCTAACCCTGTGAATAGATGGGTATGGGCAGAGTAGATGAGTCATCACAAAAAGCAGAAGTTTTTCATAAAAATTGAGTTCAATTCTTAGTTTCAAGTTTTCACAGAAGGCATTTCGGATGGACCGAGTTGATCATCTCGGTGATACCAAAGCACTCTACAGAAACATTGCACTCCATTTTGGTCAGACCGAGATGGGTTTCGGTGTCTCCGAGATGCTAGGGTTTCACTGAGATTTTACTTTCGGTCTCACCGATTCGTACAACTCGGTGGCACCGAGACGTACTAGTGCAATGGCCTGGAGCCAAATCGGTGGGACCGAAAATTTCTAATCGGTCGGTCCGAGATGCGTTCGGCGGAAACTTAAACCTAAATTTTTTGCTCGAATCTAATCTACGGAATTCTTCTGGTGGAATAAGCATTGCAATCTGTGGCAAGAATAATGGCAATCCTATCGTGCATTGAATCGGAAAATGGAGCACGAGAGGGATCGAATCTCACCCTAACTCGGTGGAGATTCTCTATGGCGGCAACGGCGGGGCAGATTGCCGTTGACAGCGACGGAATCCGGCGGCGAGGGCGTGCTGGAGACGACGACGAAATCCGGATATGAGGGCGACGGCAGCAACAGGGTGCGGGAGCGAAAGAGTCAAGAAATTTCAACCGTTCGAGCCCGCGCGATATATATACCCGTACGCTGTCGGTGGCTCCGAGTTGGACAACTCGGTGGCACCGATATGTGTAACTGCACGTAGATTAGCACATCGGTGGCTCCGAAGTGGTTCAACTCGGTGGCTACGAGATGGAAAACCTAGATCAATCTAAGTGATTTCGGTTGGACCGAGTTTGAGTGAGTTGGTTCGGCCGAAATCATATAGAAGGTTTTGGAGGTTCAGCCCTTTCAGATCGGTGGCTCCGAGTGCTCCTCACCCGGAGGGTCCAAAAATGACTTGTTCAATTTTTGTGATGCAGCAAGAATAGAATTTGAGACAAGAAAGCATAGATAACTAGAGAAGGTACTTAGGCATTCTTGTACATCCACTTGGCCAGAAAAACCAAGACAATCAAAACAACAAATGGATGTCCTCGAATGATGAAAACATGCAAATCAACATGCTCACACAATAAGATAGCAAATGAAATATGTGTCAAACATGCACAACCAATTCTAGCATCTATCAAGCAATGGCGATGACTAGGTCATCTATATATGAGTATATTGACTTAGGAGTCAAATGAGAGCATTTGATCATAGGTCATACTCATCGTTTAAGCACAAGTGGGGTTGCCACTTTTACATAAAGCATTGATGTGTTCACACCATTAGAGTTGCTTTAGCTCAATTGTTTAGAGCAAAGCTCCCCCTAGATGTGATATCCCCCCTAAGAGGGATGAACTAACCTTCGGTTTTGTCGATGATGACTTCATGTAGATGTTGAATATGTGGATGCTCAATGTTGATGTAGACCATCAAGAGTTGGGAGCAATCCTTTGGAGTTTTGTGCTTTCAATACCTACATGGGTTAGTCCCACACAAGGAACATACAAGGATATCCATAGACATAGAGTGAAATACACATATGATGATGTCCATGAATGCATTGAATACCTTGTCCCTTGCCTTACCAATAAGAGGGTTTGTGACTCAATGAATTAGTGCAAAATGTGGAAGTTGGTTGCACAAGTCCTTGCCATAAAGAATATGAGTGAAGTTTGTTAGCGGAGTCACCCTCAAGAACTCTCTAGTTCTTCTTCTTTTGGACCCACAACAACTTGATGGGAATCCTTGGAGTTGTAGTAGCACTTGATGAAGTAGAACTTGATGAAGTCTTGGGAACCCACTTGACCATGGCTTGAGGAGCTTCTTCAAATGAATCAATCTCTTCTTGAAGCTTGTCCTTGCCTTTTAGCTTGTGGTCTTGTGGTGGAAGATCTTCTTGAGCTTGTGTTACCTTGAAGGAAGTAGGATCATACTTCTCTTGTTGAGGAACAAACTTCGTCTTGGGATATTGATCTTCTTCCCACTCAACTCCATTGGCATTGAACTTTCGTTCAAAACCAACACCTTGGTTCTTCCGGTGCCTTCCTTGCTTGCGTACAATTTTCTCAAATTGCTTACTCCCGGCAAGACTCTTGTAGACACCTTTTTCTATAATTCCTTTCAATAGCATATTTTCTTGCTCAAGTGTAACTTGGCTAAGAGAATCATTAGTGGAATCAATAGAACTACTAGAAGCAGCAACATTGGATTTAGCATTGTTATTGTTACTACTAGAGGTAGAACCCTTTTTACCCTTGTTGCTAGTTTGCTTAGGTTTAACTTGTGGCATAAAGGTAGACAAGAGTAAATGTTTGGCAAGATATGAAGAACTCTTCTTTCGAAGATCATCATTGATAGCTTTAAGAAACTCATGCTCTTGCTCTAAATTTAGCTTCTCGAAGCGTAGCTTCTCATGAGTTCTTAGAAGTTCTCTATGATCCTCTTGAGTTATTTCATGATCTAACTCAAGAACATTTAGTTCTTTAGTTAGACGCTCAATCTCCTTCATAGCATTGTCACTCGTTTCCTCTTGACTATCATGATTACTAGCATTTCCATTATAGCTCACATCACTATACTTATCAACAAGTAAGTCATCATCACCAAGCAAATCATCTTCATCACTATTGAAATCAAGATACTCGGTGTGTGATACCTTGGGGCCTTTTGCCATGAAGCATCTTCCTATTCCTTCATTTGGTGAATCAAATAAATCATGGGAGTTGGATGACACAAGAGCAAGTCCGGCAACACCTTCATCTTGACTATAGTCGGAGTTGGAGTGATAACTCCTCTCGGAGTGGTTGTCGGAGTCGGAGCAGGAAACCCATTCACCAACATGAGCTTGATGTCTTCTTCTTGTGTAGCTCTTGGATGACTTGTCCTTCCTCTCTGAATCCTTGCTTCTTTGAGAGTGTCTTCGTTCATAATGATCATCTCTACTCCTTCTCTCCTTATGAGGTGATTCATCTCTTCTATGTCTTCCTCTTGGTGATTCATCTCTTTTCATGTAGGGAGCCGTACACTCATTGGAGTAGTGTCCGGGCTTTCCACAATTCTAGCAATTACGGTCACGACTTGATGATCTTCTCTCATAGTGTCTTGAGCTAGAGCTTCTTTCTTTCCCTTTGTTCTTGTAGAACTTGTTGAACCTTTTCACCATTAGGCTTATCTCTTCATTGGATACTAGCTTGTCACTTGGAGTTGTTGGAGCATCGGTTGAGGCTTTGTAAGCACCACTTGATTTGTTGTGTAGCTCCTCTTTGTCCTTGAGTGACATTTCATGAGCAACAATCCTTCCAATGACTTCCGTGGGCTTGAGATCTTTGTAATTTGGCATCATTTGAATCAATGTGCAAACGGTATCATATTTTCCATCCAAAGCTCTAAGTATCTTCTTGATGATGAATTTGTCGGTCATCTCTTCACTCCCTAAGCCGGCAATCTCATTTGTGATGAGAGCAAGCCTAGAGTACATCTCAGCAACTCCTTCACCACCCTTCATCTTGAACTTGTCAAGTTGACTTTGAAGCACATCCAACTTAGATTCCTTAACGGACTCGGTATCCTCATGCATATCAACCAAAGTATCCCAAATTTCCTTTGCATTCTCGAGGCGGCTGATTTTGTTGAATTCTTCGGGACACAAACCGTTGAATAGAATGTCACAAGCTTGGGCATTGTATTGCAACATCTTCAATTCTTCCGGGGTTGCTTCACGATCCGGTTCCTTGCCATCCTCAAAGAAGTCACCTTGCAAGCCAACACGAACAACAACCCAAATGGCGGGGTTATGACCAAGAATATGCATTTTCATCTTATGTTTCCAACTAGCAAAGTTTGTACCATCAAAATATGGACCTCTACGGTGATAGTTACCCTCACTAGACGCCATACTCTCCTAGGTTGTGAAACCAAGGCTATGATCATCAAAGCAATGGAAATCAAGGCTTACGGAGACAAAAGTTCTGATACCACTTGTAGGATCGAAAGTATGTCTAGAGGGGGGTGATTAGACTACTTGACCAAATAAAAACCTAACCTTTTCCCAATTTTAGTTGTGGGCAGATTTTAGCAAGAACACAAGTCAAGCATCACCCTACACATGCAATTCTAAGAGTATAGCAGCGGAAAGTAAACAATTGCATATGTAAGTAAAGGAGGGAATCGGAGATTTCAAACGCAATGAAGACATGGTGGATTTTGGCGTTGTTCCGATAGGTGGTGCTATCGTACGTCCACGTTGATGGAGACTTCAACCCACGAAGGGTAACGGCTGCGCGAGTCCACGGAGGGCTCCACCCACGAAGGGTCCACGAAGAAGCAACCTTGTCTATTCCACCATGGCTAATGTCCATGAAGGACTAGCCTCACTCGGGGTAGATCTTCACGAAGTAGGCGATCTCCTTGCCCTTACAAACTCCTTGGTTCAACTCCACATCATGTCGGAGGCTCCCAAGTAACACCTAACCAATCTAGGAGACACCACTCTCCAAAAGGTAATAGACGGTGTGTTGTTGATGAACTCCTTGCTCTTGTGCTTCAAATGAAAGTCTTCCCAACACTCAAACAACTCCTCACAGATTTGGCTATGGTGGAAGAAGAATTTGAGTGGAAAGCAACTTGGGAAAGGCTAGAAATCAAGGTTCAAATGGTAGGAATGGAATCTCTTGATCTCAACACATGAGTAGGTGGTTCTCTCTCAGAAAATGTGTAGTAGAAGTGTAGGCACGTTCTGATGACTCTCCTTATTGAGAAGGAAGTGGTGGAGGGGTATATATAGCCTCCACACAAAATCCAACCGTTACACACTTTGACCCAACTCGGTGGCACCGAAACCATAATCTCGGTAGCACCGAACTGTGTAAAAGATATGAACGTTAGGAATCTCGGTGGGACCGATAGGAACAACTCGGATGGACCGAAGTGCAATGGATAGGGCAAATCTCATCTCGGTGGCTCCGATTGCATCAACTCGGTAGGACCGAAGTGAAACAATAAGGCAACAGAGACTTGGCAAGCCATCTCGGTGAGACCGATTTGCAAAACTCGGTGAGACCGAAGTAGGTGCAAATGATCACAGAGAGTTGGCAAGGCCATCTCGGTGGGACCGAGATCCATATTGGTGGATCCGATTTGTTAGGGTTTTGGCAGTGGCTAAGTCTAGGTGAACTCGGTAGCTCTGGATAGGAAATTTCGGTGGGGCTGAGTTGGAATGTGGGTTTTGGACATCTTTGGATAGAGAGAGTGGTTGAGGATTTAGGAGTACTGTCACTAAGCACTTGAGCAAAAGGACCATTAAGCAACACCTCATCCCCTTTTAATAGTATTGGCTTTCCTATGGACTCAATGTGATCTTGGATCACTAAACCAAAAATGTAGAGTTTTGATATTTTGCCAATCCTTGTCCTTAGCATTTTGAGGGGTCGAAATCTCTAGTCCATGCCATGCCAATCATTGAACATCCTGAAATCTTTAACTTGAATGGACATTAGTTCAATGAGATATATGTTGTTATGAATTACCAAAACCACCAACGGAGCAAATGTGCTTTCAGGGGCAGCCAATGGCCAAACGACACGAGTCCAATGGTCGGAAATTGAGCACAATGGTAACATTCCTTGTGAAGCAAGTAATGCTAACTCCTCAGTTCGAAAGATATCTCCTGCAGCACCGAAGAACATCGTCTTCTGCTGGCAGGTAATCATTCGAAGCATAAAGAGATTTCTCTGAGTCTCGCATAGGTTTGGGCTAAGCATCACAGCGGATCTAAGCTTCGAGAACCTATACCCCTCTTAATAGTACGGAGGTCCTATGACTCAAATAAATGAAAGAAGAACAACGAGATGAATGCTACGTCTTCACTTCGTCTTCGACTTCCATCGCTGCAGTCAATTTTCTTCGGACGGTATCACCGAACCAATTGCTTCACGTCAGTAATAAGTTTCGAGGGGTTAACTCCTTCACATCAATCTTCTCGTCTACATAACTTCAATGGATGTAGCTCATTCTTCTCTGCTGTGCAGATATTCTTCGGTGAAGTTCCTTGAACTTGACACTGGAGACAGCATTCTCTTCCGCACTGCATGGACTATTTCTCTCTGTGTGCACTAGCAAACAAATCAGTCCATGCCTATTTCTGTTAACAATCCCCAAAACACAAGAGGGCAAATATTGCACCAACACATACCAATAGGGATTCCGAACTCCCTGAGAATGCCTTTTTAATTCTGTTGTTTCACCGTTATTTACCATCCTTGTCTTTCATTTACTTTTATGTTATTCAGTTATAAGTCACCATTTTACTCAATCCTTATTTAAATCCGCCCTCACTCTACTTCAAGTCTACAATTATCTGCAGGCACAAAGTTACATAATTCTCTACAAGGGGCAAAAGCCTGATTCCTGTGCTCCCTGTGGGATCGATACTCTTACTTCGTAAAGGCTACAACTAAACCATGTACACTTGCAGGCTATCAAGCTTTTTCTTGCACCGTTGCCGGGGAGCTGAGCGCTTTTGGGACTTGCCTTGAGTTTTGAATTATTTTGTGATCTAACGGTTTTTGCAGACAAAGAGCAGCCATGGTCCTTCAAGAACAAGTTATCAGGTAGGTGCTGAGTTAGTTGCAGGACCGACTCGAGGAGAGAACTTTATAACAACTGGTCCTGACCTACCTGGTAAAGTATATGAGATAAACCCTTGGTTAATTGCTATGATAAAAGAAAATATATTCTGAGGTGATACAATTGAATGTCCTTATGAGCATATTGACAGTTTTAATCTTGCATGCGGAACTCTTCAGTTGCAGGAGTTAACCAATGACGAGATCAAAGCAAAAGTATTTCCCTATTCTCTCCAGGGAGCAGCTACAAGATGGCTAAGATGTCAATATAAATACACTGAGTAGCTGGCTAAAATTATTGGCTGCTTTTTCCTGTTATTAGTTTCCTCAAGGGAAGCTATATACAATCAGGAGGAAGATAAGCAGTTTTGGACAGCGGGAAGGTGAGAAGCTAGTGGATGCATATATAAGGTATCGTGAAATACTTCTTGCATGCCCTGAACATCATTATCCTGACTTTTTAATAGTCAACTTCATTTATGGTGGGCTTAATTCACAAAGTAAACAAGATTTTGATCTTGCCTCTAAAGGTTCCCTTTTGGGAACTGAGATATCAAATGCTTGGAGTTTAGTTGACAGGATGAGGTACAATGCTGAGAATTGGTACCTTTGTTCAAAGGAAAAGAGTAAAGTTGATCATGTTTATGATAGCATTAAATCTTTCCTTAGTACTTTGAAAGTAAAAGATCTACGTCATGAGCTAAATAATGGAACTGACCCCATGCTACATGTTTTGAAAGATTTTTCTAAGTTCTTGAACTTGCCAGAGAAGAATTACTTAAAATGCAGCAGGGAGTCTAAGGCTATTCGCATGGTGGAAGCCATAAAGAAAAAGACTACTACGCCTGAAAGGCGAAAAGAAGCCTATTTGAAGCCAAATGGTAAAAATCTAGAAGGAACACCCTCAGAAAAGGGGAAGAAGAATGTCAAGATGCAACAATGTCGAACTCCACCCTATGTTAACATAATAAAAGAACTTGCTACACCTATACCGGTGGTGAATAAAGAGGTCTATTTGGACAGGGATACCACTTCTTATCTTAAAGGGTGTACCGAAGGTAAAAATGCAGGTAAGCAAATTTTACCATGTTCCTTTGGACTCAAGACATATTTTGGGTTGTGTGACCCCGGTTCACCAGTTAATATTATTCCTTATAGTCTTTATGCTAAAATTTATGATGAGATTGCTCCCTGCACCCTTGAGCCTACTGACGTTATTATCAAGCTTGCAGATAAAACCGAAAGGAAACCCTGTGGCATCCTTAAAGATGTCAACATAATAATAGGCTCTCTCATTTATCCCATTGATATTTATGTACTAATGATCTCTAAGGATAAAGATTGTCCTATCGATTTTGGAACCTCCTTTTTAAATGTTGCAGGAGCCTACATAAAGAAGAAATCTATCTCCATGAAGTGGGGAGATGAGATGATAAAGTTCCCATTTTCCTCTATACTAAGTAAGCCGTATGAAGAGGAAGTTCGGGATAATGAGGAGCAGGAACTAAATCAACTAGCTGAAATCCATCTCCAAGCACCAGAAGATGAAGTTGAACGGGTATTGGTGAGTCTAGATGAAGATGAAGAGAAAGAGGAGATCGAGATGATAATGGATACTACACCAATAGTATGCCTGCGTCTGAATAAAGTTTATGAAGCACTCAAAAGAAAGGGAGATGAGGATTTACCACCTCCGACTTTAAAACCATTACCCAAAGGGATGAGGTATGAGGTTATGGATAATACATCCCTATTATTGTTAATGCTGACCTTTCAGGTAAAGAGAAAGAGAAACTCTTAGCAGTGCTGAGTAAGCATCAAAAGGCTTTGGGCTACTCAATTCGGGATGTAAAAGGGATACATCCTTCTATATATTCCCATGCAATACCTATCGAAGAAGGGGCTAAACCCGTAATTGAGAGCCAACACAGACTCCATCCGGCGTCCAAAAGTGTGGTAAGAAAAGAAATAATACGTCTCCTTGATGCAGGGGTAATTTACCCTATATCTGATAGCAAATGGGTAAGTCCGGTCCATTACATTCCTAAGAGAGGAGGAGTTTCCTTAGTAACTAACAAAAACAATGACCTAGTCCCTACTAGGGCTGTTATTGGATATGGAATGTGTGTTGATTTCAGGAAATTAAACAAATATATGAAGAAGGATCACTACACATTGCCATTCATAAATGAGATATTGGAGAGATTGGCCAACAACTCTTAATTTTGCTACCATGATGGATATTCTGGGTTCTCACAACAAATACCAATCCGACCTGAAGATCAAGAAAAGACTACGTTTACATGTCCGTACGGTACATATGCGTATTGTAGGATGCCATTTGGCCTATGTAATGGACCACCCTCATTTTAAAAGTGCATATCTAAAAAAATTCCTGATTATATTGAAAAAGTTGTTGAAGTGTTCATGGACAGTTTTTCTGTCCAAGGCACGTCCTTTGATAATTGTCTATAATCTCACAAAGGTTTTGCAGAGATGTGAGGAAATAGGTTTTGTGCTGAATTGGGAGAAGAGTCATTTTATGGTCACTAAGGGTGTGGTGCTGGGACATAGAGTCTCGAGAAAGAGTATTGAGATAGACCAAGATAGAATTGAGGTAATAGAAAATTTACCTTACCCTCAAGATGTGAAAGATATGCAAACTTTTATGGGACATGCTAGTTTCTATAAAAGATTTATCAAAGATTTCTCCCAAATATCTAAACCTTTGACTGAACTGTTACGCAAAGATGTGCCTTATTCTTTTGATAAGATCTGTGTGCGGGCTTATGAGAAGTTAAGAGATGCATTGATCACAGCCCCCATCATCCAACCTCCAAAGTGGGATAACCCCTTCGAGATCATGTGCAATGCTAGCAATTATGTTGTTGGTGCTATTCTAGGACAGCGGGCAGATAAAAAACTCAACGTGATCTTTTATGCTAGCAGGAGTTTGGATGAAGACCAAGTACACTTGGCAACCACTGAAAAAGAATTGCTAGCTATTGTTTTTGCTTGTGACAAATTTCTTCCTTATATTATTAACTCAAAGTGATAGTCCACACTGATCACCGTGCTTTATGCTACCTCCTTACAAAGAAGGACGCTAAAGCCCAGTTGATTAGGAGGATATTACTACTTCAGGAATTTGATTTGTAGATAGTAGACCGCAAAGGGGAGGACAACCCAGTAGCAGACCACCTATCATGCATGGAAAGAATACCTTATGATCCAGTGCCTATAAATGAATCCTTTCCAGGTGAGAGTTTGGCTATGATTAAAAAGATAGAACCTTGGTTTGCGGATGATGTTAACTTTCTTGTAGGAAAGTACATGCCACCCGACACGAGTTATCATCAAAGGAAAAAGTTCTTCAGTGATCTGAAGTATTATTTCTGGGATGACCCATTTCTTTATCGGCATGGACCAGATGACATGATAAGGCGTTGTGTCCCAGTACATGAAATGAATGCTATACTGGAAGGGTGCCATAGCAGCCCTTATGCAGGACACCATGTTGGAGATAGGACCGTCGCCAAGGTGCTTCAATCAGGATTTTACTGGCCTACACTCTTCAGAGATGCTCATAGGTTTGTTAAAAATTGTGATGCGTGTCAACGCACAGGTAACATTGGAAGGAGACAAGAAATGCCTATGAACTATAGTCTAGTTTGTGAACCTTTTGATGTTTGGGGATTGGACTATTTAGGACCTTTTCCTGTCTCAGATGGGTACACTCATATTCTCATGGGTATGTCACCATACAAAATGGTGTACGGTAAGTCTTGTCATCTACCCTTAGAATTAGAGCATAAAGCTTTCTGGGCAATCAAAAATGTAAATCTTAATCTTAAAGAAACTGGAGAAAAAAGGTTGTTGGATATGCATGCCCTAGGTGAACTTCGCAACAGTGCTTACGAGAGTGCCAGGTTGTTCAAAGAAAAGGTTAAAATGTTGCATGATCGTAAGATACTGAAACAAACTTTCACATCAGGGGACAAGGTCCTCCTATTTAACTCTCGTCTCAAGTTGTTTCCAGGGAAGCTTAGGTCTCGCTGGGAAGGGCCCTATGAGATAGAAGAGGTGTACAATTCCAAAGTTGTTTGTCTTAAAGGAGGGAAGAATGGTCCCTGGATCATGAATGGACAACGCTTAAATAGATACCTTGCAGATGAACAAAAGGAGGAGCGGGATATAGAGGAGGTAAGTTTCCTCATGATCGAGCAAGCTGAAGCCCTCCGTAAGGAACAACGAGTATAGGTCAGCACTCCGGTAAGATAGATGCAAATATCTAGATAAAAATTATATTATTTTGATTGACTTGTTAAATCTCACGTCTCAGAACTTGGAATTTTCGTCTATAGTTGGGAGCTTTGCCACTAATCTTTCAGGGATAAAAAATTTTCTAAGGAAGAAACTAGCACAACTGCTAACAGAATCAAAGACGGCGTTTCAAACGACCGCGAGCGCCCGTTTGGGCGGTCATATGAAAAAGGGACGGAAGAGCCGTGGGAGACAGAGATGAAGACGGCGTACCATACGGGTGTAGGCGCTCGCTTGAGTGGTCGTTTGGAATGCCCTCAGTGAATGCTGCAAGAACAGAGTCAAAGACGGTGTTCCCGATGACCGGACGCGCTCGTATGAGCGGTCGTTCGGACCATTCTCTACGGCAGCTTTTAGTTGCAGGTAATAAGCACGATCGCCGCCATGAGCAACAAGACCTCGTCCACCTGTGCTCGCATCATCCCCTTCCCCAACTTGGATGATGTTGTGCCCTCAGGATGGGAAGACCTAAGGAAGCTTAGCATCAAGGAAGAACCTCGTGAGGAGAAGAAGGATATGGAGCAGAAGGTCGAGGTGGTGGAGATCATGGAGGAAGAACAAGCAAAAGAGGGAGATGATGACACTATTCCAGATGGGTATCCTCCTAATCCCTATCAATTCAATATCCGCGTATCTATTCCGTTATTTCCTCTGGGGCCTCCTCAATCTGAGTGGGGAAAGGAGCCACCAACCCCAGAGGAGATGAAGGAAAAGATTCGGGAGTTGGAGAAAGTTTCCAAGGCTTGTGTTAATGTGATCGGAGATGGGATTGATTCTTACTGGTTGATAAGCAAGGATTTGGAAGCAAGAGTAGATGGTCTTTTCCATAAGATCGGGCTTATGATTGATACTCTTAACAACAACACTGCACAACTTGAGTTTTTGACCCAGGTTGTAGATGATCAGCAAGCCATGATCGAGGAACTGAAGAACAAGCTTAAGAGCATCTGCACTGCCTTCCAGGGATTCCAGGAATGAGCATGAAATGCTTAGTGCCTGGATCTCCCCGGCTTGATTGTAAGCTTGGGGGAGATTCATGTAGACTTTGTATCTTTACCCTTTCTGCATTTACTTTTCTGTGAGATTAGAGAATAAACTTTATTTTCAATAAGGTTGAACTATCAATTTTTCCTCTTGAATAAGGAATGATCCCTTCCAATGAGTTTAGGGATATCTTGATGTGTGAGATCATTATTTTTGTTTGAAGAACGTGCTTGATAGTTGTTGTGATCTACATAGTAGTGCATATTTATTTACATGATGATTATGAGTCCCCCACATCTTAGTTATATAAATTTTTGAAGGGAGATAAAACAACTATATATGCTAGCTCATTGAAGGGTTCAACTTACTTAAGGGCAAGCAAATAAATTAATCCCCTACCAAAATACCTTTGGAAATGAAGTCTCTCTGAGAAATAAGGTTGGCTTACACTTAAAGTTTCATTGATCCTTCAGTATGATTCAATGAGGAGAGACTAAATCCCATGTGATAAAAACTTTTTACAATAAAAATAAGGGAAAAAGAAACTGCTTGCCCGGTTGAAACAACAATGAACTAGGTTATGAAGTTGTTACTTGTTCTCAGTAAAGTTAAATGACAAGATGTGGATGCCTGCATGATCATCACCATAGTAAGTATGGGCTATTGTTTGCCACATATACGCATCAACAAACGTTCCTCTTGGGAGTAATGGGCTCATACCTTTTGATATCCATATCTTATAAACACAAGGGTGACCTCATTCTTTACAAGCCACGGTGCTTGCTCAGGGACGAGCAAGACTTAAACTTGGGGGAGTTGATGAGTCCAATTTACATGACATTTTTCCTATATATTTTGTGCTTACAAGGTGGGCTTTGTGGAATTTTACCGCATTCACGCACTTCTTTTTGTTGATAATCCGTCAGGCAATGTCTTTTGGAGCAATATTCATTTAATGGAGAAAATCCTTAGAAATGGCAGTGGAATCACGCATTAAAGGTGATAAACACTTTCTATAAAAAAATCAAGCGAAAGAAGGCCAAAGAAACAGCCGTCGCCGCGTGTCTAGAGCGAATGACGGCGTTCCATGCGACCGTGCGTGCTCGCATGAGCGGTCGTTTGGCGCGCCGCCGCCGCTGGGGGATCAACTATTTTCACCCCGTCGAAGCGGATCGTGGAGGCGACGAATAGACTCCAGAAACTCATCCAGAAGCCAGAACCCTAGCCTCCGGAGCCCATCCGGAGGGAGGATTGACCGGGAGAAGAAGGGGATTCCTCTCACCGCACGAGGAACGGCATCATCATCAGCATCTACATCATCACCACCTTCATGATCATCATCATCCACATCCTTATCATCTGCAACATCAAGAACCCTAGTGGATCCTTCGGTGTATCGGTTGAATCATTCGCCCATGTATTCCATTACCATCACCATGATGATGGTTGTTCTTATGTGTGATGTAGCGACCCGACCCAATACGGTCAAGTCTCTGTGCTTTCTGTGCCATCCCTAGATCAGTATGCTAGCACACACAGTACTTCGATGAAATACCATAACATCACGTGTAAAATAAATACCGTAGATCCAGAGTATACCTTATATATCACAGCGGAAACAAATCAATAAGGGTGTGGAGTCCCATCAACGCCAACGGCAAGTTGAGTGTAGACCGTAACCCTATACCGTAACTCTTACCCGTCGTAGAAATACCTGCAACATGATACGTTGCAGCCGTGTAGGTTAGTACATTGAATGTACCGGCAAGATCACAATAAGAAGCAGATGATAAAGACTATTCTATATGCAATATGGCTTTGTGGCTCTATGTCTGATGTTTTTGCATAAAATCTGGTTTTATTTTCCCTACAACAAAGGATTATCAAGAGTCTTTACTACAGAGTTATCTACTATGACATGGTTTCGCCAATCGATGTCTCATAGCCCATAGGTATTATAAGTTGCCCATAATTAGTTATCAGTCCGGTGTTGAGAGTTCTGAGATAGATCCAAGTCCAGAGGCTCAAGTTGTCCGTAGCCGGGGACACGGCTAATCGATTAGGTTTTAACTTTGCAGAGTGTTGTGCACTTTACCCACAAGAATCGTTCCCTCCTTTTATGTTCTCGCACTTCCAGGTGTTTGAGAACAGGACGAACGAAACATGATCTTTCAGAGATGCTTCCCTGACCACGGACAATGCCCATCCAATCCTACATTTCAACTACATATGCTAGCAATTGCCCCGCCAGAGTCACAACTAAGATCAACCAAGCCAGAGCCCATAATGACTTGTGGCTGCACAGGTAAGCTTCCGGGCATGAAGTATTCTTCCGTCTCTTTGTGTCTGGGTGAAGCTTTCCGCAAGATGTCACGGTGCTTCTCCATGTGTCCCGGGTCATCCACTGGTTGGTCCAGGGTGCCCATCAAACCATCCTCCACCCAGTAGTGTGTATTGAATTCTTGTCTCGAGTCTCGAAGTCTTGAGGTCTTGTAGATGCAGGCCTTGTAGTTTCCATCTTGAAGTTGTCGTCATTGACGTAGAGTCCTCCTTCTCACACCACTCCTGAGCATTCATACCAATCCCCGTCTACTATAGCGTAGCATTAGAATAAATAACGTTCCCAGGCTTAGTAACAGGGGTGTGGGTTCCTACCTCATGCTTCTACTCAACTACAAGATTCAATATACTACTAGAGGAAAGGTTGAAAGGTGACACTAAATGCAATTTAAAAACATAGGTATTAACATATGGTCAAAGTGAACTTGTCTGGTAAGTTGATGAAGATTATATCGCTCTCAGAAACAACTTGATAGAACTATTCGTCACTCTCCGAGAAATCTATTATAATCAAACATGACATTCATATAAGCAATCATTCTAGCAAGCATTCTAGCACTCAAAAATAACAATCAACAAATAAAACAATAAAGAAAACACTAAAGAAATCAAAGAAAACCAAATGACAAACAAAGTAAAACTACGAAGAAAACTAGTGGGAAACCAAACTCCCACAAATCAACCATAACAGCACTAACTTAATATAAAAAACTAAGCAATAGTAAAGAAAATACAACTATAATTAAACAATAGAAAATAATTTAACTAAATTATTTACAAGCAAAAACAATCAACTTAATAGTTATTTCATAACACTAGTTATTAACTAAACAAGATTTAATACTAAACAGTAGCAAAACAATTATAATTAATTCTAAAAATTAGCTACTATTGTCTAACAGAAATATACTACAACAAGTTAAAAGTTGCAAAAAGAATTAATTAAATCTAATTAAAATTCACTAAGTTATTAACTAATCAATTTTATATAGTAAACAGTACTGTTTTTAATAAAACCCTAATTTAAATTATGCAGAAAAAAATTAAATTAATCCTACTGGATAAACAATCTATCTAGTGACTAGGAGCAAAAAGAATTAAGTTAAAAACTATTTTCTAAGTCAAGTTATAGCCAATTTAGTGATTTAAACAAATTGAAGCAAATTCAAATTTAAATTATTTAAATTTGAAAAACAATTGCACAAACAGAAACTAAATAAAATTATGAACCTAATGCGAAAAGAAACACTCAAAAAGGAATTAAAACCTAAAAGATCTAAGCAAATCAAAATCAGAACTATTCTGAAAATTAAAACAGAATCAAAATTAAACAGAAACTCTAAACTACGGCCAGGGAACACATGGAGGCCTCTGAGTGGTTGGGCTAGCGAGCGACGGGCGGACGGACGATACTTAGCAGAAAATGTTTCAGCCTAAATAAAAAACTATATCTAATCTACGCCGATCGTGCGAGATCTAATGGCCGGGGGGGCTCCGGCGACTTACAGCAGCGGTGGAGGGCTCCGGCGTAGGTCGACGACGGCGGCGACTTCGGTGGTGACGGGGGTGAGCTCTCCAGTGGTCCTCGGGCTCGGGGAAGATGTCGGGAAGGGGTAGTCGACGACGGCGGTGACGATAGTGGCGGTGGGGACGACGGAGGGTGGCTAGGTGGAGTGGGGCGGCGAAAATGGCGCGGCGGCAGCAGACAACTCCGGCGTGTGATTACGGCAGTGAGAGGGTGTGGGCGAGGGGGATTTGAGAGGGGTTTAGTCGAGGGGAGGCTGGGTATTTATAGGGGAGTAGGCGTGGGGAAGGGACGACGCAAAACAGCAAGGATCCGCGAGGGGATCTGCTTCCGGCGAAGCTCCGGCGAGGGAAAGGAAGGTGAGCGCCTGGGCGATTCGGTCAGGCGGTGGGGTCCACGCACTAGAGAGAGAAAGGGAGAGGGAAGGAGATCGGATGACTGATCTGATGACGATTCGGCGCGCGCGAGGGGTAAGTGGGCCGCGGTGCTGCTGGGCCACTGGCTGCGGCCGTTTTCTTTCCTTTTTCAATAAAACCCAGAAAAGAAAACCAAAATAAAACAAAATAAATAAAAACTTTATATAGACATATTATATATCAAAATTTTCATAATAAAATTTCCTAAAACATGAACTATTTCTCACAGGCAAATAAAATTTACAGAAATTCAAATAAATGCAAATGCATTGTGCGGCCATTTAAACAATTCAAATTGAATTTTGAAATATTCAAAATAGCTCCAAAATGATATTCTCCTATTTTCCCATTGGAGGGAATCATTTTACCCCCATTTCCATATATTTATTATATAGGATAAAATAACTTGCATAAAAACTTAATAAAGCAGAATTCAAATAAAATTAAGAAATAGCTATTAAAGTTAATTCAAATATTTTTCAAACCACTTTGAATTGGTTCCATAATTCCTTTTCCACATTTATTTCTAATGTTTGAAGGAGTCCTGTTACCTTCTCTACCTATTTATTTTTTGATATACATGGAAAACATTTTGAAACCCATATGGAGTGTGATCAAAAGTGGCTCTAATGCCATTTTGAAAATGATCTCAATACTTCCCACTCTATTTCAAAATTGAAGAAGTCATGTTATCTTCCCTCATGAAAATCCTTGAGTGGCATAAAGTTTCTAGTTTTGAAAATATTTTCAAATGGAATTCAAATCTTTTCAAATCCCTTTTCATTTCTTTAAATGGAAGAAGTCATATTATCTTCACTCTAGGGCTTTATGATGAAATGAATTTGAATTCCTGGGAATCAAAATGCAAGAACGAAAGTTTTGGGAAAGTCCTTTTTATTCCCTCTCATTCAACTTTCAAAAGTTTCGAATTTTCACACAGTCAATCACACAACAATCAAACAAACAAATCATAATTATTTATTTAATATAACATTCCAAAATTTAGAATTTTGGGATGTTACAAACTACCACCCTTAAAATGAATCTCGTCCTCAAGATTCGGAGAGGCTAGAAAGAAGGTTAGGTTTGGGGGGTCTTCTTGAAAAATCCAATGACCGCCACAAGGGTCTGGGGTGCTACCACCCTCAGAAGCAAGGTTACGGTTCCAACAAAACTCATGTACTCCATCCTTAGGGTTGAAAGTGTTGGTCTACTCATATTCTCTGGGATAACTCCTTCACTGGTGCTCTTCCGGTAGGGGCATAACCTTTTCTCAAAATCTTGTGTCCTTTCATCAAAATAGGGCACTTCCGAGACTGGGTCTTCTTAGCTGATAGGTTTGTCGCCAATACTAAACAACTATCGAAAATCTCATGGTGGTCAACAATTACTGGTTTTTGCAGGAAAATTGGTCTGGGTTGAATCTCACCGTATAACCTATGATCGGCAACGGTTGCCTGTACAGGGTTCCATCGTCCTGCCATTCTAAGGTTTTTGGGCTTGTCGTGTCGACACTCTTCTAATGTTTTAAGACTCTCTGATTTTCCATCAACATATGATAGTTCATGATAGAAGTCTCCGGTATGGGGGCCAATCCATCCCGTACTTGAAACATTACTACATACGCAGACAGTGAATCACGTATTCTAACACTAGGGCATCCTCACAAGCATTGCAGAAATTCTCTTGTCGACGAACTAAGTTTGGATAAATCCATTGATTCTGCAAGCTGAACAAAACATTTATCATTCCTTCACAACTCTCGGGTTTTCGTATCCTCCTATGTAACGTCTGCTGATGATATCATAGTTTCTTCCAAATTGCTTCCTTCAACAAGGTAGTGCTTGATCCTTATTAACTCCTGGGCCTGGGGGTTATGGGCCCACTTCAATACTTGTACAGCTTTAACTCATCCTTGGAGTTACTATTGTTCCATATTCCAACATTGCACCTTCTTTAAATTCAATAGTACTTCACTCCTTCATACCCTTGTGGTATCCATCATAACGAAAACAAAACTCCTGGTTATTTTGTCCAAACTCCACCCTATGGAGCAACATTTTCCTTTCCATTGGTCTAGTGTTCACACAGGGTATTACCACCCTTAAAATGTAATGCACAAATCCATCCATAGACTATATTTCTCATATCCTCGAAAATGTTCAAAATAGAGTAACCACTCATACAATTCAACATCTGACACATTAATTTTCTTGATTCATGGATTATTACAACTTCCATTACATAACTCAACTCAACATCCTCATGAAAATTAGAGTGTTTCCTACTACACTTACTACCAATATTAAAATCTCAACTACTCAGCTCCAGCTTTCTTCGGGTCTAGACAGTCAATGGCATAATGTCCTGCAGCATTGCAACGAAAGCAATTTACTTCCGACAATTCCCTGGGCTTCCTTGTGCCTCCATAGGTTCATTGGGTTCTTTGCTTCTTTTCTGGACAATTATTTGCATAATGTCCTGTGTTCTTACACTCAAAACAGGTAATATGACTCTTGTCCTTCTTTGCAGAGATTGGGTTGTTCTCAGGATGTCTTCGGTTTCTTTTCCTGGACTTCTTTGTTCCGGTCAAACCTTCTATTTCATGTGGATCAAACTCCACTTCTACTGACTAGAAGTTTCCCACATACTCCTTTCTTTCCTTCGTACAATTCTATGAAAAATGTCCTTCTTCCCCACATGAATAGCAGGCATTGAACTAAAATCTGATTAGGCCTTCTTCATTTGTGTCTTCAACATCTTCCTTCATCACAAGTTCTTCTAAACTTTCCCCGAGGGCTTCCTTCTGCTGTTTGGTAATATCTTGCACCTTGGGGTAAATTTGGCACTGAGCCGGGTAATGAGTAGTTCCTTCACACAAGAAACATGTCACCTGCCTAGTTGGGCATTCTTCCTCTGGGTGATTTCCTTCACAATGCGGGCATCCATCCTTGTGTTCTTCCTGGGTGTGTCCTATTTCTCCGCATATCTTGCACTTCAACGGGTTATCACGGTGCTTCTGGATAAGACGGGATCTTAACAGAGTCTTCTAGAATTACACCCAAGTTTGTGCTCCATTACATCCTTGTATGGCTTGATGCATTTTCCACCAGGTTGCAGCACTTTTTGTAAAGTACTGAAGAGCATATTGAACCTCATACTTCCTTGCAACCAAATTGTTCACGAAGTGATTCTCCATGTTCTGAATCCATAGCTCTTCCTCCGGCTGAGTCATCGGTCCAGAGAATACAAGTCAATCTTCATTCGTCATCTATTGGGTCCAAGGGTTTTGGGATGAGAAAAGAGAGAGATAGAGAGAGATACACACAATACAAACAATATAGTTTTGAAAATAGGTTTTATTTGTGGCTGTGGGAAAAATCACACAATGACAGCTCACAAATCATCGCATCTAATGTGAGTATATAATAGGGGTTTGATCTTCTAAAAGTCATATTGGGATTCTTCAGGGTCTTTAGAGTCTTCAGCTGTTGTAGCTGCAATTCTGCATGATGAAATCCTTTTACTCTTAATTGGTCCTCAATTGATTCTCTGTGTGGTCAAAAGGGAAAAGGGGTGTATTCTAACTATTTGAGGTAAGAGGGACTATTTGATAAATCAGAGAAGACGAGAAGTAAAAGATCTTATTGAAAAATATAGTTTTGGGGACATCCTGTCCTAGGGCTTTCCTGTTTCTAGGGTCACATCCTATAGTCAACATGTGCTCTGATACCATCTCTGTAGCGAGCTGACCCAATACGGTCAAGTCTCTATGCTTTCTGTGCCATCCCTGGATTAGTATGCTGGCACACACAGTATTTCGATGAAATACCATAACATCACATGTAAAATAAATATCGTAGATCCAGAGTATACCTTACATATCACAGCGGAAACAAATCAATAAGGGTGTGGAGTCCCATCAACGCCAACGGAAAGTAGAGTGTAGACCGTAACCCTATGATACGTCTCCAATGTATCTATAATTTTTGATTGTTCCATGCTGTTATATTATCAATCTTGGATGTTTTTATATACATTTACAGCAGTTATATATCATTTTGGACTAACCTATTAACTTAGTGCCCAGTGCCAGTTGCTGTTTTCTGCCTGTTTTTGGTTTTCCAGAATATCAGAACCAAACGAAGTCCAAATGCCACGAAACTTTTTGGAGATTTTTTTCTGGACATAACAAACACTAGAAGCTTCGGGAGGAGGCCAGAAGACCCTGGAGGTGGCCACGAGCCACCAGGGCGCGCCTGGGGGGGCAGGCGCGCCCTGGTGCCTCGTGGGCCCACCTCTGACTATTTTGACCTAATTCCACCACTATAAATTCCCAAAAATCGAGAAACCAACAGGGGAGTCCACGAAATACTTTTTCCGCCGCCGCAAGCTTCTGTTCTCGAGAGATCCCATCTGGAGGCCTTTTCCGGTACTCCGCCGGAGGGGGAATCGATCACGGAGGGGCTCTACATCAACCTTGCTGCCCTTCCGATGATGCGTGAGTAGTTTACCATAGACCTTCGGGTCCATAGTTAGTATCTAGATGGCTTCTTCTCTCTTTTTGATCTTCAATACAATGTTCTGCTCGATGTTCTTGGAGTTCTATCCGATGTAATCACTTTTTGCGGTGTGTTTGTTGGGATCCGATGAATTGTGAGTTTATGATCAGATTATCCATGAATATTATTTGAGTTTTCTATGAGCTCTTTTATGCATGATTATTATAGCTTCGTATTTCTTCTCCGATCTATTGATTTGGTTTGGCCAACTAGATTGATTTATCTTGCCATGGGAAGAGGTGCTTCGTAATGGGTTCGATCTTGCGGGGCTCAATCCCAGTGACAGAAAGGGACATGACACGTATGTATCATTGCTATTAAAGGTAAAAAGATGGGTTTTATTCATGCGTGAGTTTACTTTGTCTACATCATGTCATCTTGCTTAAGGCGTTACTCCATTCTTTATGGACTTAATACACTAGATGCATGCTAGATAGCGGTCGATGTGTGGAGTAATAGTAGTAGATGCAGGCAGGAGTCGGTCTACTTGTCTCAGACATGGTGCCTATATACATTCTCATTGCCTTGGATATCATCATGATTATTTGCTTTTCTATCAATTGCCCAACAGTAATTTGTTCACCCACCGTATGCTATTTTTATGAGAGAAGCCTCTAGTGAAAACTATGGCCCCGGGTCTACCTCTATCAATTACTAAAACCCTAAAAATATTTGCTGCACTTTTTCTTTATTTATTTTATTTTGTCTTTTTGTTCGATCTATTTATCTATCACCATACAATTTAATCTTGCAACTAACCGCCGAGGGATTGACAACCCCTTGTTGGAGTTGGGTGCAAGGATTTGTTGTTTTGTGTGCAGGTGCTGCTAACGAGGTGTTGCGTGATTCTCCTACTGGATTGATAACCATGGTTTCATAACTGAGGGAAATACTTATCTCTATTGTACTGCATCTCCCTTCCTCTTCAGGGAATTACCAACGCAGCTCACAAGTAGCAGGAAGAATTTCTGGCGCCATTGCCGGGGAGACATCATCAACATCTATCAAGTACCTACACATAAAACTTACATCTCCTTGCATTTATTTTATTTACCTCTCGTTTTCATCTCCCCCACTTCTAAAAAGTTTTTACAAAATACAAAAATATTTTCCGTTTGCCTTTTTCTTGTTTGCTTGTTATCTTGTTTGCGTAGCCACGATGTCTCAAGAAAATACAAAATTGTGTGATTTTTCCAATACTAATAATAATGATTTTATTAGTACTCCAATTGCTCCTCCCGCCGCTAGTGCGGAGACTTGTGATATTAATGTCGCTTTGCTAAATCTTGTCATGAAAGAACAATTTTCCGGCAGTCCTAATGAAGATGCAGCATCCCATCTTAATACTTTCGTAGAATTGTGTGATATGCAAAAGAAAAAAGATGTGGATAATGATATTGTGAAATTAAAATTATTCCCATTCTCATTGCGGGATCGTGCAAAAATTTGGTTTTCATCTTTACCACAAAATAGTATCGATTCTTGGGATAGGTGTAAAGATGTTTTTATTACCAAGTATTTTCCTCCCGTGAAAATTATTTCTCTTAGAAATCAAATTATGAATTTTAAGCAACTTGATCATGAACATGTTGCCCAATCTTGGGAAAGGATGAAATTAATGATAAGAAATTGCCCTACTCATGGTCTAAATTTATGGATGATCATAGAAAAAATTTATGAGGGATTGAATTTTGTTTCTAGAAATCTTTTAGATTCCACCGCGGGTGGTACTTTTATGGAAATTGCTTTGGGGGAAGCTACTAAATTACTTGATAATATTATGGCAAATTATTCACAATGGCATACTGAAAGAGTTCCTACTAGTAAAAAAGTGAATTATGTTGAAGAAATTAGTACTATGAATGATAAAGTTGATGCACTTATGAAATTGGTTGCTAGCAAAAATACTCCTATTGATCTTAATGATGTCTCTTTATCCACTTTGATTGAGAAAAATAATGATCCCGTAGATGTGAATTTTGTCTCACGAAACAATTTTAATAATGCTTATAGAGGTAATTTTAATCCTAGGCCATTTCCTGGAAATTCCTCTAATAATTATGGTAATTCCTATGGTAATCCTTATAATAATAATAATAGGATGCCCTCTGATCTTGAAAGTAGTATTAAAGAATTTATTAATGCTCAAAAGGTTTTCAACACTACGATAGAAGAAAAATTGAGTAAACTTGATGATATGTCTAGGAGCATTGATAGAATTATTCATGATGTGGAAAATCTCAAGACTAAAATTTTGCCACCCAAAATTGATATTAATGAATCAATTAAAGCTTTATATGTCTCCATGGATGAGAGTAAGAAAAGAACCGCCATGCTAAAAGCTAAACTAGAATTTTTAGAAAAAGCGATTCCTCCCGGTTTCTATCATAGTAATGATGAGGATATTAAAATGATTGGTGTTTCATCTATTGATTCCTTGTTTAGCAAAATAAAACTTGATGAAAAAGGGACTGAAGAAGAGTCACTTTGGCTAGTAGGCGTCCCCATAATTTGGAGGGTGAAAATCTTGATGAAAAAATTGATAAAAGTGGGTCTGGAGAGGTAAAAACGTTAACTAGCGATATGCCCACTCTCGTGGATTACAAAGCTTTAATTGTGATAGTTGTTCTTTAATTGAGTGCATTTTTTTGTTACAATCCATGTTAAATTCACCCAACGCTTATGAACAAAACAAGGCTTTTACTAAACACATTGTAGAAGCAATGATGAAAGCTTTAGAAGAAAAGCTAGAACTAGAAATTTCTATTCCTAGAAAATTATATGATGAGTGGGAACCCACCATTAAAGTTAAAATTAAAAACTATGAGTGCAATGCTTTATGTGATTTGGGTGCTAGCGTTTCCACAATTCCAAAATCTCTATGTGATGCGCTAGGTTTCACCAATATAGATGAAAGTTCTCTTAATTTGCACTTGGCGGATTCTACTATTAAAAAGCCAATGGGTAGAATTAATGATCTGCTTATTCTTGCAAATAGAAATTATGTGCCCATTGATTTTATTGTTCTTGACATTGAATGCAATACGTCTTGCCCCATAATACTTGGTAGACCATTTTTACGAACCATAGGTGTCGTTATTGACATGAAAGAAGGGAATATAAAATTTCAATTTCTATTAAAGAAGGGTATGGAACACTTCCCTAGGAAAATAATTAAAGCACCATATGAATCAATTATGAGGGCCACTTATGGAATCAACTTGAAAGATGACAATACTTGAAACTATGCATTATGCCTACCTAGGGGCATAAAACAATAGCGCTTGTTGGGAGGCAACCCAATGAATAAAATAAATTTTTACACCTTTTCTGTTATTGTGTGTTTTCACAATTATGATACTGTTATGATTGTGCTTTTTGTGTTTTAATTAGTGTTTGTGCTAGTATAATTGATGCTATTTGGAAAACAGAAAGTTTTGCGTCCAGTGCTGGAATTTTGGTCCTGTACTGGGGCATCATAAAAATCTGAAATTTTTACACAGTATTGGTATATGAATTTCCCACATTTTTCTATTTTTTCAGAATTTTTGGATTTACAGAAGTATGGCTTTTAAATAGATTGCTACAGACTATTCTGTTTTTGACAGATTCTGTTTTTGATGCATTGCTTGCTTGTTTTGATGAATCTATGGATTGTATCGGGGGGTATAAGCCATGGAGAAGTTAGAGTACAATAGGTATAATGCAAAAATAAAATATGAATGGGTTTGCATAAAGTAGTGATTTGTTTTGTTATACTAACGGATCTCACGAAGGTTTTCTTGAGTTTTGTGTGATTGAAGTTTTCAAGTTTTGGGTGAGATCACGATGGATGAAGGAACAAGGAGTGGCAAGAGCCTAAGCTTGGGTATGCCCAAGGCACCCCAAGGTAATATTCAAGGAAGACTCAAGCGTCTAAGCTTGGGGATGCCCCGGAAGGCATCCCCTCTTTCTTCTACCAACCATCGTTAATTTTACTTGGAGCTATATTTTTATTCATCACATGATATGTGTTTTACTTGGAGCGTCTTGTATTATATGAGTCTTTGCTTTGTTTGCTTTTTAGTTATCACAATCATCTTTTCTGGACACACCAATTTGAGAGAGCCACACGTTTATCATGATTTGTTAGAATACTCTATGTGCCTCACTTAAATTTTTTGAGCTAGGCAGTTGCTCTAGTGCTTCACTTAAATCTTTTTGAGCACGGCGGTGGCTAAATTTTGACGAAGTGAACTCTCATGCTTCACTTATATTATTTTGAGAGTTGATAAGATTAAATTTTGAAGAAATGAACTCTCATGCTTCACTTATATTATTTTGAGAATTGATAAGATTAAAATTTTGAAGAAATATTTGCACTCTCATGCTACACTTATATCTTTTCGAGAGTTGATAATAGTAATGGTAATTTGCACAAGATATGAATTTGGTCCCAAAATGATGAATATTCAAGAGGGATATAATAAAAACTTTCATAAAGATCATTGGATATGATAAGTTTGATTCTTTGCAATAGTTTTGCGATATGGAGATGATAATATGTGAGTCATGTTAGTGAGTAATTGTGATTTAGTAAGAATATTGATGTTAAGGTTTGTGATTCCCTATGCATGCACGTTAAGTCAATAGTTATGCAACAAAATTATATCCTACTGATCGTGCATTATTCGGTGTTAGTTATGTTCAACGCATGTTTATGACCGTTTTCGCTTTTTGGTTGGTTGCTTCTCAATCTATTTGCTAGCCTTCATTTGTACTAAGCGGGAATACTGCTTGTGCATCCAAACTCCTTAAACCCAAGTTGTGCCAAATGAGTCCACCATACCTACCTATATGCGGTATTTCCATGCCGTTCCAAGTAAATTTGCGTGTGCCAACTCTAATTTTCAAAATAATTTTTCCGTTTTGTGTGCCCGTACCGCTCATGAAGCGGTAGGGGGTGGCCAATATTTTCCATGCTAGGTGTGTTATTCTCACGATGAGTGTTTATTCACTTGTCATTGCACGAGAGAGTGGCTGATAATAGGGATGCCCAGTCCCACAATGAAATCAAAAATAATAACAACAAAATTCCTTGGAAAGTGTTGGTACGGAGGGCACCCATGGATACGGCTAGCCATGGATTGTGAAAGAATGGTGGAAAGGAAATAAACTTTACTTTCTGTTTGGGAACCGCCTATGATGTGTCTAGCATGGAAAATATTGGGAATTCTCGGTCGTTTTCGTTGACAGGAAAAGCATGCCTCTCAAAATAATTTTATCTCTTTAATTTCAGCTTTGAGCTCTGGCACATTTGCAAATCTCTGCTTCCCTCTGCGAAGGGCCTATCTATTTACTTTTATGCAATTTTTATTTTGAGTCTCCATCTTCTCTTACAAAGCACCAACTAGAGAGCACTATTTTCATACTTGTGCATTGTGTGTAGCTAATATCGAGTGTGTTTCATGAATGAATCAATGATTGAGCATAATGAGCTAGGGATAACTTTCAATAGCGTTGATATTTTGAAAGACATGGTTGCTTGTTAGTATGCTTGAGTATTTATATCTTCATGTCAAACTATAGACTATTGCTTTGAATCACTGAAGTCCAAAATGTCCATGCTATAAAGAAAAGAATATGATGAATATGATAGGCAGCATTCCACATCAAAAATTCTTTTTTTACCATTTACCTACTCGAGGACGAGCAGGAATTAAGCTTGGGGATACTGATACGTCTCCAACGTATCTATAATTTTTGATTGTTCCATGCTATTATATTATCAATCTTAGATGTTTTTATATACATTTATAGTAATTATATATCATTTTTTGGGACTAACCTATTAACTTAATGCCCAGTGCCAGTTGCTGTTTTCTGCCTGTTTTTGGTTTTCCAGAATATCAGTACCAAACAAAGTCCAAATGCCATGAAACTTTTTGGAGATTTTTTTCTGGACCTAACAAACACTAGAAGCTTCGGGAGGAGGCCAGAAGACCCTGGAGGTGGCCACGAGCCACCTGGGCGCGCCTAGGGTGGCAGGCGCACCCTGGTGCCTCGTGGGCCCACCTCTGACTATTTTGACCTAATTCCACCACTATAAATTCCCAAAAATCAGGAAACCAACAGGGGAGTCCACGAAATACTTTTTCCGCCACCGCAAGCTTCTGTTCTCGAGAGATCCCATTTGGAGGCCTTTTCCGGTACTCCGCCGGAGGGGGAATCGATCACGGAGGGGCTCTACATCAACCTTGCTGCCCTTCCGATGATGCGTGAGCAGTTTACCACAGACCTTCGGGTCCATAGTTAGTAGCTAGATGTCTTCTTCTCTCTTTTTGATCTTCAATACAATGTTCTACTCGATGTTCTTGGAGTTCTATCTGATGTAATCACTTTTTGGGGTGTGTTTGTTGGGATCCGACGAATTGTGAGTTTATGATCAGATTATCCATGAATATTATTTGAGTTTTCTCTGAGCTCTTTTATGCATGATTATTATAGCTTCGTATTTCTTCTCCGATCTATTGATTTGGTTTGGCCAACTAGATTGATTTATCTTGCCATGGGAAGAGGTGCTTTGTAATGGGTTCGATCTTGCGGGGCTCAATCCCAGTGACAGAAAGGGACATGACACGTATGTATTGTTTCTATTAAGGGTAAAAAGTGGGGTTTATTCATGCGTGAGTTTACTTTGTCTACATCATGTCATCTTGCTTAAGGTGTTACTCCGTTCTCTATGGACTTAATACACTAAATGCATGCTGGATAGCGGTCGATGTGTGGAGTAATAGTAGTAGATGCAGGCAGGAGTCGGTCTACTTGTCTCGGACGTGATGCCTATATACATGATCATTGCCTTGGATATCATCATGATTATTTGCTTTTGTATCAATTGCCCAACAGTAATTTGTTTACCCACCGTATGCTATTTTTATGAGAGAAGCCTCTAGTGAAAACTATGGCCCCCGGGTCTACCTCTATCAATTACTAAAACCCTAAAAATATTTGCTGCACTTTTTCTTTATTTATTTTATTTTGTATTTTTGTTCGATCTATTTATCTATCACCATACAATTTAATCTTGCAATTAACCGCCGAGGAATTGACAACGCCTTGTTTGCGTTGGGTGCAAGGATTTGTTGTTTTGTGTGCAGGTGCTGCTAACGAGGTGTTGCGTGATTCTCCTACTGGATTGATAACCTTAGTTTCATAACTGAGGGAAATACTTATCTCTACTGTACTGCATCTCCCTTCCTCTTCAGGGAATTACCAACGTAGCTCACTAGTAGCACCCTATACCGTAACTCTTACCCGTCGTACAAATACCTGCAACATGATACGTTGCAGCCGTGTAGGTCAGTACATTGAATGTACCGGCAAGATCACAATAAGAAGTAGATGATAAGGACTATTCTATATGCAATATGGCTTTGTGGCTCTATGTCTGATGTTTTTGCATAAAAGCTGGTTTTATTTTCCCTACAACAAAGGATTATCAAGAGTCTTTACTACAGAGTTATCTACTATGACATGGTTCCGCCAACCGATGTCTCATAGTCCATAGGTATTATAAGTTGCCCACAATTAGTTATCAGTCTGGTGTTGAGATTTCTGAGATAGATCCAAGTCCATAGGCTCAAGTTGTCCGTAACCGGGGACACGGCTAATCGATTAGGTTTTAACTCTGCAGAGTGTTGTGCACTTTACCCACAAGAATCGTTCCCTCCTTTTATGTTCTCGCACTGCCGGGTGTTTGAGAATGGGGCGAACAAAACATGGTCTTTCAGAGATGCTTCCCTGACCACGGACAATGCCCATCCAATCCTCTTTCAACTACATCTACTAGCAACTGCCCCGCCAGAGTCACAACTAAGATCAACCAACACTGGTACAGCGAGCTGCTATACAAACGGTTTTTACCCCCTTTTCGTGACAGAGTTTTAAACTGTTGCCTTGCCTGTGTGTGCGATAGGGGGGTCTTCCCACACGACCCAGAAACCGTCCGCGATAGGGAGCGCTGATGCAGACACCTCGTCAAATGTAAACATGTGCGATGCACGAACATATCGCACACACTATATTTTTGGCACGCGTGTGGGATTGGTGAGTTAAACGTTTCTAATTGCGCAGGGAAACCAAACGGTGTTTCACATTGGACCATTTGCAAAATAGTACCTAAGGCAAACAGGCCATCATAGAAACTGTGTGCAATATGTGGCCCATCGCACACGAGTATTATATGGCAATCGTCTGCCATGCATGACATCATCGCACACGTTTCCTGAACAATTTACGAGTGGGATTGTATTTTGCATTGGGCACGGTTTCCTCTAAGCTCTCGTGTGCGATAATGTGCTATCACAAACGGTTCAAGAGCCCCTACGCACACGTAGAAGTGCTCAAAACTGTCTGTGATTTGTTGTGTATCACCGACAGTTCCGCTATGAGTGGCGTGTGCTTTCCGTTCTGGATCGCACACACTCATTTAGTCGAACCGTGTGCGCATCAATGGCCAGGTTAAAGCAAAAATAGCACATTTGAATTGCCCTGCAAATAGCAAATTTGCCACAATATGCAATTGAAAAAATAGTGTCCACAGGACGAACATTCATCAGAATTCGCAACAATATGCAATTGAACAAATGCTAGCTAAATTCCGCTGATTTATCGACAAATACAGTACATAATGATAGTGTATGAAATACGAAGACCTCATCACATGGAAAACAATGCATCCATGCGTATATGTTTAGCGGCTAACTCGTTTTGAATGTTTACTCATTGTTTCAGGAACAACCATGCTGAAATCTTCATTATCACCAGTGGGATTGATGAAATGATTCGGGAAGAAGTTTGCTGATAAATCTCCTAACCTCCATCAATTCACCAAGGAGGAGCGGTTCAGGGGTCATCGGCTCAAAGATGAGCTGCATGATTTTTAGATCAGAGTGTACAATACAAGTGGAGTAGAAGATATTAACTAAGATACAGACTTACTGGTGCAAAATCGTGTGCATCGTTACAGCAATCAGTAGATTTGAAGATGGAGATCATGTGTCTATAGACATAGTATCCACAAAGGTTGGTCCCTGGTTGTTGCTGAGAACACTAAATTTTTTTGTACAGAATTAGTCATGTATTTGCCCTGTTAGGAGCAACCTAACCGGTGTAAGATGTTTATTTTTTCTTTGGAGAGAAATAGAAAGAGGTTTATTTCGAAACTTGAACATTAGACTAGCGTAAGAAGAGGTATTTGCAAACATTTGGATACATTTTCCGAAAATAATGGATTTTGGTGTATTACCGGATAAACGATCTCGTGCTGCAGAGGTAGTGCACTCTTGAACTGGTTCCCTCGTTTAGTTATGCACGATGCCAACACACTGCAAATGAAGATGAATTTCCACATACTCAGTTCTTGAACCAGATATGAATGCAAATTTTAACATCATAGAATTCAATACCTATCCATGAATTGCTGAAGATGCATCAGATCCTGAGGCTTTATTGATCTCTAAGAGAATCCAGGTAATAAACTATGTTCTGGTTTGGAGCAATGACTACCAAGATCCAGTGAATGCTACAGATTAAGAAAACCATGAACTTACGAACTATGATGAAATGTGAAAGATGGTCAATGTACGTGTGGTTGCTTATTTGACTTACCCTTCATGATATGGCCAGAGAAAGAGTTCTGCACGGGGCGTGCGACACAAGATACTGGCGACCTTGCCAATGGCCCACTCCCGATCATCTGTGCCACCACGTAATAATATGCCATTTGCTACATGAGGATCTATGAAATACACTGCCTCCATTTTTCTTTGCGTGATCAATCCCCTGAGAGGAATACAATACAATTAGCTTTTTTTTGTTTACAGCCTTGTATGGAGAAGTTGATCAGAGTTGGTGAAGTACTTACAACATCAAGCATTTAACAAGAGTCATATCGAGCACATCGAAGTTGAAGAAGAGATGAAAGTCCTCGAATCCCACACTGATGGTTCCTTGATCGTGACCGAAATGATCACTGTCGTAGTGGACTAGCAGACCCTTATGACCTTCTGACATTGCATCCATGCAATATTTATGTAACTTGTAGCAACTGGAACTGCACTCCTCTAAGTATTCGTTAACAAGAAATGGCTTGCCGTGGACGTACTTGCGTGCTACAAGTACGTCTACTTTATTTTTAGCAAGTATCCTTTTGACTTCTTCATCGGGCAAGCTGTCAGAACCAGTATAACTCTCTGATTCGAACAACTTGTTGGTAATTTGGTTCTGGGCGATGAGTGCTTTTAGTAAGAGGCTATCATTCGCATTCTTCCTCAGTCTCAGGGGCCGCTTCCTCGCGGGTGCGGCTGTGGCCGCTTTCCTCTTGGTACTTGAAGCACTTCTGGTGCAAGGTATGGATCATTGATAGATGGGCTGCTGAGCAGGCGGTGAAGATACGATGGGCTGCTAAGCAGACGGTTTAGCTACACTGGACTGCTGAGCTGGCGGTGCTGCTGTGATGGACTGCTGAGCTATAGGAGCAGAGGCGTCGGACTGCTGACCAGGCGGTGAAGCTATGTCGGGCTTCTGCGCAGGTGGTGCCAACACGTCGGTGTGCTGAGGAGGCTGTGCCAACACGTTGGTTTGCTGAGCAGGCAGTGCCGACGCATCGGTATGCTGATCATGCGGCTGCGAACCGATGGACTGATGAGCAGGCAGTTCTGGTCCTTCTGACTGCTTAGCAGTCCGTTCCACCAGGTTGGTCTGCTGAGCATGCGGTGCCGATGTGTCTCCCTCTGCTGCTTCAGTGGCCGGCATCTGAACCGGTGGTGCGTCTTCAGCAGTTGTAGGCCTTGCCACTGGCTGCTCAGGGGCGGACGATGACATGGCCTGTACGGCACGACGTCGGGCGGGCTGATCATAGGTTGATGCATCAGCCGTCGGATTACGAGTATTAGGTTCCTCGGGGGACGCACGCAAGAGCTTCTGTGGCAAGGAGAGAGTCGCCGGTTGAAGGGTGACATTGATTGCTCTTGGCGGGGCTTGAGGGATCTCATCTATGAAGTCTATTTCCTTTCGTGGCCACTGGATATGATTTAACAGTGTTTCTTGCAAGGTCCTCTCCTCATCACAGTCCCCTTGGACATTCTTCAGGGCAAATTTATTGAATCCAGGCTTTACTTCAGTCACGTAGCACTTCACACAGCCCGACTTCAATGGCACATTGTCCAACAAGAGGCCCCCTTCAGAGTGGGGGGACAAAACCCAGGCAGTTGCACATTTTAACGTACCTTCATAATGTGTCAGCACACCCCTCAGTTCGTCTTTCATTCCGGATATATCAGATTTAGCATCATCATGCACAGCTGCAGTCTCAGTGTCGCTGGGGTCAGCTGATGCACAGCTACTCTTGTGCGGTGCTGTCGCGCAATAAGCAGCATCGTCCATGCCCGCCTCCCCTCCCGTCTGCTGGCTATCTCTCAGTGTTAGAGTCTTCTGCATCATCATTGACTCCTCAGTTTCCATTTGAACTTTCGGATACATGTCCATCCTCAACCTTTCATACAATTCTTCATTCTTCTGTTCACTCCTTGCTTTTTTCATGGCGAGCCTCTCTTCTTTGCTGAGTGTGAAAGTCCTCTTGTGCGGGACATTGACACCTATACCCCTTGCACGGCCAGGGGGCTCTTTTGTTGCCAGAGCATCGGACAGAATGTCACATGGCCCTGAGTTCCTGTAGAACCTTCCAGGGTTGCTGGTGGAAGCCTTTAACATCACGCGATACAGTTCTTCGTCATGTGATTTTTCAAAGTAATAAGAACGGTCGTCACGCCTCCTTGCGCGTGCCCGCAAGTAGTCTCTAGCACATTCACCCCTGATTTCACTAAAGGCCGGTTTTCCACCCGCAGCTACTGCTTCTTTGTCCTCCTGGTCCCATATCAGTTTCATGCCGTAGTATCCTGCCACACCCATACGGTGGGGTGTGTGTTCCTCTTCTAAAGTTCCGATTGCTTGGCACTCTAATTGGTAAACTCTGCAGTTGCCCTGACCCTTTTGAATTCTGTCCAGTCTGCCTTTGTAATTTGGGGGTATGCAGAGATTGGGTCCTTGCCTTCACTCAAGTACTTCTTGTACAACACGTGCTTCTAGTTTCTCCAAGCATCCCTGGCCTTCTTCAGTGCAGCGTGTTCCACCTGCATTCTCCACTGCTCTGGAACGTTGAAGTGTTCCATGATCTCCCGGACTATCATGTGCCGTGTTTCTGTGTCAGCCTTCCGAAACCCCGGCAGATTAATGTTGAGCCTTGCACTGCCAACAAATCCACACACACTCCTGAACCTCATCGTGCTTTATCTGGTTTAGTTGGAGCCCAAGACTTTAAATCGATGTCGGTTACTTCATACACACCTTTAGGCTAGTGTGTGGGCTTTCTTGGAGCGTTCTTCCGTGTCCTGACTGGAAGGGTGATTGCGGCAGCTCTATCCCGTTCCAGATTACTTGTTCCCTGATCATCTGCTGGAGACCTAGGGTTGTCAGACTCAGATGAAGATACATCGCCTAAAGCATGAGTGTTGTCACTGCTACTCGGCATCTACAGAGAACAAATGTGAAATTCAGAAAAGGGGGATAAGCATAATGCTAACAACTTGGTAGCAAGTTGTCTAGACATGTCATGTAATAATTTGGAAAATGTACGGCTAATTTGTTCATTTTGTGTGACCGTAAATCGACAATAACTAATTGGAACAAATACAGCTTATATGTACAAGTTAGGAAGGTAGATAATGAACATATATATGCTCTCCGTTATTGTATAGCCAATTTGGGAACATACATAACAAAATAGGAAGAGGGATCGCGAGGAAATATGCCTCACCTCGATGGAGAGCGGTAACTGACAGGTTTTTGTGCAAACTCGGCAGGAGAGGCAAGGGGTACAGGATCGATATGGTCGAGGGCGGCTGGCGAGCAAACGAAGACGGCGAGGCGCGGGCAGCCGTGTGTTGGGAATGGCAGCGAAGGTAGGGTTGACGCCGAAGAGCGGGCACACGGCCGGGTTGAGCACGCCGGCGTCGGATAGGGTTCTGGTTTTGGTAAAGTTTGGCACAAGTTACGATGGTCGCTCCTTGCAAACTGGAGCATCTCACAAGAAGGATCATAGTTCCCAATAGGAGACATGGCAATTCGGACTCCGATCATTGGTTACTTTATCGTTTCACCTCGAAAAAAATTCACGGTACGCAATCACCATTACACGCCAGTATTGATTTTTTTGTGCATTTCGGGTCCCGTTTGCTATATTTAAGCCATTTTTGCATTTACCATGCTTTTTGTGCATATAAATCAAATCCCAGCTGCAACTACATGTGGGTGTTGGCAAATAAGGTCTACAAAATCATTTGTGTGTCGCTTTGCGTATTTTCATTCATTGTCTAAGGAATTGGAAGATTTTTCAAACATTTCAGATGCGAGATGCGACCACCGGCGTAGGTCTTGTTGGTATTTTAATTACAGGAAATGCAGATGGAGTCTGAAAATCACAAAAATCAGTGTATCACCATGGCGTGCCCTCAAGACCCCGTGGAAAATTTTTGGTAAAGTTTGGCACAAGTTTGGATGACCGCTCCTTGGAAACCAGAGCATCTCACAAGAAGGATCATAGTTTCCAAAAGGAGATGTGGTAATTCGAACTCAAGTTACTGGTGACTTCATCATTTCGCCTCGAATTATTTTCCATGGTACGCAATCACTATTATACCCTAGGTTTGATTTTCTCGCGCATTTCGGGGCTCTTTTGCTATATTTAAGCATTTTTTTGCATTTACCAGGCATTTAGTGCATATAAATCAAATCCCAACTGCAACTGCATGTGGTGATGAAAGGGATGAGGATCGCTGTTCGATCTGGGTGCATCTAACGGTGCAGACGTATGATCCGTGGGGTTTGGGTTCTGGCCAATCATAATGCACGACTCAGATCACGCGCAGCAGGTGTCATCGGCCACGGTTTGATAGGCACACAGCTTTCATGACTGAACCGTGTGCTATTGGAAAACATCTACATAAAGGAGCAGCATAATTTCGTTTGAAATGAAGACGTGCTAATTTTGAAATGAAACGTGAGTTCAACGTTTTGCCTACAACTTTTTTCCACCGTACGCAATCACCATCATACCCCTAGGTTTGATTTTCTGGGGCATTTCAGGTCTCGTTTGCTACATTTAAGACATTTTTTTGCATTTACCATGCATTTAGTTTATATAAATCAAAACCATACTCCAACTACATGTGGGTGTTAGCTAAGAAGGTGTGAAAATCATTTATGTGTCACTTTGCTAGTTTTAATTCATTGTCCAAGAAACGGGAAGAATTTTCAAACATTTCGGCCGTGAGATGCGGCCACCGGCGTAGGGCTTATTGGTAATTTAATTACAGGAAATGCGGATGGACTTAGAAAAATCACAAAAATCGGTGTGTCACCATGGCGCGATCTCAATACCGAGTGGAAATTTTTTGGTAAAGTTTGGCACAAGTTACGATGATCGCTCCTTGCAAACCGGAACATCTCACAAGAAGGATCATAGTTCCCAATAGGAGACGTGGCAATTCAGAATCCAATCGTCGGTGACTTCATTGTTTTGCCTCGGAAATTTTTCCATGGTACACAATCACCATTGCACCCAAGTATTGATTTTCTGGCGCATTTCGGGTCTCGTTTGCTATATTTAAGCCATTTTTGCATTTTATCATGCATTTTGTGCATATAAATCAAATCCCAACCGCAACTACATGTGGGCTACTTGCAAAGCAGGTCTACAAAATCATTTGTGTGTCGCTTTGCGTGTTTTCATTCATGTCCAAGGAATGGGAAGAATTTTCAAACATTTCGGATACGAGATGCGGCCACCAGCATTGGTCTTGTTGGTATTTTAATTATAGGAAATGCAGATAGAGTCCGAAAATTACGAAAATTGGTGTGCCACCATGGCGTGCTCTCAAGACCTCGTGGAAATTTTTTGGTAAAGTTTGGCGCAAGTTTGGATGATCGCTCCTTGGAAACCGGAGCATCTCACAAGAAGGATCATAGTTTCCAAAAGGAGACATGGCAATTCGAACTCCAGTTGCTGGCGACTTCATCGTTTTGCCTCAAAAAATTTCCACAGTAGGCAATCACTATTATACCCTAGGTTTGATTTTCTGGCGCATTTCGGAGCTCCTTTGCTATATTCAAGCCATTTTTTTGCATTTACCAGGCATTTAGTGCATATAAAACAAATCCCAACTGCAACTGCATGTGGTGATGAAAGGGATGAGGATTGTCGTTCGATCTGTGTGCATCCAACGGTGCAGACGTACGATCCGTGGGGTTTGGGTTCTGGCCAATCAGAACGCACGACTCACATCGCGCGCAGCAGGGGTCATCGGCCACAGTTTGGCAGGCACACGGCTTTCGTGAATGAACCGTGTGCTATTTGCAAACCAGATTGCATATGTTCTGTTCATACATACTGGAGTGACATCAATTGAGTGTGCTAGCTATAGGGTATACAATCATAAATAGTTCACACTCTCATTGCCTGTGCTGACGACATATCAAGGTCAACATATTAATCGTTCTTAGATCAACAGAAGGCCGGGCATAACTCACAATTCAGTACATGCGACAGTTCTAATTGAATGAATTAAGTTGCAGAGTAGACATAATAAATAGTGTTACGTATTAATTCCCATGTACATGGGAGAACTAGGATCATTAGGTTGACCCCGAATGAACTTTGAATTTCTGATGATTTTAAGCCTCTCTTTATGTTTGGTGCGTGATCCCTTCGCTGGCATCTCAGCAAATTCATCGTACTCGTCCTCATCAGCAACACCCTCGACGCCCAATACCCTCCTCTTCCCACGCATCACTACATGGCAGTTCTTATGCAAGGGGTCTTCCACATAGAAAATCTGGGTTGCATCACTGGCAAGAATGAACGGGTCCTTGTGATATGCCATCTTTGTCTTGTTAACACAGGTCTTCCTATATTCATCAACCTTTACCTGACTAAGAGGGACCCATTTGCACCTGAATAATGGCACCTTAACTTTCACATAGTTAAGCTCCCAAATCTCTTCGATGGTTCCATAGTATACCCTTTTATCAGCTTCATCTATACGAATGGAGCTGTTCTGATATGAGGTCTTCTTATCACGTTCCTCAGTGTAGAACATGTAGCCATTTATGTCATACGCTTGGTACCTCAATACCGTAGGTGATGGCTTTTGTGCCAACCACGTTGTCATCCATGGATCCACGTGACAAACGATCCTTCAGCCATCTGACATAGTCCTTATTGTGCACCTTCATCACGACATCTAATTGATGCACCATGGGTAAGAAGCTTCGTCGTATCTCCGCCAAGTGTTCTTCAGCATAAGCGTCGAGAACTGGGCTATTAAGCAGTACCGTCAAATGGGCTTTATCGGTATCATCTCCGGGTGCAGTGTGTGGCGTGCAAGCAAGGACCGGCTTACCAGCTAGCCTTCCCTCGTGGCGAGAGAGGGGCAAACCTATAGGCCTTTGTTTCATGTATTCGGTGCAAAACTCAACCACCTCATCCGCGGTATAACCTTGTAGGATGCTTGCCTCTGGATGACATCGGTTCCAACAATAGTGCTTCAATATTCCCATGAACCGCTCGAAGGGATACATGTTGTGAAAAAACACAGGACCACAATACTTTATCTCATAAACAAGGTGCACAGTGAGATGGACCATGACATCAAAGAATGATGGTGGGAAAAACATCTCTAGGTTGGACAATATTCTTGCAATATCCTCCTGCATATGATCCAGCTCCTCACGATTTACCACTTTTTGCCATAGTTGGTTGAAGAAATCACATAGATCAATGAGTGTGTTTCTTATGTCTGTGTCCATCAAATTCCTGATGGCCACCAGGAGGATTTCTATCAACATTACGTGGCAATCATGTGACTTCATGTGTGCCAACTTCATTTTACCCGTGCTCACATCCACGAGACTTCAGATGTTTGCGGAGTAGGAAGAGGGTGTCTTAATTGACAACAAATAATTGTAGAACTCTTTTGCTTCTTTTGCAATGAAATTGTAACTCTGGCAAACGTGGAGGAATTTGTCACCATCTTCAGCTTCATTCATGCGTTCTATTTGATCACCAAGCATATTGAGTCGTGCTCCGTCACCATCCTTTGTTTTACCTTTAATCTTGAGCAGAGTACCAAGGATGCTTTCACATATGTTCTTCTCTACGTGCATGACATCGATGCAGTGACGTACACTTAGAATCTCCCAGTGAGGTAATTGCCAGAACACTGATTTCTTTTTAAACACTTGCGTCCTGGGTGTTTTTTTCAACGACGAATCGGGTCCCTTGCCAAGCACAACTTCAACTTCTTTAGCCATTCTGTGGACCTCCTTCCCAGAATAAGGTCTTGGGCCCAAACCTACCTCTGCCGTACCATCAAATTCAGATTTGATCTTTCGGTATGGGTGCTCTCTCCGTAAGAATCTACGATGACGCAAATACACGATTTTGTGCGAGTTGGGAAGAAATCTACTCGCTGTCCTATCCATGCATGTGACACATCCTACATCTCCCCTTGTTTTTTGCCCCGACGTGTTACCTAATGCTGGCATATCTTGAATGGTGTGCAGTAGCAACGCATGTAGATCGAAAATCTCCTTTTTGTAAGCATCATAACATTTTACACCACGCTCTTTTACCCACAATGTCAGCAGTTCTTCTACCACTAGCTCAAAGTAAATGTCGATGTCATTTCCAGGTTGCTTCGGGCCTTGGATAATCATTGACATCATGATGTATTTTTTCTTCATACACAACCAAGGAGCAAGGTTATATATGCACAGAAGCACCGGCCATGTGCTGTGTTTGGTGCTCATATCGCCAAATGGATTCATCCCGTCAGTACACTCCCCGAGCCATATACTTCTAGGATCCATGGCAAAGTCTTTATGCTTTTCCTCGATTGACTCCCACTGAGCCCCATCTTTCGGGTGCCTCAAATATTCATCCGCAATTCGCTCATCATGATGCCACCGCAACCTCTTTGCCTCTATAGGGTTTGCAAACAAATGCTTCAATCTTGGAATTAAAGGCAAGTACCAAACAACCTTGAATGGGATTCCTGTCTTGATCTCATCATCCAATTTGTCCTTGTCCTTTGCTTTCTTGTGCTTGTATCATGGATGCTTGCATATGCGACATGCACGCAAATATTTGTACTCACCGCGGTACAACATACAATCATGCACACAAGCGTGTATCTTCTGGACTTCAAGTTCCAATGGGCAAACAACTTTCTTTGCTTCATTTGTGCTTTTGGGGAGCACATTATCTTCTGGAAGAATGTCTTTGAGAAGACCTAACAACTCTGTGAAGCCCTTGTTTGATAGACCGTTTTCTGCTTTAAATCTGAGAAGCGCCAGTGTGGAACTCAACTTGGAATATTTCTTTTTGCAACCTGGATACAAATCTTTCTTTGAGTCCGCATCAATGATTGGAAGATCCTTGTACCCAACCATTTCTTTATCTGGGCCCAGGAAATCTGCAATCATAGCAACAAAATCTGGCATACCATCAAGGTCGTCATCTTCGTCACCGTCTTGGTTTTCCAGTGGGGTTTTTCGATTGTCTCTGTTCCGTTGGTAGCTTGACGTGTGAGCCCCAAGGTTAGATTCAACATCCATGTGACTCTGATCAGGGTTTGGCATCTCGCCGCCCTGGTTACCTTCATCCATGACCAGCTCTTCACCGTGTCTAGTCCAACGTGTATATCCATCCATGAATCCCCGCTTGAATAAGTGGTACTCGACATCTGTAACTTTATGTGACTCTGTATTGCCACAATCCTTGCATGGACACAGGATGTAATCCTCGTTACTGACTCTCTTCTTTGTCCTTTCAGCCAAAGTGATGAACTCCATCATGCCACTCGCAAACTTTGAGCTTCTCTGATCCTTCATCCATTCAGATCGTTCCATCTGCACCACACGAGGGGTCATTCAAAAAAGCATTAATAAATGGATTAATTGATGCCCAAAGATGCATGCATAAATCACAAGATTTTATTTTCATAATTTACGGAGGGTGCTCCATATTGTTTTATCCAGCCGTGCGATGACACAAATTAATGACCAGTCAATTTACATGCAGAGTACAGTATACTACCCTTATGAATTGAATACCTTAATTAAGCCACTCAACGAAAAGAATACCTTAATTAATTAGCCGCGCGGCGACCTCCACCCAGCGGACAGAGAAGCGCGATGCCGTGGCATGCCGAGACAGCAAGGTCGATGAGCAAAGCTTAGTGGGGTATCCGCCTGAAGTTCGAGCTCCACTATCCCACCTTCGACCGCGAGGGATGTGCTCCAATCACGTCGCCGCCGACCTCGAGGATTGAGATCTCCTCCTATCTCCCGCCGCCGACCGAGGATTGACCTCCTATCATGCCGCCACCACCGACCGACCAAGGATTGACCTCCTATCCGGTAGCCGCTGCCTCGGCCGCCGCCCCCATCTCTATGCAGAGCGGCTGTTTTTATTTTTTGACGGGTATCCGCAGAGCGGCTATTTACAGTATTAACTCCATTATTGCATCCCCATATGTACCGGGTAGTACATCACATACGGTTATGTCACAGGAACCGTGTGTCATGCACGTTGTCTTCTCACACGATTTCATGTGGAAATTGTGTGTGAAGTTGTAATATCGAACACAAACGATATGTACAAAACATGTGCCATTTACAACAGAGTGCAATAAGTAGTTCCCGGCCATTATCAGATCCCCACAGTTTCCCCATTTCCCCCAAATCCCTAGATAGCCCCCAAATTCCCTCGCATGGCGCTGACATTGGGGGAATGCCGACGAGTGGTGCTGATGGTTTCGGTGCAGCTGCTCCGGCTCGTATCGCCGCTCTCGGCAGCGTGATGGGCGGCGCCGCCATGATGGCGGTCACCGCCGAGCGCTTGCCTAAGGTCATCAGAAGGCCGGTGTACTACGGATCCGAATCATCTTGTCAGGTTCCAATCAATCCTGATCTTTTTTAGCATGTCCAAATTAAAGTAGCTCCTTGCTCAATCCGTCCTCAATGACCCCCGCTCCCCCACCCAGGAAAGCGATCAACCACCAGATCTGGAGTATGACTCCAGACTCCCGCAACATGAGTTCGACTCCAAGTTTTGTGCTACCGAGAAGTACCAAAAGCTAAGTTGTGCGCAGGGACACACTCCCGCTCGACGTGTATGAACGGAGGGATTTGACATTAGCAGACGGTTTCTCAATTGCCCCTTGGAGGTTAGTGCTAAGTTCATCATTTAAGTTGAGTTAATGCCCCCGCCCATCCTGAATATTTAACATTGGCAGGGATATGAGGCTTGTGCCTTTGTTAACTGGTTGGATGATGAATGGCATGGCAGGGCTCGGAGTGTTATCACCAAGCTCGCAGAAGATAACGTAAAGCTGAAGAAGAAACGGACTGATCTGGAGTGTATAGTCACTACGATGAAGCAAGAAAGACTCAATCACAGGCAACAGATGAAAGCAAGAGACAAGAAGGAACTAGCATGTGTAGTTGTAGTTGTCGCATTAGCCATCTTCTATGCGCTGTTTGTAATGATGATTAGGGGTTTTGTTTGATTATTGCTGTCTACATCAATAAGCAGAGCTCATCTATTGCGGGAATTTGGAGCAACTAGGTACTAATAATTGCGGTTGATTATATCAGGATTCTAACCGCCTGCCAAGGTGCCAATAAAAACCGTCAATCCCCCGCTTCAATTGCCATTCCTCTTTTCTTCATACCCCGCTTCAGTCTCCACCGTCTTCATCGTCCCGGCCGGCCATGCTACACACTTACACACACTCTGCAATCTCGCTTTGTGTACGTACCGCAGCCATGTCGAGTGACAGCGAGGACGACAGTTCCACCAGCAGTCTTCCGCCCGATGATAGGTCAACCTCGGAATCATCCCGCTTGTCTTCCATGAGTCCGGCGTCGAGCCCTGACCTTGATTTTATCCGGATCATGGAAGGGACGCTGCCGCCCGAGTCGTCGGACGACGACCAGACAGACGAGGAACCGTCGGAGGACGATGAAGACGATGACGATGATGATGAGGAGGAGGAATGTTCGAATGAGGAGTACGATGACGAGGACATCAATGACGAAGACGACAGCGGCGGCGATGAAAAGCCAACGGTCAGCGGCAAGAAGCCTCCTTGCCAAGATGATGTCGCGGAGCCATCCAACAACAAGAAGGAGAAGAAGGGCTAAATTAAGTAGACTATATATCTCTGTTGCCGTTCCCTCATATTAATCTGTGAACCAAATCAATCTCATCCCAAATGGTTACAATACGTATTCGATAGAGATCTTTTACATTATCGCCCATAGTTGGTTTCTTGAATTGTGTGCCCTGTCAAGCACACAATTCACAACAAACAATCGTATGCGCTATCTATAATTATCGCACACAATTCTGATTACCGACCTGTTTGCCAGATATCACACACATCTTGTTACGCCGAATCGTTTCTATTCTTCTGGATCATCGCAAACAGTTCATCCGAGTGAACCGCATGCCGTGTATCGCACACACCTCGAACTGGCTGCCCATTTCTGTTGTGTTGGGTAATCACAAACAGTTCGCCCGAGTGAATTGTATGTCGTGTATCGCACACACCTCGAACTGGCTGCCCGTTTCTGTTGTTCTGGCTCATCGCAAACAGTTCGTATGGATCAACTGTATGCCACGTATCGCACACGCGTCTCTAATCTGAATCGTTTTTTATGTCTCCTCCATCGCAAATAGTTCATCTTATTGGGGACAGTTTTTTTATGACACCATTTGCGATTCATGCATAGCACACAGTTTGGTCGCGGGGTCTCTGATTCATGTGTCGTGTTAGCGGTCGCCTGCAGTAGTGCAAGCCAGAGCCCATAATGATTTGTGGCTGCACAGGTAAGCTTCCGGGCATGAAGTATTCTTCTGCCTCTTTGAGTCTGGGTGAAACTTTTCGCAAGATGTCATGGCGCTTCTCCATGCATCTCGGGGCATCCACGGGTTGCTACAGGGTGCCCATCAAACCATCCTCCACCCAGTAGTGTGTATTGAATTCTTGTCTCGAGTCTCGAAGTCTTAAGGTCTTGTAGATGCAGGCCTTGTAGTTGCCATCTTGTAGTTGTCGTCATTGACGTAGAGTCCTCCTTCTCACACCACTCCCGAGCACTCATACCAATCCCCGTCTACTATAGCGTAGCATTAGAATAAATAACGTTCCCGGGCTTAGTAACAGGGGTGTGGGTTCCTACCTCATGCTTCTACTCAACTACAAGATTCAATATACTACTGGAGGAAAGGTTGAAAGGTGACACTAAATGCAATTTAGGTATTAACATATGGTCAAAGTGAACTTGCCTCGTAAGTTGATGAAGATTATACCGCTCTCAGAAACAACTTGATAGAACTATTCGTCACTCTCCGAGAAATCTATTATAATCAAACATGGCATTCACATAAGCAATCATTCTAGCAAGCATTCTAGCACTCAAAAATAACAATCAAAAAATAAAACAAAAAAGAAAACACTAAAGAAATCAAAGAAAACCAAATGACAAACAAAGTAAAACTTCAAAGAAAACTAGTGGGAAACCAAACTCCCACAAATCAACCATAACAGCACTAATTTAATCTAAATAACTAAACAACAGTAAAGAAAATACAACTATAATTAAATAATAGAAAGTAATTTAACTAAATTATTTACTAGCAAAAACAATCAACTTAATAGCTATTTCATAACACTACTTATTAACTAAACAAGATTTAATACTAAACAGTAGCAAAACAACTATAATTAATTATAAAAATTAGCTACTGTTATCTAACAGAAATATACTACAACATGTTAAAAGTTGCAAAAAGAATTAATTAAATCTAATTAAAATGCACTAAGTTATTAACTAATCAATTTTATATAGTAAACAGTACTATTTTTAATAAAAACCCTAATTTAAATTATTCTAAAAACAATTAAATTAAACCTACTGGATAAACAATCTATCTAGTGACTAGGAGCAAAAAAGAATTAAGTCAAAAACTATTTTCTAAGTCAAGTTATAGCCAATTTAGTGATTTAAACAAATTTAAGCAAATTCAAATTTGAGAAATGATTGCACAAACAGGAACTACATAAAATTATGAACCTAATGCAAAAATAAACACTCAAAAAGGAATTAAAACCTAAAAGATCAAAGCAAATCAAAATCAGAACTATTCTGAAAATTAAAACAGAATCAAAATTAAACAGAAACTCTACACTACGGCCAGGGAACACGTGGCGGCCTCTGAGTGGTTGGGCTAGTGAGCGACGGGCGGCTACGGATGGACGGCCGATACTTAGTAGAAAATGTTTCAGCCTAAATAAAAAAACTATATCTAATCTACGTCGATCGTGCGAGATCTAACGGTCGGGGGGGCTCCGGCGACTTACAGCGGCGGTGGAGGGCTCCGGCGTAGGTCGACGACGGCGGCGGCTTCGGTGGTGAAGGGGGCGAGCTCTCCAGCAGTCCTCGGGCTCGGGGAAGATGTCGGGGAGGGGTAGTCGACGACGGCGGTGGCGGTGGCAACGGCGGAGGGTGGCTAGGTGGAGTGGGACGGCGAAAATGGCGCGGCGGCAGTGGGCAACTCCGGCGTGCGATTACGGCAACGACAGGGTGTGGGAGAGGGGGATTCAAGAGGGGTTCGGTCGAGGGGAGGCTGGGTATTTATAGGGGAGTAGGCGTGGGGAAGGGGCGACGCAAAACGGCAAGGATCCGCGAGAGGATCTGCTTTCGGCGAAGCTCCGGCGAGGGAAAGGAAGGTGAGCGCCTAGGCGATTCGATCGGGCGGTGGGGTCCACGCACCAAAGAGAGAAAGGGAGAGGGAAGGAGATCGGATGGCCGATCTGGTGACGATTCGGCGCGCGCGAGGGGTAAGTGGGCCGCGGTGTTGCTGGGCCACTGGTTGTGGCCGTTTTCTTTCCTTTTTAAATAAAACACAGAAAAGAAAACCAAAATAAATAAAAACTTTATATAGACATATTATATATCAAAATTTTCATAATAAATTTTCCTAAAACATGAACTATTTCTCACAGGCAAATAAAATTTATAGAAATTCAAATAAATGCAAATGCATTCTCTGGCCATTTAAATAATTCAAATTGAATTTTCAAATATTCAAAATAGCTCCAAAATGATTTTCCCCTATTTTTCCATTGGAGGGAATCATTTTGCCCTCATTTCCATATATTTATTATATAGGAGAAAATAACTTGCATAAAAACTTAATAAAGCAGAATTCAAATAAAATTAAGAAATAGCTATTAAATTTAATTCAAATATTTTTCAAACCACTTTGAATTGGTTCCATAATTCCTTTTCCACATTTATTTCTGATATTTAAAGGAGTCATGTTACCTTCTCTCTTTATCTATTTTTTATATACATGGAAAAGATTTTGAAACCCATATGGAGTATTTTCAAAAGTGTCTCTAATGCCATTTAGATAATGATCTCTATACTTCCCACTCTATTTCAAATTGAAGAAGTCATGTTATCTTCCCTCATGAAAATCCTTGAGTGGCATAAAGTTTCTGGTTTTGAAAATGTTTTCAAATGGAATTCAAATCTTTTCAAATCCCTTTTCATTTCTTTAAATGGAAGAAGTCATATTATCTTCACTCTAGGGCTTTATGATGAAATGAATTTGAATTCCTGGGAATCAAAATGCAAGAATGAAAGTTTTGGGAAAGTCCTTTTTATTCCCTCTCATTCAACTTTCAAAAGTTTTGAATTTTCACACAATCAATCACACAACAATCAAACAAACAAATCATAATTATTTATTTAATATAACATTCCGAAATTTAGAATTTTGGGATGTTATATGTGAGTAGACCCCTAGTTATCGGGGATATGGATGAACCTTGGTATGTGTTGGATCTAAAACGTTTATTATGGATATGAGATCCTCTATTGAATGCTTAGTTTAATAACTTCGTGAATGTTGTGAAGGGGCCCCACTCAGCATTTGTGCCTATATTGGCCACGAAGTATATCACTGTCTTTGCATAGGTTTAGGATGTGGAGGTAATTCGAGGTGGCAGTAAAAGCCTACTGCTCCTAACCTTTACAAGTGACCGGGGATTTACGGAGAACCCTTAGTGAGGCCGCGTCCACGTGGAAACCCTTAATTATCATGAGTTCTAACCCACAGGGGGAGACTATGATGGTGGCGTGCATGGCACGAAGTCTACCACGAGTAGAACATGTACTGTACCCGGCTCCGTACAGGATAAACATCAAAAGTGGCTCAAGTATTCTTTCCATGCTATGCTTATGCATAGTAGTACTAGAAACATACCAATGGGGATTCCGGACTCCCTGAGAACGCCTTTTTAATTCTGTTGCTTCACCGTTATTTACCATCCTTGTCTTTCATTTACTTTTATGTTATTCAGTTATAAGTCACCATTTTACTCAATCCTTATTTAAATCCGCCGTCACTGTACTTCAAGCCTACAATTATCTGCAGGCACAAAGTTACATAATTCTCTACAAGGGGCAAAAGCCTGATTCATGTGCTCCCTGTGGGATCGATACTCTTACTTCGAAAAGGCTACAACTAAACCCTGTGCACTTGCAGGCTATCACTATACATACCAACAAAAGAAAAAATTCTTCTTTGATTTAAGACGTTAGTTCTGGGATGACCCACATTTATATAAAGAAGGAGTAGATGGTATTATTAGACATTGTGTACATGAGCATGAACAGGAACAAATCCTATGGAAGTGTCACTCCGAGGCATACGGAGGACACCATGCGGGAGACAGAACTGCACATAAGGTATTACAGTCTGGTTTTTATTGGCCTACTCTTTTCAAAGATTCACGTAAGTTAGTCCTTTCTTGTCATGAATGTCAAAGTATTGGTAATATTGGTAGACGTCAGGAAATGCCTATGAATTATTCACTTGTTATTGAACCATTTGATGTTTGGGGTTTTGATTATATGGGACCTTTTCCTTCCTCTAATGGGTATACACATATTCTAGTTGTTGTTGATTATGTTACTAAGTGGGTAGAAGCTATTCCAACTAGTAGTGCTGATCACAACACCTCTATTAAAATGCTTAAAGAAGTTATATTCCCGAGGTTTGGAGTCCCTAGATACTTGATGACTGATGGTGGTTCACATTTTATTCATGGTGCTTTCCGTAAACTTCTTCCTAAATATGATGTTAACCATAGAATTGCATCTCCTTATCATCCTCAGTCTAGTGGTCAAGTTGAATTGAGTAATAGAGAAATAAAGTTAATTTTGCAAAAGATCGTTAATAGATCCAGCAAAAATTGGCATAAGAAACTTGATGATGCATTGTGGGCTTATAGAACTGCTTATAAAAATCCTATGGGTATGTCTCCATATAAAATGGTTTATGGAAAAGCATGTCATTTACCTCTCGAATTAGAACATAAAGCTTATTGGGTAATTAAGGAACTTAACTATGATTTCAAACTTGCCGGTGAGAAGAGGTTATTTGATATTAGCTCCCTAGATGAATGGAGAACTCAAGCCTATGAAAATGCCAAGTTGTTTAAAGAAAAAGTTAAAAGATGGCATGACAAAAGAATTCAAAAATGGGAATTCCAAGTTGGTTAGCATGTTCTATTGTACAATTCTCGTTTCAAATTTTTTGCAGGAAAACTTCTCTCTAAATGGGAAGGGCCATATATCATCGAAGAAGTTTATCGCTCACGAGCTATCAAGATCAACAATGTTGAGGGCACTAATCTGAGAGTGGTTAATGGGCAAAGAATTAAACACTATATCTCAGGTATGCCCATTAATGTTGAAACTAATATTATTCGAACAATGGCACCGGGGGAACACATAAAAGAGACCTTCCGAAATGCTCGAGAACCCTGAAAAGGAGTAGCTATGTGATACGGTAAGTAAACCGACTTCAAAAATTCCATAAAAATTATTTCTGTCCATTTTGGAATATTGGAAAAAATAAAAAAATAAGAAACAGCCGAGGGGACCCACGAGGAGGTCACAAGGCAACATGGCACGCCCTACCCCCTGCGCGGGCCCGGTTGCCTTGTGGGCCCCTCGTGTGCCTTCCTGACTCCGTTTTCCTCCCTTATACTTGTTCTGCAAGATAAATATTCTTTATATATACCCCCGAATGTTTTGACCACCGTATCACAAGTTTCTCCTCTGTTCTTGTTTCAGGCTGATTTCCTGCCAGGTTTGGCTGTTAAAGTTCCCCATGGCTCCCTGAAGGCTCCGTACCAAGCACCGGATCGTGCAACCTTCGCCGAGCAAATGTCCTTTCAGCGAGGTCTATTATGAGTGGTCGTCAGGAGAGGAGGACACTGGCATGCAGGAGGAAGCTAGAGAGGTCACGGGAAGCCAGATTCAAGGAGAAGGAGATCAATCCATGCCCACAGGAGAGACTATATAAAAGGGAGACATATTGCAAACTCTTTATCATAATCTCTCCCCATCTGAAATTGATACATTAAAGGTTTTTGAAGCAATTTGTGCTTAGAACATAGCACTTACTCACGAAGTTAATTTGTTGGAAGAGCGAAATCGCGCCCTTCGAAAGAACAATGGCAATCTGGAATACTTATTGAAACTAAAGGACAAGCCCACTACTTCATCGCCACCATCACCGAAGAAAGACACTTGAGTACACGGGTATGGGCACCACCCTTGGCTTGTTCCAAGCTTGGGGTAGGTGCCCCGGTATCATATCACCATCACCCTTTATCATCATTATCTATCTTAGTTCGATCCTTAGCTATTTCGTGATTTAGAGGAATAAAAAGTTTAGTATGATCTAGTTTCAAGTGCTTGTTTCGTGATCTATCTATCTATGTAATCGGGTGTGAGAGTTATATAATAAATAGTAGCTTAAGTTTTTCTTCTTTACTTTTATATTTCAATCTTAGCAATAAAAGAATGAAAAGATCATATGGCAATCCCTTGGGGAGTAATGACTTTACATAAGAAAAGTATAGTTGATAAAATTTATTGGAAATTAACAAACATATCATTGGTCATTGATGCAATTCATGAGAGATTAATAAACGAAGAGAGGATTCACATATAAACATACTATCTTGGACATCTTTTATGACTGTGAGCCCCCATTAAATATTCTATGTCAAAGAGTTGATGTTGGACAAGGAAGACAACGTAATGAGTTATGTTTGCCTATATTCACATAGAAGTTATACAGTCATGGATCCTCTAACATGTGGTGCTTGCTCACTATCTTTTGCTAGCCAAAAATCCGTACTAAGTAGAGATACTACTTGTGCATCCAAAACCCTTGAACCCAGTTTCACGTCATGAGAGTCCACTATATCTACCTATGGATTGAATAAGATCCTTCAAGTAAGTTGTCATCGGTGCATAAAGCAATAAAAAATTGCCCCTAAATATGTATGAACTTTTATTGTAAGGGAAAATAAGCTTTGTACGAACTTGTGATGGTGAAGAAATAAAAACAACAGACTTCATAATAAAGGTTGCTATCACAAGGGGCAATATAAAGTGACGTTCCTTTGCATTAAGAGCTTGTGCATCCAACAACAAAAAGCACATGACAACCTCTGCTTCCTCTGCGAAGGGCCTATCTTTTACTTTTATGTATTTACTTTTATGCATGAGTCAATAGTGTTCTCCTCTATTCCTTTTATTTTTCTCTTTTGCAAGCATCAGGTGGTGGGGAAAGATCTAGACACATATATCCAGTTGGATATGAGTGATCATGAGTTATTATTGTTGACATCACCCTTGAGGTGAATAAGTTGGGAGGCGAAATTATAAGCCCCTATCTTTCTATGTGTCTGGCTAAAACTTTTTGCTCTATATATATGTTGTGAGTGTTAGCAATCATAGAAGACTATATGATGGTTGAGTATGTGGACTTGCTAAAAAGCTCCTACATGAGACTCTTCCTGAAAATATGATGAATTGCAATTGCATTGTTGACTGAGACCATAGTTTGTTAGTTTTCAAGAAAGTTTATGTCTTATACTTCGTTGTTGTGATGAATTGTTACTTGCTCATGAGAAGTTATATGATAATAAATATTGTTGTTATAATAATGATCATGATGCTACTATGTTCGTATTTTGTTTTTATCGACACCGCTCTCTATAAACATGTGGACATGATTATCGATATCGGCTTTCGCTTGAGGACAAGCGAGGTCTAAGCTTGGGGGAGTTGATACGTCCATTTTGCATCATGTTTTACTACTGTTATTTATAGTGTTTTTAATCAATATAATATTTTGTGGAGCAATTCTAATGCCTTTTCTCTCTTAATATGCAAGATTTACACAAGGAGCTAGGGAGATTGCTGGCAGCTGGAATTCTGGACCTGAAAAAGCTATGTCAAAGATACCTATTCTGCACATCTCCAAATGAGCTGAAATTTCACGGAGATTTATTTTGGAATAAATAAAAAATACTGGAGTAAAGAAGTACCAGAGGGGGCACCCGGGGCTCCCTGGTGGCTCATGGGGCCCCTGGCCAGCCTCCGGTGCCCATTTTCTGGTATATAAGCCCATTTTACCTAGAAAAAATAAGGAGAAGACTTTTGGTACGGGGCGCCGCCATCTCGAGGCGGAACTTGGGAAGGAGCCCTTTTGCTCTCCGACGGAGCGATTCCACCGGGGATACTTCCCTCCGGGAGGGGGAAATCGGAGCCATCGTCATCACCAACGATTCTCTCACTATGGGAGGACCAATGTTCATCAACATCTTCAACAGCACCATCTCATCTCAAACCCTAGTTCATCTCTTGTATTCAATCTTTGTCTCAAAACCTCAGATTGGTACCTGTGGGTTGCTAGTAGTGTTGATTACATCTTGTAGTTGATGCTAGTTGGTTTATTTGGTGAAAGATTATATGTTCAGATCTATTATGCTATTCAATACTCCTCTGATCTTGGACATGAATATGATTTGTGAGTAGTTACTTTTGTTCTTGAGGACATGGGAGAAGTCTTGTCATAAGTAATCATGTGAATTTGGTATTCGTTCGATATTTTGATGATATGTATGTTGTTGATTCTCTTAGTGGTGTCATGTGAACATCGACTACATGGCACTTCACCATCTTTGGGCCTAAGGGAATGCATTGTGGAGTAGTAATTAGATGATGGGTTGCTAGAGTGACAGAAGCTTAAACCCTAGTTTATGCGCTATTTCGTAAGGGACTGATTTGGATCCATATGTTTATTGCTATGGTTAGATTTATCTTAATTCTTCTTTCGTAGTTGCGGATGCTTGCGAGAGGGGTTAATCATAAGTGGGAGGCTTGTTCAAGTAAGAACAACACCCAAGCACCGGTCGACCCACATATCAAATTATCAAAGTAGCAAACGCGAATCAAACAAACATGATGAAAGTGACTAGATGAAATTCCCATGTGTCCTCGAGAACGTTTAGGTTATTATAAGAGATCGTTCCGGCTTGTCCTTTGCTACAAAAAGGATTGGGCCACCTTGCTGCACTCTTTGTTACCTTTACTATTTGTTACTTGTTACAAATTATCTCGCTATCAAACTACTCGTTACCGACAATTTCAGTGCTTGCAGAAAATACCTTACAGAAAACCGCTTGTCATTTCCTTCTGCTCCTCGTTGGTTTCGACACTCTTACTTATCGAAAGGACTACGATTGATCCCCTATACTTGTGGGTCATCAACAAGCGAGGTCTAAGCTTGGGGGAGTTGATACGTCCATTTTGCATCATGTTTTCCTACCGATATTTATAATGTTTTTGGTCATTATTTCACTTTATGATGCAATCCTAATGCCTTTTCTCTCTTAATTTGCAAGATTTACATGGAGAGGGAGATTACCGGCAGCTGGAATTCTGGACCTAAAAAGCTACATCAGAAATACCTGTTCTACGGAGCTCCAAATGACCTGAAACTTCACGAGGATTTTTTATCAAATATATGAAAAATACTGGAACAAAGAAATACCAGAGGGGGCCCACCAGTTGCCCACAAGGCAACAGGGCGCGGCCACCCCCCCTCGGCGCGCCCTGATGCCTTGTGGGGCCCACGGCTGGCCTCTAGCCCCCTTCTTCTGCTATATGAAGCCATTTACCCTAAGAAAATAGGAGGAAGACTTTCGGGATGAAGCGCCGCCATCTCGAGGTGGAACTTGGGCAGGAGCACTTTTGCCCTCCGGCAGAGCGATTTCGCCGGGGATACTTCCCTCTTGGAGGGGGAAATCGAAGCCATCGACATCACCAATGTTCCTCTCATCGTGGGAGGACCAATATTCATCAACCTATTCACCGGCACCATCTCATCTCAAACCCTAGTTCATCTCTTGTATTCAATCTTTGTCTCAAAACCTCAGATTGGTACCTGTGGGTTGCTAGTAGTGTTGATTACATCTTGTAGTTGATGCTAGTTGGTTTATTTGGTGGAAGATTATATGTTCAGATCTATTATGCTATTCAATACCCCTCTGATCTTGGACATGAATATGATTTGTGAGTAGTTACTTTTGTTCTTGAGGACATGGGAGAAGTCTTGTCATAAGTAATCATGTGAATTTGGTATTCGTTCGATATTTTGATGATATGTATGTTGTTGATTCTCTTAGTGGTGTCATGTGAACGTCGACTACATGGCACTTCACCATCTTTGGGCCTAAGGGAATGCATTGTGGAGTAGTAATTAGATGATGGGTTGCTAGAGTGACAGAAGCTTAAACCCTAGTTTATGCGCTATTTCGTAAGGGACTGATTTGGATCCATATGTTTATTGCTATGGTTAGATTTATCTTAATTCTTCTTTCGTAGTTACGGATGCTTGCGAGAGGGCTTAATCATAAGTGCGAGGCTTGTTCAAGTAAGGACAGCACCCTAGCACCGGTCCACCCACATATCAAATTATCAAAGTAGCGAACGCGAATCAAATAAACATGATGAAAGTGACTAGACGATAATTCCCATGTGCCCTTGAGAACGCTTTGCTTTATATAAGAGACCGTTCCAGCTTGTCCTTTGCTATAAAAAAGATTGGGTCACCTTGCTGCACTCTTATTACTATTGCTACTTGTTACTTGTTACGAATTACCTTGCTATCAAACTATCTGTTACCGCTACTTTCAGTAATTGCAGAGAATATCTTGCTGAAAACCGCTTATCATTTACTTCTGCTCCTCGTTGGGTTCGACACTCTTACTTATCGAAAGGACTACGATTGATCCCCTATACTTGTGGGTCATCAAGTCCCACCAGGCCTGCACGGTCGGGTGCGGGATCTTCTGTGGCCAGACCTGCTGCACCCCCACCTATGCCGCGACCTACACGTGCTGGTACACAGCTACAAACAGGGAAAATATTTTTAAGTTTGGACTAACTTGCACCCCATGCGAACCACACACTGTTGAAGAGGCTTTGAAAGATGCTAGACGGAAAAAGGTAATGGAAGAAGAATACATGGCCTTGAAGAAAAACAAGACATGGAATTTGGCCCCATGTGTTCAAGGTAAAAAATTGATAGACTGTAAGTGCGTGTATAAAAGTAAAAAAGAAGACAGATGAAACTATTGATAGGTATAAGGCCAGATTGGTAGCTAAAGGGTTTAAACAAAGATATGACATAGATTATGAGGACACCTTTATTCCAGTTGTTAAAGATGCTACTATCATATTGGTTTTATCTATTGTTGTGTCTAGGAGATGGAGCCTAAGACAGTTGGACGTACAGAATGCGTTTTTACACGGTGTTCTGGAAGAGGAGGTTTACATGAAACAACCACCTGGGTTTGAAAACAAGAATGCACCATTCCATGTGTGCAAACTTGATAGGGCTCTTTATGGTCTGAAGCAGGCCCCAAGAACATGGTACTCTCGTTTGAGCATGAAGCTGCAAGACATTGGTTTTGTTCCTTCCAAGTCCGACACCTCATTATTTATTTACAATAGTTCCAATATAACAATGTACATGCTCATATATGTTGATGATATTATTGTCACTAGTTCATCTGATGAAGCAGTAACCGCACTCCTGAAGGACCTAGGCTCAGAGTTTGCCTTAAAGTACTTGGGAGACCTGAATTTCTTCTTGGGCATTAGTCAAGAGAAACAAAGATGGTATAATCTTGCCACAAGAAAAATATGCAAATGATCTTTTGAAAAGAATTGGTATGCAGGGTTGCAAGTCTTCACCAACTCCATTGTCTAGTTCAGAAAAACTATCTCTGCATATGAAGGTGAGCTCCTAAATCAGGAAGACGGCTCTCAGTATAGAAGCATAATTGGTGCTCTACAGTATTTAACTCTTACTAGACCAGATATCTCCTTTGATGTAAACAAAGTGCGACACTTTCTGCATGCACCTACCACCCTGCATTGGACTGCTGCTAAACGCATCCTAAGATATGTAAATAACACGGTAAGTATTGGACTAACATTCAGTAGGTCTCAGTCTACCCTTGCCAGTGCATTTACTGATGCTGACTGGGCTACAAGTCTTGATGACAGAAGATCCATATGTGGCTTTGCAATATTCTTGGTCCAAATTTAATATCATGGTGTGCTAAGAAACAGCCGACTGTCTGCAGGTCTACTACATAGGCTGAATATAAGGCACTGACAATTGCCACTGCAAAAATTATTAGGCTTCAGTCTATGCTAAGGGAACTCAGAGTGACACAAGTAGAAGCTCCTTGTCTTTGGTGTGACAAACTTGGTGCTACTTATCTTTCTGCTAATCCATTTTTTTCATGCCAGAACAAAACACATTGAGATAGATTAACACTTTGTAAGAGAACGTGTTGCCAACAAACAGATGGATATTCGTTTTATTCATTCAAGAGATAAGATTGCATATGGCTTCACCAAGGCATTGCCCACAAGAAGTTTCGAGGAATATAAATGTAATCTCATCTTGACCAAGTTGTGATCAAGGGGGTGTGTTGAAGATATCCTAGGCCGGCGCATAGTTCTGTTAGGGATAGTTAGTTGTAGAGATAGATTAGTATCTCATTGTTTGAACTCATCTCTATCTCTCTATCCCATGTACTCCAAGAATGTCATCTCAACTTGTATGCGCCTATGGGATAAGCCCCATCGTATCAATAAATACAAACACGACCCTCTCACGAGGGTAGAACGCTTCCTTCATATTTTACAATTAGGAGGTGGAAAGGAGAAGCCCTCGTCTCGTCTCGTCTCGCCCGCTCCCGCGAGCGGGGAGGCGAACCCTACCGCCGCCACTTCCAGCCTCTCCCTCCCTCGCCGCCACCGGAACGCGCCGCGGGGCTTGGTGTCGGTGGCGGTGGGGCCTCTTCCCCTTCCTCGCGGTGGGCTGGTGGGGGACAGCGACACGGCACGGATGCGCGCGGTTCTGTAGGGCGGCGCGGCACGGCTTCGGCCGGGGTGGCCCGGCGGTGGCGTCCTGGTGCGGCAGTGCAACTGGCTGCTCGTCGGGGGCGCTGTGGGGCATGCCTACGCGGGTGGCGGCGGTGGGCGTCCCGTTCCAGATCTATATCGGGCGAATGCTCTGGCCGGCTGCCAACGGGCGGCGCGGGCTGAGGCGGCATGGGCCGGCCATCGCTGGTGGCTTTGGCTGCTGGAGGGGACCGGCGTGGGGGCGTGCTCCTTGATGGGGTGGTCCGGCGGCTCTGTGGCTATGGTGACCGCGTCCGGGGAGCGGGTGGTGCGGATCGATGGGGTGGCGGCGCTTGGTGCTGGGTGTCGTGTTTCCACCGGTGGCGCTGGGTGGAGGTGCAGCGGGCCTCCTTCCCCTGGTTCTAGGCCGAAGCATGGCTGCGAGCCGGGGCTTGCACTCGGGCGGATCTGGACGGTGCCCGGGTGAGTCGGAATTCGCGCTCCGGGTAGGTACGCTTGGGCTTGATCCGGGAGGTGCCCGTGGGTGGTGAGGTCCCTCTCCTCGCGGGTACGGTGGACGTTGGTGGTGGTCGGGGCTCCGCTACACTGTTGGGCAGATCGGCGTCAAGGGCCACGGTCATGGCGTCGTGCGAGCGGGCTCGGCGACGGCCGTCGGTAGTCACGGAGTAGGGTCTCCCCCGTCCATCGGGTACGGCTGGAGACCCAGGCGTGGGTGCCTCCTACTGTGGAGGCGTCCACCCAGACTCTGTGGCTGATGCCGGGCTAGGAGCGAAAGGTGTCTCCTTTTACTCCTCCTTCCGTGGCGGGTGCACCGTGATGTGGGCAGTTGGTGGAGTCCTGGACATGGATGCCGGGGTGGAGGCCCTGGATGGCGGTCTGCATGGCTAGCTCTCTGGCGGGCACCATGGTGGCGGTGATGGCCTTACCTCTTGGTCGTGTGGGCGGCGAGAGGTGGTGCGGCGGGTGGCTCGGGCACGCTCTCGGTCTCTGATGGTGACAGTGCCCCGATCCGGATCTGGAAGTTCTGTGTTCCCCGTGCTTGCCCTGGAGATCTCGTGGTGACGCGGGGGAGCTGCTGAGCGAAAGCTCTGCGCTTTGTCGCTGACGACGGCGACGCTCGCGGGCGCCATTATCTTCTTGAAGACGTCGTCATGGTGCTCCCCTCCGTGTCCGGGTTCCGGGTGAAAACCTCTGTCTGCTGTAGACTCGCCAACGACGACACTTAGCGTCGATATCCCTCTGGGGGCGTTGTTGTGGAGCTTAGGTGTTATAGGGCTTAGCGCGGGGCGAAAGCCTGTTTCGAGGTTTATATTTTACAGTTAGATGTATGTTTTAGTTATTCTTAGTAGTTGCATAAGCTTTATAAGAGTATAGCCATAAGTATGTGTGCGCCAATGATTTTCCATCACATAAGATTAGGCTCTATCCACGCAACAATGAGTAAACAACAAAAGTTAATGCACGAGATTATGGGTAAAAATAACCACGTGATATTCCAGTCGTCCTCGGGAACGATTCCGTCCACAAAGGGACATAACCGGTAGCAGAATTAAGGATCGAACCACATGTTTTGTACTCTCTTACTTTTATATTGTTATTTCAAGTCTTGCAACCGTTCATCGATCAAAGCAGCCATCACCTTCCGAACAATCGCAGTGATTTTGACTAATTTTCACGTACCAGTTCATTCTCCTCATCTTTGGTTTTAAGAGCATCTACAGCCGGGCGCCCTATACCGCCCCCAAAAGCCAGGGCGGCCCGCCAGGTCACTGACCGGTCACGAAAATGTGATCCAGCCGGGCGCCTCAAACGGCCGGGCTGACCGGCACCCCTCATATCCAGCCCAAATATAGGACGGATATGAGACGGCCCGGGCGCGCCCGGACGCGTCCGCCACGTTAGCCTGGCCCATCCCGACCCCACAAATATCCCCATCCAGCAAACTATAGACACCGGTCAATCCGAACTCCACTTCACTCCCTCTCCATCCACTTCACTTCCGATCCCCTCCCCTCCGATCCGATGGCCAGCGACGGAAGCAGCGGTGGCTCCGGTGCAGAATCCGATGGCTCGAACATCGACGTGGAGGAGGTGGCCCTCCGCATCGCATTGAGGAGGTCGCTGCTCGAGCAAGGCGGCCCCGGCAGCGGCGGATCTTCTTCCTGAGCGCCCGTCGCCCGTCGACGCAGCGCCGGCGACGTCGCCGGCCCTTCCCGCCCGGCGCTCCGCTCCGCCAGGTACGCCGCCCACCTCCACCACCCTCTGGTCCGGAAGTGGTACCCGGCCACCAGTGGGTCCTCGTGCCCGCGCCGGGGCCGGCGCGCACGAGGACGCCCGAGTCCGAGGCACGTGCAGCCCGGCGCGAGCGGCAGCGGGCGAGGGAGAGGGGGGAGGCGATGTTCGCGCGCCGTTCACGCGCGAGCGCGCCGGTCGATCCCAAGGCCGCGCTCCTTGCGTCGGTCCTCCGCCGCTCTCTCACGACGACGTGGAGGAGGTGGCCCTCTGCATCGCATTAAGGAGGTCGCTGCTCCAGCAAGGCGGCCCCGGCAGCGGCGGATCTTCTTCCTCAGCGCCCGTCGCCCGTCGACGCAGCACCGGCGATGTCGTCGGCCCTTCCCGCCCGGCGCGCAGCTCCGCCAGGTACGCCGCCCACCTCCACCACCCTCTGGTCCGGAAGTGGTACCCGGCCACCAGTGGGTCCTCGTGCCCGCGCCGGGGCCGGCGCGCACGAGGACGCCCGAGTCCGAGGCACGTGCAGCCCGGCGCGAGCGGCAGCGGGCGAGGGAGAGGCGCGAGGAGATGTCTGCGCGCCGTTCGCGCGCGAGCGCGCCGGTCGATTCCGAGGCCGCGCTCCTCGCGTCGGTCCTCTGCCGCTCTCTCACGACGGCGAAGACGGATGCGCGGCGCCTCCGCCGCAAGAATGCCAAGGCGCTCCGACTCGACATCGAGTTGTCGGAGCGTGAGGCGAACAAGGAGGCGGCAGCGAAGGCGAAGGCGAAGGCGGCCCGCCATGCCAAGGAGCAGGACCGCCTGCTCCGCAGGCTGTCGGGCATGATGTGCAGCTCCGACTCCGACCTGACGGACGGCTCCACCAACAGCTCCAGCTCCGACGACGACGCGCCTCCGCACGCCGACGCCTACACGGAGGAGGGGTACTGCCGCGCCGACGACCGAAAGGGGAAGGGGCCGGCGAGGAAATGGTGATTTCCTCCGCCCTTCCCCGTTCTGTTTATATTTTAACTATGTTCTAAGTTGTTTGTAGTATGAATTTGCCGTGTCCGCCGATGAACCTTCGATGAACTATGTGCTTTTGTCCGGCGAAGCAATGATGATCCGGCTAGTTAGATCGTGTTTATACTTATACGTAGCGTTGCATGGATTGCATGGGTTTGAGGTTTCGGATATGAGGCAAGATATGAGGCATGCCCGGTCAGGGACGTGTCCGCGGACGTTTGAGGGCCGGATTTGCCATATGTGGCTGTAGATGCTCTAACACTCTTACTCCGAAATATTTACATCGATCCACTACTCAAAAGGTATCGAAGAACCCCACACCATGGAAGGTCTGGCTTCCGCTAGGGGAGAGGTGGTGCAAGGCCAGGGTGGGGTCGTAGACCCGTAGTGAAGCAATCAGGTGAGACTGGTAGCGGGGCGGTCCCGCGTGACCATGGAGAGTTCGTCGCGTGAGCTACCCATTTTTTCCCCAACATCGTGGAACCTGAGTTAGCCGAGCTGCTAGCCTGTCAGTGCGCCGTCAAGCTGGTGATTGAAAGCCAGGTGCAAAAGCTTGTTCTTTTTTTTTAAGGGGGAAACATCCTAGGCCTCTATGTCAAGTCGAGTGATACACGCAACCTTTTATTAATTGTTCCATGGTTTATCTTTTTTTTTTGAAAGATCCAGCATTCACTGGCATTCATTGATTTAGCAGAGGAGAACGGGAAACATGATAGATCAAGTGATCAGGTGAGCGAGAGAAAGCTCGAGCGGGCGAGCAAAAAATAAAAATAAAAATAAAGGGCCCTAGGGGCGCTAGAGAGGTTACAATCTCCCAATCATATCCCCGAAGGGATGCTCAAAACATTTCGCCCCCGCGAGGCGCCAGAGGTCCATGTTGGAGCGGATTTTTCTGGTCACTTCCGAAGCTGGCGCCGATTTCCCTCTGAAAATGCGATCGTTCCTTTCCTGCCATATTTCCCATGATATCAAGATGATGATTGATCTGGTGCCTTTCCTCTGTTGAACCGATGCCGCCCGTCTGATTATGTCTTGCACTCGATCTGTTGTGTTGGCGGTTGCACCCCAGCTTGTTGGGTTCAGGGCGTTGCAACCCTGCCATGTCGCTGCCTCCTTCCAGATATCAATCGAAAACTTGCACTCCCAGAGTAGGTGGAAGGAGGACTCGAGATTTCTGAGACATAGCTGGCAGAAATAACTATTGCTCCATCCCCGGCGCTGCAGCCTGTCGTTGCACCAGAGGCGGTCATTGTGGAGCAACCAGGAGAAGAGCTTCATCTTTCCCGGGGCCCAAGGCTTCTAGAAGATGGATCTGGGGCAGACACCCATGTTCTGCGATTGGAATTGTAGGAGGTAGGCAGAACTGGTAGAGTACACGCCCGAGCCCGTCACAGTCCACCTGATCGTGTCATGGGTCGCCGGGTGCAGGGTGACGGCGCCCCCCTGGAGGAGCCGCCACAACAGTAGGAAATCCTGCCCAATTGCACCGCGATCACCGTGTTGCAGGTCTTTGATCCAGCGGTAGTCCTCCAGAGCTGCAGCCACTGATCTGTTTTTGCGTCTTGAGTGATTGAACATGGCCGGAAAGGAGTACCTGAGGGCCTCTGCCCCGATCCACTTGCAGTTCCAGAAACTGGCAGTGCGGCCGTTGCCGATCGAAACCTCAGTGGCACTTGCGAAGAGCTTGCGATCGGAGTCGTCACAGGGTGGGGGCGATCCCACCCATGGTCGATGTGGCTCTTGCCAGGAGAGCCAGAGCCACCGAAGCCTGAGCGCCGAACTGAATTTCTTCAGATTCTGAATTCCCAAGCCCCCGTGCTGAACCAGAGAGCACACCTGCTGCCAGTTCACTTTGCACTTGCCTCCGGTGAGCTCATGATCCCCTGCCCAAAGAAAGCGCCGGCGCGTCTTGTCAATCTCCTTGAAGAACTTTGCGGGCGCGCGCAGCACTGTCAGGGTGAACGTGGGCATAGCCGTGAGAACGCATCTGACCAGTACTCGCCGACCCGCCGCAGATAACAGCCGTCCCTTCCACCCAGCGAGCCGAGCGCGGATCCTGTCGAGCACAAACTGAAGATGGACCATGCGGAGTCTAGCTAAGGTGATCGGAAGGCCAAGATACTTGATTGGGAAATCTACCCTCCGGCCTCCGAAATTTTGTAGCACTTCCTCGAGGTTTATGCTGTCACACCTGATCGGTGTCACAATGGATATTGCCGGGTTGATCTTCAGGCCCGTTGCCTCGCCGAAGCCGTGCAGAATGCCCATAAGCGTGTCGATCTCTACTCTAGTTGGGTTTGCGAAGATGATCGCGTCATCCGCATATAGACTGGCACGCATCTTGACGCGGCAACCCGGGAGCGGCGCAAGTATGCCAGTACGCGTGGCCGCGTCAAGGAGCCGGTGGAGCGGGTCGATCGCGATGATGAACAACAGCGGCGAGAGCGGGTCGCCCTACCGCAGCCCCTTTCTATGCAGGATTTTATCGCCCGTGGCGCCATTGAGGATGCATTCCGAGGATGCAGAGGAGAGGAGAAGCGCGACCCAGTCACGCCAGCATGCGCTAAACCCTAATCTCTGCAAGAGCTCGAGCAAGTACTCCTAGGAGACCGAATCGAACGCCCTAGCAATGTCTAACTTCACGAGGAGTGCCGCCTGTCTATTCCTATGAAGATTTCTGACGCAGTTCTGCACATACAAGTAGCTATCATGTATGCATTTGGTTTTCTGGAACGCGCTCTATGCCGGGGAGATGATGTCCTGCATGATCGATGCGAGGCGGATGGAGAGGACCTTAGAAATCAGTTTGCCAACAGAATGGATTAAGCTGATCGGCCTGAGGTGCCCTAGCTCCGTCGCCCCGTCCTTCTTGGGCAGGAGGGCGATGAGTGCCGTGTTGATCGATTGCACATCCCCGGCTGCCAGGTGGAAGAAACTGTCAAAAACTGCCATGACATCCTGTTTGATTTTCTGCCAGCAAGTTCTGTAGAAACAGCCCGGAAATCCATCCGGCCCCGGTGCCTTCTCAGACGGGGACGCTTTGATCGCCGCGAGCACCTCCTCTTCAGTGAAAGGCAGGTCAAGGCCATGGTGCTCGATGGAGGGCAGCTCCAGCTCGTCCCAGTTCAGCGTGCAGCCGCGCGCGCTTCTCGTGCCCAGCAGCTCCATGAAGTGGTTGTGCACCATCTGAGCCTTTGCATCGTGGTCTGTTGCAACAGCGTTGCCGGCCTGGAGGGAGTGGATGAAGTTTTTTCGCCTGCGTGCACACAATTTGGCATGAAAGAGCTTTGTGCTAGCATCACCCGCCCGCAACCAGGTGATCCTAGAAGATTGCCGCTTTCTAGCCCACTCAATTGCCGCCAAGCCCAGCACTCTCTGCTTCAGCAGCATCCTGAGGTTGTGCTCTTGTTGAGATAGTCTCCTAGTCTCTTGTGCCACGTCGAGCCGAAGGATCACCTCGTTGGCAATGTGAAACTTGATCCTAGCCCCACTGAAAAGTGTTTTGCTCCAGGTTTTCAGATCAGCCGCCACCCTTGCAAGCTTGACCTTGATTCTGACGTAGGGGCATGTGTGCTGGACTGGGCGATCCCAGGCTCTGGCGACAGTTTCATGGAAGTGTGGGAACTGAGGCCAAAATGATTCAAACCTGAAGCGTGCTCGGCGAGGGGGTGGTGATGAGCATGCCAGCAGCAAAGGGCAATGATCTGAGCAGCTAGTGGAGGCAGCTGACAGCATATAAGATGAGTGATCCAATTCCCAGGCCGTGTTGCTAAAAAATTTGTCGATGCTGCACAAGGTTGGGTCCTCCCTCTCGTTTGACCAGGTGAACCTTCTATTCTTGCATTTAATTTCCTTCAGCCCGGCCCTGTCCACGGCAGCTCTGAACGTGCCCATCATCCTCCGATTGATATTGCTGTTGTTCTTGTCCCTGGCTTCGTAAATTATGTTGAAATCCCCACAGATTAGCCAGGGCTCGCCCGAGGGAGGAGCGGCGGCGGCCATCTCCAGGAGGAAATCATCCTTTCTGCTATCTTCAGATGGCCCGTACACTGTAGTAAGCCAGTAGTACGTCTCTGAATCAATTGGCTTGACCTTGGCTGTGATAGAGAAGATGCCGACGGCGTGCGATTGAACATCCATGATACTCTTGTCCCAAAAGATAGCCACACCCCCCCTCGATCCAATGGCAGGGAGGACGACGCAACCCTCCAATCTTGCGCCACCAATTTCTCTGGCCAGGGAGGGATTCCATTGCTCGATCTTCGTTTCTTGCAAGCACATGATGCCTAATCTATGGGAGTTAGCTACTTCATTGATTGCTGAACGTTTAGCAGGCGAGTTCAGGCCTCTAACATTCCATGACATGATCGGAGAATTCGCACTACTCATGGGGACACAAGATTTTTCTCCGACGACTGAATTCATTAAGCAAACTACCGCACACCGCCGATCTAGCAAGGGTACATAGGCGACCACCAGAAGCCCCAAAAGCTCGCCTATGTCTAGCTAACCGATCCACAGCACGATCATACAACATCATTGATCCTAACTCAAGCCGGCTTAAGGCCGACCGCCGTCGAAGACTAGATAGATAGTAGCCTAACATGGGAAACTAATTGGCCTCATCGGCCACACCATCAGGCCCAACGAGGCCGGCGGCGATCCTGAGGGCAGCAGGGTCGAGGTCGGTGAGCTTGGCGATGCCCAGGATGTCGCTCTCCGAGAGCGGCTCGTTGAAGCGCTTGATCAGTTCTTCTGTCGCCTTGCTCGTCATCTTCTCCTTGGGGCCGAGCAGCCCCATCTTCTGCACCAGGCGGAGGGTGGCGCGTTGCGCCACAGGAACGTTCGATGCCATGGCCGCCTGCCTGGCACTGTGCCTTGCCGGGGCTGGAGTGCCCCGTGTCTTTGGTGGAGCTGAGGAGCGACGAGCAGGGGTGCTTGATATGAGCGGAGGAGGGGGCGCGCTGAAAAGTTGGTTCTGTGGCGCCCCTCCATCGCCCTCTCCGATCATCATGTGGTTGACCTGGCGAGTGACCGCGCCCACTTGGATCTCCAGGGTTGATGCAGGTGGAGGCGCGCGGCAGGCGAGGACAGGAGGGGCTGTGTCGTCCACGTGCTCGCCGGGGGCCCCGTTGTCGAAGTCGAGCGGGGAGGAGAGCGTTGCTGCGATGGTGGCCTCGAGCTCAAGCTGCATGCAGTCGGGGCGCGGCGGAGGGGAGAGCTGGCGCCTGTCCTTGGTGAAGAACTCCGCGATCGGGTCCCCAGCGCCGGCCGGGGCGGCCGCGGGGGCCAGGGGAGGGGCGGCCGCGGGCGGTGGGACCGTGCGGAGCGGCAGGGGCGGCGTGGCAGAGGAGGCCGCCGGCTCCATGGCGCGCCTCGCCGTGCTGCGCCCCCTGGAGCCCCCGCCGTGGTGTCTGCCGACCGGGGTCCTGCTTCTCTGCCTCGGAGGCGCCTCATCTTGCGCCGGAGCCTTGTCCTTGGAGTGGCGCCCGCGGCCCAGCAGGGTGTCCTTCCACGAGCGGCGCCCACCACCTTGGCTGTCGTCGTCGTGGTCGCGTCTGGCCCCTCCAAGCTGCATGTTGTTGCAGCCTGTGGACGTCACCCTTGGCGCCTGGCGGCGCGTGTGGTTCTGGCCGTCCTCCACCCCCGCGTACCACGTGCCCGGTTCGGTGCGGGGGAGCGACTCGTCGTCGGAGTCGGAGGAGGGAATCCCGCTCTGCCCGGAGTGGGAGGAGCGCGGCGACGGCGGCGACCAGTCCTCCACCCGATCAACGTGGATGAGCATGTCATACCTGGTGACCCCCGGCGGCGGCGCGATCTTGCGGTCCGGCGGTGAGTACCATGGTTTATCATGCGAGTTCAGTAAAGTTCAACAGAAAAAGCGACACATATGGCTGCCCTAAGGGCAATGAAAAGAAGTAGAAAAATGAGTGCATCACAAAATCTAGCAGTAAGCTGTCAACCAAAGAATAAATCCTACGCGATCAACTCCCATTGGTTGCGCCCAAAGACCAAAGAGTCTCACTGACAAGGAGCAGATTAGGTCGCTGTATGGGCCGATAATTAAGGAGATCAAGGAGTTGCTTCAGAAATGGCGTACACACAGAAACGATCGGTATGCATCGCATACACATGGAGTATTAACCAAATCAAGAGGCTGATGACTACCACTTAACATAGTGTTTAGCCGTACAGTTAATAGCAGACTCCATCGAAACTGCAAGGTACTACTAACATCGTACTTGTGAACCACACATATTTGCAAGATTGTGTGACCTACACGAAACATTACTTTGTACTCCCTCCGTAAACTAATATAAGAGTGTTTAGATCACTATTTTAGTAATCTAAATGCTTTTATATTAGTTATATTAGTTTACAGAGGGAGTACTGATCTTCTAGCAAAAGGGGGCACATGAGCAGTAGCGGCGAATGACTAGGGAACACTAGTGTTCAGCGAAAAGGTACAGCATCCAAGCACTTGCATCACAACATCCAGATGAATCTCATTTCATGAGCGCACGCATAGCCCTGAGCATCATCTCTGGCTAAGGAAGCGGAATAAAATCAGTAAAACTTGGTTATATTCTAGACTTGGTAACCTTGGATCGTGTAGAGCATTTTGAATAAACCGGTTGCATTTCCACCTAAAAAAGGGAATGCTTTGTTTAAGCTAGAAAGGAAGTGATGTTACGGGGGGAGGCGTTTTGGCTCCTGGGAACACATGCTACCCCATGAACAGTCACCCAAAAAAAATAGTAAATGCTTTCAAAAAAATCTGAATTTTTTTGTAGATGTTTGTGTTAGTGCCGCAAGCATGCTTGACAATTTTCAGGCGAAACAGAGTGGTAATGTTTCGTCGGTGAAGAAAACAAAGTTGGGGTGACATTTGGGGGTAACATTTGGTGTTCGATTTGTTTATTTTTTTTTTTTTTTTGCACAGGCCAAAATGCTTAAGCTTTTTGCCTAAACATTTGTAGATAGCATGTGGATGTGGCTAAGAACACATAGAATTTTTGTTGAGATTTTTTAGACATTTCAAAAATAATTTCTGCGTGCAGGAGCACGTGCACCCGGGGGTCAAATTGGATTTCCCCCGTGATGTTAGAGCTACGGTCTATCGTAATAAACTTAATATAACTGAAGGTTAACAATTGGAAGGAAAACAATAAAAAATAAAAGAAATTAAACATTACGATTTAAGGCCAACAATATGTTTTCATCAAGAATTTTGCTACAAATTGAACATCAGACTTTCTTTTAGCATGGCAAGGATTAGCCATGCTTGCTAAAGAAAATTGTCATCCTCGCGACATCATAATTTACTATACACCAGGATTTGCCATGCTTGCTAAGCGAAATTACCATCCACACGACAACATAATTTAGCCATACAAAACGCGATTTGCCATGGTTAAAAATCTGACGTCAGACTTTTAACATCCTGTTTATCAGATAATATAAATGAACAAGTAGCAAAGCTGGGTTATGCAAACATATGTAAAACCATATTCGCCCCCCCCCCCCCCACCACCACCACCAAACCATATTCGCCCCCCCCCCCCCCCCCCCCCCCCCCACCACCACCACCACACACACACACCCCAGAAACAAGAAGGAAACATTAGTCTACCATCACCAAAGTAGGTCCTGTAACATTGCTCTGCAATTTTCCCTTAAACTGAAGACTGTAGCCACCCTTGACCCAAACTTCTTTGAGCTTTGGGAGGGAATTTACTCCAGTAAACCCACCTTCGTTAAATGAATCGCAGCGTTGAACCAGTAAAATTTCAAGCTCAGCCATTGCTCCGTCTTTGAAACGTACAAATTGGAGATCCTTTAAGTCAGAAATCTCCAGCCTTTTGAGTGTTGAGAAAGTACGGGCACCAAATTTTATATCCATGCGTTTGTTACCATCTTTGTTTTCTTTGCCTTCTTCAAACGCATCCTTCCGCAGGCAAAGGATGACTAGCTTTGGTAGCTGTTCAAGAACTGCCATGGCACCCTCATATACCAACCGCGTGCTCCGCAATTTCAACTTGGCTAGATTCTTGAGTTGGTCCAGCCCTTCCGGCAAGTTAGCTAGCTTGCCATAGAGCTTGAGAGTCTGCAGATTCATTGGGCCTGGGGACAAGCCATTCAGACAATTCTCAAGACCATTCTTCTCTTCTGAACGAACTGACACCGATTCCAATTGGCTGAGATCTGAAATGGCAGAACAGAAATCCGGCCCATTTTTCTTGTTGATACCAGTCACTCCTAACTTACGCAATTTAGTAAGTTTCTTGAGCTCCTTGATACCAGACATCCCGCTGGCAACATTGACAACACCCAGGGTGTGAAGATTCTTCAATTTCCCTATCCTTCTTGGGAGTTTCACCCCATGCGGATCCACCCGTTTTAACAGAGTATTTGCAATGAAGCAAAAAAGAGGACCAGCTTTGCTCGCAACTCCACTTTGTTGCTCATCATCAGATTTGCAGCTTCTGTAAACTATCATCATCATGGCTACAATGGCTTCCACTATATTAATGGATGTGTCATCCTCATCTTCTGGTATGTAACCAGCGCGAAGGTAGCTTAGCTTTTGGAGCTTAACCATCCTTTCCGGAAGTGTGGTCACCAATGTACCTCTGATATCCAATGTCTCAAGGTTGGATAGTTTACCAAATGATTTTGGAAGATTAAAGATCCCTTGGGATCCCCGTAGAGACAAGTACTTCAGATGATGAAGTTTCCCGATTGGCACAAGGTCATTGTCACTTAGACCAGTTGCATCCTCTAAATCCAGTACTCGGAGCAACCTCATCTTACTGGATATAAGGAATCTTCGCCACTCTCCAAATACTGTCAGTGATCGCATTCGGGACACATCCATTATCCTTTCAATTGCATTCTTCTTGTCCCTGCTCCATCTTTTGCTCACCACAAGATGTCGAACCTTATCTCTTGAGTTCAAACTGAAACCAGAGTCGTCCAATACAGAAACAAGTTTTTCTTCTTTTGACTTGGAGATACTAATCGCATGCATGAGATTATTGACTTGGCACAAACTAACTTTCCCATGGTTACTGGCTGTGTCTTTCAATTGTTGTATCATACTTCTACTGATTAGTTCTGTGAAGTATTCTTCCCCAACTTCTTCTGCATACATGCTAAGCATTTCGCTTGAGTACCCTTCTGCAATCCACCGCCTGATTAAGCGTCTTCGTCGAAGGTTGTGGCCCTCTGGGAAAATAGCCAGATACAGAAAGCATGCTTTCAGATGATAGGGTAATCCTTTGTAACTCGAGATAACCATTTTATTTATACTCGCAAGATTTGAGTTGATCTCTAACTCCACACCAATATGATCATTCAACTTTCTCCATTCCATCGTAGTTGCTGGCCTGCTGGACAGAAAGCCACCAATAGTTGCAATGGCAAGGGGAAGCCCATCACATTTTTTTACAATATGTTTTGCTTGCTCCATCATTTCAGGATCTGATTCAAAATTCGCTGCGGTCTTTGATACCTACAAAATAGTATAAGATTAGTAATGTAAGAAATTAAAACGGTAGTGTGAAACTTCTCACTACTCTAGAAAACAGCAAATCAAAATGTATATTTGGTACTGATTATGGTGATCCTATCTTTTTTTAGAAAAGGAGGATGACCCCCGGCCTCTGCATCTAGGCGATGCATGCAGCCACTTTATTAATTATTCACAAAGACCTTACAAAGTAATCAGGTGATCCTATCTTGAAGTGAAACTGTTTTGTAGATAATTTTTTTGGTGTTGAGATAAAAAAAACTATAAGTAAAACCTCAGCGAAACACATGTTGTAGTATCAGAGATTAATATATTTTGTGTAACAGTACATATTTATTGGCCATCTCCAGTTCTAGCTCCGCAATGTTGTTCTCTCTTTACTGTATAACTAGTATGGTGACCCGCCCAACATATGTATCTATCTTAAAATGTCATGCACCATATTTACTCTATTTATTTTGAAATAGAATTATTGGTTTCAATTGTATTTTAAAAAGTAAGGTTACATGAAAGAAATTGAAAATCATATGCTTTGTGAAATATGTCCTTGTAAAATGGATCTACGGATATTATGAAACGATCTTTTGCCATTTTAACATTTCTAGTAAACATTAATTAAGTGGAGTGCCAAAGCACATGTGACTGGACTTGAGATGACCAACTCAGCAAGACAGCAAGAACAACTCTAATTGTTTTCCAGTAATATTCTTCTCTGCGATCTAATAAACAGAGTGTTATTGGGAAGTATACATCTGTAATAGTTATAATAACATCCGAATAGCTTCGGTCCATAGATGTGGACGTGCAACCCAAAAAAGAATCTATCCAAAACAGAAATCTGAATTTAGTCAATAAAATGACTGTCCAGAGATTTATCTACTTATCAGTGAGGAAAAAAATCATTTTATAATATCATTTACATATGCACGGAGTGTATGATACTGTAGACTGGAGAAGGGGCGTACTCGCCACGAGCAATGTCTCAGTAGGCGCTTCTATCCAGACAGGGTCGAGCCACTCCTCTTCTAGGTCAGGCACCTCTCTGATATGGGCCTGGTCCACCTGGGCCAGCAGTACATGGACCATGGGCCACTCATTCAACACTCCCCCTGAGAGGGTGATAGATATCTATCATTTCCATCTTGTCACACTCCAGATTGCATTCTTTAGTTTCCAATCCTTTTATTAAGCAGACTGCAATCTGTTGCCCTGAACTCGCATGCTCTATCTTGATGATCCCAGCATGTAGCTTTTCTTTGCCAAAGAATCTGTCTATTTCCACATGCTTGGTTCTATCATGTTGCACTGGATTGTTTGCTATGTTCATTGTTGATTTGTTATCACACCACACATTCACACACCTAGTCTTCAATATATTCAATTCTTCTAATAAATTTCTGGACAACATCTCACTTAGCACTTGAGACATAGCTCTACGTTCGGCCTCGGTAGTGGACCTGGACACAACATCCTGTTTCTTACTTCTCCATGATACCAAGTTCCCACCATCAAAGACAAAAAATCCCGAGGTCGGTCTACGATCATCTAGCCAACTTGCCTAATCTGCATCACAATACCCATCCACCACGAGATGCATATTACTCTCAAATAGCAGCCCCCTTCAAGTACCTCAGAATTCTGTGTACTGCTTCAAGATGATCATGTTAAGCTTCATGCACTAGCCAACGCAACCAAAAGTCCGAACTATGGGAGAGGGCCGAACTGATGTAAGGGCTAGACAATCCACATATACACTTCAACACCCTCTCTCACGTGTGACGCGGAAAGTCAACACGTGGATAGACTCAGAGGTATGACTCAATAGGCATATACGTGGACAAAAGGGGGGAGCTGCAATTTTTGGATAAACTGCGAAAGCCAGGACTTGAACTCGAGACCTTAAGGCTCTGATACCGTGTTAAGCTTCATGCACTAGCCAACGCAACCAGAAATCCGAACTATGGGAGAGGGTCGGACATTATACTCCAACAGATCACTCCTAGGTTCATGCATGTATCTGCTTACCACACTTACTGCAAAGGCAATGTCAGGGCATGTATGACATATGTACAACAACCTCCCAACTAATCTTTGATACCTCTCCCTATCCACTGGCTCTCCTGGCTGATCTGTCACTTTGTGGTTTTAATCAATTGGGGCTGAGATTGCCTCACATCCTAGCATTCCTAAATCTGTTAGGAAATCTAAAGTATACTTTCTCTGAGATAGCACAATCCCCTTGGTAGACCCTAGCCACCTCTATGCCAAGGAAGTATTTGAGTCGGCCCAGATCTTTGACATCAAAGGCCTTACCCAAACACACTTTCAGCCTTGCTATTTCTTATTTGTCATCCTCTATGACAATAATATCATCCACATATACAGCAAGTATAGTGATTTTCACCTTTTCATGTCTATAGAACAGTGTATGACCACTATTACACTGTCCATACCCCATATTACATACAACACGTCTGAACTTGTTGAATCATGCTCTCGGATACTGACCATACAGAGCTTTATTTAACCTGCATACCTTGCCAACAGTCTCAGAAGTAGAGAACCCAGGTGGGATCTCCATATATATCTCCTGCAGGTCCTCATGCAAGAAAGCATTCTTCACATCAAGTTGATGTAAAGACCACCCAAAATTTGATACACAGGAGATCAGAATCCTCACAGTGTTCATCTTTGCTAGTAGAGCAAAGGTCTCATCATAGTCAATGTCATAGGTCTGGTTGTACCCCCTAGCCACAAGCCTTGCTTTGTACCTTTCAATCTTTCCTTATGCATTCTGCTTCATAGTGTATACCCATTTGCAGTTGACTGCCTTCTCTCCCGTTGGAGGAGGTGTTAGTACCCACGTCTTGTTCTTACTAAATTCCTCCAGCTCATCTATCATAGTTGCTCACCACTTTGGATTCGCTTTTGCTACCTTCCAATTAGTTGGAAGTAGCACCAGTTGAAGAGAAGCAAAAAATGCTTTGTAGGCTGGAGATAATGCTTCATAGGAAACATAATTCCCAATATCATTGATATTGAACCCATAACATTTCTCGAGTATCCCTGCTGTTGCTCGGGTAGTCTTCCTCAAATCAATTGATCAATCAATTATCCCTTCTGTAGCCACTGACCCTTCAGCCTGATCCTCATCAGAGGAGATGAAAATCACAACAGTGCTACCCTTTTGTTCCATAAGTGGCTGATCTAGTTGCTCCCCCTCATGTACAACACCATCACCTCGCTTCTGTGAATACACTTTTAGCTGCTCCTCTTGATCTATTGTCAACCTCGGCACACTACCAATTTGAGCCGGTGCAACACCATCACCTCACTTTCGTGAATATACCTGAAGTTGTTGCTCTTGCTCTGACGTCCACCTCAGTACACTACTGATACGGGTGGGAGGACCGCTTGCCTGACTCGGCACCCCATTAGTCACAATCTGTCCTTCACCTGGCCCACCACTCGGTGGTGTTATGAGTTGTTGGGGCTGCTGCTCGCTTCGGTGTAATTGAATATCACCCTCAATTGGTTGTTGCAGCACTAAATCGTCACCCACCATCACTCTCTCCCTCTTGACCTATCACAGTAGACTAGGTACTATCAAATAATCTACTAAGATTAGTTTTCTCACCATAAAATGGTTCAGATTCCATGAAGGTGATATCCATGCTCACAAAGGTCCTCCTTTCAGAAGGATCCAACACTTGTAGTCTTGCTGCCCAGAAGAATACCCAATGAAGATATACTTGACATCATGTGGATCCAATTTTCCCATAGATGATCTATGATCCCGGACAAAGCAGACACAACAGAACAGCTTGGGAGGAACAAAAAAAATCATTCTTACCCAGAAGTAACTCAGAGGTGAATGCACACCCAGTACTTTCGATGATGTGCGATTGATCAGGTATGTCGCTGTCATCATAGCTTCACTCCGCAAGAATTTCGGCACATTCATAGTAAACATCAGTTATCGAGCAACCTCCAGAATATGTCAAATCTTCCTTTCTGCCACTCCACTTTGAGTGTCCGGACATGAGGTTTGATACAAAATCACTTGCTCTGATAAGAAAGTTTCAAACACTTAGTTCATATACTCAGTGCCATTATCAGTTCTTATCACTTGTACCTTAACATTGAAGTGATTTTTCACATAGGCATAGAAATTCTTAAAGCATTGTAAAGTTTCATCTTTGTGATGCATCAAACAGATCCATGTCATATGTGAGTGACAGTCGATAAAGGTCACAAAATACTTTGCACCACTAACCGACACCACAGGGCTTGTCCACACATCCGAGTGAACAAGTATGAATGGGGATATGCTTAAGTCCCTTACTCACATAATACGTCCTCGTGTGTTTTGCAAACTCACACTCATCAGATTTCAACTTCTTCTTATCTACTCCATGCATTACATCACAAAACAACTTGTACATTTTATCAAATGATACATGCCCCATTCTGCAGTGATGTTTCATTGGCATGGACTCTCTTTTTCCACAATTGCCGCAAAGACTTAGCTACCCATGTGACCAAGCCCCTCATGGTCCATGTACCACAGTCCCCTACTCCTTATTCCAGTCCCCATTCTCCTTCTAGTTGGCCTGTCCTGAATCAAGCACATTCCTCTATGAAGTGTTATCCTACAATCCACCTACTCGATTAGAGCACTCAGAGACCCCAGATTGACCAGGAAAGTTGACACATGTAGGACTGGAGATAACTTAATAGTAGGGATACATTAAACTATCCCAATACCCTTAATAGGTTGCAATGTCTTGGCAACATGTTGAGATGCACCAGAGTCTAGTACCCACTCCAGATCAGTTCTATGAGCAGCAGTTGTGGCCTTTGCAGTGTTGCCCTCATTTGCACAGATAAAATGAGTCAAACTTGGAAACTAGTATCCTCCTGGCTATTATGTTGTTCGATCTCACCAATATCCTCTAATTCCTGCATCACTTCACCGAGGGAAAGCAGCAAAGCACACGTCTGCTGCCACATACTTGATCACATGTCCATAGCAAACCAACCATTCGCCATCGTCTCCTCTGCCTCGCGCAGCTCACACCCTCCCGGCACATGTGTCCTCTTCCGGCGGTCATGGTCTCCTCCCAACCTTCCATCTCCTCCTTGCCTTCCCCCTTCCTATGCATCGCACGAACATGCATCATCCGATCACACCGAATCCATGGTCCTTGGAGCCGTGCCGCCGGCTTGGAGTCATGCCACACCTCGTAAGGTGTTGTTCCAGTGAGGGATTTGGTGTGAGCACGATTGAGCAAGAAGACAGACATGCTCATCGCCTCCCCACAAAATTCTGTTGGCATGCTCCTCTGTTTTAGCAATGCACGCGCCATTGCCACCATGTTTGGTCCCACCGCTCAACGACTCCATTCTGCTACGGCGTGTACGGTGCGGAGAAGTGGTGCTGGATGCCTTCACCATCACAATAGGAGGCAAACTCCGTCGAGGTAAATTCATCATCGTTGTCTATGCGGAACACACGCAATTTATGTCTGCTCTGAGCTTCTGCTACTGCCACAATTCTTTCGATGGCATGAGGTGCGCTATTCTTGGCAGCCAAGACCATCACCCACATGTAGCAAGTGGCGTCATCCACCAATAGCAAGAAGTAGCGCTGTCCTCCAGGTGTCGTCAGCGAAACAAGACTGCAAAGCTCGCCAGCTCAAATAGCTTCTGCAAACGGTACCTTGCTTGCCGAGGGAATGCACTGCAACAATGCTCGGTGATGACACACATGCCGCAGAGCTTCTCCACATGATCCAGACCTTCCTTGCCGAGGTAGCGCTGTCCTCCAGGTGTCGTCGGTGAAACAAGACTGCAAAGGTCACCATGGAAGAGCTCAAATAGCTTCTGCAAATAGTACCTTGCTTGCCGAGGGAATGCGCTGCAACAATGCTCGGTGATGACACACGATGCCACAGAGCTTCTCCACATGATCCAGACCTGGAAGCCCGTGTGTCATGGCAAGGCGTCCCATCTTCTCCAACGCGTCGAAATTGAAATGCCCATATCTCTCATGCCACTTTCAAGCGATGTCATCATGGCATGCAGAGAGACATATTGCTCGGGACACCTGAAGATGTAGGAGGTAAAGGCGATTCCAGCCTCCCCTAACCCGAATAAGGAGTCGGCCTTGCTGATCCCAGATTCGAAGCACACCTCTTATGATCAGCATACATGCATCGCTCTCATCGAGCTGACCAATGATGATGATCGAGTTCTTCACCCATGGGATGTAGTAGACGTCACGTCGCTGAGGGCCTTGTGTTCGCCATTCTTGCCAGCAAAGATGATGGTGCCGATGCCCCTTTCAAAGATGGAACCATCACCAAATTTGACTGCGCCGGTGACCGTTCGGTCAGTTTCAGCAAAGGCGTCGCCATGGCCCGTCATATGGATTGTGGCGCCGGTGTCGAGGTACAAACCCTCGATTCGCTCATCGTCGTTGCTTGTGCTGAAGTTTTTTTTTAAACAAGGCAAAAGGTTTGCCATTTCCATTGATTAAGAAGAGGATTTTGAATTACAGACACCACCACCGCGGCAAAATCTAACAAATTACACTCGCAGCATTACATGACTCAAGTGCTTGGTACCCGCAAAAACCCAAAGTGTTACTTCTTCCTTAATAGCCTGAACAATCACCACCACCGGCACCGCCTTGTTCCTAAAGACACGCGCATTTCTTTCCTTCCAGATTTCCCATCCAACAAGGTGGATCGAGGAAAGAGCCTTCCTATGCTACGCATTGTTGATGATCCCTTCCCACCAGGCCTTGAGCGTGACGAAGCCATGCCAAGTTTTTGTGTCAGCTTGAATATCTAGCCAAGAGAGCACCTCCTTCCAAATTCGTATTGCGAACTGACACTTGAAAAGGAGGTGGGTCGCCGATTCCTGCACTTGCTTGCATAGAGGGCATAGATCACAGTTGGGCCATCCTCTACGTTGGAGTCTATCCGCCGTCCAAACTCTATTTTGATAAACCAACCAAGTGAAAAAATTGTACTTGGGCAACGACCACACCTTCCAGACCATGTCTTGTAAATTTGAGCGGGCAAGCCCAGCGAATTGGGCCATGTAGGCCAACGATGCAGTGTAGCTACCTCCATTAAAGAGCTTCCACACGATAGAATCCTTGACTCGGGCTGAATGTTGACATTAGCTATCATTTCCCAAAGCTTGGCGAATTGCTGGATGTGAACAAGTGTCATCCCCTATTGATTGTCAATGTGGTTAACCTAAGCACTATCCCTCAAGACCTTGGCTACCGTGGAACCTTTCTTGCAGGAAATCTCAAAAATAAAAATTGGTGCAATGTCTTTTGGTTGCATCCCCTCGAGCCATGATGATTTCCAAATTTTTGTCGTTGTACCGTCACCAATTATAACCTTAATGGCCGCCGCGAAGAAATCTCGGTCCTCCTTGTTGCAAGGCGTCCCCAACCCATACCAAGATCTCGGGTGGTCATCCCATTCAAGCCATAACCATCTTAGGCACAACGCCGAGGTGAACTTCCTCAGGTTAAGGATACCCAGGCATCCATATTCCTTGGGCTTGCGGACTAGCTCCCAATTGATTTTGCACTTTCCACCGGAACCTTATCTGAGCCCGCCCAGAGATAGGCATGCCTCAAGCAGTCAATCTTCTTTAGCACCTCCACCGGAAGGTCGAGCAGTGTAAGATGAAAAATGGCCACCGCCGTAAGAACCGCTTTGACAAGTGTCAATCTACCCGCAATAGCACCATGCCGTCCCCTCCAAGGAGCAAGCTTCCCAGCCACTTTTTCTTCTAAGTGTTGCAAATGGACTCTCCGTAGTCTTCTGATCGCTAAAGGAAGGCCGAGGTATCGGATGGGGAAGGACTCGAGCGGCAAGCCGGGAAGGACAGAAGTAGAGCATGCTCTAGAGCTGGAGTGGTGTTGTTCTGCTTCCGCACCACTATGGCTGGGGCTGGAACAACGTTGTCCTGCACCACCCTGGATGGGGATGTAGTAATGCCTTTCTACACCATTGTGGCTGGAGCAGGAATAATGCTGTCATGTACCATTGTGGCTGGGGCTGGAGTGATGCAGACATGCGCCATGAGGAGAGTCGACTCATCATCTTGTTCTGCTTGGGCAAAGTAAGCCCTGTTTCCCTTGGGCTTCCTGCACTCCTTTGCCTAGTGGTCATGACGCCCACAACTGCGTCATGTGTCATCACATGGGCCGTCCCTAGGTGTTGCGCGATCATCGCCGCCCTGTTCACCCTTCTTATGCTGGGATCGTCGTCGTTGTTGCTGTGCATAGCCGTGCACAGGTCTGGAGGAGTTGCTCCCTTGGTGCTTCTTCATTCTCCAACCACTATTGCTCGGTGAGAAGCCTGCCTTGCTCACCCGGAGTCTCCTGCGACCTGAGACGATCCTCCACCGCCTTCAGCCGACCGGTGACCTCCTCCAACGACAAGAGATGTCTCCCAGTCCATGACTTTTTTTCCTGATTAAGGCATCTCCAACGTTGAACCGTAAATGTTCGTTTTTATGTCCGGACGTGGTACGCGGACATGATGAGGAAGAGAGTCATCCAACGTTTATTCACAAATTAATCCGGTAGGGACTATGCATGTAGTGGGATATTGTGGTATGGTGTCCGGTTGGGAGGAGAGAGGAGGCCCCCCCCCCCACACACACGCACACACGTTTGTTGCTAGGATACCGGAATCCATATGTCTGGACTGCCAAGCAGACATATAAGGGTCCCCGCTGGATGGCAAAAGTGGCCCGGACACTGCGATCCGGACATATAGTGGAGGTTTGAGGGTTCGCTTTGGAGATGTCCTTACCCCTTAGTAAATGGCTCTAATATCCATTGATTTCAGCCCAGAATGCATTTCCAGCCCTCCCCCTAGCTCCGCCACTTCCGAGGAGGGTCTCAATCGAAAGGGCGATCTAGGACAACTTGGGTGGCACAACTTGCAAGAATTTTTTTGACGCTTTCAGATCTGTAGATCGGTTCTCTGAGCGTGGAGAGCCTGGTCACGAGGTTGGTGAGGCGCAGCGCGAAGTCGTTGACGGGCTCCCTGTCGCTGAACAATATCGTCTCAAATTCCTTCCTCGGCTATTGCACCTTGCCCTTCCGCGTGCATGGCTCGAACTGCCTCCAACGCCGTATGCTTGACGGCCAGGCTGGCCATCATCTCCGGCAGCACCGTGTGCAAGATGGCCTCCAGCGCCATTCGATCTTCTTGGAACTCGATGGCGCCAAGCTCGATCGCCTCCCAGAAACCCTTAGCATGCAGCATCACCTTCATGAGGAGGCTCCATTCGGTGTAGTTCGTTCGTGTAAGTGCCAGGTATTTGCCACCGCCAGCGTCCTTCATGACATGCCCAACAACGACCTCGCTGCCAAAGTCCTTCACAACACGCCCAATGATGACCTTGCGCCTTCCAGTGGCGCGGTGGCGCGATCATCTTGGTGGTGGTGAAGGGGAATGACACCGCGCTGAGGAGCTGGACTACAGGCAGCGCCCTGACCTAAAGCTAACATCTCTCGGGATCCTCCCCTCAACCTGCTCTGTTACCAATTGTTAGTAGCAAGGACAGGTTCTCTTATCTTTTTTTATCCTATTTTTATGCTGCTAAAAGCTATTGCATGCTGCTATATATGTATAGTGTTCAAGGGCGGTACAGGGTGAGTCGGTTTGTACTAGACAGCCCACGACAGCCTAGTGGTAACCAGTATGACAAAACAGAGTTGGCTGCTGCTACTAGTTGGAAGTCAGCAGGCTTATCGTACTAGCTAAGGAAAACTAAACCGACCTACACTACTATGCTACAGGAACAAGGATTATCCTAAACATGTATTAAAAGGTTCGTGTATTTTTTTTAAACTTCATAGATATGAAATAAAATGTTCATAGCGTCTTTGGGGAGTGTTCATGTGTACAAAAATTATTTCTAAGTTCATTAAAAAGGCTGTTTATACATGTATGAATAGAAAAGAGACAAAAAAGGAAAAAGCCTGACAGAAAACCGGAAGAAGCCAAAAAAGAAGAGAATAAAGGGCTGAACCGGAAATGGGTTAGGCCATGCTTGCACCCCCTGCACGTTTGCGCCACTATTCCGCCCTATAGGCACGTAATAGGGTTCACCTCTGAGGTCCACCTATTAATCAAAATCTATTGGCCGAAATCAAAAGGAGTATATATGTTTTGTGGTCGGATATGCTTTTTTCTCTCAAAACTTATAGTATTTTCTTTTCTGTTTTCTAAGAGGCATTTAATTGATTTTAGTATATAGATTTGTGAATGAATATAAATTTCGATTCAGGTTGCATTAAAATAGGGTACAAAATCCAACTGAATGAATAAAATTGTATCTTGGGAGCCGCACGGATTGTCAGTGTTGTCCTTTTGCAAAATTTATAAAAGTAGATCCAAATCGTTGAAGGCACACACAGTTGTAGCTAGAACCATGGTGACTTCATTTTTTCCAAGTAGAGTCTTACTATTCTTTGTTCACAGTTGGTCAACTCGTATGCAGCTTGAGATAAACGTTAGAAAATCCATCGCCTAGATCTTATGTAAGGGTGAAAGAGGTTGTAACGCATTCGGACTGGCTACCAGGAATAACGCTATGCCTGGCTACCACCTGGGATCTAGACCGGCCCCATAAACCAACACTAGTCTTTTCTGTGCACTTTATCCCCACTCGGGCACACCTGGAATCACCTTCCCGAGTCGGTCATCTATCCTCAAATTGCTTCAAGCGGTTCCTTGCGGATGGTCTCCCAGAAAAGAAGAAATTCCTTGTTGATATAGTAGTCTATCAATCCTATTAACCCGGATATTCTAGAGATTAGGATAATTTCCGGCCGAAACCATTTCCAAATCCGGTTGCTTATGATATGGTAAGGGATTTTTGACATCCAAATACAATTCGAGTCCAATTTATCGAACATGCATTACTAATATGCGGCGATTTAGGTTAATTCGTGCTTCCTAGCCATATATCCAATTTTTTAAATATGGCTATCCAATTTATTGGTAAAGTTTTAAGTATTAAGTAGCAATATGTGAATGTTATCTTTGCTAGTGAGATGAGACATATGCTTTCTAGTGGTTTAAACTTCTTCTGCATTCATTGTTTAATTTTTTATGCACATAACTCATTGCTTACTTCTAGTGGTGTAATTATTCTTAACTTAATTTACCCATATTTGATATATGTCTTTCTGATATAGTCAAGTTCACAAATCAAATCACCTGTGGATCTCAAATTTAACTAGAAGAAGCGTTGTAATAGCTTTAGGTCAATGTCGCTTACCTTAGTCTTGAAGAGCTGAAAAGCATCGGCGTGTTTTAAACCTTTGACAACAATGTTCTTTCCCTGTGACACAGACCAATGTTTTCCGACACATGCTTCCTGGGTGGTGACTATGATCCAGCCCCCGTTTCCCGCAGCTTTACGCAGACATGCCACTCCCTTGTCCCATTCAGTTTCTGATGATAAACCATCAACAACAATGAGGTACTTCTCTTTTTCTAGTAACTTAACCATTTCTTCTGAAGTGTTGGTTGAGGAACTCTGCCTGCGACTTAACACACTTTCCACTGAAGGCGTGTCAGAAGATGGTTTACCAAATTGCAGAGCAAGTGCCCTCCAGAACTCCTTAGGATCGAAAGGCTGCAAAACATTGGCCCAAGCACGTCTTGGAAACTCTTTTATGATGTCAGGGGAATGGTAGATACTGTCGACAAGTGCACTTTTCCCAACGCCGCCCATTCCCGACACGAAGAGTACTTGACAAGCTGCATCACGATGTACTTGACAAGCTGCATCAGGAGGTACTAACATTTTGGTGATGAGAGTTTTCTCTGTCTCTCGTCCAATAAGCTGAGGTTCTTCCACTGCAGTTCCTATTCTTTTCTTGCTGTCCGGCGTTGAATTGGACATAGACTCAGGCGTAGAACCACTGACTCCAGCAGGTTGCTTCTCCTGAAAACATGAAAACTCATAATTAGTACTGCAGCATTTCCCCCCAAATGATTTATCACTCATTATGCTTGGGCGGCAGTATTTAGGACATGCCGTTCATTTTTTTTATTGTTCCCCTTTTAGACATGTTACGCATACACCAAATCCATAGATTTCTCATCTGTTATGTTTTTGTTATGAACTAGAGTAATGCGACTGAAAAATAAAAGACAAAGAAAAACAGCTATAATTGGGTAGCAATATTTTCTGGAATCATACAAGAATTAAAACACTATGAAGCTTTCGAAGGTGTCATTTAGATGTCACAAAAAAAATATAACAGGTAGTTTAATAAATACAAAGAAGAAAATTGCTATCCTGCAGATTTTTTTTAGATGATCCTGCCGAAGTTCCTATGGAATGAATCATTCCATAGATATCTTTTACAAAACAAAAAGAACACATATAGTTATTTACATATTCGACAAAATATTGTACAAATAATATTTACGAGTCATTCATTAGTCCCGAAGGCAAACTTCACAACAGGAACACACTTGTCAAAATTTCCTTTATTTTGTGTTTACCCAAACAGGGCCTATACTCTGTAGTTTGTCCAGATGGAATTAGTTAATCTTTCGTTACTCCATGTAAGAAATTAAAATTAGAAAACAATAACTTCAACATCCTCGTATGTCAGGTAAATTTCATTGCTCGTCAAGTATGCATCAAGAAGTTGAACCGGTGACTACTGTAAAATTGTGTTAAAAAGGAATCATGACTATTGAGCATGTACCTTATTTTTGTTGGGGTCATCTGCAACATCATGTTCTAGAACATCAAGCTTGTAGGTGTTTTGGCTATTCACTGAGCAATGCTTAGCGACACTTTGTTCTGCTGTGCTAACTACGATCCTGCTTGCACTTTCTTCTGCTGGCAAATAATTTACTAACGAGTCCCATTCTGTGTTGTCTGATATACCGTCAAGAATAATGAGGTACTTGTGTCTTCGCAGAAGCTTGGCTAACTCTTGAATCAATTCCACAGCTTCCATCGCATCTGGATTGTCCAATAAGACTGGGGAACTGGCCTTTAACTCGAGTACCAAGCTCACTTGGTCAGCTGTAGGATGAGAGACATTGATCCAGACACGCTTCTGAAACTTGTTGCTGTCAAGCTCTTTGCCATCGTAGATGCTTCTGACGAGAGCTGTATTCTGAAAACCATCCGTTCCCCACACGGAGATTATTTCAAGCTTCTTAGAATCTTGAGAAATCAGTTGGATAACTTCCTCACGAGCCTCCGTCCGTGCCATCTCAGCTACATCAGAATCCTGAAACACAGTGTAAGTTTAGTTAACTTTCTCGTTATATAAAACTTCACTATATACTGTATATGACTACTATGGCCTTGGAGTAGATCGTTTACTTTCTCCTAACATGATGTCGAGCGAGTAGATCGACCCTCTTCCTTGCCCTGCCTTGCCCGCCGGCAACTCACCTACCTCAACTAGGTCGTTGCTCTATGCGCCGCCGCCACCACCAGCCCAGGTATCCTATACTGCCACCGGAGTTTTCTGTCGGACCCGCGGCCATCGGTGGCCTTTCCCAGTGCAGGAGCACGGCCAACGGCGCTCCTCTACCCCGCCGGACGTGGCTACTTGTCCCCGCCCACATTCAGATCTACCGTCGCGTCACGGCCCGGGCAGGCCTTTCTCGGATCTAATGTTATGCCTCGACCCTCTGTTATTTTCTGGTGATCAAGTGACTTGATCCTAAAGAAAAAAAAGTGCTTAAGACTTCTCCAACGCGCCGTATGTGACAGCCGATCAGCCGAAGGTTATTCAAGCGTGATCACTAAATGTCCGGCCCATTTCAAATCAAACACACATGGACGAAATTTCAGCAAAATGGACGAAATTGAAACAAGTTACATATATTATATGCAAACAGATGATATTTCACAAGTTCAACCTAACTTAAACTGAACTAAACTAAAATCAAGCTGGAGAGTATATTACAAAAAAAACACCATATTTGTATACCCTAAATCAAAAAACAACCATCATTTTTATTTTATTTTGCAAAAGCCGTCAATATTGTGCTGACAGTTTGCCGAAAGCATTGAACGGTCAAATAAGCATTTATTGACGCTAAAATCTGACTGGTGGGTCCCATCGTCAGTGATGACGTGGCACCAAAATCTCACGGTGTTTGGCCTATACGGTGTGCCTGCTTTCGTGTCATTCCCGCTGTTCGATATGAATAGAAGGCTGAGATAGAGACATCACGCCGCGCCGAGTAGTCTCGTTCTCTCGCGAAAAGAAACCGTGCCTTCGAGAAACCCTCCTGAATACCTCACCGCCAGAATCTCGCGCCGGAGTTTAAAAAAAAAATATCTCGTGCCGGTCAAACTCTATCGCACGCACGCGCCCCAGACACCCCGCCCACTCTCGGATCGGGAGGATTAGGGTTCGGCGCCAGCTGCTGCTACCTACCGCCGCGCATGCGCGCGCGTCCCGGCCACCTCGCCCGCTCTCGGATCGGGAGGATTAGGGTTCGGCACCAGCTGTAGCTGCCTACCGACGGTCTCCGCGGCGGTGGAGGAGAAGGAAAAGAGAGATGGAGGGGCACCTCTAGAAGCTCAAGGGGCTCGACGCCTACCCCAAGGTCAATGAGGACTTCTACAAGCGCACACTCTCTGGCGGCGGCGTCACGCTCGTCTCCACCCTCCTCATGCTGCTCCTCCGTCTCCGAGACCAGTAAGTGACAACTTCTCCTCCTCTTCAGCCCGCAATGGCATCGCCGGGATGCGGAATTCGAGGTCCTTGGTCCAGAAAACAAGTCCAATTATACTACTACTTGCTAGGTGTCTTTGGGAATTAATGGGTTGTGTCAACTTGGATTGGGGCGACGCTCGATTCCAATGACGCGGATTTGGTACCGTTTGCTTTAAATTGAATGTTGTGTACGATTTTTAGATGCTTTTGGGTTTCCCTGTGGTAAATTTCTTTTCGGTTTGACAAGGGTGATCCATTGGGCCAAGCAATGTCTTTGCCTTTCGGGGAGGGAAATGGTTCCACTTTTTTGGTGGGCATGTTACCTGTGCTGTGCTTGGCATTGCCGTAGATTGCAATGCTTGAGCTGTTGGAAGATTGTTGAAAAGTGTACAGGTTTCTGTTGCCAGATCCAAGAAATTGGGTCATTTTTTCAGAGCAGAGATGTGCATGAGATTCGTACATTTGTGTGATTGAAACCATAGTCTCTCTTTAACATGTGAATTTGTGAAGCTGTTTTTTTTTTAGAAAAGGAGGTTAAAACCCCCGGCCTCTGCATCAATCGATGCATGCAGCCATCTTTATTAATTATTCCACAGAAGTCTGACAAGAACATACATCAAGCCACCCGAAGCCACCACTCACACCTACAAACTCGATAATGTGGAGTGCTCTCACTCCCCATATCTAAAACCGGTGTCGTCGCCGATCCATCCACATAACGTATCGGAACCTACAGCCAGTGCAGCAAACCTAAAGCATACACCACATGCACATGTTTTAGACGCCGCCATCATCATCGAACCGCTGACCCATCTTCAGGATAGAGATCCGCATCATCCTTGCCAGTCCGGCCATCCGTCGACGCCACCACGGCGCCCAACGGCACCACCTCCCTGCGCGCAAACTGCTGAGCACGTCGCGGTCGCTGCTGGTACACCGCAACACCATGCAGCCAGATACCATCAGCCGACACAGCTTGAAGTCTCAGGAGGATCTGTCGTGCGTAGCACCTGCCGAACAGGCATGACACAGCGTAGCACCTGTCGGCCAGGCATGACTTGACATCTCCACCGAAGCTCCGTGCCAGACGAAGCCACTCCACCTCCTGCCTCTGTCTTCCAGCGCTGCTCCACAAACGATGCTCCCAAGAGAGAAACGACACCGCAGTGCCGTCATCGTCCGATCTGGAAGACCAGATCTTAGGGTTTCCCCCGAAGCAGCACGAGTGGGTCGACAGTAGTTACAAGACGATGCCTTCATCAAGGTAACGGCGCAGAACGCCGCCATCGCCCGCCGTCGGCTCGGTTTTCACCGGCAACTATGTCTCCCCGACTCGCAGCCGGGACTACATGATGGATCTGGAGATCCGACCACCCAACCTCTGGCCGACTACCTCCGGCGAAGGAGGTGGCCACCACCACCACGCCCAGGGCCGAAGCCCCTGACGTCCTCGTGTTGCTGGTCGATCCCAGGAGCATTATGCCGTTGACGGACCGGGAAGATCCAAGACAGCTGCATGGCCCGCCGAAGCCGATGGGCCCAGATAGGGCGATAGCCGCCGCCGCCCGTGTGCTGCACCTGGCCGCCGCCGCCCCGCACCACAGCCTTAGATCCGGCCGGCGAAGACCGCCGCCGCCCCGACCGGAGTGCTGGCCGAGGAGACACGCCGCCGCCGCCGCTGTGGCGCACAGGCATAGCCTGTGACGCCCCCGGCGGCGGCGGGAGGGGAGAGCTGGCGCTGGCGAGTCTTAGAGGAAGGAGACGGGGGCGCTCCGGTGCGGCGCGGCGGCGCCGCACGGGAGCGGGGTAGGGTTAGGCAGGGGGATGGGATGGAAATTGTTGATCGGATCAGATCCTTTCGATCGATAATGCAGAATTTGTGAAGCTGTAGATCTGCAAATTACCGAACTGTGGATTTAGCCTTTATAATTGACTCTTTGCAAAAATCTGTACTTCATCCTTGGTGAAATTCCTTGTACTCCATCCCTTCGGGTTGTTACCAGAGTTGCTATGCAAATATCCAGACTGTTTTTTCGTTGTGATCTGTGCCGGATTTTTGTACATGACATCAAGATAAGTAGAGCAGCGTCAGGATGGGAATGGGCCGGGTCGGCCCGTTGGGTCGCTGACCCGACCCAAAAATTCGAGGCCAATGGATCATGTGGGTCGGTCTCAAACGAGATTTGGGTCAACAGGGCCGGCATCGGGTGACCCGCTGGGTCAGCCGGGTCGGACCATCCTATAGTCAGCTGCAATCTTCGTCGCGTCGGTGTTGCCGCAGGACCCGATTTTGCGACGTAGTCTGTCGTATAATTTCCGCCGAACGCTCGCGTATATCAACAACAAAATTGTCTTGATATGTTTCAGCAAGATGCACGTATAAAACCACAAGTTGACGGTTTGATTTTTTTTCTTGTTAGAAATCTGTTGTGCCGCCTCCCTACTGGCTAGCATGCAGGGCGTGTACCAGGTGCATCGCCTCGTCCTCCTTAGATGTAGGATCACTGGTGCTCGCTGTGACTGCGTATCCCCCCCCCCCCCCCTCCCTCTCTCTCTCTCACTTCTACTGCTACTTATTTATAACCCCAAATGGAGGAATACAGTGTTATTACCCAATCTTATTAGTTATTACACTAGTCGGATTCCATTATAAATCGTGCCTAATTTTAACATCTCGTTTATCCACAAGGTAATATAAAGTAAAAAAAATTTGGGTCGACCCGAAATACCCATCGGGCCAACGAGGCCATTGACTATTCTTTATATGGGTCGACCCATGGCCTCTCAAATTGGCCCTGGGGCCACAGGGGCCAGGTCCAAAGCCAGGTCCGGGTCGGCCCGTTCCCATCCTGAGAGCAGCGTGATCAAGAATGGATAAGTGTCTTCTTAAGTAGTTAAGTTCTCAGATCCCACACTCAATGAATAAAGGTACGCTTTTCTTCCTTGTTGTATCAAGATCAGAGGCATCCAGTATGCTCTACTTTATTAGTTTGTTAGCTCGGGTCATTCTCCGGTACTCAATGTACCAACATTGTGCATTACTTGAATAAATCACAAGTTCACTTCCGTTTAGTTAATTGGATTAGGCATAGCGCTCTAAAACATTTCAAGCAAAGTTTACAGGGAGTTATGTGTTCCGTGTAAACAGTAGGACTCAATTTAGCTTCAAATGTATGCCTTTGGGTGGATGGACACTTGGTTAAGAAATCTTATGAGGTACTCCCTCCGTCCCACAATATAAGACGTCTTATATTATGGCACGGAGGGAGTAGTATTTTGTCAGTTCTTTCTTTCTTTAAATTTTGAGAGGGGTAAAGGGAGCAGAGGAAAAGGCAGAAGAGGGATTCGATTAATCTTCCTTCTCATGAAGTTGAATTTCAGTTCAGAGCCTACTACACGTTCAGTTGTTGCTCATTGAAGAGTGCAACTCTACCCGGCGTCATAACTCTGAACTTTGCAATATTTCAGTTGTAGAAGAAGGCAGAAGAGGGATTCGATTAATCTTCCTTCTCATGATCGAGAGATAAGAAATCCTTGTGGTGATGATAGAAGGGGTTCACGTTAATAAAAAGGCTGCTGGACATGGTTAAGCAACTGTCCTTTCTAGATTCATCCAAAGACAGGGGAGGGCAAAATCAAAAATTGGTGTGAAACAGTTGTACATGATTGGTTACAATATGGTCAAGTTTTATAGGTGTACCCGTGTATGGCTGTGAGAAATGCATGTATGGTTTAATTTTCTAATTAATGTAGGTATTGTCAGAACTTCCGGTTCACTAATGTTAATCTATTCATTTTCCTTTTGTTCATTTTGCTCAATGAGCTGAATTGTTTAATTGACCGTTGGCTTTATGATATTAGTGAAAATTTTGTAAGTTGTTTCTTAATGAGTCTTTTTACTTATCTAAATAGATTGGGACCCCGAAAACAGAGTAGTTTGTACTACATTCACATTGTTTTCTTAAGTATACAGTCAGTCGAATATATGTACATTACAATGATGGGAAATTTTGTACCCCAAATTTGCGCTCAGTTCATTGTGAGGTCCTGCAAAAAATTTAATGCATAATTTTGGTCGCAAGTTTGCACCTTCTTGGCATTCATGTTTTTTGACGTTTTAAATCTTCAATTGTTTACGAAGCTAATCTTGGTTAGTAAATATGTTGCACGGACTCAATGTGTTCCAAGTATTATCTGATTGTCACTTGACTTATCATCCTATCTTTTGTAACTGATGAATTTTTAAACTTGAAAGATCATATACTTTGGTTATTTCACTTCCCATTGATAATAATGGATGGGGGTGTTTGTCACACTGCAAGCCTCTTTGTCGATCTAGCAAAAAAAAAAATATTGGGAAATTGCAGGATATTGTGTTAAGGATATACTCACATAGAAGTTGTGTTATACACTTATACATTGTGAAGGAAGACATTAACAGATTTGCAGAAGCGAGTTATGTTTTCATTTTAATTTATGTAACATATCTTATGGATGAACCAAGTTTAAATTGCGCACTTTTTGATGTATTTGTCCCGTTGCAACGCACGGGCAACTTGATAGTCTCACGGTGAAAAGCCATCCACCACCAGTGCGAGTGTGTCGCCGACCCTCGCCCACCTCGAACTCCACGCATGGCGCCGCTCCAGTCGGCCTCCTCCACGCCGGCCACCTCAAGCCCAAGTGTGCGCTGACGCTCGTCCACGCGGCCACAAGAGCATCCTCGAGAGGCCGCCATGTCCTTCGTCCTCCCCATCCCATGTTGAAACGGATCATTGAAGTAATCGAAGCAAAGCGACTCCAGGACGACACCCTCTTCTTTTCTTCCTCTCCGACCGGACACTGTGACGGAATTTTCTACTGCTGTTGCTTCCCTGATTCCCCCTACCTCGCCGCCAAGCTTCCACGTGAGGGCCACCTCATCTCCCCCTCTTTTTCCCTTGCCCGCTTCCTTTATGGGTCGCCCGACGACCTCCCAAGCGCCATGGCCGAGAGCATGGGCTCGAGCTCCGCCCCGCGACCCGACTACCCCGTGCGCGCCCTGGTCCGTCGCCGCCTCTCTGCCCGACCTCCATCGTTCCGCCGCGCCACCTTGTACTCGGTCGCTCGCGACGCATTCTGCACCGCCGTCGTCGGCGTTGTGCTCCGGCCACTGGCGAGCTGGGCGGCCGGCGGGATGCCTGCTAGGTGTTTGAGGTAATTACTCAAGAGGCAGAGGAGGGGTTGACGGGGGCACATAACGTCTGTCTCCTCACTCCGTTTGGCCCATCCCACGTCGACCTAACAATGGGACACCCGTCAGTTTAGCGTCAAACGACTCTAATCGATCGATCAGTGCTTTCGGCAAACTGTCAGCACAGTACTGGTGGGCTTTTGTAAACAAAAAACGAAGCATGGTGGGTTTTTGATTTAGGGTCCACAATTGTGGTATTTTTCGTAATTTAGTCGATACAGGACGGTGACCTCATAGGCATGGCCTCCGAGGCCACCGCCACCTCCATCATTGTTTGATATGTCACCCCGTCGCCATCCGAGACGTCGTCGTCATTGCACCAGTGGCGGAAGGACCGCCAAGCAGCGCGACATCCCTGCCAAGCCGTCACAGCGCAGACGCTCCGTCACATCCTCCACCGCCTTGCGCCGCTTGTCGGCGGCGGCAGCGGCTCAGAGGAAGAGGGCTCGCTCGGACCCTGCTAACCCCACTTGGAGGAGTTGGGTGTTGAGTCGGCGCCGGCAGCGGACGTCTGACTCGACGGTTGTCTTGGATCAGTCGAGGGTCCAAGCCTCCGCGAGCATGGTGTCCATGAGCACCGAGGACGACGACGCCTGGGGTTTGGTGAATGTCACCCTGCAATTCGCGTTGTGCCGCTCCAGGCGGCGCTCCCTCCACCTCAGTTTTGCACTTGGACAACGAGGCAACGACGACGCCTTTGAGGTAGTAGTGGAGGAACGGGGGTGGCTTGGATGACGGCGAGGAGGATGGCTCCTCCTTGACGACGGGAAGGACTGGGCGCAGATGGAGGAGGCGATGCGCTGGCCGTTGATCGATATGCAACAGCGACGTCTAAACTTATGGATCAACGACCCTTATCGATCAACGACCGGCGCATCGCCTCCTCCATCTGTGTGGCACGGCGAGCAAGGGCAGCTTCTGCTCCTCTTCATCCAGGAGAGTGGCTCCACCTTCACAGTGGACAGAACTGTGCATGATGATAGGTTTGGCGACCGTGGGCGACGACGCAAGATGGAGTCAAAGCTCCCCCGGTCTCGTCGTCCGGGTGCAACAACGGCTAATAGGAACGGTAGCCGCCGAGTAGCCACCACACCCGAGTCTTCTCGTTTGTCTTCTTGCCCATTGTTGCGGCCAGAGGAGTGTTGGTGTGCAGTGGTCGGTGGATGTGTTGGATAGGAGGAGTGTGCGGATAGAGTTTGCGCAGAGGAGGTCGTCCGACTTTAAAACCGTAATAGGCTTCTCGGTCATCGTGACGACGTGAATGCGGAGGCAAGTGATGTGTCAGCTGGTGAGAATGCGCAAGGGTTCTAGATTCAGACTGTCGGAGAGGGTTTTGGGTGGGTCCGGGCTGTCGGAGTTTGACGTCCCGAACGTCCGAACTCCCCCAGCCCGATTTGGTGTTGGGCTGCGGGGTTTGGACGTCTAGATCGGTCCGACCCAATTTGGTAACCTGAGTTGGAGGCCTAAAAGTTTCTGGACCGTCCGATCCAAACATTTACTGGCATTTTGTTGATCCGCATTGGAGATGCCCTTATAGCATCTCTAGTGCTTCCCCTAAAATCACATAACTCCCAAGAAACTAGAAATATTGGGAATTATAATCATCTAGCTTGGGCAGCCCGCAAATCTGCCACTCAGGCATGGCCGTGGGGGGCATGCGATGAGGAGGCGGGAAGTCGCAAGGAAGATAAGAAAGGGTAGGAGGAAAAAAATTGAAAAACGAACCATTGGTTGGTGGGCCCTGCCTGTCATCAAGAAGTAGGATCCAAAGTTTAGGGCCTCTTTTTTAAAAATCACGTTTTAGGGTCTCTCATGATTCTAAAAATGTAGGAACATGAAAAAACATAATTGCAATGTCATGCCCATTTAAATCTTATACGGTTTTGGCTTATTTGATTCTGTCACTGAAAACCAAAGGGTTCTTTTCATGAGGTTTAAGTGGATAATAAAATTTCTATAAAATGTAGTATGAAAGAATCTTTATAAAATATTCCTGTAGAAATCAATCCTACGAATCGAATGATCATTGGGGAAAAAATCCTAAGAACTACAATCCTATAGAATTCTTAGGAAAATCATTTGAATCAAAGAGGCCCATAGAGTTGTTCCTAGAGTCGAAGCCTGAATCTGAAGCTCCACAAAATAAAGGCACCCTACTTGACAAGTAGGAGGCCGTGTTGGAGATGTTCTAACCATTCCCCTGAAGTGTTATAGCTCAAACAAATATTGGGAGGTCCTAATAACAAAACCCTTTTGTCCTCTAAAGTGTGGAATTTTTGCTCCTCACTATTTAGCCGGAGGATTTTATTTTTAAACGAGACTAGGGGGGGGGGGGGAGTTCCCTCCCTTAACTTCCGTTGTTAGGTAGGTGGTGAGATTTGAACCCAGGTGGCTTAACTGGAAACATGACACACTTGACACTTGCCATTGCACTACGAGGCTCTCCCTAGTGGGAGGCATATGCGGCACGTCAGCAGCGCCGCTTTCCAGTTGTGTCAAAGCCCGAACGCAGAGCGGGTTAGTTGGGGGTTGCGTGAGGAGGAGCAACGAGCCAAATCGACATAATGGGGGGAGAGAGGGAAAGCACGAAGGGGCGTTGGATGGCGGCAGGAGTGTACGGCCACCGAGGAGGCGAGAGAGCTCAGAGGGTTACCGAGAAAACAAGTAAAACTGGAGCAGTTGGCATAGGTTGCCTCGCCTGTCTCGGCAACGAGGCTTGGGGCGCCATCAGACCTGGCCAACGGGCTGGCCCGGCCCGGGCACAACACGGCCCACCCACAAACGGGCCTAGCACGGCACATTGAGGCCGTACATAAAGCGTGCAGTGTCATGCCAGCATGCGTGCCTCGCCTCGCGGCCCAGGCACCTCACATGAACTAAACGGGGGCGGGCCACGTGCTATTCGTCCTTTTTGGTTGTTTTGTGACAATTTTTGGCCTTTTGGGCCATTAAAAAATCAAAAAAATTATAAAAAATGGGCTTGCCGGTACACGGGCCTTGACCAGGCACCCGAGCACAGCCCTGGCATGCCGCGGGCCAGGCACGGCCCGTTTAGTCGTGTGGTGCAAGGCACGTCACAGGCCAAGCACGCGTTCTCCCGTGTCGACCCGTGAAGCACATCGCTGGCCAGCTATAGGCACTGTGTTGTCGTGTGTTGGGTAGTCGTGGGCATCCGGGGTTCTATGTACACCATCACTAACACCTCATAAGTGATGTCTTCCTCAAGTTTTTATTGCCCACTTGCCGATCTTCTAGGCTCTAAGGGTGAAGTGTGCATTGATCTAGTTTTCTTTGGAGTGTTTGTGGTGCTCCGAGGTGTATGGCTACGGTTGTGACATGGCTTTGTGCTCTATGTTCTACCTCTTCGCCATTCATGGCTTGAGTTCGGGGCAAGATGGGTGTGTGTGTTAGTGTTTTCTTGTGTGTGGTTGCTAACCTCTTGTTGTAGCTTTGTATGTCAAAAGACGTTGTATCGGCCGTTTTGGCCATTCTTCTATGATACTGACGCACCTTTCCACGGTGTATCTCTATCTCTACTACTTATCTTCTCTATCTCTATACTACTTTAAAAGAATGTAATGCTTTATGTTTTACTTTTCTTCCCACCACTCATTTGTCCAACCTTTCATGTATGATAATGAATCACTTTAATTACCTATCTTCTGAACCAATTCCACTTTAATTTACTTATCAAACTTCTCATTAAAATATAAGGTAAATCACAGACAGGATTTGATAAACATTTATTTATACAATCGCACTAATATGGATAGGTAAATCACAAGCTAACGTACTAAAATATTTATATCCCGTTGCAACGCACGGCCATTGTCCTAGTTCTTGAAAAAAAAATGTAAAACTGGAGGAGAGCGTTGGGGTAAGCTCACGCAGAAGAACAGCGGTGGAGGAGAGTGACGGCGACGGTGGCGATATGGCTAGCTCGTAAAAGAGACGAGAAAAGGGAAATCAAGCGACTGAACATAACGTCGTGTGCGTACGTTTAACTTCTTTATCTACCGGAAAGAGGCTTCCAAGTGGGGTCATGTACTGGGGGTTAATTTTAGGAAATAGGTTAGCTCCTACCTCCTAATGTCCTCAGTTTTTGTGGTTGTTAAGTTTAGCGATGGTAATGTGAAAGTTAAGTTTTAGGGGAAAGACTAGAGAAGTTCTTATCTCAGTGTTAGTAAATATATGCCATGTATAACTTGTTATAAGGTGAGAACTAATAAAAGAGGGAGGAAGGGGCACTAAAGATCAAGTAACTTGTAAGAAAAAACGAAATGTTGTATATGTGCTCCTCGTATAATTGAGGTTGGCACTAGAAATGTTGTAAGAAAAATTAATCTCTATATCTATATCTGTCTCTCTGTACCTATATACTATTTAAAAAGAATGTAAAGTTTCTTGTTTCATTTTTCTTCCACCACCTTCATCAAACCTTCCTTATATGATAGTCAATCACCTTAATTTACTAATCTTTTGAACCAATTCCAATTTAATTTACTTATCAAACTTCTCATCAAAATATAAGTTAAATCACGGGAATGATTGGATAAACATTTATTTACACAATCGAATTAATATGGACAGGTAAATCACAAGCTAACATACTAGAATATTTATATCCCGTTGCAACGCACGGGCATTGTCCAAGTTCTTGGGAAAAAAAAGTAAAGCTGGAGGAGAGCGTTGGAGTGAGCTCACGCAGGAGAACGATGGTGCAAGAGAGTGGTGGCTACGTTGGCGATATGGTGAGCTCGTGAAAGAGACAGGAAAAGGGGAATCGAGCGACTGAGCATGACGACGTTTGTGTACGTGTAATTTTTTATATACCAGAAAGACCCTTCCAAGTGGGGCCATGTACATTGGGGATTAATTTTACGAAATAGGTTAGCTCCTACCCTCCCAATATCCTCAGTTTTTGTGGTCGTCAAGTTTAGCGGTGGTAATGTGAAAGTTAGGTTTTAGGGAAAAGACTAGAGATGTTATTATCTCAGTGTTAGTAAAGAATATGCCATGTATAACTTGTGATAAGGTGAGAACAAATAAAAGAGGGAGGAGGGGCACTAAAGATCAAGTGACTTGTAAGGAAAACAGAAATATTGTATACGTGCTCCTCATATAATTGACGTTGGCACTAGAAATGTTGTAAGAAAAAAATTAACTTACACCCATGCAACTTGCAGTATTTTTTTTTCTTACTAGCACAATTCCCGTGTGTTGCTACGGAGCATTAAAAAGACGAGGAGTTAGGCCACGGACTTAGGAGATGGTCAAAAGACGTTAGTGCCCTGTTGTGGGTTCATGATTCATGATTAAAAGGAGAGTAAAATTCTGATTGGAGAGATGCGATAGGCGTCAGGGAATTTTAAGTGACCATAGTCGGTCCTCTGCAAGACTTAAAGTGAGATAGCACTTTGAATTTAAAACATCGGGTAGGGGGATAAGGTCTATCACCGCGTTAGATTTACACTCTTATAATATGGTATATAACTTAAAGGCTTGGTTGAGAAGAGAAACTAGACCATGATCACAATTTTGAGTTGAAGTCCCATTTTTCATTTCTTATTTGTGTCTTCTATGAAAATATTGGCATTACGTTAAAGTAGTAGTGTATTTTGTCTACTCGCGTTAGGTCCCACACGTGAGTAAAGTACAATTATTTATATGTTTCTTGGAAGGTTGTGCGAACGAGTGTATTTATTTATTGTGAAGGTTGTTGGGTCCATATGGGAACTCACCATCAACTTCAATCTTTATAGATAGGAAAGATATTATAATGGTTCACCTATTTCAAAGAGAGCACAAGATTAAAAGGAAATCACGAATATGGCACGCACCTTATTTTTGTTGCCGTCAACGGCAATCTCATCTTCTAAAACTTCGAGCTTGTATGTGTTTTGGCCTTCAACCGAACAACGCTCAACAACACTTCGCTCTGTTGTTGTGACAACGATCCTGCTTGAACAATCTTCATCTCCTGACAAATAATTGACCAACGAGTCCCATTCTTTGCTGGTTGATATACCGTCAAGAACAATGAGGCACCTCTGTCTTCCCATTAGCCTGGGAATCAATTCCACAGCTTCCATCGCATCTGGATTCTCTTCTAAGACTGGGAAACTGGCATTTAACTCGAGTGCTAAGCTCACTTGGTCAGCACTAGGATGTGAGACAGTGATCCAGGCACGCTTCTGAAACTGGTTGCTGTCAAGCTCTTTGCCGTCGTAGATGCTTCTGAGGAGAGCTGTTTTCTGAGGACCATCCACGCCCCACACCGAAATTATTTCCCGCTGCTTAGAATCTTGAGCAATCAGATTGATAACTTTCTCACGAGCCTCCATCCGTGCACTCTCAGCCACATCCCTCTCAACCGCATCAGTATCCTTGAAAGTAATGCATGTTTAGTTCCCTTTCATCAAATAAAAGTTCAGTATATAACTATATACTCCCTCCGTTCCAAAATAAGTGACTTATTTTGAGACGGAGGGAGTATGTACTCACTACCATCCATTTCGAAAAGAAAAAAAAAATGTACTACCATATAACCTATGCTCGATCTAGGATCTGCAAGTCCCCTTCTGGTGCACTTATTTACCACTTCAATTTGAAGCAATGGTGTTGCTGGCATTGTTTCTACCTCTATCTTTTTTGTCAACTCATATTTGGTTCATTTTTTGCTAAGACTCGCTGAACTAAGAGATTCCTACTACTAATTTCTGAAAGTTAACTACACTAAAAAGAGTCACATACAAGAGGTCACTGTGGACGAGAAGAACGAGATATAGAAAAATAAATTGTGTTGTTACCTCCTTTTGGTGGAAAATATAAAGGGTCTGTTCTGATGAGAATTGCTTGAGCTCCGATACTTGGTTTGGCTCACCGGCGCACAAGCTTGCAAGTTCTATTTGTTGCGTGGACACTACAATCCGACTACCATTCTTCTTGTCCGGCAAGTAGAGTTTGAGCCAATCCCACTCAGATACGGTGGACAGGTCCTCAATGACAATCATGTATTTGTGGTTGTTGACATGCTTATCATACTCATCCTCCAGTTCGGCTTCTTCCGATGCCATGCACCTGGCAATGTGAACCCCCATTGTTCTTCCTTGCTGTGGAGGTTCAATCAGGCCACCAGAATTCCCATAGAACTGCCTCACCAGGCTCTGAAGGAACTCAGCCGGGTTGAAAGGATGTGCCAGCTTAACCCAGGCCCGGCACCTGAACTTTGCGGTTACCCTGGGATCATCATAGACCTTCCTGATGGTCGACATCTTGCCTGCATCATTGCTTGTCCCCCACACGGTGATCACCCTAAGCTCTTCATTCTCCTTGGTGATCAGATCAGCGAGATCCTCCTTCTTATTGTCCTGCTTGGCTGCACGCCTCGCGCCGTCGATGCCGAATACCGAGGCAGTACTGGAGAGGTACCTGTCGGCGTCGGTGGTCGGCTTTGAGCTGGGATCTTCGATGAGGCGGTAGCGCAGGTTCCGGTGGCTGACATCCTCCACCCTGGCCTTGAGATCTTTTATCTCGTTGGCAATGGCATGCCGCTTGCTCAGGGTGCAAGGGAAGCGCCACCACGGTGGCTTGTCCAGATGAAGAGCGTAGTCCTGGAGGGAGTCCTCCACATCGTAGCCCAGATCGCGGACTTGCTTTACCCACGTCCGGACCACTTTCTTCTCACCCCCCTCCTCGTCCGCCGCCATCAAGAAATTCTGCATCATCTCGAACTCATCGTTGATGAAGGCTAGATCTCTGTGGACGCCGAGTTGCAAGGCTACCTCCTCTGTGATGAGGGATTTTGCCTTGCCGGCGACTCCACTCATCACAGACTTGGCCAAGCTTAGCAAGGTGGTCTCCATTGCTTACTTTCTTTGCTCTGCTCTTGTGTATGTGGATGTTGATACAAAGCTCAGAATGGTTGTGCCTCGTATTGTGAAGCTGAGATGGGTTATATTGCAAGAGAAAGATCAGATCCAGCACTGAACAAGTGGACAGTTTAGTTTTCAAAATGCCTTGGGCCAGCGCATTGCCCTACAAAATGTTAGTCGTCTAGACTCAGTTACTCGAAGAAGGAACCCAACTTTGTTTGATTGATACCCCTATAATATTGACTCAACTAACCTAAGCCTAGTCAACAACAGAACATGTAGATCTCAAAAAAGAACACATACTGTATATATCTCAAACTATTATACCTGCAAATCAGTATATATTGATTGTATCGACAGGCTGGTAAACTTTGAAAGGTGGGAGTACGTGTTAATTATTGTGATTGATTCTTGCGACAGAGCTATGAATGATTATGTTTAATGAAGAGATTACAAGAATATAATAAGTATAAGAATATAATACCACAAGTGGACAATTTCGTTTCCAAAATTTCTCAGGGCAGCAACTTGCCCCAGAAAATGCTAGTCTTCTAGACTCCACTAATCTAGGGAATACAAACAGAACTTTGCTTGATTGGAACCCTAAAATATTGACTCAACTAACCTAGTCAAGACTAAAAACATGTAAATCTCAAAGAAAAAACAGAACATGTATATCTCAAATTATTATAACATTTTTTTGAAAAGGAGGATGACACCCGGCCTCTGCATTGGGCGATGCATGCAGCCATTTTATTAATTATTCACAAAGACTTTACAAAGTAATACATCAGTAAGTCTGAAGCAACCATCTTGGCAACATCTGTCGCTACTCCTATCCACTTGATGAAGGGGTGCCGATTGTCCGAGCCAAATACCAAACAGATCTCGCACCAAAGCCTAACATCTAAAGCCGGAGGCCCCAACCAAGCCTCATTGCCGGGTCTGGGGGGCACACCGGTCCGGCGCACTCTCAGAGGCCGCCGCCGCCGTCTTCCACCGATCCATATTCAGAGCAGGTACCGACGCATCGACCTTGCCAGGCCTGCCGTCGACGCCACCACGGCGCCAGACAACGCCACCTCCCTACGCGCGTCCATCATCATACTTCCGTCGCCGAGACCCTGCTGCGCCACGTCGCCGAGACTCCACATGGTTGATGCGTGACATGAAACGCCGCTCCATCGCTAAAACCGTCCACTGGTCCCTCGAGCCGATGCACACCTCCAAGAATGACGCCCCCAAGGAGGGAACGACACAAGAGCGTCGCCATCATCCGATCAACTGATCAAGGGTTTCTCTCGGAGGTAGCGGGAGGAGTTGGGAGCTTCACCTCGATGATGCCTTGATGAAGGAAACGACGCCAAGGGCGTCACCATCACCGGCTCCAGCACCAGCCGAAGACCAGGTTTTAACCCGGATCTGTCCCAAGAACATCCAACCGACAACCTGTGCATCTGCAAGACCACCTTCAAAGCCCCGGAGTTGGCCACCCAGATCCGACGATCATCCAAAGCCGCACTGCCACCGCGATGCATCCTGACACTTCGGCCACTGCCGAAGGGCGCCACCACTGGAGCATGGTTGGGAGGGCTGCCACCCCACCGCGCCATGCCGGAAGAGCCGTTAGGATGAATCCCAAGCACGCTCTTCACCGTCTCTGAACCGAACGGGATCCGGGTCGAATCCGCCGGACCGCCAGAGCAGCTCTGCCTTGGACATGGGTATGTCCACGCTATGCAGCCGAGGACGATCTGGGCCTCACCGGCCGCCACCGCCCGGGGACGCCGTCCCAGCATCCGCCGCCGTGCAGCGAGGCGACCACCCCGGCCAGGCCATGGCCAGAGTCCACCTCCGCATGCACCCGACCCGATCTTCCAGCTAGGTCCTCCACGACGTCCACTCCACGCCGCCGCCACCGGACCGCCACCGACGACCACGTCGCCGCCCAAGGCCTCCGCCCGAAGCAAGCTGCCGCGCCGCCAAGATCTAGATCGCGGCCGCGCCATCTCGCAGGAGGAGATCCCGCCCCACCCCCTCCATCGCGAGACAGGGAGGAGATCCCCCGCCACCGCCGTCGGCCACCGGACTAGTCCCGTGGCGTCCTCCAGCGGCGATGGAGGGAGGGGAGGGCGGACATGGTGGCCCGACGACTAGGGTTTAGGGCGCCACCCGAGTCGCCCGAGATCAGTATATATTGATTGTACCAATGGTAAATTTTGAAAGGTACTCTTAATTATTGTGATTGATTCTTGCGACAAAGCTATGAATGATTATTATTGTTGAACCGAAAACCGTAGAACAATCGTTCTACGGTAAATATTAAAACAAAGTACAAAAGGTTCAGTAGCATACAACAATTAACCAATACCAGCTCTTGGGAAACCTATCATGATATAACAGAGTTAGTTGAGGTGCTCTTCAATCCAGCTTGTCAACAAGTTTGAATATTTACTTTTGATCCTCTGCCTGATTAGTAGCAGATCTGTCTTGAGCAAACTTTTCCAAGAGTTAACTGATTGTGTCTGGGCTCGAAAAAACTTGGAATTTCTTAGCGAAGAGAATACAAGAATACATAATAATAAGTATAAGAATATTAATACCAAGAGGGAGACCAGATCCAACACCGAACAAGTGGACAATTTCGTTTCCAGAATTTCTCAGGGCAGCAACTTGCCCCAGAAAATGCTAGTCTTCTAGACTCGACTAATCTAGGGAATACAAACAGAACTTTGCTTGATTGGTACCCTAAAATACTCAACTAACCTAGTCAAGACTAAAAACATGTAAATCTCAAAGAAAAAACAGAACATGTATATCTCAAATTATTATACCTGCAAATCAGTATATATTGATTGTACCAATAGGCTGGTAAATTTTGAAAGGTACTCTTAATTATTGTGATTCATTCTTGCGACAAAGCTATGAATGATTATTGTTTTTGAACCGAAAACCATAGAACAATCGTTCTACGGTAAATATATTATTAAATATTAAAACAAAGTACAAAAGGTTCAGTAGCATACAACAATTTAACCAATACCAGCTCTTGGGAAACCTATCATGATATAACAGAGTTAGTTGAGGTGCTCTTCAATCCAGCTTGTCAACAAGTCTGAATATTTACTTTTGATCCTGTGCCTGATTAGTAGCAGATCTGTCTTGAGCAAACTTTTCCAAGAGTTAACTGATTGTGTCTGGGCTCGAAAAATCTTGGAATTTCTTAGCGAAGAGATTACAAGAATACATAATAAGTATAAGAATATGAATACCAAGAGGGAGACCAGATCCAACACCGAACAAGTGGACAGTTTCGTTTCCAGAATTTCTCAGGGCAGCAACTTGCCCCCGAAAATGCTAGTCTTCTAGACTCGACTAATCTAGGGAATACAAACAGAACTTTGCTTGATTGGTACCCTAAAATATTGACTCGACTAATTTCGTCAAGACTAAAAACATGTAATTCTCAAATTGTTTTACTGCAAATCAGATTACCTAATTACCCCAATTATTGTACCAAGAAAAATAATTGCTGTAATTTCAAAAGATATAATTATGATTTTAGTTTTGAGTTAGAGTTGACAATAGTTCTGCGCAGTGTAGGGGTAAGAGCAACTCTAGCACACTCATCGTATCGGTCTGTCGATTCTGGCCAAAAAAAGGCACTCTCGTTGAGTCGTCATATGCATATCGATCTATGAAGTGCTCGCCATGTCTAGCCTTTCATTCATCATATATGACATCTCGGGGATGCCTTTTGGAGCGCACTTCATACAGCAGTTACGTGTAAACTGCATGTGGCGCGAAGGAAATTGCAGATGGCCCACCATCTCACGTGGGATGATAGGAAGGTTGGGAAAAAAAAATCCCATTGATGAGTGGGTCTTGGAGACAGCAAATATGAAGACTCTGAGCTTGCGTGTTGCCTCTCAAGCCTCCATAATTTTTTGAAGTACACTCTATAATGGCTATGAAGGCTGCCATTTTGGCAATTTTGCTAGAATTGCTCTAAAATAAAATATATTTGCCAAGAGAGATCAGATCGAGCAATCGAGCAACATGACAGTTCAGTTTTTCAAGAGTCTTTGGGGAAGCTCACTACTACAAAGAAATGATATTCTTTTTGAACCAGTTACTCTAGTGAATTTGGACCGAACTTTATTTTTTTAAACACAGTACAAATGCAGATGCTCATACATACGAACACTCACTCACCTCTATGAACGCACGCATGTACACCCAACCCCTATGAGCACCTCCGAGAGGCTGAGCCGGCACATCATCTTGAGATTGACGAAGTCGCCACAGACGCCTTCGTACGTAGTCGACGGGAATGTCTCCTCCCACGGAACGTCCTCCTAACCATCCAAACACAGGTTGGTTCACGCCCGAACATTGTTTAATTGGTACCCAAAAATAATGACTCCACTAGACTAGTCAATAATAAATTTGTACAACTCAGATTATTGTGCCGGCAAATCCAGATACCCTGTTTCTCAAATTATTGTAGCATGCGACAACAAATAGCGGTAGTTTGAAAATACATTATGGGAATTGACTTTTGACATAGAGTTGGCAAGGGTTGTGTGGATTTTTTTTTCTTTTTTTGGCGATGGCATGACCAGCACAACTTGACATTTAGCTTTCATAATGTCCTGAGGTAGCCAGTTGCTCCAAAGAAATGCTAGTCTTCTGGATCTACAAAAATGAGTTGGAAACAAACTTCGTTTGATTGATTGGATTTGCTAACTCTCATCTACTCTCTCCGTTCTGAATTATAAGATATTTTAGATATTTCAGTATGGACTACATTCGTTCTGAATTATAAGATGTTTTAAATATTTCAGCATGGACTACATACGGAGTGAAATGAGTAAACAAGCAGATTAAAATGCGTCTATATACATCCGAATCAGAAAATAGTTATAAAACATCTTATAATTTAGAATGGATGGAATAGATGAGAATTAGCTATGCCTCATCTAAATTGTCCACCACACGATCTAGTTGCTGAAAAAATCGTGCAAAAACTTTGATCCCGTCTCGCTTTGTCTCGTCCTGTTTTCACGTCGCGCGTTGTATCCCTTCCCTTGTCGGCCTATTTTCTCGTTCGCGCGTTGGGGGCCTGTGTCGCCGTTTCTCTGTTTGGGTTTTGTTTTATATGGACCTGTTATGGGCTGCGTGTTGGAAGCGGGGGAGTGTAGCCATTCGATCTGGTGCCTTCACTATCATTTGTCTTCACTCTCATTCAAATATACTCCCTATCCCTCAAAAAAAAAAATCAAATATACTCTCTCTGTCTCATGATCATAAGACGTTTTTGTAAGTTAAACTAGTTTGCAAAAATGTCCTACATTATGGAACGGAGTAGTATTTTTTAGAGTCACTCCCTATTTCTTCCAACTCCAGTACAGAGCAACGCGAGCAAGAAGGGGAGTCGACCGGGATTGATCTGGTGCACACTTCAGAGGGATGGCAGGGCACGATGTTGTATTGAGTTTTCCTAGGATCAATTTGGTCACCTTAGAGCAACTCCAACGCGTCGACGCCAACGGACACGCGTTGTGTACGCTTTTCGTCCGTTTGGGTCAGCGTTTTGGACGGTGTCAGGACCCGTTCAAGTTTGGCTGGTCAGCACGCCCAACACGCTGACGTATTTTCGTCCGCGCGGTCGGTATGGCCATATTTTTGCATAATTTTTTGCATACATATCAAACACTGTGCCAGGGGCCAAAACATTCAATGGCCGCTCTCTCTGTTGCGATTCAACGCCGGAGCATGGCCCGGGACCGATCCCCTAAACCTCGGCCGCTGCCAAGCTATGTGGTCATTGACGACCAAAGTAGCAACCACAAACTCCTCTTCGTCCGACGACGAATCATCCGAATCACAAATAAAGTTGTTGAAAATGAACTCATCTCCACTATTCGTTTGTACCTTGCGGGCGAAACGTCAAACACCTTGTGGGCATGGTGGAAGAAGTCGGCCGGTGAAGAGCCCCGCTGAAAGGATCGATATGGTTGACTAGAGGGGGGGGGGTGTGAATAGGCAACTACCAATTTTTAGCTTCTTTTGATAAATTAGGGTTAACAACAAAATAGGTTGTTTAGATATGCAACTAGGTGGACAACCTATATGATGAGCACAACAAAAGCAACACAAGCAAGCACAAGATATAAACACAATATAGCTTGCACAAAGTAAAGGATAGAAATAACCACAAGTGGAGTCGATGGAGACGAGGATGTGTTACCAAAGTTCCCTCCCTTTAGGGGGAGGTACGTCTCCGTTGGAGCGGTGTGGAGGCACAATGCTCCCAAGAATCCACTAGGGCCACCGTATTCTCCTCACGCCCTCGCACAATGCAAGATGTCGTGATTCCACTAGTGGTGCCCTTGAAGGCGACGACCGAACCTTTACAAACAAGGTTGGGGCTCTCTTCACAACTTAATTGGAGGCTCCCAACACCACCACGAAGCTTCACCACAATAGAATGTGGCTCCGAGGTGACCTCTTCCGTCTAGGGTGCCCAAACACCCAAGAGTAACAAGATCCGCAAGGGATTAGTGAGGGGAATCAAATTTCTTGGTGAAAGTGTAGATCGAGGCCCTCTCCTCCAAACCCTAGAGAATCAATAAGTTTTGATGGCTAGGGAGAGAGATCGGGCGAAAATGAGCTTTGGGGCAACAATGGAGTCAAGGGGATAAGAGGTGAGGTCTTCTTGGGGAAGAAGACCCCCTTTATATAGTGGGGCTCAAATCCAACCATTATTGCTCTCACCCCGCACTCAAGCGGTACTACCGCTTTAGGGAGCGGTACTACCGCTTAGAGCGGTAGTTCCAGCTGTAACCTAAGAGTACAACAAGTACCGGCGCAGTAGTGCCGCCGGAGCGGTATTACTGGCCATCAGTGCGGTACTACCGCAACTGGTCTCAGGAACAGGGGACACAACGATGTTAGAGTGGAGCTAGGGCGGAAGTACCGCATGCAGCGGTAGTACCATTTAACATCCGCTCAACAGCCATTTATAGAGAAAGGGCAACAGCAGCGAGAAAACAGGCGGAAGTGATTGCGGTAGAAAGAAGTGGAAGTACCGGTCAAGCGGTACTACCGTTCTACTACCGCTAAATGTCACAGGTTGCAGAGAATCCGCGGTAGTGGGGCAGTCCTAGCGCAGAAGTATCGCGCGAGCGGTACTACCGTGCTACTACCACCCAACTTCTGCTAATAAACCAGAGACAACAGAAGCCTGAAAACAAGCAGAAGTAGGAGCGGTCCTGTTCTGCGGTACTACCGCCTAACACTATTAGGGAAAACCCTAGTAGTGGCGCCGGTTCAGAGGCTATCAGTAGCACGGGGGCCCGCACTACTGCTACGGCGCTACAGCTAACTTTTAGCAGTAGCGGGGTGATAACCCACAAGTATAGGGGATCAATCATAGTTCTTTCGATAAGTAAGAGTGTCGAACCCAACGAGGAGCAGAAGGAAATGATAAGCGGTTTTCAGCAAGGTATTCTCTGCAAGTACTGAAAGTAGCGGTAACAGATAGTTTTGTATCAAGATAATTCGTAACAAGTAACAAGTAACAAGATTAACAAAAGTGCAGCAAGGTGGCCCAATCCTTTTTATAGCAAAGGACAAGCCGGAATGTTCTCTTATAGTAAGCAAAGCGTTCTCGAGAACACATGGGAATTGTCGTCTAGTCACGTTCATCATGTTTAGTTGATTCGCGTTCGCTACTTTGATAATTTAATATGTAGATGGACCGGTGCTAGGGTGTTGTTCTTACTTGAACAAGCAACCCTCTTATGATTACCCCCTCCCACAAGCATCCGCAACTACGAAAGAAGAATTAAGATAAATCTAACCATAACATGAAATATATGGATCCAAATCAGCCCCTTACGGAATAACGCATAAACTAGGGTTTAAGCTTCTGTCACTCTCACAACCCATCATCTACGTATTACTCCCCAATGCATTCTCCTAGGCCCAAATATGGTGAAGTGTCATGTAGTCGACGTTCACATGACACCACTAGAAGAATAACAACATACACATCATCAAAATATCAAACGAATACCAACTTCACATGATTACTTATAACCGGACTTCTCCCATGTCCTCAAGAACAAAAGTAACTACTCACAAATCATATTCATGTTCAAGATCAGAGGTGTATTGAATATGCTTAAGGATATAATCTTCTACCAAATAAACCGACAAGCATCAACTACGAGATGTAATCAACACTACTAGCAACCCACAGGTACCAATCTGAGGTTTTGGGACAAAGATTGAATACAAGAGATGAACTAGGATTTGAGATCAGATGTTGCTGGTGAAGATGTTGATGAAGATTGGTCCTCCCATGATGAGAGGATCGTTGGTGATGTCGATGACTTTAATTTCCCCCTCCCGGAGGGAAGTATCCCTGCGGAATCGCTCCGCCGGAGAGCAAAAGTGCTCCTCCCAGGTTCCGCCTCGAGACGGCGGCGCTTCATCCCGAAAGTCTTCTTCTGATTTTTTTCTAGGGCAAATAGCATCTTATAGGAGAAGATGGGCACCGGACCCCTGCTAGGGGGCCCACAAGCTCACAGGGCGCGCCCCCTGAGCTTGTCGCTCCCTGGTGGGTCCCCTTCTGGTAATTCTTTCGCCAATATTTCTTATATATTCCAAAATAATTCTCCATAAATTTTTAGGTCATTTGGAGTTGCGGAGAATATCTATCTCTTATGTAGCCTCTTCGGGTCCAGAATTCCAGCTGCCGGCAATTTCCCTCTTCATGTAAAACTTGCAAAATAAGAGAGAAAAGACATTAGGATTGCATCATAAAGTGAAATAATGATCCAAAACATAATAAATAACAGTAGGTAAACATGATGCAAAATGGACGTATCAACTCCCCCAAGCTTAGACCTCGCTTGTCCTCAAGCGAAAGCCGAAATCGATAATCATGACCACATGTTTAGAGAGAGAGGTGTCGTTAAAACAAAATACGTACATGAAAGCATCATGATCATTATCATAGCAGCAATATATCATCATAAAACTTCTTATGAACAAGTAAAATTCCTTCACAAGCTAAAGTATGAACCACAAACTTCATTGAAAACTAACAAACTATGATCTCAATCATCGAAACAATTGCAGTTCATCATATTTCCAGAAAGAGTCTATGTAAGAGCTTTGTTTGGCAAGTTCACATACTCAACTATCATTTAGTCTTCCATGATTGCTAACACTCACGGCATATTTATGAAGCAAAAGTTTCAGTCAAACACATAGAAAGATGGGGGCTTATAGTTTTCGCCTCCCAACTGATTTATCTCAGCACTAGTGCAGAAAAGCCTTGCTATGGCGTGCCAAAAACGGCCTTGCTGGCGTGGACACACGACGCCACCAATATGGCGCCATTGTTAAGAAATAGTGGTGGCGTTGGCGACCACGTCAGCAGTATTTTAGATACCTATGGCGTTGGACACACTCGCACGACGGCGGTGTCATATGTAGCTACGTCGTTCGATATTTTTTGATGCCAGTAATAATTTAAATCTTCACTGATGTTGCGCATTGTCCGAACGCCATTACTATTGTTTTCAGAAGCAGAAAAAATCGTTGCCACGACAGCTGCAAATCGCTGCCATGGCAGCGTAATTTATTATCAATATACATATAAAAACGTTTTTGTCCCACATTGATTTCGATAAGATATTTGCGTAATACATATCGTTTCTTCACATGCATACATTAACCACACACTTGCTTCTTCTTATCGATCATGACTAATTAAACATCCACTAAACTAAACCATGCATGCATATTACATGTTCTTCATTAGTTATCCTAGCTAGCTAGATAGTAGTACATATATATATACTATCAACCATCGTAACTACTAGCACGATACTCCTCTCCTTTAGGAACAATTTTGAAGAATAGGAAAACCCCTGCATCTCCATGGTGTAGCACAGAGATCCAGCGATCTCCAATCTTCAACTCCCACTCACTTAGTAGTTAGCTCCATTCATTAATTTCGAGTTGTCCATCTCGTCGTGGTGCAATCGAGTATGTACCTCTGAAATAGGTATTGTCGTCGGAAATAATGGTCATCTCACCAGCCTGGTGGTCATCCATCACGTGAGGCACAACACATCTAGGGAGCTTCTGTTCTTGAACATAATAGTAACATAGTAAGCAATAGTAACACATATACTATGAGTAGAAAGAATAATGTATATGAAAAAGACATACTAGTGATCTCGATCAAAATCTAACCATGCATTTTTTAGAAATGTTGTTCTTGTCCAAGGTGTGCACTAGTGGCAGGTATGATGCATCATTTGGACCAACTCCGTAAGTGCTCTTAAGCGACTCAATATCAGCAACAAAGGACACGAGATACCTCTTTTCCTGCCAAGTAAGCGTACTGTGAGCAGTGTAATAGGTCTCGTCTACTAAGTTATGTATGTTTCTTCGAGATAGAAAATAAGCTGTCAAAATTATATAAACAAGATAAGTTATGGGTGAACTGGAATCTAAAGGTTACTTAACAAGTTTGTTCACGAAACTTACACAGAGGAAGAACTGGAATCACGTCTAAAGAGACCCATATGTCCTCATCATTTTGAGAATAGGTGCAGATATCAAATGTTATTATCATACCAGGCTCAAATCCGTAAGCTTGGGCCAATCCTCTCCAATTAGCAGAACCAAAATATGTGTGATCTACCTCATTATAGATCGTAGATTTGAAGTTGAAACCATATTTTGTCTTGAGGTAAGTAGTCATCTCAGTCACCTCTTCCATGTCGCGGACAAAAAACTTGTCTAGGACAAAAGGTCTTGCATAGCAAGGGATACACTAGTCGAAATATAAAAAGACAGAAATTACACTTTGAAGCAAAAACCTTATATAGTACATGCCTAAGAAGGAAATACGTGCCAACAAATATTAAAACTGATTACCGTATAATATTTGTAGTCACTTTGAAGCGTGAGGGAGAAGCATTTATTGTTGTCAAGATGAGGATCGCCGCACATACCCCCAGTGTCGAAACAGTAGGGGAACTCTTCCATTTTGTGCTGCGTTCATATAATTAAAATCAGCAGAAAAATTTGGCATGACCTTTGCTAAAAAAAGCACATATTGAGTGCCAGAAATTTGACGAAACGAAAATAATCAACATTTCGCCGAAACATTGGCAACTCTCTAGACATTCCCTGCAAGAAGAAACATAGCGCAAGACAATTCGCGAGCAACACAATGCAATGTTGCGTTGACTAAATTAAAACAAGCACACACCAAAAAAGTTGATCAATTCACAATAAACACATTTGTACACATGTAATGCATTTCATCAAATAATTCACAGGTACACATAATGTGTGCATTTCATCACAATAATATCCACACTAGAACAAATCTACATGGAAATAGATTGGTAGAGGGAGGTCCTATACCGTCCGGATCGAGAGGGACGACGTCGGAGGGAGAGAGCGGCCGGACGCGATGAGCTAGGTCGCCGGGCGGAGGGTTGTGGGGGCGGAACGGCGGCGCCACGATGGGGGCAAGGCTGGGCATGGGGAACGGCGGTGGCAAGGGGGGCGTGGGGAACGGCGGTGGCAAGGGGGGGCATGGCTAGGCGACTGCGGAGCGAAGGCGGGGCCACGGCGTGGCGAGCGGCGGGGGGCAAGGCGGGGGCGAGGGTGGCGACGAAGTGTCTGTCGGTGGCGCGAGATGGGAGGAGATGCTGAAAATGAGTTCTACTTTCCCCAGTGACGCTAAGTGCTGGTTGGTTGTTAGTGCTGGCGCGGATGATGTGGCCAACGCCAGTCGTAGTTTTTTTAATTAGAATCGACAACATATTTGTAGATGGCATTTTGAGCGACGACATGCATATACAGATATTTATAACGATGCAAATTTTTCTCGTGGTTCAGAGTACTTAAATATGGTACGGTTAATTAATACGACTCGATCGAATTAAGTAGACATTTTTAGGGGTACATAGAAATGAAGTACACAAATCAAGTAGTACGACGTCGTTTGATAATCCTCTCAACGATGGTTTGGGTCTTCTTAATCTTGCTTGAATACTTCCGGCTTGCGCTATGACTCTTTCTCAAGAAGGGACGTCATGTCGCAGGCAACGTAGTTCTGCTCCTTCTGGTGGTGTACTCTGTGTGTTCATAAATCTCCTCTTCTATTGGGTCCACGCCAAATTGATCATAGTCATCCTCGTTGGTGACTCCATCCATCCCGACGATGCTCCTTTTGCCTCTCCGGACGACAACACGACTCGGCTTTGTAGGGTCAGTTAAGTAGAAGCATTGTGACACGTCCTTAGCGAATACCCAAGGCTCATATTTGGCGGTGATTCCTTTCACCCCCTTTGCACCAGCTGGTTGTGCTTCGGGCAGAGACATGGTAATGAAACCACGTTCTTCAGTCTCGACGTTCTTCGCCCATCTGACCCGGAACAGTGGCACCGTGTAATCTTCGCCGTACTCAAGTTCCCATATCTCTTCGATCCTTCCGTAGTATCTATTATTTTCATTTTCGGTCAACTGCATCATCGTCACACCTGAGTTATGATAATCACAGTTTTTGTCCTTTGCCTCAGTATAGAATGTGTATCCATTTATATCATATGATTGGTAAGTGGCGACAGTGCATGCGGGGCCTACTGCTAATGCATAGATGAGATTTGCATTGGCCACACCGGTTGGCAGTGGTTTGTCTCGAATTCGCTCTTTGAACCAAGTCACAAATTTGGAGTTGTGCTCTCTAATGATCTGGGCCTCGGTCCTCTGCCTCCCTACCATTTCGTGCTTTCTCCTCAAGGTGTCCTTGTGAGTCTGCTGCCAAGGACTGATTATATCTGCATGTTGTAACACTATTGTGTGCGCTCTGTCGAAGTTATCTCGGTGGTTTTGTATATCCACAGTTAAATCACGCTTCAACTGTGAGTGACCTACTCCTTCGAGCCTATCAGCATGCTTCTTCAAGGGCAAACCAAGAGATTGATCATCATTTATAACATTATTGCAGAATGATACACTCCTCGATTAGATAGGCCTAGACGATGCTTCCATCCGGACGTGCTTTGTTACGAACGTATCCCTTCACAGTTCCATTCATCCGTTCAAACGGGAACATGGTATGCAAGAATGTCGGTCCAAGGTCTATAACCTCCGGAACAATATGAACTAGCAGATGGACCATGACATCAAAGAATGACGGTGGGAAATATATCTCAAGCTCACATAGTATTGAAATGATCTCCTCTTGTAGTCGTGTCAGATGCCGCACACTGATCGACTTTCAAGACATAACATCGAAAAAGTTGCACAAGTCAATAAGTGTGATGCTGACGTGATCGTCCATTATCCCTCTGAGAGCTACTGGAAGTAATTGTGTCATCATCACATGACAGTCATGGGACTTCATGCTGCTAAACCTTTGCTTTTTCGAGTCAAGATACCTGCGTATGAGCCCCGAGTAACCGGAAGGAACTTTCATGCCGTCGAGGCAGTTGAAAACTTGAGAAAGCTCATCCTCGTCGAGAGTGAAGAAAGGTGGGGGGTAATAATCATCTTTGGTTTTGGACACAGTTTTGCCCTTGTCTGAGTTGGCTATGACTTTTTTCCTTGACCGTCTCCTTGGTTTTAACGTATGAGGGTTGAAGCTCTTCCCTAATACCGATATCTTTCAAGTCTTGTCTGGCCCTCGGACCATCTTTACTCTTTTCTGGCATGTCAAACAGTGTGCCAAGCAAACTCTCGCACACATTTTTGTGATATGCATCATATCAAGAGAATGAAGCGTACTGAGTAGTTCCCAATACTTCAAGCCCCAGAAAACAGACTTCCTTTTCCATACTTTTAGCAGCATTTTCACAGAGGACTTCTTTCTTTTCTTTCCTGGCTTAGGGAAATCTTTCCAATTCATTAACATTTCCAGTATTTCTGCTCCAGACCTCTTACGTGGTGGCCCTCGGGTCTCATCCGTGTTATCGAACATATCTCCACGAGTTCTCCACTCGTCCTCTTTGTCAAGCCACCTTCTATGGCCCATGAACATTGTTTTCCTACTGCCCTTTTTCGATAGCTGCCGAAAAGATGTGTCATCCATACATTTAACACGTCCGCAGTGTCCATGGCACGCCTGTCCGGAGATATATCCGTAACCCAGATAGTCGTGAACAGTCGTGAGCATTGCTGCTCTCATGTGAAAATAATTTCCCGTGCTAGCGTCCCAGGTTTTGACCCCTTCAGGCTTCCATAATATTTCTAACTCCTCCCTCAACAGCTCAAGATATGTGTTGATATCATTGCCAGGTTGGACCGGCCCTTGAATTAGCATAACCATGTGTATGTACTTCTGTTTCATGTAGAGCCAGGGCGGGAGGTTGTACATCCATACAAACATGGGTCATGTACTATGTGTGCTACTCTGGTTGCCAAATGGATTTAGTCCATCACTACTGACACCCAACCTGGGGTTTCTGGGTTCTGCTGCGAATTCTGGTTCTAAACTATCGAGTGCTTTCCACTGACAACCATCTGCAATATGTCTCAGAATGCCATCATTTTTAGACGTTCTAGTCTTGTGCCAAGTCATGTTCTTTGCTTCCTTCAGGTCAGCGAAATAACGTTGCAAGCGAGGAATCAGCGGAAGGTACCATACAACCTTTCGAGGCTCCTTCTTTCCAGGCTTGTATCAGGGTTCCTTGCAAGTTGGACACTCTGTTTTGTTCTCATGCTCATTGCGATATAAGATGCAATAATTTATGCATGCGTGATATCTTACATGTGGCAAATCAAGCGGGCACACGATCTTCTTCGCCTCATCGACACTACGAGGCAACAAATTCCCCTTGGGCAAAACTTTGTGTAAATATTCCAATGTAGCATCCAGACTTGCATACGTGCTCGTGAATCTTGCCTTGATGTCTAGAAGTTTGAGCGTGACGTGCAGGCGGGTGTGCTCGGGATCGCAACCTTCATACAGTGGAGTTTTCACTTCTAATTCCAATTGCGCCAACTTTAGAGCCTCTTTAATAGCAGCTCTCTCGGTTGTCGTCTTCTTCCAAAGTAGATCTTTCACATGAGGATCTTGCAGCATTGTAGCCAACGACATATCCTGCGTGGCAGTCTCATGATCATCTTCATGTTCCGGTGGCATTTCATCATTTTCTCCTCCATGCGCATGTTCATTGTTTCCTCCTTCTGGCTGCTCTGCTACATCGAAAGAGTTTTCCGCTTCATTCTTTCCTCCTTCATCATCGCTAACATCCTCCTCACCATGCTTTGTTCACCGTGTATAACCTGTAATGAAACCGCGATGGAGAAGTGCGCCAGCACGCTGCCTTCGAACGGGTTGTGCAAAACTCCATTTTCGTATGTCGGACATGGACATAATATCTGCACTTCACCCTTTTGTATCATATTTGCCACCGTGAAATTGAGAATGCCCTTCACACTTCGATCCATATTGAATCTTTCGATAGATCAAGCAGCGCTGCAAAGGGTATAAGTACAAAACTAATTACATATATTACCAATGACGGCATAAAAAAATTCGGCATGACCTTTGCTAAAAAAAAGGACATATTGATCGAGTGCCAGAAATTTGACGAAACAGAAATGAATCAACATTTCGCCAAAACATTGGCAACTCTCTAGACATTGCATGCAAATGAAACATAGCATGGCACACTTCGCGAGCAATGAAATTTATATAGCTAGCAATTAATCACACACATATCTCCATCACGTACATATCCATCCATATGCGCATGCATCATATATATGCATAAAGTAACGAGAAGTTCGGTCTATTTACCTAATCAAAGGGGCGGGGAGAGGGGGGCCGGCCGACCGTTACGTAGGTTGGAGGCGCCATTAATGGAGTGTGGTGGAAAATTTAATACAAGTGTGTGTTTGAGTGGGTGGGAGGAGAGAGCTAGCTTAGGGAGTGAGTGTGTGGAAGCTAGCAAGCTTAGTTAATTAATCCATCACCTAGCTATATCTAATTAAGAATCATGAGAAAGAATTTGGTCTTTTTCTCAAGAAGAAGAGAAGAGAGAGGAGGAAGAGGAAGTGGGAGGAAGAAGAAGGAAAATATCTATGCATGGACAAGGGCACATGTGAATAGTGCTGCGACATAATTTCCGGCGTGCCCTAATTACGGAACGCCATTACAATTGTGTATATCCCTGGCGCGCTGCTATTACTAACGCCGATGTTATACTTGCCCAAAAGTGGACCCAGTAAGGTGGACCCGCAAAATATACTATTGGCGTGACATAATGTGCGACGCCATAGCTATGAGGATTAGTGCTGGCGTAGGACACTTTTGCGACGTCAACACTAAGTAAGGCCAGGGCAGAACGTTGGGACCCACATACAGGTGGCGTTTCTTAAAATTCCTATGCCGGCACTAAGCTCATATCTATGACGTCCAAATTTAGCCGACGCTAGCGCTATTTGAAAAAAATAGTGCTGGCGTTGATGGAAAATTGCGTGCCACCAACGAAAGTTGTGGCTAGCCGGTTTTCCACTAGTGCAAGGATAATGTCAACAATAATAACTCATGATCACCTACATCCAACGGGATATATTGCTACTTGTGAACTGCGTTGGGATTTCCCCGAAGAGGAGAGGATGATGCAGTACAGTAGAGATAAGTATTTCCCTCAGTTAAGAACCAAGGTGATCAATCCAGTAGGAGAACCACACAGAACCACGTTAGCAGCACTTACACACACAAAAGCAAACACTTGCACCCAACGCAAATAAGAGGGTTGTCAATCCCCTTAGCGGTCACTTGCAAGGATTAAGTCTGATAGTGAAAGATAAAAAGTAAATAAATTGCAGCAAGGTATTTTTGGATTTTAATATATGATAAAAGTAGACCCGGGGGCCATAGTTTTCACTAGAGGCTTCTCTCTCGAGCATAGAACATACGGTGGGTAAACAAATTACTGTTGGGCAATTGATAGAAAAGCACATAGTTATGACGGATTCATGGCAATGATCATGTATATAGGCATCACGTCCGAGACAAGTAGACCGACTCCTGCCTGCATCTACTACTATTACTCCACCCATCGACCGCTATCCAGCATGCATTTAGGGTATTAAGTATAAAACAGAGTAACACCTTAAGCAAGATGACATGATGTAGACAAAGTAAACTCAAGCAATATGATTAAGCCCCATCTTTTTATCCTTAATGGCAACAATACAAATACGTGTCATGTCCCTTTCTATCACTGGGATTGAGCACCGCAAGATTGAACCCATCACAAAGCACCTCTCCCATTGCAAGATAAATCAATTTAGTTGGCCAAACCAAACGGATAGATCGGAGAGAAATACAAAGCTATAACAATCATGCATAAAAGAGTTTAGAAAAGACTCAAATATTTCTCATGAATAATCTGATCATAAACCCACAATTCATCGAATCCCAACAAACACACCGCAAAAGAAGATTACATCGAATAGAACTCCGAGAACATCAAGGAGAACATGGTATTGAAGATCAAAGAGAGAGAAGAAGCCATCTAGCTACTAGCTATGGACCCGTAGGTCTATGGTAAACTACTCACACATCATCGGAAGGGCAGCAAGGTTGATGAAGAAGCCCTCCGTGATCGATTCCCCCTCCGGCAGAGTACCGGAAAAGTCCTCCAGATGGGATCGCGGAAGAACAGAGGCTTGCGGCGGTGGTAGGGTTTTCTCATCTGGCTCTCTGTTGGTTTCTGAATATTTGAGAATTTATAGAAGTGGAATTAGGTCAAAAGGAGCCATGAGGGGCCCACAAGGCATCAGGGCACGCCCCCCTAGGGCCGCGCCCTGTTGCCTTGTGGCCTCCTCATGAGGCTTCTGGCATCCTCCCGAAGCTTCCAGGGTCTCTTTTGTCCAGAAAAAAATCATCAAAATTTTCGTGGCATTTGGACTTCGTTTGGTAATGATTTCCTGAAAAACCAAAAACAAGTAGAAAACAGCAACTGGCACTGGGCACTTAATTTGTTAATAGGTTAGTCCCAAAAAATGATATATAATTGCATATAAAACATCCAAGATTGATACTATAATAGCATGGAACAATAAAAAATTATAGATACATTGGAGACGTATCAAGCATCCCCAAGCTTAATTCCTGCTCGTCCTCGAGTAGATAAATGATAAAAACAGAATTTTTGATGTGGAATGCTACCTAACATATGTCATCATGTAATTCTCTCTTACGGTATGAATATTAAGATCCGAATGATTCAAAGCAATAGTCTATAATTTGATATAAAGACATCAATACTCAGGCATACAAACAAACAATCATGTCTTTCAAAATAAAAATGCTAAAGAAAGTTATCCCTACAAAATCATATAATCCTGTCATGCTCCGTCCTCTTAACATAAAGTATTTATCATGCACAACCCTGGAGACAATCAAGCAATTGGTTCATACTTTTTAACGCGCTTCAGCTTTTTCAACCCCCACGCAATACATGAGCGCAAGCCATGGATATAGCACTATGGGTGAAATAGAATGTGGTGGTAGAGATTAATAAGGGGAAGTCAAAAAGAGGAAGATAGTCTCACATCGACGAGGCTAATCAACGGGCTATGGAGACTCGTGTTGGGCCTCCAAGCGCAGAGTTTTGTAGGACAGTAGCAATTTTCCCTCAAGTGGATGACCTAAGGTTTATCAATCCGTGGGAGGCGTAGGATGAAGATGGTCTAACTCAAACAACCCTGCAATCAAATACAAGAAATCTCTTGTGTCCCCAACACACCTAATACAATGGCAAATTGTATAGGTGCACTAGTTCGGCGAAGAGATGGTGATACAAGTGTAGTATGGATAGTAGAAATAGGTTTTTGTAATCTGAAAATAAAAAAACAGCAAGGTAGCAAGTGATAAAACGGAGCACAAACGGTATTGCAATGCTTGAAAACAAGGCCTAGGGTTCATACTTTCACTAGTGCAATCTCTCAACAGTGCTAACATAATTGGATCATATAACAATCCCTCAACGTGTGACAAAGAATCACTCCAAAGTTACTATTCATGGAGAACATAAGATAGAAATTGTTGTAGGGAATGAAACCACCTCAAAGTTATTCTTTCCGATCAATCTATTGAGCTATTCCTATAAGTGTCACAAACAGCCCTAGAGTTCGTACTAAAATAACACCATATGATACGCATCAACCAACTCTAATGTCACCTAGATACTCCAATGTCACCACAAGTATCCGTGAGTTGATTATTCGATATGCATCAAACAACTTCAGAATCATAATATTCAATCCACACAAAGAACTTCAAAGAGTGCCCCAAGATTTCTACCGGAGAAAGTAGGACAAAAACGTGCATCAACCCCTATGCATAGATTACCCCAATGTCACCTCGGGAATCCGCGAGTTGAGTGTCAAAACATACATCAAGTGAATCAATATAATACCCCATTGTCACCATGGGTATTCATATGCAAGACATACATCAAGTGTTCTCAAATCCATAAAAGTATTCAATCCGATAATAGTGAAACCTCAAAGGTAAAAACTCAATTCATCACAACAAGATAGAGAGGGAGAAACACCATATGATCCAACTATATTAACAAAGCTCGCGGTACATCAAGATCGTGCCGTATTAAGAACACGAGAGAGAGAGAGAGATCAAACACATAGCTACTAGTACATACCCTCAGCCCCGAGGGTGAACTACTCCCTCCTCGTCATGGAGACCGCCGGGATGATGAAGACGACCTCTGGTGATGATTCCCCCCCTTCGGCAGGGTGCCGGAAAAGGGCTCCAGATGGGATCTCTTTGGTACAGAGGCTTGAGGCAGCGGAGTCGAAGTTCTAGGGTTATTTCTGGGGGTTTTGGTATTTATAAGAATTTTTGGCGTTGGAATCACGCGAAGATGTGCCACAGGGGGCCCACGAGGCACCAGGGCACGCCCAGGTGGCTTGTGGGGCCCTTGTGGGTCTTCTGCTGCTCCCCCGAAGCTTCCTGGGTCTGTTTCCTTCCAGAAAAAATCGTCAAAAAGTTTCGCTGCATTTGGACTTCATTTGATATGGATTTTCTGGAAAACCAAAAACAAGCAGAAAACAGCAACTGGCACTGGGCACTAGGTCAATATGTTAGTCCATAAAAATCATATAAAATCCATATAAAAGTGCACCAAAATCATACAAAACTATAATAAACATGGCATGAATACTTCATAAATTATAGATACATTGGAGACGTATCAGCATCCCCAAGCTTAATTCCTGCTTGTCCTCGAGTAGGTAAATGATAAAAGAATTAATTTATGAAGTGTGAATGCTAGCATAGTGCATAAGTTTGATCAATGATAATTTCAATCACTTTTCCTAGCATCATAACAACAACTCTTTCTCATAAAACTCATCATGATAAAGTAGCAATCAATTCACATGTTATGGTTCAAACAATGCATTCTCTTGAAACTTAACAACCTATGTTCTTAGTCACCAAACAATTGCAATTCAACTTATCTTCAACAAAGTCTAAGTAAGAGCTCCACATACTCAATTATCATTTAGTCTTCTATGATTGCTAGTACTCAAAGCATATTTTTAGAACAAATGGCATCCATCGGACACAGAGAAAGATAGGGGCTTAGTGTTTCGCCTCCCAACTTATTTATCATAGAGATAATTGTCAACAATAATAAACCATGATCAAATATATTTGACTGGCCATATATGCCTGGATCTTTCCCCACCACATGATACTTGCCAACTAGAGAATAATTGAGGTTGAAATGAGAAGGAATACTCTTGACTCTTGCATAAAAGTAAATACATAAAGTAAAAGATAGGCCCTTCGCAGAGGGAAGCAGAGGTTGTCATGCGCTTTTTGTTTTTGGATGTGCAAGCCCTTAATGCAAAGGAACGTCACGTTATATTACCCCTTGTGATAGCAACCTTTATTATGCAGTCCGTTGCTTTTATTTCTTTACCATCACAAGTTCGTACAACGCTTATTTTCCCTTACAATAAAAGATCATACATATTTTAGGAGCAATTTTTATTGCTTTTTGCACCGATGACAACTTACTTGAAGGATCTTATTCAATCCATAGGTAGATATGGTGGACACTCATGGCAAGAAACTGGGTTTAAGGGTTTTTGGATGCACAAGTAGTATCTCTACTTAGTACGAATTTTTGGCTAGCAAAAGATCCTAAGCAAGCACCACGTGTTAGAGGATCCATAACAATATAACTTCTATGCAAATATACCCAAACATAACTCATTACGTTGTCTTCCTTGTCCAACTTCAACTAATTTGCTCAAGTTTGGAAATAATTAATGGGTATTCACAATCATAAAATATGTCCAAGATAATATATTTATATGTGAAAGTTCTCTTCCTTATACTAATCATTCATGAATTGCTTGTATGACCAATAGTGTGATTGTCAAGCTTCAATAGATTTCACTTTCTAACCCAAATGTGAAACTACTACTAGACATGATACAAGCATATGAAGCACATATAATTTTAACTTTATGATATTCAATTCATTCAATAATTTACTCTTAGGATATAAGTGAAGCACAAGAGTAAATGACAAACTACTCCAAAAAGATATAAGTGAAGATCAATGAGTAGTCAAACAATTAAGTAGCTATGTGAAGATTCTCTCCAAATAAAGATTTCAGATCTTGATAATTTTATTCAAACAGTAAACAAAATGAAAATAAAAGGACACTCCAAGAATAGCACATCTCATGCGAAGAAGCAAAAACTTATGCTCAACCGATACTAACCGATAATTGTTGAAGAAGAAAGGTGGGATGCCTACCGGGGCATCCCCAAGCTTAGATGCTTGAGACTTCTTGAAATATGATATTGGGATGCCTTGGGCATCCCCAAGCTTGAGCTTTTGTGTCTCCTTAATTCCTCTCATATCACGGTTTCCCTAAATCTTAAAAACTTCATCCACACAAAACTCAACAAGAACTCGTGAGGTAAGTTAGTATAAATCAACTCAAAACTTTAACATTCTCTACTGTAGATAATTACTAAAATTATAATTAAACATTGCATACTAAATGCCTCTGCATATTTAACACTCCTATCCACAAATAGAAACATTAAACAAGCAAACATGTGCAAACAATGCCACTATAACAGCAATCTGCCAAAACAGAATAGTCTGTAAAGGGTGAATAAAAATTCATACTTCCCTAACTCCAAAATTTCTGAAAAATTACCACGTGACAGATAACTCATGCATGCTTAATGTGTAAACTTTCAGATTTTTATCATGTTCTGACTATTCAGGAATATTCTGGACATAACAGAAAACTTTTTGTTTTCAAACAGCAACACATGAACTTGCAAACTGAGCATGGTAAAGGCTATACTTGGCATTTTATTGAAATAAAAGATACAAAACATGGTTATTGATAACAGCAAGCAAACCCAAACAAAATAAAATGATGCTCCAAGAAAAACTCATATTATGTGACGAATAAAAATATAGCTCCCAGTGAGGTATACCAATAATGTTAAAGACGAAAGAGGGGATGCCATCCGGGGCATCCCCAAGCTTAGACGCTTGAGTATTCCTTGTATATTACCTTGGGGTGCCTTGGGCATCCCCAAGCTTAGGGTCTTGCCACTCCTTATTCTCCTCATATCGATATCTCACCCAAAACTTGAAAACTTCAATCACACAAAACTTAACGGAACTTCGTGAGATAGGTTAGTATGATAAAAATAAATCATCCACTTAGGTACTGTCAAGACAAGATTCATAATTGTTCTCACATAATACCTACTGTATTCTATCATTTCCATAATTTATATTACTCAATATAAGCTATGGAAACACTAAAACAAGCAAACTATGCATTGAAAACAGAATCTGTCAAAAACAGAACAACATGTAGTGAGCGATTTAAAAACCATACTTCTGTACCTCCAAAAATTCTGAAAAATTAGGAAACGTAAAAAATTTGTAACCCAATACTGTGTAAAAATTTCAGAATTTTTTCACGCTCCAGTACAGAATAGAAATTCCAGCACTGGACGCAAAAGTTTCTGTTTTTGCACAGAATCAAATCAACAAACATCCACACTATCCCAAAGGCTTTACTTGGCACATTATTGAAAGAAAACATATAAAACATGATTACTACAGTATCTTAATCATGTGAACACACAAAAACAGTAGGTATAAATATTAGGTTGTCTCCCAACAAGCGCTTTTCTTTAATGCCTTTTAGCTAGGCATGATGATTTTAATGATGCTCGCATAAAAGTAAAGAATTGAAACACAAAGAGAGCATCATGAATCATATGACAAGCACATTTAAGGCTAACCCACTTCCTATGCATAGGGATTTTGTGAGCAAACAATTTATGGGAGCAAGAATCAACTAGCATAGGAAGGCAAAACAAGTATAACTTTGAAACTTTCAACACATAGAGAGGAACTTGATATTATTGCAACACCTACAAGCATATGATCCTCTCTCATAATAATTTTCAGTAGCATCATGAATGAATTCAACAATATAACTATCACATAAAGCATTCTTTTCATGATCCACAAGCATAAAATTTTTGTTACTCTCCACATAAGCAAATTTATTCTCATCAATAGTGGTGGGAGCAAACTCAACAAAATAACTATCATGAGATACTTGATTGGCAAAATCAAATTGAACATTAAAATCATGATGACAAATTTCATGGTTATCATTATTCTTTATGACATATATGTCATCACCATAATCATCATAGATAGCAACTTTGTTGTCATAATCAATTGAAACCTCTTCCAAAATAGTGGATTCATCATTAAATAAAGTTGTGACCTCTCCAAATCCACTTTCATAATTATTGCCAAAAGATTCAACACCCTCCAAAATAGTGGGATCATTAGTACCTAGAGTTGACACTCTTCCAAACCCACTTTCCTCAATGTAATCATCATAAATAGGAGGCATGCAATCATCATAATAAATTTGCTCATCAAAAGTAGGGGGACTAAAGATAGCATGTTCATCAAACATAGCATCCCCAAGCTTATGGCTTTGCATATCATTAGAATCATGGGTATTCATAGAAAGCATACTAACAACATTGCAATCATGCTCATCATTCAAAGGACTCACATTAAACATTTTATTAAATTCTTCCTCTAACAATTGAGCACAATTATCGGAATCCTTATTTTCAAGAAAGACATTATAAAGATAAAGCATGTGAGGCAATCTCAATTCCATTTTTTTGTAGTTTTCTTTTATAAACCAAACTAGTGATAAAACAAGAAACTAAAAGATTCAATTGCAAGGTCTAAAGATATACCTTCAAGCACTCACCTCCCCGGCAACGGTGCCAGAAAAGAGCTTGATGTCTACTACACAACTTATTCTTGTAGACTCTTGTTGGGCCTCCAAGCGCACAGTTTTGTAGAACATTAGCAATTTTCCCTCAAGTGGATGACCTAAGGTTTATCAACCCGTGGGAGGCATAGGATGAAGATGGTCTCTCTCAAACAACCCTGCAATCAAATACAAGAAATCTCTTGTGTCCCCAACACACCCAATACAATGGCAAATTGTATAGGTGCACTATTTCGGCGAAGAGATGGTGATACCAGTGTAGTATGGATAGTAGAAATAGGTTTTTGTAATATGAAAATAAAAAAACAGCAAGGTAGCAAGTGATAAAATGGAGCACAAACGGTATTGCAATGCTTGAAAACAAGGCCTAGGGTTCATACTTTCACTAGTGCAATCTCTCAACAGTGCTAACATAATTGGATCATATAACAATCCCTCAACGTACGACAAAGAATCACTCCAAAGTTCCTATTCACGGAGAACATAAGATAGAAATTGTTGTAGGGTACGAAACCACCTCAAAGTTATTCTTTCCGATCAATCTATTGAGCTATTCCTATAAGTGTCACAAACAGCCGTAGAGTTCATACTAAAATAACACCATATGATACGCATCAACCAACTCTAATGTCACCTAGATACTCCAATGTCACCACAAGTATCCGTGAGTTGATTATTTGATATGCATCAAACAACTTCAGATTCATAATATTCAATCCACACAAAGAACTTCAAAGAGTGCCCCAAGATTTCTACCGGAGAAAGTAGGACGAAAACATGCATCAACCCCTATGCACAGATTACCCCAATGTCACCTCGGGAATCCGCGAGTTGAGTGCCAAAACATACATCAAGTGAATCAATATAATACCCCATTGTCACCACGGGTATTCATATGCAAGACATACATCAAGTGTTCTCAAATCCATAAAAGTATTCAATCCGATAATAGTGAAACCTCAAAGGTAAAAACTCAATTCATCACAACAAGATAAAGAGGGAGAAACACCATATGATCCAACTATATTAACAAAGCTCGCGATACATCAAGATTGTGCCATATCAAGAACACGAGAGAGAGAGAGAGAGAGATCAAACACATAGCTACTAGTACATACCCTCAGCCCCGAGGGTGAACTACTCCCTCCTCGTCATGGAGACCGCCGGGATGATGAAGATGGCCTCTGGTGATGATTCCCCGCCTCTGGCAGGGTGCCAGAAAAGGGCTCCAGATGGGATCTCTTTGGTACAGAGGCTTGCGGCGGTGGAGTCGAAGTTCTAGGGTTATTTCTGGGGGTTTTGGTATTTATAAGAATTTTTGGCGTTGGAATCACGCGAAGATGTGCCACAGGGGCCCCACGAGGCACCCGGGCGCGCCCCGGGGGGGTGGCGCGCCCAGGTGGCTTGTGGGGCCCCGGTGGGTCTTCTGCTGCTCCCCGAAGCTTCCTGGGTGTGACGCCCCCGACTTAATCGTGCACTAATCATACACGCAAATGCACATGATCAAGCCTAAGGACTCACTTGAAGATATCACAACACAACTCTAAAGACAAAAACAAAAGTCATACAAGCTTTATATTACAAGCCAGGGGCCTCGAGGGCTCGAATACATAAGCTCGATGTCATACAAGCATCAGCGGAAGCATTAGATATCTGAGTATAGACATAAAGTTAAACAGATAAGCCTTTAGAAGGCGGGGCAAAACAAAAACACTGGATTGAAAGGCGCAGGCCTCCTGCCTGGGTGCCTCCTAACTACTCCTGGTCGTCGGAGGGCTCCTCATAGAAGTAGTAACCGCCAGAGGGGTAGTAGTAGTCATAGTCGTCGGCTAGGGCAGCTGGCTCCGGGGCTCCGTCATCTGGTCGCAATATTCGGGTATGGGGAAAAGGGAAGCAAAGCACCCGTGAGTACTCATCCAAAGTACTCAGCAAGACTTTCATCACATCTATTCTAAATATGCATTAGTATCAAACGAAGGTTGTATATGTGGACTTGTCTGCAGAAATGCCAGAATAGAGAGAAAAGCCTAGCCTATCGAAGACTAGCATCTTCAGGGTCTTGCAGCATTAGAAGAGTCCAGATTAGTACATAAATATAGTAGTAGCAATAAGTACAAGTAGCCATGCCCAGAGATCCTTCCTCGACGCCCTGCGAGAAAGCGATCCCGGAGCTAACATATTCAACCCATTTCTAGTTGAAGAAGATCGGGATATTCTCCGAGCGTCCTGTTACCGTGGACACGGCTATTCAAATAGATATACTCCCTGCAGGGGTGCACCAACTTACCCAACACGCTCGATTAACTCTGGCCGGACACACTTGCTCGGTCCATGCCCGGCCTCGGCTGATCGACACGTCGTAGCCCTACCTAGGCCTATCAGAGAGGCCAGCACGCCGGTCTACATCCTAAGCACTCAGGGGTCTTGGGCCCATCGCCCTTTGCACTCCTGCGCATTGTGTACGCGGCCGGTGAGCAGTCCTAGCCCCCTTAATACAAGCGCAGGCTTTACCAGACCAACCCGGCGCGCGCCGCTTAACTGCTGACGTCTGAAGAGCTTCGGCTGATACATACGACGCCGAGTACCCATATTATTCCCACGTGCTAGTTAGCGCGATAAGGCTAGAGGTCAACTCAGATTACATATCCTAACCCTTAGTGCATTAGGAGCGCGCGGTGACAAGCAGAGACTCACGATCATGTGACTCCGTCGCCCCGTCTCGTGGACTTACGGCAAGGGCAAAGAATGCCCGGCCGTGCCACATATTCAACCCTCGGGTACCCTCATGGTCAACCCGATGTCACATCTCTCGCGGGTACCCGTCGGGGCCGACCCGCCTTTAACCAGTAATAGTAGTAAAGTCATAGTAACCGTGTCTCCATATCATTTAAGAAGGAATCCGAGGAATCACCCTCGTTGGATTCCCTCTCAATGTTCCCGTCAAGGTGAATCCGGAGGAATCACCCTCGATGGTATTCACACTTGCGGGGTTGCACGACAAAAGCTTTATCGGAGGTGGAGAAAGGAGAATCACCCTCGGTAACCCACATCCGAGTAGCTGTACTACAGAGGCATCATCGGAAGTGAGATAAGAGGTATCACCCTCGGCACTCGATGTTAGCTCTGCAGAGTCGAGCAACTTAGGGGTGTGAGTGGTGATGTGCTGGACTCAGCCCGACGATCACATCGATCGGGGCACACGTACTAAAGCGGGGCAACTAGAGCAAGGAAGAGGGGCCACAGATGGTTTCCCATCCAACCTATACTAAGCATTTTGGATAATAGGCAAGTATCAATAACAGTTACAAGGACAGGCTATGCATCAGAATAGGATAAAACAATAGCAGTAGCAAATTCTAGTGCAAGCAGGAGGGAGAGAGAATAGGTGATATAGGCATGCATCAAGGGGGGTTGCTTGCCTGGAAGCTCTGCGACAAAGGTGGGATCGTCAGGGGTGTCGTCGGTCTCGGGGGCTATCGGAGAAGAAGAGGGGGAAGAAACAATAAATAAAGGTAGACAAATGCAACACAAATGCATGGCATGGCAGTATGCAGTGTTAGTGATGACCTAATGCAGTGCTACATGTCGCAGACGAAGCGGGAAAAATATCCGGGATATTTTCCCGGCGTTTAGGCTGATTTCGGTATACTGAACCGGAGGGGAAAGTTTCATGTCCAGGTAGTTAGGAGTGATGGTCAAGCATTTTGACCACGTATTCTGATTCGTCTCGTTTTTCTGATCAACTTTCATGTAGAAAGTTTTTCAATTTGAGCTACGGTTTAATTTCTACGATTTTCCAAAGTTTTAAACATTTTCAGAAATTCCTGGAATTATTTTAATTCGAAAATAAACAGTGCAATAACTTTTTATACTCAGCAGCAGCTAGCCACTGTGTATGACATGTGGGTCCAGTAGAGCTGAGTCAGCCCAGTCAACTATTGACCAGTTGACTGGTCAACGTAGTGAAAGGGGCCCCAGGGGGTCCCACCTGTCACTGACTGGGACCGCCCAGTCAGCATGTTTGACTGGTCAGCGGGTCCAGCGGGACCCGCGTGTCAGTGGGTTAATTAACTAACCGTTTTTTAACAGCTCTAACTAATCCGTGTGGGGCCCGGTGTCAACGGGGGTTAGCGGGGTTATTTAGCACTAATGATGGCGCCACATCAGCGGCAAACGATGGCGAGACAGAGCGCGCCGGCGACGACCTACAGGAGCGGCGGCGACGCGCTGGAATGCGTCTCCGGCGACCAACTGGTCCTCCGCGACCACCCAGAGAACCAGCGTGACGAGGCGCGTGCAACGGTGCAATTAGTTCGTGCGGGGACGGCCGGAAGTGGCCGGAGCATCGAGCCAAGGCGGCGGCCGGTGGTGGCCTTCGGTGGATCCGGTGCTACCGGCTGTGGGGAGAAGCGGGGTTAAGTGGGAACGGGAGTGGGGCTCACAGCGAGCTCAAAGTAGTGGTCGTAGGAGTCGGGGAGGCTCTGTTGCTGGCTAATCGAGCGGCGGCGGCCGTCGGCCGTGGGCGAGGAAGACGGTCACGGGCGTCATGGCGGCACCCCCCCAACTCCGATCCGGGGTTGCAGTCGACGTAGGCGACGACGGCGTGCCTCCTGGACATGGCAGGGCGGCGAGGGACGGCCCGTGGCCACGGCTATGGTGCGGCGGCAGCGCTCTGGAAGGAGTAAAAGAGAGAGGGAGCGGGAGGGAGGAGAGGGCGTGGGGGCAGGGCTCCAGAGGGGCAGCGAGTGGCGTCGGGGCGGCCTTATCCCCTCCGGCCACCTACTCCAGCGCCGTGGCGGCCGGTGGACGGAGCGGCGCGCTTCGGCGAGTCCTGCAACGACACGCAGAGGAGCAGGTAGGAGAAGATGCTGGCGGGCTGGGCTGGCCACTGTAGCAGGTGGGCCAACAACACAGCGCAGGTCTTTTCTCTTTTTCTATTTTCATTTTCTGTTTTCCTTTTAGCTACTGCTTTCCATTTCTTTAGGCTAGTAAATGATTTTAGTAAAATGTGAAGATGGCCACATAATTAGTATTGCATTAACTAGCACTGCCACAAAATGTTTGGCAGTCAAACAATTTCATTTGAATTTTACTTAAATGGAAAAGGATTTAATATGGCTATTTAGGTACTGTTTTATATTGGTTAGGGGCATTTTAACAATTCAAATAATGTTGGTTTAAAATTTATAATTGCTTATGGATTATTTTCAAAATTATGAACTATTTATTTTTCTTATTTGATCAACTTTTAATTTCACTTGAATTTAGATTTGAATCTGACTTGGATCATTTCCTAAATGAAATTTTATTTAGGATAATCATGATGACATGGCAATTTAGTTAGCTTAATGTCAGGGTTAAGATCTGGGGGTGTTACAAATCTCCTCCACTACAAGAAATCTCGTCCCGAGATTTAAGAGGTGGAGTAAGGGGTATCTTCGGGAGAACGGACCTTTGCAAGGTCGATTATCTGGTGAATAACTCAGAGAATGTGGCAGAAAGTATCTCTTGAATTGAAACTTAAGGAAGCATTGAGAGCAATATAAGATGGTACAAAAAGTTTCAAACGGGTAAGCAATTGTTCGATGCCTGAAACAGAGTGTGAAAGGGGGTTCAGAGCAACGGGAGTAAGTATTGCGTCTGAAACCATAATAGATCATCTATCGGAAGGTGGCTCGTGAAAATACATACGAAGCCAAGTGTAAAGGATACTTCGGAAATAAGGATGTACATGAGAGTCAGGTTTCGATCCTGTGGAACTGGGGTGAGTGTCGATCGAGAGTAGGGAGGAAGGTGACATCTTGCACGGTCACGATAGTAAGACATGCCAGAGGATAGCTTGTCAGCTATGTTGGCAGCAACGTCGGTACCAAGGGCGGGGGACGAAGAGAACCATTTTCCTGCTCGCAAGGCGAGGCGGACCAATAGGCAAAGTTCTCGTCCACCGGCGGTTACCGGAATGTCAACAATAATAGTGACAGGGTCTTACTGACAGAGTTGTAGACCGAGGTGTTTTCATAAGCAGAGAATTTTTACTGCTTAGATCATATAGATCACAAGAAAGGTTAAACAGACAAATGGAAAGGAAAATGTGATTATCAGATTAAACAAAACAATGGAACGGAAAATGTGTCTATACACAAGAATTAGGAGTATATCCTTTCCCAAGTTCAAGCAAAGCATGATATACCGGACAGGACAACAGGTAATTAACCATTCAGATAAAGAGGCAAGAAAGTTCATGATGTTTACCCAAACAACGGTGTCTGGATAATTGATCAAGAAACATTTGGCATTGCGCTTCTGATGTTCTTGTTGATATTCGGAATACCACAGTCATGCTTCGAGGTAGCAGTAAGATGGTGTTTCGAGTAAAGAGTAGGTCTGAAGATCACAAGAGATACTAAGGAACAACTTCAGGAGTAGCAAGGAAAACAAGGTATAGCCAAAACATCACCAAGTCGGTGTTGGCTGGAAGTTAAGGATGGAGTCGATGATAATTCAAATCATCGAGGGGCAAGGATGGTATTTCTCACCATGAATACGATTGACATCTCAGAAGAAGTCAAAATGTTGACGTTGGTCACGACACTTTGTCGAGGGCTTCAAGAAGATGAAATCGATCAGTAAGATGATCAAAGTAGATGGAATGAAGTTCGAGGTCAACGAAACCACAGATATGACGTCCGGATTCAGGTTGTGTAAGCAAAATGATATGATGACAAAAGTTTGTCACAGGCTTATCCCATTGTCAGAAATGTGCACCGGGAAGGAGGACCAGGTGGCATAGTTAAAATTAGCATGATAATTATGTAGCCGATCGGCTGGGAATGACATTGTTGAGTACAGACTTATAAGCATCAAGGATGCAATAAGAGTTATGGGATATAAAGGATAATGTCGGATAATAATTCAACAATGGATTTGGCGGTCCACAAGGGATCTGATGTGAGTATCGGTACTCAACCAGAAGAACAAGGAATGCAAAGGCATCGGATTATATAAGCATCTGAATAATTCGACACTTAAATACAAAGGAATTATGATTTCCAGAATGAAGGATCAGAAGCAGATGCTCTGATCAAAAGATGAGTAAGTTGAATAAAACTAGATGGACAATCAATTGCAACGTTATTGGCCGAGAACCAACTCATGTCCAAAATGACGTCTGAGCCAGATGGATGAATTCTAGGATTCGACTGATGATTGCGAGCATTCGCAACATATTGAATCAAGGGGCTCAAAATGATAGCGACAAAGGATGCCAACAAGATTACTAGATATATGGGATTTACCATAATGTAAGCAGGCAAGAATTTCGAGAGCAATAGGCTGCAGAGGATTTTCGGAAGGTCGGATAACATTTTAAAGTATTTCGGGACTCACATGAACAACTAGGGATGACGGATCCCCGGTGAGTGTGAAGAATTATCCGTAGTGCGAAAGAAGCTGTAAGGCAGTAGGCATAAAGGATTCCCGGAATACCGGAGAGTATTTTGGGGCATCTTGTAAAATAACAAGAGCAGCGGGGAATGAAGGTACGAATGGCAAGGCGGTGTAGTTATGCCTGGGAACTTATTGGTGGCATGGAATTGCAAAGGCGGTGGGCACAAGGGTATCGAGAAAAACATCGAAGAGTATCTTCAGAATCTTCTGGTGAAGCAGGCAATCATCTGGAATGAGGGGCTCTCCGGGGGAAATGGCCATGGGAACCTAGTTGTTAGAGTTAGCAAAACCCGAATAGAAGAGAGATCAGAGTCCCAGAGTAAAGGTGAGGAATAAAAGATCCTAATACCACCCATTGGCGACGTGGGCCCGTAAGCCTCACAACCATGTTAGTAAAATCATTTTACAAAGACTAGACTCAACTTCGGCCAAGGAGTTGGAAAGGGGGTTCCTACAGGCAGTCGGCTCTGATACCAACTGGTGACGCCCCCGACTTAATCGTGCACTAATCATACACGCAAATCCACACGATCAAGCCTAAGGACTCACTTGAAGATATCACAACACAACTCTAAACACAAAAATAAAAGTCTTACAAGCCAGGGGTCTCGAGGGCTCGAATACATAAGCTCGATGTCATACAAGCATCAGCGCAAGCATTAGATATCTGAGTACATAAAGTTAAACAGATAAGAGTTTAGAAGGCGGGGCAAAACAAAACCACTGGATCGAAAGGCGCAGGCCTCCTGCCTGGGTGCCTCCTACTCCTGGTCGTCGGAGGGCTCCTCGTAGAAGTAGTAACCGCCAGAGGGGTAGTAGTAGTCATAGTCGTCGGCTGGGGCAGCTGGCTCCGGGGCTCCGTCATCTGGTCGCAATATTCGGGTATGGGGAAAAGGGAAACAAAGCACCCGTGAGTACTCATCCAAAGTACTCAGCAAGACTTTCATCAGATCTATTCTAAATATGCATTAGTATCAAATGAAGGCTGTATATGTGGACTTGTCTGCAGAAATGCCAGAATAGAGAGAAAAGCCTAGCCTATCGAAGACTAGCATCTTCAAGGTCTTGCAGCATTAGAAGAGTCCAGATTAGTACATAAATATAGTAGTAGCAATAAGTACAAGTAGCCACGCCCAGAGATCCTTCCTCGACGCCCTGCGAGAAAGCGATCCCGGAGCTAACATATTCAACCCATTTCTAGTTGTAGAAGATCGGGATATTCTCCGAGCGTCCTGTTACCGTGGACACGGCTATTCGAATAGATATACTTCCCTGCAGGGGTGCACCAACTTACCCAACACGCTCAATTAACTCTGGCCGGACACACTTGCTCGGTCCATGCCCGGCCTCGGCTGATCGACACGTCGTAGCCCTACCTAGGCTCATCAGAGAGGCAAGCACGCCGGTCTACATCCTAAGCACTCAGGGGTCTTGGGCCCATCGCCCTTTGCACTCCTGCGTGTTGCATACGCGGCCGGTGAGCAGACCTAGCCCCATTAATACAAGCGCAGGCTTTACCAGACCAACCCGGCGCACACCGCTCAACTGCTGACGTCTGAAGAGCTTCGGCTGATACATACGACGCCGAGTACCCATATTATTCCCACGTGCTGGTTAGCGCGATAAGGCCAGAGGCCAACTCAGATTACATATCCTAACCCTTAGTGCATTTGGAGCGCGCGGTGACAAGCAGAGACTCACGATCATGTGACCCCGTCGCCCTGTCTCGTGGACTTACGGCAAGGGCTAAGAATGCCCGGCCGTGCCACGTATTCAACCCTCGGGTACCCTCATGGTCAACCCGATATCAAATCTCTCGTGGGTACCCCTCGGGGCCGACCCGTCTTTAACCAGTAACAGTAGTAAAGTCACAGTAACCGTGTGTCCATATCATTTAAGAAGGAATCCGAGGAATCACCCTTCTTGGATTCCCTCTCAATGTTCCCGTCAAGGTGAATCCGGAGGATTCACCCTCGATGGTATTCACACTTGCGGGGTTGCACGACAAAAGCTTTATCGGCGGTGGAGAAAGAGGAATCACCCTCGGTAACCCACATCCGAGTAGTTGTACTACAGAGGCATCATCGGAAGTGAGATAAGAGGTATCACCCTCGGCACTCGATGTTAGCTCTGCAGAGTCGAGCAACTTAGGGGTGTGAGTCGTGATGTGCTGGACTCAGCCCGACGATCACATCGATCGGGGCACAGGTACTAAAGCGGGGCAACTAGAGCAAGGAAGAGGGGCCACAGATGGTTTGCCATCCAACCTATACTAAGCATTTTGGATAACAGGCAAGTATCAATAACAGTTACAAGGACAGGCTATGCATCAGAATAGGATAAAACAATAGCAGTAGCAAATTCTAGTGCAAGCAGGAGGGAGAGAGAATAGGTGATATAGGCATGCGTCAAGGGGGGTTGCTTGCCTGGAAGCTCTTCGGCAAAGGTGGGATCGTCAGGGGTGTCGTCGGTCTCCTGAGCTGCGTCGGTCTCGGGGGCTATCGGAGAAGAAGAGGGAGAAGAAACAATAAATAAAGGCAGACAAATGCAACACAAATGCATGGCATGGCAGTATGCAGTGTTAGTGATGACCTAATGCAGTGCTACATGTCGCAGACGAAGCGGGAAAAATATCCGGGATATTTTCCCGGCGTTTAGGCTGATTTCGGTATACTGAACCGGAGGGGAAAGTTTCATGTCTAGGTAGTTAGGAGTGATGGTCAAGCATTTTGACCCCGTATTTGGATTCGCCTCATTTTTCTGATCAACTTTCATGTAGAAAGTTTTTCGATCCGAGCTACGGTTTAATTTCTACGATTTTTCAAAGTTTTAAACATTTTCAGAAATTCCTGGAATTATTTTAATTCGAAAATAAACAGTGCAATAACTTTTTATACTCAGCAGCAGCTAGCCACTGTGTATGACATGTGGGTCCAGTGGAGCTGAGTCAGCCCAGTCAACTGTTGACCAGTTGACTGGTCAACGTAGTCAAAGGGGCCCCAGAGGGTCCCACCTGTCACTGACTGGGACCGCCCAGTCAGCAGGTTTGACTGGTCAGCGGGTCCAGCGGGACCCGCGTGTCAGTGGGTTAATTAACTAACCATTTTTTAACAGCTCTAACTAATCCATGTGGGGCCCGGTGTCAGCGGGGGTTAGCGGGGTTATTTAGCACTAATGATGGCGCCACGTCAGCGGCAAACGACGGCGAGACAGCGCGCCGGCGACGACCTACTGGAGCGGCGGCGACCCGCTGGAATGCGTCTCCGGCGACCAACTGGTCATCCGCGACCACCCAGAGAACCAGCGTGACAAGGCGCGTGCAACGGTGCAAGTAGTTCGTGCGGGGACGGCCGGAAGTGGCCGGAGCATCGAGCCAAGGCGGCGGCCGGTGGCGGCCTTCGGTGGATCCAGTGCTACCGGCTGCGGGGAGAAGCGGGGTTAAGTGGGAACGGGAGTGGGGCTCACAGAGAGCTCAAAGTAGTGGTCGTAGGAGTCGGGGAGGCTCTGTTGCCGGCTAATCGAGCGGCGGCGTCCGTCGGCTGTGGGCGAGGAAGACGGTCACGGGCGTCGTGGCGGCGCCCCCCCAGCTCCGATCCGGGGTTGCAGTCGACGAGGCGATGACGGCGCGCCTCCTGGACATGGCAGGGCGGCGAGGGACGGCCCGTGGCCACGGCTATGGCGCGGCGGCAGCGCTCTGGAAGGAGGAAAAGAGAGAGGGAGCGCGAGGGAGGAGAGGGCGTGGGGGCAGGGCGGCCTGATCCCCTCCGGCCACCTACTCCAGCGCCGTGGCGGCCGGTGGATGGAGCGGCGCGCTCCTGCGAGTCCTGCAATGACACGCAGAGGAGCTGGTAGGAGAAGCTGCTGGCGGGCTGGGCTGGCAACTGTAGTAGGTGGGCTAACAACACAGCGCAGGTCTTTTCTCTTTTTCTATTTTCATTTTCTGTTTTCCTTTTAGCTACTACTTTCCATTTCTTTAGGCTAGTAAATGATTTTAGAAAAATGTGAAGATAGCCATATAATTAGTATTGCATTAACTAGCACTGCCACAAAATGTTTTGCAGTCAAACAATTTCATTTGAATTTTACTTAAATGGAAAAGGATTTAATATGGCTATTTAGGTACTGTTTTATATTGGTTAGGGCATTTTAACAATTCAAATAATGTTTGTTTGAAATTTATAATTGCTTATGGATTATTTTCAAAATTAGGAACTATTTATTTTTCTTATTTGATCAACTTTTAATTTCACTTGAATTTAGATTTGATTCTGACTTGGATCATTTCCTAAATGAAATTTTATTTAGGATAATCATGATGACATGGCAATTTAGTTAGCTTAATGTCAGGGTTAAGATCTGGGGGTGTTACACTGGGTCTGTTTTCTTTCAGAAAAAATCGTCAAAAAGTTTCGTTGCATTTGGAGTTCATTGGATATGGATTTTCTGGAAAACCAAAATAAGCAGAAAACAGCAACTAGCACTGGGCACTAGGTCAATATGTTAGTCCATAAAAATCATATAAAATCCATATAAAAGTGCACCAAATCATACAAAACTATAATAAACATGGCATGAATACTTCATAAATTATAGATACATTGGAGACGTATCAGAGATGCCCATCAATTGATGTCAATGCGAGGAGTAGGGATTGCCATGCAACGGATGCACTAAGAGCTATAAGTGTATGAAAGCTCAACATGAAAACTAAGTGGGTGTGCATCCAACTTGCTTGCTCATGAAGACCTCGGGCATTTCAGGAAGCCCGTCATCGGAATATACAAGCCAAGTTCTATAATGAAAAATTCCCACTAGTATATGAAAGTGACAAAATAGGAGACTCTCTATGAAAAACATGGTGCCACTCTGAAGCACAAGTGTGGAAAAAGGATAGTAACACTGCCCCTTCTCTCTTTTTCTCTCATTTTTTTATTTTTCTTTTCTTTTTTCTCTTTTTTTCGTTGGCTCTTTTTGGCCTCTCTTGTTTTTTTTTCTTTTTTTTATATTTTCCTCACTGGGACAATGCTCTAATAATGATGATCATCATACTTCTATTTACTTACAACTCAAAATTACAACTCGAAACTAGAACAAATATGACTCTATATGAATGCCTCTGGTAGTGTACCAGGATGTGCAATGATACTAGCATAACATGTATGAAAAATGATGAACGGTGGCTGAGCCACAGATACTATGTCAGCTATGTGATCATGCAAAGCAATATGACAATGATGATGTGTGTCATAAAAACGGAATGGTGGAAGTTGCATGGCAATATGTCTCGGAATGGCTATGGAAATGCCATGATAGGTAGGTATGGTGGCTGTTTTGAGGAAGATATAAGGAGGCTTATGTGTGATATAGCGTCTCATATCATGGGGTTTGGATGCACCGGCAAAGTTTGCACCGACTCTCGATGTGAGAAAGGGTAATGCACGGTACCGAAGAGGCTAGCAAATTGCGGAAAGGTGAGAGTGCGTATAATCCATGGACTCACATTAGTCATAAAGAACTCACATACTTATTGCGAAGGTTTATTAGCCCTCGAAGCAAAGTACTACTACGCATGCCCCTAGGGGGGAGGTTGGTAGGAGTTAACCATCGCGCACCCCCGACCGCCACACAAAGGAAGACAATCAATAATAAATCATGCTCCAACTTCTTAGCATAACGACAGATCATACGTGCATGCTTCGGGAATCACAGACCTTAACACCAATATTCTTACTAAACCACAATTATCTACTAGCACCTCCCACATATTATCATCTTAATATCGCAAAACTATTGCAAGGAATCAAACTTATCATATTCAATGATATACATGAAAGTTTTTATTATATCCCTCTTGAATACCTATCATATTAGGACCAAATTCATAACCCGTGCATATTACCATTGCTATTTATTATACTCTAAAAAATATATAAGTGAAGCATGAGAGTGCAACTATTTCTTTAAAATATAACCACCGTCATACTCTAAAAGATATAAGTGAAGCACTAGATCAACTGCCTAGCTCAAAAGATATAAGTGAAGCACATAGAGTATTCTAACAAATCATGAATAATGTGTGTCCCTCTCAAAAAGGTGTGTTCAGCAAAGATGATTGTAGAAAAATAAAAAGCAAACAAAAGTAAACAAACTATAGCACAAGACGCTCCAAGTAAAACACATATCATGTGATGAATAAAAATATAGCTCCAAGTGAGTTACCGATAGATTGTAGACAAAAGAGAGGATGCCATCCGGGGCATCCCCAAGCTTAGACGCTTGAGTCTTCTTTGAATATTACCTTGGGGTGCCTTGGGCATCGCCAAGCTTAGGCTCTTGCCGCTCCTTATTCCTTTGTCCATCGTAGTCTCACCCAAAACTTGAAAACTTCAGCACTCAAAACTCAACAGAAACCTCGTGAGATCCGTTAGTATAACAAATAAATCTTAAACTTTAGGTACTGTTGTAAATTAATTCATATTTAATATTAGCATAATGATACTGTACTCCAATTTCTCCATGACTCATACCCCCCGATACGATCCATAGATTCATCAAAATAAGCAAACTATGCAACAAAAAACAGAATCTGTCTAAAACAGAACAGTCTGTAAAGATCTGAATTAAAGTTATACTTCTGTAACTCCAAAAATTCTGAAAAATTAGTAAAACGTCGGAAATTCATATATCAGTAATGTGTAAAAAATTCAGAAGGTTCTGATGCCCCAGAAAAAAAATCAAAATTCTATCACTGGACGCAAAAGTTTCTGTTTTCAAACAGCATCAATTATACTATCATCCAAATCATCCCAAAGGGATTACTTGGCACAAACACTAATTAAAAGAAAAAAACACAATCATAACAGAGGCTACAATTATGTAAACACATAAAAATATAAAGTAAAACGAAAATTAAAGATACATATTGGGTTGCCTCCCAACAAGCGCTATTGTTTTATGCCTCTAGCTAGGCATAATGCATTGTTTCAAGTGTTGTCATCCTTCATCCCCAAATCCTTTTTAATCAAATGTTCCAACACTTTTCTCATTAATTCTCTACTTTCATGCTCTTCTTTTCTGGTAGGTGAGCTTAAATACTTGAAGGGACTTTGATCGGTGACTTTAACATTCATAACTTCAAACTCAGAATCATCACCATACACATCCTTATACAAAACATGTATCCCATCGTCAATAGGGTCTCTAGCCGTATCCTCAAACCATTCTTCACTAAATCTCTCATCCATTCCTTTAGTAATCCACTCAAATTTATCACAAGCATGGTGGTACAAAGTTTTAATTATTTCGGCATATGGAACTCTTCTTCTAATATTCTCACCATAAGCAAAGTAATCTTTAGATTCCAACCTACGGATAGTATCTTTATCATGAAGAATTTCCTCTATGGGAGGATGCTCAAAATCTATTCTATAGAAATAAAAGATGTCCCTAGCTTCTTTAATTATATAATGAAATTCATGCATAAGGATAATTGTAGCAATCTTTTTAATTCTAGGATTATGGATATTGGGAAGCTCATAAAATATCTTTTGTAACGCGGGGTGGATGTGCAAAAAAATTTGTTCTAACTTAACCACAAGCATAGAAATAACATCCACATAGCAACTTGTTTTATCAAGAATAGATCCCTTAATTATTGGTATAACTCCCGCATAATTAAAAAATTCCTGAATAATGTTCTTCCCAATAATGCTACCACTTCCCACATGATAGATTTTAGTTTTGAAATTAGTGGGAGGGTCAAGCTCAGGAGGATCATGATTAATATCAAAAGAATGAATTTTCTCCCCAAGAGATTCACTAGCACTATCATCGCTAGCACTTTCTACAATAACTTTTTCGAACTCAGACATGATGGCAAAGCAAGCAAACAAGCAAACAAGAAAACGAAAATATTTTTGTGTTTTTGTAAAATTGTTTTAGAAGTGGGGGAGACGAAAACGAGAGGCAAATGCAAATGAAAGGTAAATGAAAATAAATGCAAGTGGATGATAGTTTATGCGAAGGTACTTGATAAGTTTTGGTGATGTCTCCCCGGCAATGGCGCCAGAAATTCTTCCTGCTACTTGTGAACTGCGTTGGGATTTCCCCGAAGAAGAGAGGATGATGCAGTACAGTAGAGATAAGTATTTCCCTCAGTTAAGAACCAAGGTTATCAATCCAGTAGGAGAACCACACAGAACCTCGTTAGCAGCACCTACACACACAAAAGCAAACACTTGCACCCAACGCAAATAAGAGGGTTGTCAATCCCCTTAGCGGTCACTTGCAAGGATTAAGTCTGATAGTGAAAGATAAAAAGTAAATTGCAAAATAAAATAAAAGTAACTAAATTGTAGCAAGGTATTTTTGGATTTTAATATATGATAAAAGTAGACCCAGGGGCCATAGTTTTCACTAGAGGCTTCTCTCTCGAGCACAGAACATACGGTGGGTAAACAAATTACTGTTGGGCAATTGATAGAAAAGCGCATAGTTATGATGGATTCATGGCAATGATCATGTATATAGGCATCACGTCTGAGACAAGTAGACCGACTCCTGCCTGCATCTACTACTATTACTCCACCCATCGACCGCTATCCAGCATGCATCTAGGGTATTAAGTATAAAACAGAGTAACGCCTTAAGCAAGATGACATGATGTAGACAAAGTAAACTTAAGAAATATGATTAAACCCCATCTTTTTATCCTTAATGGCAACAATACAAATACATGTCATGTCCCTTTCTGTCACTGGGATTGAGCACCGCAAGATTGAACCCATAACAAAGCACCTCTCCCATTGCAAGATAAATCAATCTAGTTGGCCAAACCAAATGGATAGATCGGAGAGAAATACAAAGCTATAACAATCATGCATAAAAGAGTTCAGAAAAGACTCAAATATTTCTCATGAATAATTTTATCATAAACCGACAATTCATCGGTCCCAACAAACACACCGCAAAAGAAGATTACATCGAATAGAACTCCAAGAACATCAAGGAGAACATGGTATTGAAGATCAAAGAGAGAGAAGAAGCCATCTAGCTACTAGCTATGGACCCGTAGGTCTATGGTAAACTACTCACACATCATCGGAAAGGCAGCAAGGTTGATGAAGAAGCCCTCCGTGATCGATTCCCCCTCCGGCGGAGTACCGGAAAAGGCCTCCAGATGGGATCGCGGAAGAACAGAGGCTTGCGGCGGCGGTAGGGTTTTCTTGTCTGGCTCTCTGTTGGTTTCCGAATATTTGAGAATTTATAGAAGTTGAATTAGGTCAAAAGGAGCCACAAGGGGCCCACAAGGCATCAGTGCGCCCCCCTGGGGCTGCGCCCTGTTGCTTTGTGGCCTCCTTGTGAGGCTTCTGGCATCCTCCCGAAGCTTCCAGGGTCTCTTTTGTCCAGAAAAAAATAGTCAAAAAGTTTCATGGCGTTTGGACTTCGTTTGGTACTGATTTCCTGAAAAACCAAAAACAAGCAGAAAACAGCAACTGGCACTGAGCACTAGGTTAATAGGGTAGTCCCAAAAAATGATATATAATTGCATATAAAACATCCAAGATTGATACTATAATAGCATTGAACAATCAAAAATTATAGATACATTGGAGACGTATCATATATATGCCTGGATCTTTCCCCACCACATGATGCTTGCCAAGTAGAGAGTAAATAAGAACGGAATAAGGATGAACACTATTGACTCTTGCATAAAAGTAAATACATAAAAGTAAAAGATAGGCCCTTTGCAGAGGGAAGCAGAGGTTGTCATGCGCTTTTTATTTTGGAATGTGCAAGCTCTTAATGTAAAGGAACGTCACTTTATATTGCCCCTTGTGATAGAAAACTTTATTATGCAGTCCGTCGCTTTTATTTCTTCACCATCACAAGTTTGAACAAAGCTTATTTTCCCTTACAATAAAAGATCATACATATTTAGAAGCAATTTGTATTGCTTTATGCACCGATGACAACTTACTTGAAGGATCTTATTCAATCCATAGGTAGATATGGTGGACTCTCATGGCAAGAAACTGGGTTTAAGGATTTTTGGATGCACAAGTAATTTTTGGCTAGCAAAAGATTATGAGCAAGCACCACATGTTAGAGGATCCATAACAATATAACTTCTACATGAATATAAGCAAACATAACCCATTACGTTGTCTTCCTTGTCCAACGTCAACTATTTGATCAAGCATAGAATATTTAATGGGGGCTCACAATCATAAAAGATGTCCAAGATAGTATATTTATATGTGAGACCTCTCTTTCTTATTACTTTTTCATGAATTGCATCAATGACCAATGCTATGTTTGTTAACCTCCAACAAATTTTATCAATTATACTTCTTTAATGTGAATACATCACTCCCCATGGGGTTAGCATATGATCTTTTTATTTTTATTCTCATTGCTAAGATTCAAACAAGAAAGTAAAGTAACCAAACTCAAACTACTCTTTATTATATAACTCTCACACTCGATTACATAGATAGATAGACCACGAAACAAGCACTCGAAACAAGATCATACTAAAACTTTATTCTTCTAAATTACGAAATAACTAAGGATCGAACTAAGATAGATAACGATAGTAAAAGTGATGGTGATACGATACCGGGGCACCTCCCCCAAACTTGTTACAAGCCAAGGGTGTTGTCCATACCTGTGTAGTGAAGTGTCTTGCTTCGGTGATGATGGTGATGGAGTGATAGGCTTGTCCTCCGGTTTCCATGGCATGGGCTCTCCATCATAGAAGGATGAACGTGTTTCTGGAATCCTGAAAGTTGCAGCGAGACTCATCCTTTTGAATCTAGATTCATACTCACAGTTTTGGTTCTGCAGGTCATATATTTGAGCTTGAAGATGATCAATTCGATCTTGAAGCTTGAAGATGGCCTCCCCAATATCCTTGTTGTCCCACTTGTGCTCACGGATATATTTCGTGATCATGGAGTGGTTAGCACCGAGTCCGTGCTCCACCATTCCTTGACACTTGAAGATCTCCTGCTCCACCGCTCCCAGCCTGGCCTTCTCGCTCCCCTCCTTCTTCGGCCCTTGAATGTCCCAGATGTGAAGCACCCCCTCACGCATCTCAATGGTTTGAGGGTGTTTCATCACCTCCGGAAGGTAAGGGTTGCTGACCTTCTCGAAGAACTTGTCCTTGGACGGGCTTGGAGGCGCCATAGCGATCTAGATTTGTCAGAAAAACAGCCCCAAACAAGAACAGAGGAGAAACTTGCGATACGATGGTCAAAACACCGAGAGTATATATAATGAATTTTTCTCATGCAAAACAAGTAATATGGAAAGAAAAAGGAATCGGGAAGGTCCACGGGGGAGCCACAAGCTCACATGGCGCGCCCAGGGGGGTAGGGCACGCCCCCTGAGCTTGTCGCTCCCTCGTGCACTTTCCTGACTGTTTATTATTTTTCTAATTTTTTATATATTCCAAAACGAACAAAAAGTACTTTTATGGAACTTTTGGAGTCGGTTTACTTACCGTATCACATACCTACTCCTTTTCAGGGTTCTGGAGCGTTCCGGAAGTTCTCTTTTATGTGTTCCTCCGGTGTCATAGTTTGGATAATATTTGTTTCCATATTAATGGGCGTACCTGAGATATAATGTTTAATTCTTTGCCCATTAACCACCCTTGGATTAGTGCCTTCGGAGTTGTTGATTTTAATAGCTCCGGAGTGATAAACTTCTTCGACGATATATGGTCCTTCCCATTTAGAGAGAAGTTTTCCTGCAAAGAGTCTGAAACGAGAGTTTTACAGTAGAACTTGATCACCTACTTTAAATTCCCGTTTTTGGATTCTTTTGTCATGCCATCTTTTAACTTTTTCTTTAAACAACTTGTCATTTTCATAGGCTTGGGTTCTCCATTCATCTAAAGAGCTAATATCAAATAACCTCTTGTCACCGGCAAGTTTAAAATCATAGTTAAGTTCTTTAATTTCCCAATAAGCTTTATGTTCTAATTCAAGAGGTAAGTGACATGCTTTTCCATAGACCATTTTATATGGAGACATACCCATAGGATTTTTATAAGCAGTTCTATAAGCCCATAATGCATCATCAAGTTTCTTAGATTAATTCTTTCTGGATCTATTAACAGTCTTTTGCAAAATTAATTTTATTTCCCTATTGCTCAATTCAACTTGACCACTAGACCGAGGGTGATAAAGTGATGCAATTCTATGGTTAACATCATATTTAGCTAGGAGTTTACGAAATGCACCATGAATAAAATGTGAACCACCATCAGTCATTGAAGTTCATTCAAGTAACTGAAGGGATCTGTAGGATGCATAGCTACATTGCAGGGGATTTTTGAGATCTAGCGGACGAGATTTCATAAACGAATCTACATCTATACCCGTATTTCTCGAAGAATGTTGACGAACTAGCATGAACTGCAATGGAAAAAATGAACACAGATGAACGAAGTACTTACAGATCTGAAGAGGAGCTTGCGGGCTTCGGGACTCGTGTGCGCAGCTGCGGTGTTTTTGGCCGGTTTCAGAGACAATGTTGAACTATTGCAGTCATTTTTTTCCTCAGGGTCGATGAGCTCGAGGCAACGCGGCGGCGACGGAGATGAGAGGAGGAAGAAAGGCTCGGAGGAGACGAGGTAAAAGTGAGCTTCGGGGGCAGTTAGCCTATTTATAAAGAAATGGAACCCGAAGAGGCAGGCGCGAGACCCCAGGGTATACAGTAAATTTAGGCTCAAATGATGCCTCGATTTTCGCGCCTGATGAGATTTAGTATATTTGATTAAAGATTCGTAGTGATGTCATGCGAGCATTTCGGAAACAGATAAGGTGATGTCATGAGATGGAATGGGAAGGATTGTTAAGTATGGAGAAACTGTGAGACCCGGCAAAAAGATTGACCGGTCGAGGTACTCCAAGGGAAAATCAAAGATTGTAGAGATGAGAAGGTGCCGGCTCAGACAAACTAGACCCAGAAACAAACCCTTCACATTTTTCTTTTCTTTGATTTTTATTTTTCAGGATAAAGTTTAACATGGATAAATCCAAGCTAAATTGGGGGCCAATGTTGGGGATATTCCCCGCGACTTAGATCCGGTATAAGGTATGACCCGACCAAGTGCCAGTAGCACTATGGGTCATCTTTCTTTCCGGGTCATGATGATGCAACCAGGGATGGGCTGGCGGCCCGAAGCGAGACCTGGCCAGAAGGCCAGGTCATGGAGGAGCCTAGTGGGCCGGCTTGCGGGAAGGCCCAGATGGATATCTTCCTAACTTGGAGAACAAGAAGAATAAGGAGTTAGAATAAGGTACGGGTTGACAGTATGACCCGAAATACTCTGTAAGCCAGGGACTCAACCTGTTATATAAAGGGGAGCCCCTAGGACTAAAAGACCAAGTTGCAATCTCTCGAAAGCTAGGTTAGTGAATTAGCACCGTTGTAATCGAGATCCAGAGCAATATCAATCAAGTAGGAGTAGGCTTTTACCTCCACCGTGAGGGGCCGAACCTGGGTAAACTTGTGTCTCTCTTTTCCGTTCAACCCCGTTCAAGCTTCCACGCAACTGTGATGGCCTCACGACTAAGTCCTTTCACGAGGACATCTGCCGTGACAAAACCATGACACGTAGTATCTTTCAGTTACGTCGTCGTCGCCGCTGGTCATGGATTCCATCGTCACCCCTGAGTTCTGGTAATCACTTTTTATATCTTTGTCCTCCGTGTAGAACGTGTATCTGTTGATGTCGTATGCCTGATAAGACGCGAGGTTGACCACGGGGCCATGTGCTAAGGCATATATGAGCATTCCATCCGGACAGCCCTCTTCCGGAGGATTAGCTACAACTCGCTCTTTGAACCAACTCAAGAAAGTGGAGTTGTGCTCTCTAATAACTTCAGCGTCCGTCTTGAGCAACCCCTATTCAAGGTATTTGTTTGCGATGGTGTCTTTGTGCAGTGTCACGAAAGGATCTAGCACGTCTAGGTGTTGTAGCACTACTAAGTTTGCTCTGTCAAAGTCGTAGCGTCGACCCGAGTGGTCCACATGCAATTCCCTCCGGCGGTTGTTGTGACCTTCTCCTCCGAGCCTCCTGAGGTGCTTGTTGACGGGCAAACCAACAACAGGGTCTCTGACACCTAGAAAATTCTTGCAGAAGGAGATGCACTCTTGGGTCAGATAGCCCTAGACGATGCTTCCATCCGGATGGGACATGTTACGAACGAATCCTTTGATGACCCCATTCGTCCTCTCGAACGGCATCATGCTGTGCAGGAATGTCGGCCCGAGGTCGATGATGTCGTCCACAATGTGGATACACAGATGCACCATGACGTCAAAGAACGCGTGCGGAAGTACATCTCAAGCTCATTTAGTATGACAACGATCTCCTGTAGCCTGATACGTCTCCAATGTATCTATAATTTTTGATTGTTTCATGCTATTATGTTATCAATCTTGGATACTTTATATGCATTTTTATGCTATTTTATATCACTTTTTGGGACTAACCTATTAACCGAGTGCCCAGTGCCAGTTCCTGTTTTTTTGCTTATTTTTTGGCTTTTCAGAAAATCAATATCAAATGATGTCCAAATGGAATAAAATCTTTAAAATGATTTTTTCTGGACCAGAAGGGACACTAGAAGGTTCGGGGGGAGGTCAGAAGAGCTACCAGAGAGCCACGAGCTCACAGGGCGCGCCCTAGGGTGGTAGGCGCGCCCCCTGAGCTCGTGGGCCCCAAATATTCCCAAACCAACAGAGAGCCACCCGAAATAACTTTTCCGCCGCTGCGAGCTTCTGTTCTTCCGCGATCCCATCTAGAGGCCTTTTTGGGTAATCTGCCGGAGGGGGAATCGATAACGGAGGGCTTCTACATCAACCTTGCTGCCCTACTGATGATGTGTGAGTAGTTCACCACTGACCTACGGGTCCATAGCTAGTAGCTACATGGCTTCTTCTATCTCTTTGATCTTCAATACCATGTTCTCCTCGATCTTCTTGGAGTTCTATCCGATGTAATCTTCTTTTGCCGTGTGTTTGTTGGGATCCGATGAATTGTGGGTTTATGATCAGATTATTCATTGAAAGTAATTGAGTCTTTTCTGAACTTTATTATGCATGATTGTTATAGCTTTGTATTTATCTCCGATATATCCGTTTGGTTTGGCCAACTAGATTGATTTATCTTCAGTGGGAGAGGTTCTTTGTAGTGGGTTCAATCTTGCGGTGTCCCCACCCAGTGACAGAAGGGGAGGAGGCATGTATTGTATTGTTACTACTAAGGATAAAACAATGGGGTTCATTCATATTGATTGAGTTTACTTTGTTTACTTCATGTCATCTTTCTTAAGGCGTTACTCTGTTTGTCATGAACTTAATACCATAGATGCATGCTGGATAGCGGTCGATTGTGGAGTAATAGTAGTAGATGCAGGCAGGAGTCGGTCTACTTGTCACGGACGTGATGCCTATATACATGATCATTGCCATGAATACGTCATAACTATGCGCCTTTCTATCAATTGCCCAACAGTAATTTGTTTACCCACTGTATGCTATGTGTTCGAGAGAGAAGCCTCTAGTGAAAACTGTGGCCCCCGGGTCTACTTTAAACATATTATAAAACAAAAAATACCTTGCTGCAATTTATTTACTTTTATTTTGTTTTGCAATTTATATATCTACCTATACAAGATTTCATCCTTGCAAGTAACGAGTTCATGGGGATTGACAACCCTCTTGCCCGTGTTCGGTGCAAGTATTTGCTTTTGTGTGTGCAAGTGTTGTTCACTAGGATTTGCGTGATTCACCTTTTGGTTGCAAAAACGTTGGTTCTCACTGAGGGAAATACTTATCTCTACTGTACTGCTTCACCCTTCATCTTCGGGGAAAATCCCAACGCAGCTCACAAGTAGCAGAAAGAATTTCTGGCGCCGTTGCCGGGGAGACATCATCAAATCACTACAAGTACCTTCACTCAAACTATCATCTACTTGCTCTATTTTTTATTTGCCTCTCTTTTTCATCTCCCTCCACTTCTCTAAAAAAACCAAAAAATATTAAAAATATGTTGTGTGCTTTCTTTGCTTGTGCTGCCATGTGCCTTCTATTTGCTTGCATCTTCGCTTGCTAAAAATTATTGATACGAATCCTCATCCACTTGCTAATCTTTTCAAACAATCCAATTATGATTATCTTTATGAAGTTTTGCTTGAAAATCGTGAATCTAAAAATTGTGATGAAGTGTTAAAAGGATAAATTTATAAAGTGATTCATGATAACTCCTTGAATGAAAAGTATGATTGCAATGATGTTATTATAAATTCCATTAATGTCAATTGTGCTAATGATATGCAAAGCTACAAGCTTGGGGATGATAATTTTGTTATGTCCACTACTTATTGCAATCATCATGATTGGGGTGATAATGCTTCTTATAATCTTGAAAATTTATTTAAGCCTCATGATGAATATGTTATTGATAATAATTTTTACAATAATATTGAAAGTGGGTTTGGAAGAGTGTCAACTTTAGGTAAAAAGAATCCCACATATTCGGAGAGTGTTCAATCTTATGATTTTTTTTAAAAAAATGGGTTTGGAGAGGTCATGACTTTAGTTGATGTTAATCCCACTATCTTGGAAGATTATAAAACTTTTATGCATAGGGATCATGAAGAGAATATTTTATATGATAGCTATATTGTTGAATTTGATTATGATCCTACATGAAATTATTATGAGAGAGGAAAATATGGTTATAAAAGTCTTCATGTTATTAAATTACCTCTCTTTGTGTTGAAATTTTTAATGCTTCATTCTTCCTATTTGCATATGCTAGATATTGTTTGTCTTGATAATTTGTTTTCCTATAAAATGCCTATGCATAGGAAGAGGGTTAGACTTAAGTGTGTTTGTTATATGTTATATGATTCTCTCTTTGTGCTTCAATTCTTATCCTTCATGTGAGTATCATTAAAATTAAAAGCCTATCTTAATGGCTATAAAGAAAGAGCTTGTTGGGAGACAACCCAATAGTTATCTTAATTTTTTGCTTTTATTTTCTGTTTTGTGTGTTTGCACAATTATTGCTACTGTAATGATTGTGTTTTTATCTTTTAATTAGTGTTTGTGCCAAGTAATGCCTTTGGGATGATTTGAATGATAGTATAATTGATGCTGTTTGAAAACAGAAAGTTTTGCGGCCAGTTCTGGAATTTATATTATTTACTGGAATATCATTAAAATTGGAAATTTTTACAAAGTATTGGAATACAAATTGTCTATGCTTTCCTAATTTTTCAGAATTTTTTGAGTTACATAAGTATGGATAAATATTCTGTCATTTCGTACTGTTCTGTTTTTGACAGATTCAGTTTTTATTGCATAGTGTGCTTGTTTTAATGAAACTATGGATTATATCGGGGGGTATAACTCATGGAAGAGTTATAATACAGTAGGTATTATGCAAGAACAATTATGAATGAATTTATAACAATACCTAAAGTGGATGATTGATTTATTATACTAACGGATCTCACAAAGTTTCTGTTGAGTTTTGTGTGCTGAAGTTTTCAAGTTTTGGGTGAGATTACGATGGATGAAGGAATAAGGAGCGGCAAGACCCTAAGCTTGGGGATGTGATACGTCCAATTTGCATCATGATTTCCTACTGTTATTTATAATCTACTTGGTCATTATTTCACTTTATGATACAATTCTTATGCCTTTTCTCTCTTAATTTGCAAGATTTATATGAAGAGGGAGAATACCGGTAGCTGGAATTTTGGACCTGAAATAGCTATAGCAGAGATACCTGTTCTACAGAGCTCCAAATGACCTGAAATTTTATGAAGATTTTTTATTTAATATATAAAAAATACTGGAGAAAAGAAATAGCAGAGGGGCCCGCCAGTTGCTCACAAGGCAACAGGGATGCCTTGTGGAGCCCACAGCTAGCCTTTGGCCCCTTCCTTCTTCTATATAAGCTCATTTGCCCTAAAAAATTATAGAGAATACTTTCGGGACAAAGCACCGCCGTCTCGAGGCGGAACCTGGGCAGGAGCACTTTTGCTCTCCGGCGGAGCGATTCCGCCTGGGATACTTCCCATCGGGAGGGGGAAATCGAAGCCATCGACATCACCAATGATCCTCTCATCATGGGAGGACCAATCTTCATCAACATCTTCACCAGCACCATCTCATCTCAAACCCTAATTCATCTCTTGTATTCAATCTTTGTCCCAAAACCTCAGATTGGTACCTGTGGGTTGCTAGTATTGTTGATTACATCTTGTAGTTGATGCTAGTTGGTTTATTTGGTGGAAGATTATATGTTCAGATCCTTAATGATATTCAATACCCCTCTAATCTTGAACATAAATATGATATGTGAGTAGTTACTTTTGTTCTTGAGGGCATGGGAGAAGTCATGTCATAAGTAATCATGTGAATTCGGTATTCGTTCGATATTTTGATGATATGTATGTTGTTGCTTCCTTTAGTGGTGTCATGTGAACATCGACAACATGACACTTCACCATATTTGGGCCTAAGGGTGGAGTAATAAGTAGATGATGGGTTGCTAGAGTGCCAGAAGCTTAGACCCTAGTTTATGCGTTATTCCGTAAGGGGCTGTTTTGGATCCATATGTTTCATGCTATGGTTAGATTTATCTTAATTCTTCTTTCGTAGTTGCGGATGCTTGTGAGAGGGGGTAATCATAAGAGTGTTGCTTGTTAAATTAAGAACAGCTCCCTAGCACTGGTCCACCGACATATCAAATTATCAAAGGAGCGAACGCGAATCAAATGAACATGATGAAAGTGACTAGTTGATAATTACCATGTGTCCTCGAGAACGCTTTGCTTTATATAAGACACAATTCTGGCTTGTCCTTTGCTATAAAAAGGATTGGGACACCTTGCTGCACTTTGTTACCATTGCTACTTGCTACTCGTTACGAATTATCTTGCTACAAAACTATCAGTTACCGCTACTTTCAGTGCTTGCAGAAAACACCTTGCTGAAAACCGCTTATCATTTCCTTCTGCTCCTCGTTGGGTTCGACACTCTTACTTATCGAAAGGACCATGATTGATCTCCTATACTTGTGGGTCATCAAGACTCTTTTCTGGTGCCGTTGCCGGGGAGTGAAGCGCCTTTGGTAAGTAGAATTTGGTAAGGAAACATTTATATTACGTGCTGAAATTTACTGTCAGTTGTCACTATGGAAAGTAATCCTTTGAGGGGTTTGTTCGGGATATCTTCACCTCGACCGTAAGCATTAGAAGTTGCCCCTCAACCTACTGAACCTACTGAAAATATTTATTATGAAATTCCTTCGGGTATGATAGAGAAACTGCTGGCTAATCCTTATGCAGGAGATGGAAAGGTACATCCTGATATGCACTTGATATATATAGATGAGATTTGTGGATTGTTTAAGCTTGCAGGTCTATCCGAGGATGGAGTTAAGAAGAAGGTATTTCCTTTATCTTTGGAGGGAAAGGCATTGACATGGTATAGGCTATTGGATGATACTAGAACATGGGATTGGAACCGGTTGAAGCTGGAATTTCACCAGAAGTTTTATCCTATGCATTTGGTTCATCGTGATCGAAATTATATATGTAATTTTTGTCCTCGTGAAGGAGAAAGTATCGCTCAAGCTTGGGTGAGGCTTAAGTATATGATGCACATATGCCCCAATCACGAGCTCTCAAGAGAAATAATTATACAAAACGTTTATGCTCGGTTTTCTCATAATGATCAATCCATGCTCGATACTTCTTCTACTGGTTCCTTTATGAAGAGGGCTATTAAATTCAAATGGAATCTTCTGGAGAGAATTAAACGTAACTCTGAAGATTGTGTTAAATCTTTTTTGGAAATCGATGCTTTTCATAAGTTTAGTGCTAAATATGGACTTGACTCTGAGATAGTAGCTACTTTTTGTAAATCATTTGCTGCTCATGTTGATCTCCCTAAGGAGAAATGGTTTAAGTTTCATCCACCTATTGAACTAAAAGAAGAACCTACTATAGCTAAAGAGAAAATACTCGTTTATAATGTTGATCCAGTTGTGCCTACTGCTTATATTGAGAACCCTCCTTTTCCTGTTAGGATTAGGGAACATGCTAAAGCTTCAACTGTGGTTAATAAGAGTAATATTAAACCAATTAAATCCTCTGAACAAATTAAAGTTGAACCTAATATTGCAATGGTTAAAGATCTTTTAGATGACAACATTGATGGACATGTCATATATTTCTGTGATGAAGCAACTAGAATTGCTAAGCCAGACCCTAAGGGTAAAAATAAACCTGTATTTGGCATGCCTGTTATTTCTATTAAAATTGGAGATCATTGCTATCATGGTTTATGTGATATTGGTGCTAGCATGAGTGCTATTCTATTTACTCTTTATCAAGAAGTCATGAATGATATTGCACCTGTTGAGATTGAAGATATTGATGTTACTATTAAGCTTGCAAATAGAGATACTATTACACCACTTGGGATTGTTAGAGATGTTGAAGTCTTGTGTGGTAAGATCAAATACCCTACTGATTTTCTTTCCTTGGATCACCACAAGATGATTTTTGTCCCATTATATTTGGTTGACCTTTCTTGAATGCAGTTAATGCTAAGATTGATTGCAATAAAGAAATAGTCAATGTTAATTTTGGTGATGTATCTCATGAGTTCAATTTCTCTAAGTTTAGTAGACAACCTCATGATAAGAAATTACCTAATAAAGATGAAATTATTGGTCTTGCTTCTATTGTTGTGCCTCCTACTGATCCTTTAGAACAATACTTGTTAGACCATGAAAATGATATGCATATGAATGAAAGAAATAAAATAGATGAAATATTCTTTAAACAAGCACCTGTTCTTAAACATAATTTGCCTGTTGAAACTCTGGGAGATCCTCTTCCACCTAAGAGTGATCCTGTTTTTGAATTAAAGAAACTACCTGATACACTTAAATATGCTATCTTGATGAAAAGAAGATATATCCTGTTATTATTAGTGCTAACCTTTCAGAGCATGAAGAAAAGAGATTACTTAAAACTCCGAGGAAGCACCGTGCAGCTATTGGGTATACTCTTGATGATCTTAAGGGCATTAGTCCCACTCTATGTCAGCACAAAATTCATATGGAGCCAGATGCTAAACCAGTTGTTGATCATCAAAGAAGATTAAATCCTAAAATGAAGGACGTGGTAAGAATTGAAATATTAAAGCTTCTGGAGGTAGGTATAATTTATCCTATAGCTGATAGTAGATGGGTAAGTCATGTTCATTGTGTTCCTAAGAAAGGAGGCATTACTGTTGTTCCTAATGATAAAAATGAACTTATCCCACAAAGAATTGTAACTAGTTATAGGATGGTAATTGATTTCAGGAAATTAAATAAATCTACTTGGAAAGATCATTACCCCTTGCCTTTTATTGATTAAATGTTAGAAAGATTATCTAAACATACACACTTTTGCTTCCTAGATGGATATTCTGGTTTTTCTCAAATACCTGTATCAAAAGAAGATCAAGAGAAAACCACTTATACTTGTCCTTTTGGAACTTATGCTTATCGTCGTATGCCTTTTGGTTTATGTAATGCACCTGCTACCTTTCAAAGATGTATGACTGCTATATTCTCTGACTTTTGTGAAAAGATTGTTGAGGTATTCATGGATGATTTTTCCGTTTATGGAACTTCTTTTGATGATTGCTTAAGCAACCTTGATCGAATTTTGCAGAGATGTGAAGAAACTAATCTTGTCTTGAATTGGGAGAAGTGCCACTTTATGGTGAATGAAGTTATAGTCCTTGGGCATAAAATTTCTGAAAGAGGTATTGAAGTAGACAAAGCCAAAGTTGATGCAATTGAGAAAATGCCATGTCCTAAAGATATCAAAGGTATAAGAAGTTTCCTTGCTCATGCTGGTTTCTATAGAAGGTTTATAAAATATTTCTCTAAAATTTCTAGGCCTCTTACTAATCTCTAGCAAAAAGATGTTCCATTTGTTTTTGATGATGATTGTGTAGAAGCCTTTGAAATACTTAAGAAAGCCTTAATATCTGCACCTATTGTTCAACCACCTGATTGGAACCTACCCTTTGAAATTATGTGTGATGCTAGTGATTATGCTGTTGGTGCTGTTCTAGGGCATATAGTTGATAAGAAATTAAATGTTATTCATTATGCTAGTAAAACTCTAGACAGTGCTCAAAGAAATTATGCTACTACTGAGAAAGAATTTTTAGCAGTTGTGTTTGCATGTGATAAGTTCAGATCTTACATTGTTGATTCTAAAATAACTGTTCACACTGATCATGCTGCTATTAAATTTCTTATGGAAAAAGAAAGATGCTAAACCTAGACTTATTAGGTGGGTACTTTTATTACAAGAATTTGATTTGCATATTGTTGATAGAAAAGGAGTTGAAAATCCAGTAGCGGATAATTTGTCTAGGATGGAAAATGTTCTTGATGACCCACTGCCTATTAATGATAATTTGCCTATGAGCAATTAGTTGTGGTAAATGCTTCTCGCACTAGTCCTTGGTATGCAGATTATGCTAATTACATTGTTGTTAAATATATTCCGCCTAGTTTTAAATACCAACAAAAGAAAAAGTTCTTCTTTGATTTAAGACATTACTTTTGGGATGACCCACATTTATATAAAGAAGGAGTAGATGGTATTACTAGACGCTGTGTACCTGAGCATGAATAGGAACAAATCCTTCGGAAGTGTCACTCCGAAGCATATGGAGGACACCATGCGGGAGACAGAACTGCACATAAGGTATTATAGTCTGGTTTTTATTGGCCTATTCTTTTCAAAGATGCACGTAAGTTTGTCCTTTCTTGTGATGAATGTCAAAGAATTGGTAATATTGGTAGACGTCAGGAAATGCCTATGAATTATTCACTTGTTATTGAACCATTTGATGTTTGGCGTTTAGATTATATGGGACCTTTTCCTAAATCCAACGGGTATACACATATTCTTGTTGCTATTGGTTATGTTACTAGGTGGGTAGAAGCTATTCCAACTAGTAGTGCTGATCACAACACATCTATTAAAATGCTTAAAGAAGTTATATTCCCTAGGTTTGGAGTCCCTATATACTTGATGACTGATGGTGGTTCACATTTTATTCATGGTGCTTTCCGTAAATTGCTTGCTAAATATGATGTTAACCATAGAATTGCATCCCCTTATTATCCTCAGTCTAGTGGTCAAGTTGAATTGAGTAATAGAGAAATAAAGTTAATTTTGCAAAAGACCGTTAATAGATCCAGGAAGAATTGGTCTAAGAAACTTGATGATGCATTATGGGCTTATAGAACTGCTTATAAAAATCCTATGGGTATGTCTCCATATAAAATTGTCTATGGAAAAGCATGTCATTTACCTCTTGAATTAGAACATAAGGCATATTGGGCAATTAAAGAACTTAACTATGATTTCAAACTTGCTGGTGAAAAGAGGTTATTTGATATTAGCTCTTTAGATGAATGGAGGACCCAAGCCTATGAAAATGCCAAGTTGTTTAAAGAAAGAATTAAAAGCTGGCATGATAAAAGAATTCAAAAGCGGGAATTCAAAGTGGGTGAATATGTGCTATTGTACAATTCTCGTTTCAGATTTTTTGCAGGAAAACTTCTCTCTAAATGGGAAGACCCATACATCATCGAAGAAGTTTATCGCTTCGGAGCTATCAAAATCAACAACTCCGAGGGCACTAACCCAAGAGTAGTTAATGGTCAAAGAATTATACATTATATCTCAGGTATGCCCATTAATGTTGAAACTAATATTATTCAAACAATGACACCGAAGGAACACATAAAAGAGTCCTTCCGGAACGCTCCAGAACCCTAAAAAGGGGTAGGTATGTGATACGGTAAGTAAACCAACTCCAAAAATTCCATAAAAATAATTTCTGTCCATTTTGGAATATTAGAAAAAATACAAAAATAAGAAACAACCGAGGGGACCCACGAGGAGGTCACAAGGCAACAGGGCGCGCCGGGTTACCTTGCGGGCCCCTCGTGTGCCCTCCCGACTCCGTTTTCCTCTCGTATACTTGTTTTGCAAGATAAAAAATCTTTATATATACTCCCGTATGTTTTGACCACCGTATCGCAAGTTTCTCCTCTATTCTTGTTTCGGGCTATTTTCCTGTCAGATTTCCAAGTCCAGGCGCCATGTCATCTCAGGATTCTGACGGGGAAAGCTATTTCTCGCACCTTATTGCAAACCCTAGAACCTATGGGGATATGGATCCCTATGGTTGGACAACTGATGAGGAGGAGGATGCCGATTTGAGGAAAAAGCAAGATCATTCCAGCGAGGAGGAAGAGGATCTCCCTCTGCCTCAACCATAAGATATGCATGTTGAATTCAAGAGGTCCAGCCTGCCCAATATGGTGAAAGTTCCTAAAGTTCAATTCACTCCTTTTCGTTATGTGCAGGAAGAATTCGGATAAACCGCGTCGCAAAATTTGGGATCTTGAAAGAGAGAATGACAAATTAAAGGAAGAAATCCGTGTCCTCAAGTGGAAGGACAAGCCCATCACTTCATCACCACCATCACCGAAGAAAGACACTTGAGTAACCGGGTATGGGCACCACCCTTGGCTTGTTCCAAGCTTGGAGGAGGTGCCCCGGTATCGTATCACCATCACTTTCTATTATCATTACCTATCTTAGTTTGATCCTTAGTTATTTCGTGATTTAGAAGAATAAAGTTTTAGTATGATCTAGTTTCGAGTGCTTGTTTCGTGATCTATCTATCTATGTAATCTTGTGTGAAAGTTATATAATAAAGAGTAGTTTGAGTTTTGCTTATTTACTTTTATGTTTCAATCTAAGCAATAAAAGAGTGAAAAGTGTTGGGGAACGTTGCATGGGAAACAAAAAATTTCCTACGCACACACAAGATCTATCCATGGTGATGAGCATCTACGAGAGGGAGAGTGAATCTACATACCCTTGTAGATCGCTAAGCGGAAGCGTTTAAGAAACGCGGTTGATGTAGTCGAACGTCTCCGCGATCCAAATCGCAAGTCGTCCCTCGATCCGATCACGAACTAGCGCCGAACGGACGGCACCTCCGCGTTCAACACACGTACGGCTTGATGACGCCTTCACCTCCTCGATCCAGCGAGCGATGATGAAGTAGTGGTTGAGTTCCAGCAGCACGACGGCGTGGTGATGGTGGTGAGGAACAATCTCTGCAGGGCTTCGCCAAGCGCTACGGAGATTATGACGGAGGAACTAGAGGGTTAGGGTTGCCGCACACGGCTTGGGGAAATCTTGATGTGTCCCGTGTGCTAGCCCTGCCCCTCTATTTATATGTTGAGCCTTGGGGTCTAAACTTGGAGTAAAAGCCTCCTCCAGGTCGGTTTTGCCCGCACAAGGTCGGTTTGGCCCGCAGGGAAAGAGTCCAACTCGGACCCCTGCCGAATCGTGCACAGCCGCACACAAGCGGTAGTACCGCTCACAAGCGGTAGTACCGCTTGGGCGGTAGTACCGCTTCACACAAGCGGTAGTACCGCTCGGGCGGTAGTACCGCTTCACCAAGCGGTAGTACCGCTTACGCGGCAGCAAAACTACTTTTGCACTTTCCAATACCTCGTGGGCTTTATCCCTTTGGCCCATATAAAGTGTTGCTGCACCCGAACACTTCGGTAAACATCCGGAACCCCTTCCGGTGAACTTCGGAACTCTTCCGGAGATCAAAACACTATTATCACATATATCAATCTTTACCTCCGGACTATTCCGGAGATCCTCGTCATGTCCGGGATCTTATCCGGGACTCCGAACAACTTTCGGTCACCAACATAATAACTCAATTATACTAATCGTCACCAAACGTTAAGTGTGTAGACCCTGCGGGTTCGAGAACTATGTAGACATGACCGAGACACCTCTACGGCCAATAACCAATAGCGGGACCTGGATGCCCATATTGGCTCCTACATATTCTACGAAGATCTTTTATCGGTCGAACCTCTATGTCAAGGATTCAGTTAATCCCGTATGCTGTTCCCTTTGTTCTTCGGTATGTTACTTGCCCGAGATTCGATCGTCGGTATCTCTATACCTAGTTCAATCTCGTTACCGGCAAGTCTCTTTACTCGTTCCGTAATACAAGATCTCGTGGCTAACACTTTTAGTCACATTGCTTGCAAGGCTCATTGTGATGTTGTATTACCGAGTGGGCCCTGAGATACCTCTCCGTCATACGGAGTAACAAATCCCAGTCTTGATCCATGCCAACCCAACAGACACCCTCGGAGATATCTGTAGAGCACCTTTATAGTCACCCAGTTACGTTGCGACGTTTGATACACACAAGGTATTCCTCCGGTGTCAGTGAGTTGCATGATCTCATGGTCAAAGGAACAGATACTTGACATGCAAAAAACAATAGCAATAAACTGACACGATCAAATGCTACGTTTACAGTTTGGGTCTTGTCCATCACATCATTCTCCTAATGATGTGATCCCGTTATCAAATGACATCTCATGTCCATGGCTAGGAAACCTTAACCATCTTTGATCAACAAGCTAGTCAACTAGAGGCTTACTAGGGACACAGTGTTGTCTATGTACCCACACATGTATTTGAGTTTCCAATCAATACAATTATAGCATGGATAATAAACGATTATCATGAACAAGGAAATATAATAATAACCAATTTATTATTGCCTCTAGGGCATATTTCCAACAGTCTCCCACTTGCACTAGAGTCAATAATCTAGTTCACATCACTATGTGATTTACATTGTAATGAATCGAACACCCATGCAGTTCTGGTGTTGTTCATGTTTAGCCCTTGGAAGAGGTTTAGTCATCGGATCTGCAACATTTAGATCCGTGTGTACTTTGCAAATATTTATGTCGTCCTCCTTGATGTAATCGCGGATGGAATTGAAACGTCGCTTTATGTGTCTGGTCCTCTTGTGAAATCTTGGTTCCTTGGCTAGAGCAATGGCACCAGTATTATCACAAAACAGAGTCATTGGGTCAAGTGCACTAGGCACTACTCCAAGATCTGTCATGAACTCCTTCATCCAGACACCTTCCTTCGCCGCCTCCGAGGCTGCGATGTACTCCGCTTCGCATGTAGAATCAGCTACCACGCTTTGCTTGGAACTGCACCAGCTAACCGCACCCCCATTAAGAATAAATACGTATCCGGTTTGCGACTTAGAGTCATCCGGATCAGTGTCAAAGCTTGCATCGACGTAACCCTTTACGACGAGCTCTTGATCACCTCCATAAACGAGAAACATGTCCTTAGTCCTTTTCAGGTACTTCAGGATATTCTTGACCGCCGTCCAGTGTTCCATTCCTGGATCACTCTGAAACCTTCCGGTCATACTTATGGCAAGGCTGACATCGGGTCTTGTGCACAGCATTGCATACATGATAGAGCCTATGGCTGAAGCATAGGGGATGACACTCATCTTTTCTCTATCTTCTGCAGTCACCGGGCATTGAGTCTTACTCAACTTCACACCTTGCAAAACAGGCAAGAACCCCTTCTTGGACTGATCCATTTTGAACTTCTTCAAAATCTTATCAAGGTATGTGCTTTGTGAAAGTCCTATTAAGCGTCTTGATCTATCTCTATAGATCTTGATGCCTAATATGAAAGCAGCTTCTCCTAGGTCCTTCATTGAAAAACTCTTGTTCAAATATTCCTTCACGCTTTCCAAAATTTCTATATTGTTTCCAATCAGCAATATGTCATCCACATATAATATTAGAAACGCTATAGAGCTCCCACTCACTTTCTTGTAAATACAAGCTTCTCCGTAAACTTGTATAAACTCGAACGCTTTGATCACTTCATCAAAGCGAAGATTCCAACTCCGAGATGCTTGCACCAGTCCATAAATGGATCGCTGGAGTTTGCAAACTTTGTCAGCATTCTCTGGATCGACAAAACCCTCTGGTTGCATCATATACAACTCTTCCTTAAGGTAACCGTTAAGGAACGCTGTTTTGACATCCATCTGCCAAATTTCATAATCGAAAAAGGCAGCTATTGCTAACATGATTCTGACGGACTTAAGCATCGCTACGGGTGAGAAGGTCTCATCGTAGTCAACTCCTTGAACTTGTGAAAAACCCTTTGCCACAAGTCGAGCTTTATAGACGGTGACATTACCGTCCGCGTCCGTCTTCCTCTTAAAGATCCATTTGTTCTGAATGGCCTTACGCCCTTCAGGTAATACTTCCAAAGTCCAGACTTTGTTTTCATACATGGATCCCATCTCGGATTTCATGGCCTCTAACCACTTCTCGGAATCCGGGCCCATCATCGCTTCTCCATAGCTCGTAGGTTCATCGTTGTTTAACAACATGACCTCTAAGACAGGGTTGCCGTACCACTCAGGAGCAGTACGCGTCCTTGTCGACCTACGAGGTTCGATAGCAACTTGATCCAAAGCTTCATGATCATCATAATTAACTTCCTCTTCAACTAATGTAGGCTCCACAGAAACAACTTTCTGCACTGCGCTACTCTCAGGTTGAAGTAAAGGTTCAACAACCTCATCAAGTTCTATCTTCCTCCCACTCAATTCTTTCGAGAGAAACTCTTTCTCAAGAAATGTTCCGTTTTTAGCGACAAACACTTTGCCTTCGGATCTGAGGTAGAAGGTATACCCAACTGTCTCTTTTGGGTATCCTATGAAGACGCATTTCTCCGCTTTGGGTTCCAGCTTTTCAGGCTGAAGCTTTTTGACATAAGCATCACATCCCCAAACTTTAAGAAACGACAGCTTTGGCTTCTTGTCAAACCAAAGTTCATATGGCGTTGTCTCAACGGATTTTGATGGTGCCCTATTTAAAGTGAATGCAGCTGTCTCTAATGCATAACCCCAAAACGATAGTGGCAAATCGGCAAGAGACATCATAGATCGCACCATATCCAATAAGGTTCGATTACGACGTTCGGACACACCATTACGCTGTGGTGTTCCAGGCGGTGTCAATTGTGAAACAATTCCACACTGTTTTAAGTGACTGCCAAACTCATAACTCAGATATTCTCCTCCTCGATCAGATCGTAGGAATTTAATCTTCTTGTTACGATGATTCTCAACTTCACTCTGAAATTGTTTGAACTTTTCAAATGTTTCAGACTTGTGTTTCATTAAGTAAATATACCCATATCTACTTAAGTCATCAGTGAAGGTGAGAAAGTAACGATAACCACCGCGCGCCTCAATACTCATCGGACCGCACACATCAGTATGTACGATTTCCAATAAGTCACTTGCCCGTTCCATTGTTCCAGAGAACGGCGTTTTAGTCATCTTGCCCATGAGGCATGGCTCACATGTGTCAAGTGATTCAAAATCAAGTGACTCCAAAAGTCCATCAGCATGGAGCTTCCTCATGCGTTTTACGCCAATATGACCTAAACGGCAGTGCCACAAGAAAGTGGTATTATCATTATCAATTCTACATCTTTTGGCATCAATGTTATGAACATGTGTATCATTACTATCGAGATTCAATAAGAATAAACCCCTCACATCGGGTGCATGACCATAAAAGATATTACTCATATAAATAGAACAACCATTATTCTCTGATTTAAATGAGTAACCGTCTCGCAATAAACAAGATCCAGATATAATGTTCATGCTTAACGCAGGCACCAAATAACACTTATTTAGGTTCATCACTAATCCCGACGGTAATCGAAGAGCGAGCGTGCCGACGGCGATCACATCAACCTTGGAACCATTTCCCACGCGCATCGTCACTTCGTCCTTTGCCAGCCTCCGTCTATTCCGCAGTTCCTGTTTTGAGTTGCAAATATGAGCAACCGCACCGGTATCAAATACCCAGGCACTACAACGAGAGTTGGTAAGGTACACATCAATAACATGTATATCATATATACCTTGTTTGTTGTTGGCCGCCTTCTTGTCAGCCAAATACTTGGGGCAATTCCGCTTCCAGTGTCCAGTTCCCTTGCAATGAAAACACACAGTTTCTGGTTTGGGTCCAGCCTTGGGTTTCTTCACGAGAGGAGCAACTGCTTTGCCACTCTTCTTGGAGTTACCCTTCTTACCCTTGCCATTTTTCTTGAAACTAGTGGTTTTATTGACCATCAACACTTGATGCTCCTTCTGAATTTCAGACTCAGCGGCTTTCAGCATCGCAAACAGCTCGGCGACTGACTTGTTCATCCCGTGCATGTTATAGTTCAACACGAAGCTCTTGTAGCTAGGTGGCAATGATTGAAGAACTCTGTCAGTGATAGCCTCTGGCGGAAGGGGCATCCCTAACTCAGCCAGACGGGTGGAGTACCCAGACATTCTGAGCACGTGATCACTGATAGACCCGTTCTCCTCCATCTTGCAAGCATAGAACTTATCGGAGATCTCATATCTCTCGATCCGGGCATTCTTCTGAAAGATAAACTTCAACTCCTGGAACATCTCATATGCTCCATGACGTTCAAAACGTCTTTGAAGTCCCGGTTCTAAGCCATACAACATTGCACATTGAACTATTGAGTAATCATCAGAACGAGCCTGCCAGGCGTTCACAACGTCTAGAGACTCAACTGGAGCGGGTGGATCACCAAGCGGTGCATCAAGGACATAAGCCTTCTGGGAAGCCGTAAGGATAATCCTTAGATTACGGGCCCAGTCCACAAAGTTACTTCCATCATCTTTCAACTTAGCTTTCTCTAGGAACGCATTAAAATTCAGGGGTGCTACTGCGCGAGCCATGATCTACAACATAAATATAGCAAAGACAACTTAGACTATTGTTCTAGATAATGAGTTTAGTTAATCATATTACTTAAAAACTCCCACTCAAATTGACATCCCTCCGGTCATTCAAGTGTAACATGATCCAAATCCACCAACTCAAGTCCGATCATCACGTGAGTTGAGGTGGTTTCAATGGTGAACATCTTCATGTTGATCATATCTACTATATGACTCATGTTCGACCTTTCGGTCTCTTGTGTTCCGAGGCCATGTCTGTACATGCTAGGCTCGTCAATTTAACCCGAGTGTTCCGCACGTGCAACATGGCTTGCACCCGTTGTATGCGAACGTAGAGTCTATCACACCCGATCATCACGGCGTGTCTCGAAACGACGAACTTTCGCAACGGTGCACACTTGGGGAGAACACAATTTATCTTGAAATTTAAGTGAGGGATCACCTTATAATGCTACCGTCGTCCTAAGCAAAATAAGATGCATAAAAGGATTAACATCACATGCAAATCATAAGTGACATGATATGGCCATGAACTTGTGCTTTTGATCTCCATCTCCAAAGCACCGGCATGATCTCCATCGTCACCGGCATGACACCATGATCTCCATCATCTTGATCTCCATCAACGTGTCGCCATAAGGTTGTCGCGCCGACTGTTGCTTCCACGACTATTGCTAACGTTTAGCGATAAAGTAAAGCATTACATAGCGCTTAATGATTGACACGCAGGTCATACAATAATTAAAGACAACTCTATGGCTCCTGCCAGTTGCCGTACTCATCGACATGCAAGTCGTGATATTCTATACAAAACATGATCATCTCATACATCACATATATCTCATCATGTAATTGGCCATATCATATCACATCATACCCTGCAAAAACAAGTTAGACGTCCTCTAATTGTTGTTGCAAATTTTACGTGGCTGCTACGGGTTTGCAAGAACCGTTCTTACCTACGCAAAACCACAACGTGGTGTAGTGATTGCTTTTTGATCTTCTAAAAGAACCCTCTTCATTGAAATCGATTCAACTAAAGTGAGAGAGACAGACACCCGCTAGCCATCTTTATGCAACGAAGTTACATGTCAGTTGAAGGAACCTGTCTCGCGTAAGTGTACGCGTAATGTCGGTCCGGGCCGCTTCATCTCACAGTACCGCCGAATCAAATATCAACTAGTAACGGCAAGCAATATGTATACATCCACGCCCACAACTCGTTTGTGTTCTATTCGAGATCTCATCTACGCATAGACCTGGCTCATGATGCCACTGTTGGGGAACGTTGCATGGGAAACAAAATTTTTCCTACGCACACACAAGATCTATCCATGGTGATGAGCATCTACGAGAGGGAGAGTGAATCTACATACCCTTGTAGATCGCTAAGCGGAAGCGTTTAAGAAACGCGGTTGATGTAGTCGAACGTCTCCGCGATCCAAATCGCAAGTCGTCCCTCGATCCGATCACGAACTAGCGCCGAACGGACGGCACCTCCGCGTTCAACACACGTACGGCTTGATGACGCCTTCACCTCCTCGATCCAGCGAGCGATGATGAAGTAGTGGTTGAGTTCCAGCAGCACGACGGCGTGGTGATGGTGGTGAGGAACAATCTCTGCAGGGCTTCGCCAAGCGCTACGGAGATTATGACGGAGGAACTAGAGGGTTAGGGTTGCCGCACACGGCTTGGGGAAATCTTGATGTGTCCCGTGTGCTAGCCCTGCCCCTCTATTTATATGTTGAGCCTTGGGGTCTAAACTTGGAGTAAAAGCCTCCTCCAGGTCGGTTTTGCCCGCACAAGGTCGGTTTGGCCCGCAGGGAAAGAGTCCAACTCGGACCCCTGCCGAATCGTGCACAGCCGCACACAAGCGGTAGTACCGCTCACAAGCGGTAGTACCGCTTGGGCGGTAGTACCGCTTCACACAAGCGGTAGTACCGCTCGGGCGGTAGTACCGCTTCACCAAGCGGTAGTACCGCTTACGCGGCAGCAAAACTACTTTTGCACTTTCCAATACCTCGTGGGCTTTATCCCTTTGGCCCATATAAAGTGTTGCTGCACCCGAACACTTCGGTAAACATCCGGAACCCCTTCCGGTGAACTTCGGAACTCTTCCGGAGATCAAAACACTATTATCACATATATCAATCTTTACCTCCGGACTATTCCGGAGATCCTCGTCATGTCCGGGATCTTATCCGGGACTCCGAACAACTTTCGGTCACCAACATAATAACTCAATTATACTAATCGTCGCCAAACGTTAAGTGTGTAGACCCTGCGGGTTCGAGAACTATGTAGACATGACCGAGACACCTCTACGGCCAATAACCAATAGCGGGACCTGGATGCCCATATTGGCTCCTACATATTCTACGAAGATCTTTTATCGGTCGAACCTCTATGTCAAGGATTCAGTTAATCCCGTATGCTGTTCCCTTTGTTCTTCGGTATGTTACTTGCCCGAGATTCGATCGTCGGTATCTCTATACCTAGTTCAATCTCGTTACCAGCAAGTCTCTTTACTCGTTCCGTAATACAAGATCTCGTGGCTAACACTTTTAGTCACATTGCTTGCAAGGCTCATTGTGATGTTGTATTACCGAGTGGGCCCTGAGATACCTCTCCGTCATACGGAGTAACAAATCCCAGTCTTGATCCATGCCAACCCAACAGACACCCTCGGAGATATCTGTAGAGCACCTTTATAGTCACCCAGTTACGTTGCGACGTTTGATACACACAAGGTATTCCTCCGGTGTCAGTGAGTTGCATGATCTCATGGTCAAAGGAACAGATACTTGACATGCAGAAAACAATAGCAATAAACTGACACGATCAAATGCTACGTTTACAGTTTGGGTCTTGTCCATCACATCATTCTCCTAATGATGTGATCCCGTTATCAAATGACATCTCATGTCCATGGCTAGGAAACCTTAACCATCTTTGATCAACAAGCTAGTCAACTAGAGGCTTACTAGGGACACAGTGTTGTCTATGTACCCACACATGTATTTGAGTTTCCAATCAATACAATTATAGCATGGATAATAAACGATTATCATGAACAAGGAAATATAATAATAACCAATTTATTATTGCCTCTAGGGCATATTTCCAACAAAAAGATCATACGCTAATTCCTTGGAGAGTAATGACTTTACATGAAGAAAAGTATATTTGATAAAATTTATTGGAACTTAACAAACATAGCATTGGTCATTGATGCAATTCATGAAAAAGTTAATAAAGGAAGAGAGGATTCACATATAACTAGACGATCTTGGACATCTTTTATGATTGTGGGCCCTAATTAAATATTCTATGCCAAATAGTTGACGTTGGACAAGGAAGACAACGTAATGAGTTATGTTTGCTTACATTCACATAGAAGTTATATTTTCATAGATCCTCTAACATGTGGTGCTTGCTCCCTATCTTTTGTTAGCCGAAAATTCGCACTAAGTAGAGATACTACTTGTGCATCCAAAACCCTTGAACCCAGTTTCATGTCATGAGAGTCCACTATATCTACCTATGGATTGAATAAGATCCTTCAAGTAAGTTGTCATCGGTGCATAAAACAATAAAAATTGCCTCTAAACATGTATGAACTTTTATTGTAAAGGAAAATAAGCTTTGTACGATCTTGTGATGGTGAAGAAATAAAAGCGACAGACTGCATAATAAAGGTTGCTATCACAAGGGGCAATATAAAGTGACATTCCTTTACATTAAGAGTTTGCACATCCAAAAATAAAAAGCGCATGACAACCTCTGCTTCTCTCTGCGAAGGGCCTATCTTTTACTTTTCTGTATTTACTTTTATGCAAGAGTCAATAGTGTTCCTCTCTATTCCATTTTTATTTTTTCTCTTTGCAAGCACCATGTGGTGGGGAAAGATCTAGCCATATATATCCCGTTGGATGTAAGTGATCATGAGTTATTATTGTTGACATTACCCTAGAGGTAAAACTGTTGGGAAGTGAAACTATAAACCCCCATCTTTCTGTGTGTCTGGTTGAAACTTTTGCTCCATAAAAATATGTCATGAGTGTCAGCAAAATGATAGTTGAGTTTGTGGACTTGCTGAAACAAAAACCTCTTACATAGACTCTTCCTGAAAATATGATGAATTGTAATTGTTTCATTGATCGAGAACATAGTTTGTTAGTTTTCAAGAAAGTTTATGCTTTATACTTCAGTGATGTGATGAATTATTACTTGTCCATGGGAAGCTTTATGATAATATATTGCTGTTATGAAATTATCATGATGCTCTCATGTCCGTATTTTATTTTATCGATGCCTCTCTCTCTAAACATGTGGTCATGATTATCGATTTCGGCTTTCATTTGAGGACAAGCGAGGTCTAAGCTTGGGGGAGTTGATACGTCCAATTTGCATCATGATTTCCTACTATTATTTATAATGTATTTGGTCATTATTTCACTTTATAATACAATTCTTATGCCTTTTCTCTCTTAATTTGCAAGATTTATATGAAGAGGGAGAATACCTGCAGCTGAAATTTTGGTCCTGAAATAGCTACAGCAGAGATACCTATTCTACAGAGCTCCAAATGACCTGAAATTTTATGGAGATATTTTATGGAATATATAAAAAATACTGGAGAAAAGATATAGCGGAGGGGACCCACCAGTTGCTCACAAGGCAACAGGGCGCGCCCCCTGATGCCTTGTGGGGCCCACAGCTGGCCTCTAGCCCCCTCCTTCTGCTATATAAACTCATTTGCCCTAAAAAAATTATAGAGAAGACTTTCAGGACGAAGCGCCGCCGTCTCGAGGCGGAACCTGGGCAGGAGCACTTTTGCTCTCCGGCAGAGCAATTCCGCCGGGGATACTTCCCTCTAGGAGGGGGAAATCGAAGTCATCGACATCACCAACGATCCTCTCATCGTGGGAGGACCAATCTTCATCAACATCTTCACCAGAACCATCTCATCTCAAACCCTAGTTCATCTCTTGTATTCAATCTTTGTCCCAAAACCTCATATTGGTACCTGTGGGTTGCTAGTAGTGTTGATTACATCTTGTAGTTGATGCTAGTTGGTATATTTGGTGGAAGATTATATGTTTAGATCCTTAATGATATTCAATACCCCTCTGATCTTGAACATAAATATGATTTGTGAGTAGTTACTTTTGTTCTTGAGGACATGAGAGAAGTCTTGTCATAAGTAATCATGTGAAATCAGTATTCGTTCGATATTTTGATGATATGTATGTTGTTGCTTCCATTAGTGGTGTCGTGTGAACGTCGACTACATGAAAATTCACCATATTTGGGCCTAAGGGAAGGCATTGTGGAGTAATAAGTAGATGATGGGTTGCTAGAGTGACAGAAGCTTAAACCCTAGTTTATGCGTTATTCCGTAAGGAGCTGTTTTGGATCCATATGTTTCATGATATGGTTAGATTTATCTTAATTCTTCTTTCATAGTTGTGGATGCTTGCGAGAGGGGCTAATCATAAGAGGGTTGCTTGTTCAAGTAAGAACATCACCCTAGCACCGGTCCACCCACATATCTAATTATCAAAGTAGCAAACGTGAATCAAATTAACATGATGAAAGTGACTAGATGATAATTCCCATGTGTCCTCGAGAACGCTTTGCTTTATATAAGACACCATTCCGACTTGTCCTTTGCTATAAAAAGGATTGGGCCACCTTGCTGCACTTTGTTACCATTGCTACTTGCTACTCGTTACGAATTATCTTGCTACAAAACTATCAGTTACCGCTAGTTTCAGTGCTTGCAGAAAACACCTTGCTGAAAACCGCTTACCATTTCCTTCTGCTCCTCGTTGGGTTCGACACTCTTACTTATCGAAAGGACTACAGTTGATCCCCTATACTTGTGGGTCATCAGGATGCCCAAGGCACCCCAAGGTAATATTCAAGGAAGACCCAAGCGTCTAAGCTTGGGGATGCTCTGGATGGCATCCCCTCTTTCGTCTACAATCTATCGGTAACTTACTTGGAGCTACATTTTTATTCATCACATGATATGAGTTTTACTTGGAGCATCTTGTGCTATAGTTTTGTTTGATTTTTAGTTTGCCACAATAATTGTTTGCTGGACACACCTTTTGAGAGGGACACACATTTATCGTGATTTGTTAGAATACTATCTGTGCCTCACTTATATCTTTTGAGCTAGGCAGTTGCTCTAGTGCTTCACTTATATCTTTTAGAGCACGGTGGTGGTTATATTTTATAGAAATGATTGCACTCTCATGCTTCACTTAAATCTTTTTGAGAGTCTAATAAATAGTAATGGCAATTTGCACGTGTTATAAGACTAGTCCAAAAAGGATAGGTATTCAAGGGCGATATAATAAAACTTTCATGTAGATCACTAAATATGAAACGTATGGTCTAATGGCTTAATAATATTGATGTCGTAATATGAAAGGATATTGGTTCATGATCATTGGTTAGTAGAAATATCGGTATTAAAGCTTGTTATTAACTTCTCATATAAGTGTTGGTCATGGCATGGTGGGGAGGTTTGAGCATTTTTATGTCTGAAATAAAATCCATGAGTGTTGTTATAATCGGGGGTACGCGATGGTTAACTCCTACCAACCTCTTCCCTAGGGGCATGCGAGTATTACTTTGCTTCGAGGGCTAATAGGCTTTCACAATAAGTATATGAGTTCTTTATGACTAATGTGAGTCCATGGATTATACGCACTCCTACCTTTCTGCAATTTGCTAGCCTCTTCGGTACCGTGCATTGCCCTTTCTCACCTCAAGAGTTGGTGCAAACTTCGCGAGTGCATCCAAACCCCGTGATATGATACACTCTATCACACATAAGCCTCCTAATATCTTCCTCAAAACAGCCACCATACCTACCTATTATGGCATTTCCATAGCCATTCCGAGATATATTGCCATGCAACTTCCACCGTTCCATCACATGACTTGTGTGTTCATCATCATATTGCTTTGCATGATCATATAGAGCTGACATGATATTTGTGGCACAACCACCATTCATCATTATCATACATGTTACGCTAGATCATTACACATCCTGGTACACTGCCAGAGGCATTCATATGGACTCATATTGTTTCAGTTATCGAGTTGTGGTATCGAGTTGTAAGTAAATAAAAGTGTGATGATCATCATTATTAGAGCATTGTTTCAATGAGGAAAGGATGATGGAGACTATGATTCCCCCACAAGTCGGGATGAGACTCCGGGCGAAAAATAAATTAAAAAAAGAAAGAAAGAAGAGGCCAAAAATAGCCCAACAAAAAAAGAGAGATAAAGAGAGAAGGGGCAATGTTACTATCCTTTTTCCACACTTATGCTTCAGAGTAGCACCATGTTATTCATATAGAGAGTCTCTTATGTTGTCACTTTCATATACTAGTGGGAATTTTTTATTATAGAACTTGGCTTGTATATTCCGATGATGGGCTTCCTCAAATGCTCGGGGTCTTCATGAGCAATCAAGTTGGATGCACACCCACTTAGTTTCCTTTGAGCTTTCATACACTTATAGCTCTTAGTGCATCCGTTGCATGGCAACCCCTACTCCTCGCATTGATATCGATTGATGGGCATATCCATAGCATGTTGATCCGCCGAGTTGATGCGAGACTTTCTTCCCTTTTGACTTCCCTTATTGATCTCTACCACCGCATTCTATTCCACCTATAGTGCTATATCCATGGCTCATGCTCATGTGTTGCGTGAAGTTGAAAATGTTGATGCGCGTTAGAAGTACGATCCAATTGCCTGGTTTAACACCGGGGTGCTCATGGTTTATATTTATGCGGTGAGGGAGTCATGTCATGCTATCATGATAAAACGAGTAGGGATAACATTCTTTAAGGATCGTATATTTTGATAGTTTAATGATTATGCTTCTTATATTCATGGATATTATTATGTTGATGTTGTTACTTCATCGTTTCTCAATATTAATACCGTAAAGAGATTACATGATACACATGTTAGGTAGCATTCAACATAAAAAAACTTTGTTTTTATCATTTACCTACTCAAGGACGAGCAGGAATTAAGCTTGGGGATGCTGATACGTCTCCAACGTATCTATAATTTTTGATTGTTTCATGCTATTATATTAGTAATCTTGGATACTTTATATGCATTTTTATGCTATCTTATATCATTTTTGGGACTAACCTATTAACCCAGTGCCCAGTGCCAGTCCCTGTTTTTTTGCTTGTTTTTGACTTTTCAGAAAATCCATATCAAACGAAGTCCAAATGGAATAAAATCTTTAAAATGATTTTTTCTGTACCAGAAGGGACCCTAGAAGGTTCGGGAGGAGGCTAGAAGAGCTACGAGAGTGCCACGAGCTCACAGGGTGCGCCCCAGGGGGGTAGGCGCACCCCCTGAGCTCGTGGCGCCCACGTAACTCCGTTTGACCTAATTCCACCTCTATAAATTTCCAAATATTCCCAAACCAACAGAAAGCCACCCGAAATAACTTTTCCACTGCCGCAAACTTCTGTTCTTCCATGATCCCATCTGGAGGCCTTTTCCGGTGATCTGTCGAAGGGGGAATCGATCACGGAGGGCTTCTACATCAACCTTGCTGCCCTACCGATGATGTGTGAGTAGTTCACCACAGACCTACGGGTCCAAAGCTAGTAGCTAGATAGCTTCTCCTCTCTCTTTGATCTTCAATACCATGTTCTCCTCGATCTTCTTGGAGTTCTATCCGATGTAATCTTCTTTTGCGGTGTGTTTGTTGGGATCCGATGAATTGTGGGTTTATGATCAGATTATTCATTGAAAGTAATTGAGTGTTTTCTGAACTTTATTATGCATGATTGTTATAGCTTTGTATTTCTCTCTAATCTATCCGTTTGGTTTGGCCAACTAGATTGATTTATCTTCAGTGGGAGAGGTGCTTTGTAGTGGGTTCAATCTTGCGGTGTCCTCACCCAGTGACAGAAGGGGATGAGGCACGTATTTTATTGTTGCTACTAAGGATAAAACGATGGGGTTTATTCATATTGCTTGAATTTGCTTCTCTACACCATGTCATCTTGCTTAAGGCGTTACTCTGTTTATCATGAACTTAATACCATGGATGCATGCTGGATAGCGGTCGATTGGTGGAGTAATAGTAGTAGATGCAGGCAGGAGTCGTTCTACTTGTCACAGACGTGATGCCTATATACATGATCATTGCCATGAATACGTCATAACTATGCGCTTTTCTATCAATTGCCCAACAGTAATTTGTTTACCCACCGTATGCTATGTGTTCGAGAGAGAAGGCTCTAGTGAAAACTATGGCCCCCGGGTCTACTTTAAACATATTATAAAAACCAAAAATACCTTGCTGCAATTTATTTACTTTTATTTTGTTTTGCAATTTATATATCTACCTATACAAGATTTGATCCTTGCAAGTAACGAGTTCAAGGGGATTGACAACCCTCCCGCGTTGGGTGCAAGTATTTGCTTTTGTGTGTGCAGGTGCTGTTCACTAGGATTTGCGTGATTCTCCTTTTGGTTCGATAAACCTTGGTTCTCACTGAGGGAAATACTTATCTCTACTATACTTCTTCACCAATCGTCTTCGGGGAAAATCCCAGCGCAGCTCACAAGTAGCATAGCCTTCGGAGCTACTTCACACTGATCGACTTTCAAGAGATAACGTCGAAAAAGTTACAGAAACCAGTAAGCGTGTCACGGACGTGCTTGTCCATTATCCCTCTAAGTGCAACCGGGAGTATCTGTCTCATCATGACATGATAGTCATGAGACTTCATCCCACTGAACATTTTCCTCTTGGTGTCTAGAAATCTGCTGATCTTCCCACAGTAACCGGAACTGACTTCGATTCTGGTAAGGCACTTGAAGAATTGATCAATCTCCTTTGGACTTAAGGCGAAGCAAGAGGGGGGGCAATAATGCTCTTCCTTCTTGTTGACTTTTTTGCCCATGTCCTCCGCCTCCGTCTCCGTCTCCTCCGACGACTTCTTACGGAGCATGTGGAGATCTTTCCTGATACCTAAAAATTCCAAGTCTTTTCTTGCCTTCGGCCCATCCTTGGCCTTATCCGGCATGTTCATCAGTGTGCCAAGCAAGCTCTCCAGGACATTCTTCGTGATATGCATCTGATCAAGGCTATGAGGCGTGTCAAGTTTTGGCCAGTACTCCAAGTCCCTGAAAACATACCTCGTTTTCCACACCTTCAGCAGCGGCTCCGGCGCCTTTTTCTTCTTTCCTGGCACGGGGCATTCTTCCCAGTTTTTCAACAACTCATCGATTTCAATGCCACTCCTCTTATGTGGAGGTCCTCGATGCTCAGCCTCACCATTGAATAGATCTTCACGCTTTCTCCACGGGTCATCCTTCTCGAGCCATCTTCGATGCTCCATGTACACGATTTTCGCAAACCCGCCATCTTTCGGTAGCTGCTGAGACGTTGTATCATCCATGCACCTGGTGCATCTGCAATATCCGTGGCACACCTGGCCTGAGACATATCCGTAACCGAGATAGTCGTGCACCGTCGTCATCAGCGCGGCTCTCATATCGAAATACTCTCCTTTGCTGGCGTCCCATGTCTTGATCGGTGCTGTCCATAACGTGTCTAGCTCCTCTTTCAGTAGCCCGAGATACAGATTAATATCATTTCCTGGTTGTTTCGGCCCTTGAATCAGCATGCTCATGTGTATGTAATTTGTCTTCATGCACTTCCAGGGGGAGGTTCTACATCCATACAAACACGGGCCATGTGCTATGGTTGGTGTTCTGGTTGCCAAACGGATTCATGCCATCGGTACTTGTGCCAAGCACGATATCCCTTGGATCATCTGCGAAATATAGATATTCGGCGTTGAATGTTCTCCACTGGCTTGCATCCGTGAGGTTTCTCAGCTTCGGATCATCTCCATCATTGGGCTTCACCCTCTCTGCGTGCCAATGCATGAGCTTTGCTTCCTTAGGATCTACGAAATAATGCTGCGGACGGGGAGTGGTCGGAAAGTACCATACAACTTTCTGAGGAGCTTTCTTTCTGGCCTTCTTGTATCGAGAAGCATTGCACACTGGACATCTGGTTTTTTCCGCGTGCTCCTTCCGATAAATGATGCAATCGTTGATGCATGCGTGGTATCTAATGTGCGGCAGATCAAGAGGGCACACGATTTTCTTGGCCTCCTCGACACTAGTAGGACACAGGTTCCCTGCGAGAAGAACCTTCTTTAGATACTTCAAATGATCATCAAGGCTTCTGTCGGTCCATTTGTTTTTTGCCTTCGTCTTTAGAAGTTCGAGCATGAAACTCAAGCGGGTCACCTCAGGATCGTAACCATCATACAATGGAGTCTTCGAATCTACCGCCAGTTGCGCCAGCTTGGCCTCCTCTCTAGAAGCAGCACTGTCGCTAGCCGTCTTCTTGCGAAGCAGGTCTCGAACATGAGGGTCCCGCACAACTGAACTTAGTAGCGACGAAGACTGCGGCATGTCCGCGTCTTCTCCGTCATGTCCGGACTCTTCTTCGCCTTGTCTGGCCTCTTCTCCATCGCCATGTCTGGTGCCCTCTTCTTCGGTTCCATTATCGGACATCTCTTCGTCTAGCCCTGATGACCCACAAGTATAGGGGATCAATCGTAGTCCTTTCGATAAGTAAGAGTGTCGAACCCAACGAGGAGCAGAAGGAAATGACAAGCGGTTTCCAGCAAGGTATTCTCTGCAAGTACTGAAAGTAGCGGTAACAGATAGTTTTGATAGCAAGATAATTCGTAACAAGTAACAAGTAGTAACGGTAACAAAAAGTGCAGCAAGGTGGCCCAATCCTTTTTGTAGCGAAGGACAAGCCGGAACGAACTCGTATAATAAGCAAAGCATTCTCGAGGACACATGGGAATTTCATCTAGTCACTTTCATCATGTTTGTTTAATTCGCGTTCGCTACTTTGATAATTTGATATGTGGGTGGACCGGTGCTTGGGTGTTGTTCTTACTTGAACAAGCCTCCCACTTATGATTACCCCCTCTCGCAAGCATGCGCAACTACGACAGAAGAATTAAGATAACTCTAACCATAGCATGAAACATATGGATCCAAATCAGCCCCTTACGGAATAACGCATAAACTAGGGTTTAAGCTTCTGTCACTCTAGTAACCCATCATCTAATTACTACTTCACAATGCCTTCCCTTAGGCCCAAAGATGGTGAAGTGTCATGTAGTCCACGTTCACACGACACCACTAAAGGAAGCAACAACATACATATCATCAAAATATCGAACGAATACCAAATTCACATGATTACATATGACAAGACTTCTCCCATGTCCTCAAGAACAAAAGTAACTACTCACAAATCATATTCATGTTCAAGATCAGAGGGGTATTGAATAGCATTAAGGATCTAAACATATAAACTTACACCAAATAAACCAACTAGCATCAACTACAAGATGTAATCAACACTACTAGCAACCCACAGGTACCAATCTGAGGTTTTGAGACAAAGATTGAATACAAGAGATGAACTAGGGTTTGAGATGATTCAATCACAGGTACTAATCAGATTGGTACCTAGTTCATCTCTTGTATTCAATCTTTGTCTCAAAACCTCAGATTGGTACCTGTGGGTTGCTAGTAGTGTTGATTACATCTTGTAGTTGATGCTAGTTGGTTTATTTGGTGGAAGATTATATGTTCAGATCCAATATGCTATTCAATACCCCTCTGATCGTGAACATGTTTATGGCTTGTGAGTAGTTACTTTTGTTCTTGAGGACATGGGAGAAGTCTTGTCATAAGTAATCATGTGAATTTGGCATTCGTTCGATATTTTGATGATATGTATGTTGTTGATTCTCTTAGTCGTGTCATGTGAACCTCGACTGCATGACACTTCACCATCTTTGGGCCTTAGGGAATGCATTGTGGAGTAGTAATTAGATGATGGGTTGCTAGAGTGACAGAAGCTTAAACCCTAGTTTATGCGCTATTCCGTAAGGGGCTGATTTGGATCCATATGTTTAATGCTATGGTTAGATTTATCTTAATTCTTCTTTCGTAGTTGCGGATGCTTGCGAGAGGAGTTAATCATAAGTGGGAGGCTTGTTCAAGTAAGAACAACACCCAAGCACCGGTCCACCCACATATCAAATTATCAAAGTAGTGAACGCGAATCAAACAAACATGATGAAAGTGACTAGATGAAATTCCCGTGTGTCCTCAAGAGCGCTTTGCTTATTATAAGAAACCGTTCCGGCTTGTCCTTTGCTACAAAAAGGATTGGGCCACCTTGCTGCACTCTTTGTTACTATTGCTACTTGTCACTTGTTACAAATTATATTGCTATCAGCCTACTCATTAACGATAATTTCAGTGCTTGCAGAAAACACCTTGCTGAAAACCGCTTGTCATTTCCTTCTGCTCCTCGTTGGGTTGGACACTCTTACTTTTCGAAAGGACTACGATTGATTCCCTATACTTGTGGGTCATCATAGACCCCGAGACCACTGTTGATCTGGTGATCGACTACTTCTCCGTCGAGGATCCGTTTCTGTCTGCAGAGCAACCAGGAAAGCAAAACCCTCTTCATCATTCCAATATCGCCCATTCTTTCTCTCCCATGCTTGCATTTGATTTTGCTACGGTAATTGATTGCTCCTATTCTGATGCATAGCCTGATTTTGTAACCTGCTGTTGATACTTTACCTGTTGTCCTAAAGGCTTAGTATAAGCTGGTTAGTGATCCATCAATGGCCCCAAACCCTTGTCCCTGTTGCCATGCTTTACCACCGGTGACTCGATCAGTGTGATCGATGAACAGAGACCGAACACAGCACCGCACACCCCCTTAGTTGTACGACTCTACAGAGCTACTATCGAGTGCCGATGGTGATACCTCCTACCTCACTCCTGATGATATCTCTGTAGCGTAGCTAGTCGGTTGTGGGTTACCGAGGGTGATTCCTCTTTCACCACCTCCGATGAGGCCTCTGTTGTGCAACCCCTCAAGTGGAACCCATCGAGGGTGATTCCTCCAAGTTCACCTTGACGGTTACATCGAGTGGGAATCCATCGAGGGTGATTCCTCGGATTCTCCACGATGTTATGGACACACGGGTACTTTGACCTTCACCTCAGACCGTTGTTCAAGACGGGTCGGCTCCAAGAGCACCCGCGAGATAATGTTGAAGTCGGGTCGACCCCAAGGGTACCCGCGAGAGAGTCCTGTGGCGGCTGGCTGTTAGCGGTACCACCCAGGATGTGGTGGTAGCTCGGGACTTGTCCCGACAGCCGACACGAACTTACACTATAGTCGGAGCGACAGGGCAGGCGGAGACTACCTAGGAGAGAGGTGGGCCTAGTCCCTGGTCGTGGTCCGCGAGATACCTAGTCGGAAGGGCCGAAGCACTGGTCGACTCCGCGAGCTCCTAATAATTCACTAACGGTTTGGGTATTTGATCTGAGTTGGCCACTGGCCTATACGCACTACCACCACGCGGGATAATGGTTTAATGGGGCCCTCGGCGCTGTATGTATCAGCCGAAAGCTCTGTCAGATGTCCAGTTCAGCATTGTGGCACGGTCGGATCGTGCCATCCAGGAGAGAGGTGGCGCTGGTATCCACCCTGCACACAACGACCTGGAGTGCTAAGGGCGATGAGCCCAAGACCCCTGAGCGCTTAGGATGTAGACCGACGGGGACCTCTCTGCGGAGCCTAGGTAGGACTACGTCGTGTCGATCAGCCGAGGCCGGGCATGACCGAGAAAAGTGTGTCCGGCCAGAGTTAATCGAGCGTGTTGGGTAACAGTAGTGCACCCCTGCAGGGAAGTTATCTATTCGAATAGCCGTGTCCACAGTAACAGGACGCTCGGAGTTGTAACCGATCTACTTCAACTAGAACTGGATACCTGTGTTACTTTAATCAATATGTTAGCACCGGGATCGCTTTCTCGCAGGGAGTCAAGGAAGGATCTCTGGGCTTTGTTACTACATACTTATTGCTTTATTATATGCTAATCTGCACTCTTCTAATGCTGCAAGATGCTAGTCTTCGATAGGCTAGGCCTTCCTCTCTATTCTGGCATTTCTGCAGTATAGTCCACAGATACAGCCCCCTCATTTGATACCGATGCATAAATAGAATAGATCTGATGTAAGTCTTGTGAGTACTTTGGATGAATACTCACAGTTGCTTTGCTACCTCTTTTTCCCCATACCTGATTGCTACGATCAGATGATGGAGCCCCAGAGTCAGCAGATCCCGTCGACGGCTACTACTACCACGGCGGAGCCTACTACTACGTGGAGACTGATGACCAGGAGTAGATAGGAGGCTCCCAGGCAGGAGGCCTGCGCCTTTTCGATCTAGTGTCATTGTTTTGCTCAGCCTTCCTAAGGCAAACTTGTCTAATTATGTCTGTACTCAGATACTAATGCTTCCGCTGACTCTTGTGTAACCCGGGCTTATGTATTCGAGCCCTCGAGGCCCCTGGCTTGTAATATAAAGCTTGTATTATTTTATTTTGTGTCTAGAGTTGTGTTGTGATATCTTCCCGTGAGTCCCTGGGCTTCATCGTGCGCATTTGCGTGTATGATTAGTGCACGGTTGAGTCGGGGGCGTCACAAGTTGGTATCAGAGCCGACTGCCTGTAGGAAGCCCCTTTCCAACTCCTTGGCTGAAGTTGAGTCTAGTCTTTAAAAAAAACTATTTTACTAACTATGTTGTGTGGCTTACGGGCCCACATTGCAAATGGATGGGATTAGGATCTTTTATTCCTCTCCTTTACTCTGGGACTCTGATCTCTCTTCTATTCGGGTTAAATATTTTGCTAACTCTAACATTAGGTTCTCGTGTTCACATCCACCCGGAGAGCTGGATTGTCTGCAATTATTCCTTTCCATTGGTCTGTTTAACCTTTCTTGTAATCTAGCTTTTATCCGAGCAGTGATAATTCCCTGCTTATGTCAACACCCCCAAGTAAAACCTTGTTACTATTGTTGATGACATTCCGGTAACCACCGATGGATGAGAACCTTGCCTATTGGTCCGCCTCGTCTTAACGAGCAGGAAAATGGTTCTCTTCACTCCCCGCCCTTGGTACTGACGTTGTTGCCGACATAGCTGACAGACTTTCCTCTGACACGTCTTGTTGTCGTGACCGCGCAAGATGTCACTGCCCTTCCTACTCTTAATCCACACTCACCGCAATTCCACAGGATCAAAACCTGACTCTCCTGTACAACATTGATTCCGAAGTATCCTTTGCACTTGGCTTCGTATGTATTTCTGCGTGCCACCTTCTCTGACATGGTCTATCCCGCTATTAGCTACGATATTTTTTTCTTCGCTACTCTGAACCCTTTTCACCTTTTGAATTAGGCATCGAACGATTGGCTACCCATTTGAAACTTTTATACCTTCTTATATTGCTCTCGATGAATTCCCCGAGTTTCGAAACTCGAGAGATACCTATGTGTTTCATTCTTGAGATAACCCCAGTTGATTTCCCCATGTGAAACTCCATCGATGCCGAGTTACCCCTTATCTTTTTCGTAAGTACGATGAAGATTCCGAAGGAAAAATGACAACTTCGTCATGACACCCTGATGCGGAGAAATGAAGACATCAATCCGATGGATCAACCCCTTCGATGAGAGCAACAAGACCAGAAGATTCGTTAGAATTTCGTAGCCAGACCTTTTCCCCCTATTCTACCTCTTAATTCTCGGGATGAGAATTTCTTTGAGTGGAGGAGAGTTGTAACATCCCCAAACCCTAATTATTTATTAAGCTAATTAATTTGCTATGTCATCATGATCATTAAATTAAATTGCATTTAGGAAATAATCCAACTTCAAATTCAAATTTCAAATGGAAGCCAAATAATTACTTCTTCAGATAATTAAAGAAAATAGTTCATAATGTTGCAAATAATCCCAAAATAATTATAAAAACAAAACCAACATTATTTGAATTTCCAATTTGACCCTAACATCCAAAAACAGTGACCAAAACAGCCCCATTAATCCATTTTCATTTATACAAAATTCAAATGAAATCATCTTGCCTCCAAACTTTTTGTGGCAGTGCCAAATAATGCAATGTAATTATGTGGCCAAGTTTCATATTTTACAAAATCCATATGGTGGCTCAACTTAACACAAAACAGTAACTAAAATAGAAATCAGAAAAAGATTAAAGAAAAAGGGAAAGGGACACTGTGCGGCTGGGCTTCGAGTTGCAACAGTGCGGCCTAGCCCGCTAAGCCATCGTCTCCCTCCTCTCTCCCCAGTTGTCGCCATGGCCGAGCTCGCGCGCACGATGCACCGCGCGATGCTCGACACCACCTCCTCCCTGCCCTCGCCAGCGTGTGGATAAGATCCCCCGCGACCCCTCTGGCAAAACCCTAGTGTAATTCCCCTCCTCCTCGCATCGTTCTCTTCCTCCCCGCGCTCGCCCGAAACCTCGCCGCCATGTCCCATCTCGACCGCGCGCCCACTTAGCTCCCCGCAACCCCTGCCTGCGCCAGAAGGACCGTCGTCGACCACTTCGTCTACTAGTGCATCTCGTTGCCATCGGGAGCCACTGCAACGTCGCCATCTTCCTCGCCTTCTTCCTCGGGCAGACGAGATTGCCGCCATCGATCCGTCATCTCCGGCACTCCATCGAGCCCGCTAGCCTGCCCCGCTGCTTCGTTGTGAGCCCTGCACCCTTTCCCCTCTGCCTCCTTGCCCGTTTGCTTGCCGTAGCGGACTCACCCGCAATCCGAGCTCCGCCGTACGCCATGGCCGTCGGGCTCGAGCACCCTGTGCATCTCTGCTCGCACCCGTGCTCCCCGCGTGCTCCTGGCAGCCACAGGGTGCCATTGAGCCTCTCCATTAGCCTTCCCGTGCGCTGACGCATCGCCCTCGGCGAGCTCGACCTCCGGTCACCGCTGCCCGTGCTTCCTGCCACCTCCGGTGCTGCCGATGGCCCAGATCGACGCGGCGCGTCGTGGCGTCTCGTAGGACCAAACCCCGGGCCAAATGGCCATCTGTGCGCCGTTTCCGCACATCGCCGCCGTCTCTGGTGGTCGCCGGAGCGCGCGCCGGCATTTAAACACCGGCGGGACCCACCTGTCAGGTCGTTAACGCTAACCCAGGCCACTAACCACCCCCCACTGTGCCACTGACATTGGGCCCCATGCAGATTAATTAGACCTAATAAAAATGATTTAGTTAATTAACTAACTGACATGTGGGGCCCCTGGTACTGTTCAAACGGATAAGATGGGTCCAGTCAGCGTGCTGACTCAGCAGGGGCCCCACCAGTCAGCCTCTGCTGACTGGACCCAGTTGACCAGTCAATGGTCCAGTTAACTGCTGACTGGGCAGTTGACTGACCCCACCTGTCAGCCTCAGTGCAAAGTGCTGGGTACACAGAGCAATTAATATTTAAATGATTTTCGAATTAAATTAAATGAAAAAAATCAGAAAATGATTAAAACTTTGAAAAATCATATAAAATAATCCGTAACTCCGATGAAAATAATTTATGTATGAAAAATGATCAGAAAAATAAGACGAATCTGAATATGTGATCAAACTGCTTGACCATCACTCCTAACTAGATGAACATGGAACCTTCCCCTCCGGATCGTCTGACCAAATAATACCTGGAGCTAGGAAAATATTCCCGAATATTTTCCCTCTTCTTTTAAAATGCTTAGGGATGCATTAGAGCATGTCACCCACACATCTTGCCGTGCCATTACATTTGTGTTGCATTTGATTGCGCTGTTATTTATTGTTTCCCCCTCCATTACTTCCTTTCCGGTAGACCCTGAGACCACTGTTGATCCGGTGATCGACTACTTCTCCGTCGAGGATCCGTTTCTGTCTGTAGTTAACCCTCTTCATCATTCCTATATTGCCCATTCTTTCTCTCCCATGCTTGCATTAGATTTTGCTACTATAATTGATTGCTCCTATTCTGATGCATAGCCTGATTTTGTAACCTGCTGTTGATACTTTACATGTTGTCCTAAATGCTTAGTATAGGCTGGTTAGTGATCCATCAATGGCCCCACACCCTTGTCCCTGTTGCCATGCTTTACCACCGGTGACTCGATCAGTGTGATCGATGAACAGAGACCGAACACAGCACCGCACACCCCCTTAGTTGTACGACTCTACAGAGCTACTATCGAGTGCCGAGGGTGATACCTCCTACCTCACTCCTGATGATATCTCTATAGTGTAGCTAGTCGGTTGGGTTACCGAGGGTGATTCCTCTTTCACCACCTCCGATGAGGCCTCTATCGTGCAACCCCTCAAGTGGAACCCATCGAGGGTGATTCCTCCAAGTTCACCTTGACGGTTACATCGAGTGGGAATCCATCGAGGGTGATTCCTTGGATTCCCCATGATGTTATGGACACACGGGTACCTTGACCTTCACCTTAGAACGTTGTTAAAGACGGGTCGGCTCCAAGAGCACCCGCGAGATAATGTTGAAGTCAGGTCGACCCCAAGGGTACCCGCGAGAGAGTCCTGTGGCGGCTGCCTGTTAGCGGTACCACCCAGGATGTGGTGGTAGCTCGGGACTTGTCCCGACAGCCGACACGGAACTAACACTGTAGTCGGGGCGATAGGGCAGGCGGAGACTACCTAGGATAGAGGTGGGCCTAGTCCCTGGTCCTGGTCCGCGAGATACCTAGTCAGAACGGCCGAAGCACTGGTCGACTCCGCGAGCTCCTAATAATTCACTAACAGATTTGGGTATTTGATCTGAGTTGGCCACTGGCATATACGCACTACCACCATGCGGGATAATGGTTTAATGGGGCCCTCAGTGCCGTATGTATCAGCCGAAAGCTCTGTCAGATGTCCAGTTCAGCATTGTCGCACGGTCGGATCGTGCCATCCAGGAGAGAGGTGGCACTGGTATCCACCCTGCACACAACGACCCGGAGTGCTAAGGGCGATGGGCCCAAGACCCCTGAGCGCTTAGGATGTAGACTGGTGGGGACCTCTCTGCGGAGCCTAGGTAGGACTACGTCGTGTCGATCAGCCGAGGCCGGGCATGACCGAGAAAAGTGTGTCCGGCCAGAGTTAATCGAGCGTGTTGGGTAATAGTAGTGCACCCCTGCAGGGAAGTTATCTATTCGAATAGCCGTGTCCACGATAACAGGACGCTCGGAGTTGTAACCGATCTACTACAACTAGAACTGGATACCTGTGTTACTTTAATCAATATGTTAGCTCTAGGATCGCTTTCTCGCAGGGAGTCAAGGAAGGATCTCTGGGCTTTGTTACTACATACTTATTGCTTTATTATATGCTAATATGCACTCTTCTAATGCTGCAAGATGCTAGTCTTCGATAGGCTAGGCCTTCCTCTCTATTCTGGCATTTCTGCAGTATAGTCCACAAATACAGCCCCCTCATTTGATACCGATTCATAAATAGAATAGATCTGATGTAAGTCTTGTGAGTACTTTGGATGAGTACTCACGGTTGCTTTGCTACCTCTTTTTCCCCATACCCGATTGGTACGATCAGATGATGGAGCCCCGGAGTCAGCAGATCCCGTCGACGGCTACTACTACCACGGTGGAGCCTACTACTACATGGAGACTGGCGACCAGGAGTAGATAGGAGGCTCCGAGGCAGGAGGCCTGCGCCTTTTCGATCTAGTGTCGTTGTTTTGCTCAGCCTTCCTAAGGCAAACTTGTCTAATTATGTCTGTACTCAGATACTAATGCTTCCCCCGACTCTTGTGTAACCCGAGCTTATGTATTCGAGCCCTCGAGGCCCCTGGCTTGTAATATAAAGCTTGTATTATTTTATTTTGTGTCTAGAGTTGTGTTGTGATATCTTCCCGTGAGTCCCTGGGCTTCATCGTGCGCATTTGCTTGTATGATTAGTGCACGATTGAGTCGGGGGCGTCACAACTATTGACTCTTGCATGAAAGTAAATACATAAAGTAAAAGATAGGCCCTTCGCAGAGGGAAGCAGAGGTTGTCATGCACTTTTTGTTTTTGGATGTGCAAGCTCTTAATGTAAAGGAACGTCACTTTATATTGCCCCTTGTGATAGCGACCTTTATTATGCAGTCTGTCACTTTTATTGCTCCACCATCACAAGATCGTACAAAGCTTATTTTCCCTTACAATAAAAGGTCATACGTATTTAGGAGCATTTTTTATTGCTTTTGCACCGATGACAACTTACTTGAAGGATCTTATTCAATCCATAGGTAGATATAGTGGACTCTCATGGCATGAAACTGGGTTTAACAGTTTTTGGATGCACAAGTAGTATCTCTACTTGGTGCGGATTTTTGGCTACCAAAAGATAGGGGGCAAACACCACATGTTAGAGGATCCAAAACAATATAACTTGTATGTGAATATAAGCAAACATAACCTAGTATGTTGTCTTCCTTGTCCAACATGAACTAATTGACATAGAATATTTGATGGGGGCTCACAATCATAAAAGATGTGCAAGATAGTGTATTTATATGTGAGACCTCTCTTCCTTTATTACTTTTTCATGAATTGCTACAATGACCAATGCTATGTTTGTCAACTTCCAACAAGTTTTATCAATTATACTTCTTTTATGCGAAGTCATCACTCCCCATAGGATTAGCATATGATCTTACTTTTATTCTCTTTATTTCTAAGATTGGATCATCAAAAGCAAAACACTCAACTCAAACTACTCTTTATTATATAACTTTCACACACGATTACATAGATAGATAGATCACAAAGCAAGCACTCGAAACTAAATCATACTAAGACTTTATTCCTCTAAATCATGAAATAACTAAGGATCTAACTAAGATAGATAATGATGATGAAAAAGTGATGGTGATACGATACCGGGGCGCCTCCCCCAAGCTTGGCACAAGCCAAGGGGAGTGCCCATACCCGTGTACTCAAGTCTCCTTTTTCAGTGATGGTGGTGATGGTGAAGTAGGCTTGTCCTTCAACTTCATCAAGTACTCCAGATTATTATTGATCCTTCGAAGGGCATGATTCTTCTCTTCTAACACAATAACTTCATTAGTAAGCAAAGTATTCTGAGCACAAATTGCTTCAAAAACTTTTAGTGTATCAATTTCAGATGGGGGAAATTTATCATAAAGAGTTTGCCATGAATCTCCCTTTTCCGTAGGCTCCTCCTTGTGCATGGCTTGATCTTCTTCTCCTTGAATCCGGTCCTCCATGACCTTTCCGGGTTCCTCCTCCATAGCTGTGTCCTCCTCCCCGGACGACCACTCATAATATAATTCGCTGAAAGGACGTTTGTCGGGTGAAGGTTGAACAATCCGGTGCTTGGTGCGGAGTCTTCGGGGAGCCATGGCGATCTAGATCTGTCAGAAAAATAGCCCGAAACAAGAACAGAGGAGAAACTTGTGATGCGGTGGTCAAAACATACGGGAGTATATATAAAGAATTTTTATCTTGCAAAACAAGCATACGAGAAGAAAATGGAGTCGGGAAGGCACGCGTGGGGCCCACAAGGCATCACGGCGCGCCCCGGGGGGGTTGCGCCCAGTTGCCTTGTGGGCAACACATGGGTCCCCTCAGCTGTTTCTTATTTTTGTAATTTTTCTAATATTCCAAAACTGACAGAAATATTTTTTATGGAATTTTTGGAGTCGGTTTACTTACCGTATCACATACCTACCCCTTTTCAGGGTTCTGGAGCGTTCCGGAAGGACTCTTCTATGTGCTCTTCCGGTGTAATTGTTTCAATAATATTAGTTTCAACATTAATGGGAGTACCTGAAATACTTAATTCTTTGCCCATTCACCACTCTCGGATTATTGCCTTCGGAGTTGTTTATTTTGATGGCTTCGGAGCGATAAACTTCTTCGATGATATACGGTCCTTCCCATTTAGAGAGAAGTTTTCCTGCAAAGAATCTCAAACGAGAATTGTATAATAAAACATGATCACCTACTTTGAATTCCCGTTTTTGAATTCTCTTGTCATGCCATCTTTTAACTTTTTCTTTAAACAACTTGGCATTTTCGTAGGCTTTGGTTCTCCATTCATCTAAAGAGCTAATATCAAATAACCTCTTCTCACCGGCAAGTTTAAAATCATAGTTAAGTTCTTTAATTACCCAATAAGCTTTATGTTCTAGTTCAAGAGGTAAATGACATGCTTTTCCATAAACCATTTTATATGGAGACATACTCATAGGATTTTTATAAGCAGTTCTGTTAGCCCATAATGCATCATCAAGTTTCTTAGACCAATTCTTTCTGGATCTATTAACAGTCTTTTGCAAAATCAATTTTATTTCTCTATTAGTTAATTCAACTTGACCACTAGACTGAGGATGATAAGGAGATGCAATTCTATGGTTAACATCATATTTAGCAAGCAACTTACGGAAAGCACCATGAATAAAATGTGAACCACCATCAGTCATTAAATATCTAGGGACTCCAAACCTCGGGAAAATAACTTCTTTAAGCATTTTAATGGAAGTTTTATGATCAGCACTACTAGTTGGAATAGCTTCTACCCACTTAGTAACGTAATCAACAGCAACTAAAATATGAGTATACCCATTAGATTTAGGAAAAGGTCCCATATAATCGAAACCCCAAACATCAAATGGTTCAATAACAAGTGAATAATTCATAGGCATTTCCTAACGTCTACCAACATTACCAATTCTTTGACATTCATCCCAAGAAAGGACAAACTTATGTGCATCCTTGAAAAGAGTAGGTCAATAAAAACTAGATTGTAATACCTTGTGTGCAGTTCGGTCTCCCGCATGGTGTCCTCCATATGCCTCGGAGTGGCACTTACGTAGGATTTGTTCCTGTTCATGCTCAGGTACACAACGTCTAATAATACCATGTACTCCTTCTTTATATAAGTGCGGGTCATCCCAAAAGTAATGTCTTAAATCGAAGAAGAACTTTTTCTTTTGTTGATATGTAAAGCTAGGTGGTATGTATTTAGCAACAATGTAATTAGCATAGTCTGCATACCAAGGAGTATTACGAGAAGCATTTATCACAGCTAATTGTTCAATAGGAAAATCATCATTAATAGGAGGTGGGTCATCAAGAATATTTTCCATTCTAAACAAATTATCAGCTACGGGATTCTCAGCTCCCTTTCTATCAACAATATGCAAATCAAATTCTTGTAGCAGAAGAACCCATCTAATAAGTCTAGGTTTAGCATCTTTCTTTTCCATAAGATATTTAATAGCAGCATGATCAGTGTGAACAGTTACTTTGGAATGAACAATATAAGATCTGAATTTATCACATGCAAACACAACTGCTAAAAATTCTTTCTCAGTAGTAGCATAATTTCTTTGAGCACTGTCTAGAGTTTTACTAGCATAATGAATAACATTCAATTTCTTATCAACTCTTTGTCCTAGAACAACACCTACAGCATAATCACTAGCATCACACATAATTTCAAAGGGTAGGTTCCAATCAGGTGGTTGAATAATAGGTGCAATAATTAAGGCTTTCTTAAGTATTTCAAAGGCTTCTACACAATCATCATCAAAAACGAATGGAACATCTTTTTGCAAGAGATTGATAAGAGGTCTAGAAATTTTAGAGAAGTCTTTTATAAACCTTCTATAGAAACTGGCATGACCAAGGAAACTTCTTATACCTTTGATATCTTTAGGACATGGCATTTTCTCAATAGCATTAACTTTAGCTTTATCAACTTCAATACCTCTTTCAGAAATTTTATGCCCAAGGACTATACCTTCATTCACCATAAAGTGGCACTTCTCCCAATTCAAGACAAGATTAGTTTCTTCACATCTCTGCAAAACTCGATCGAGGTTGCTCAAGCAATCATCAAAAGAAGTTCCGTAAACGGAGAAATCATCCATGAAAACCTCAACAATCTTTTCACAAAAGTCAGAGAATATAGCAGTCATACATCTTTGAAAGGTAGCAGGTGCATTACATAAACCAAAAGGCATACGACGATAAGCATAAGTTCCAAAAGGACAAGTAAAGGTGGTTTTCTCTTGATCTTCAGGTGACACAGGTATTTGAGAGAAACCAGAATAACCATCTAGGAAACAAAAGTGTGTATGCTTAGATAATCTTTCTAACATTTGATCAATAAAAGGCAAGGGGTAATGATCGTTTCTAGTAGCTTTATTTAATTTCCTGAAATCAATTACCATCCTATAACCAGTTACAATTCTTTGTGGGATAAGTTCATTTTTATCATTAGGAACAACGGTAATGCCTCCTTTCTTAGGAACACAATGAACAGGACTTACCCACCTACTATCAGCTATGGGATAAATTATACCTGCTTCTAGAAGCTTTAATATTTCAGTTCTTACCACATCTTTCATTCTAGGATTCAGCCTTCTTTGATGATCAACAACGGGTTTAGCATCGGGCTCCATATGAATTTTATGCTGACATAAAGTGGGCCTAATGCCCTTAAGATCATCGAGAGTATATCCAATAGCGGCACGGTGCTTCTTCAGAGTTTTAAGTAATCTCTTTTCTTCATGCTCTGAAAGGTTAGCACTAATAATAAAGGATATATCTTCTTTTCATCAAGATAAGCATATTTAAGAGTATCAGGTAATTGCTTTAAATCAAACACGGGATCACCCTTGGGTGGAGGTGGATCTCCCAAGGTTTCAATAGGCAAATTATGTTTAAGGATAGGTTCTTGTTTAAAGAATAATTCATCTATTTCATTTCTTTCATTCATATTCATATCATTCTCATGCTCAAGCAAATATTGTTCTAAAGGATCAGTAGGAGAAACAGCAATAGAAGCAAGACCAATAATTTCATCTTGATTGGGTAATTCTTTATCATGAGGTTGTCTATGAAACTTGGAGAAATTAAACTCATGAGACATCTCACCAAAATTAATACTAACAATTTCTTTAGTGCAATCAATCTTAGCATTGACAGTATTCAAGAAGGGTCTACCAAATATAATGGGACAAAAATCATCTTGTGGTGATCCAAGAACAAGAAAATCAGTAGGGTATTTGATCTTACCACACAAAACTTCAACATCTCTAACAATCCCAAGCGGTGAAATAGTATCTCTATTTGCAAGCTTAATAGTAACATCAATATCTTCAATCTCAATAGGTGCAATATCATTCATGACTTCTTGATAGAGAGTAAACGGAATAGCACTCACACTAGCACCAACATCACATAAACCATGATAGCAATGTTCTCCAATTTTAACAGAAATAACAGGCATGCCAACTACAGGTTCGTTTTTATCTTTAGGGTCTGGCTTAGCAATTCTAGTTGCTTCATCACAAAAATATATGACATGTCCATCAATATTATCAACCAAAAGATCTTTAACCATTGCAACACTAGGTTCAACTTTAATTTGTTCAGAATGTCTAGGTGCTCTAATATTACTCTTATTAACCACAGTTGAAGCTTTAGCATGTTCCTTAATCCTAACAGGGAAATGAGGTTTCTCAATATAAGCAGTGGGCACAGCTGGATCAACATGATAAACAATTGTTTCTTCTTTAACTTTAACAGGTTCTTCTTTCAATTCAATAGGTGGATAATATTTAAACCATTTCTCCTTAGGGAGATCAACATGAGCAGTAAAAGATTCACAAAAGGTAGCTACTATCTCAGAGTCCAGTCCATATTTAGTACTAAACTTATGAAAAGCATCGGTTTCCATAAAAGATTTAACACAATCAAACTCAAGATTTATACCTGGCTCATTACCTTTGTCGATTTCCCAATCTTCATAATTGTGTTTAATTCTTTCAAGAAGATCCCATCTGGATTCAATAGTTCTCTTCATAAAGGAACCAGCAGAAGAAGTATCGAGCATGGATTGATCATTATGAGAAAGCCAAGCATAAAATTTTGAAGAATTATTTCTTTTGAGAGCTCATGATTGGGGCATGTGTGCAACATATACTTAAGCCTCCCCCAAGCTTGAGCGATACTTTCTCCTTCACGAGGCCAAAAATTATATATATAATTCTGATCACGATGAACCAAATGCATAGGATAAAATTTCTGGTGGAATTCCAGCTTCAACCGGTTCCAGTCCCATGTTTCAGTATCATCACATAGCCAATACTATGTCAATGCCTTTCCATCCAAAGATAAAGGGAATATTTTCTTCTTAACTCCATCTCCGGATAAACCTGCAAGCTTAAACAATCCACAAATTTCATCCACATAGATCAAGTGCATATCGGGATGTACCGTTCCATCTCCTGCATAAGGATTAGCTAGCAGTTTCTCTATCATACCCGAAGGAATTTCATAATAAATATTTTGAGTAGGTTCAATAGGTAGAGGAGCAACTCTTATTTCTTTCGGTCGAGGTGAAGATACCCCGAACAAGCCCCTCAAAGGATTACTTTCCATAGTGACAAGTGACAATAAATTTCAGCACGTAATATAAATGTTTCCTTACCAAATTCCACTCAAAAAAGGCGCTTCACTCCCCGGCAACAGCGCCAGAAAAGAGTCTTGATGACCCACAACTATAGGGGATCAATCGTAGTCCTTTCGATAAGTAAGAGTGTCAAACCCAACGAGGAGCAGAAGGAAATGACAAGCAGTTTTCAACAAGGTATTCTCAACAAGTACTGAAAGTAGCGGTAATAGATAGTTTTGATAGCAAGATAATTCGTAACAAGTAACAAGTAGTAACGGTAACAAAAAGTGCAGCAAGGTGGCCCAATCCTTTTTGTTTCAAAGGACAAGCCAGAACGAACTCGTATAATAAGCAAAGCGTTCTCGAGGACACATGGGAATTTCATCTAATCACTTTCATTGTGTTTGTTTGATTCGCGTTCGCTACTTTGATAATTTGATATGTGGGTGGACCGGTGCTTGGGTGCTATTCTTACTTGAACAAGCCTCCCACTTATGATTACCCCCTCTCACAAGCATCCGCAACTACGAAAGAAGAATTAAGATAACTCTAACCATAGCATGAAACATATGGATCCAAATCAGCCCCTTACGGAATAGCGCATAAACTAGGGTTTAAGCTTCTGTCACTCTAGCAACCCATCATCTAATTACTACTCCACAATGCCTTCCCTTAGGCCCAAAGATGGTGAAGTGTCATGTAGTCGACGTTCACACAACACCACTAAAGGAAGCAACAACATACATATCATCAAAATATCGAACGAATGCCAAATTCACATGATTACTTATTACAAGACTTCTCCCATGTCCTCAAGAACAAAAATAACTACTCACAAATCATATTCATGTTCAAGATCATAGGGGTATTGAATAGCATTAAGGATCTAAACATATAATCTTCCACCAAATAAACCAACTAGCATCAACTACAAGATGTAATCAACACTACTAGCAACCCACAGGTACCAATCTGAGGTTTTGAGACAAAGATTGAATACAAGAGATGAACTAGGGTTTGAGATGAGATGGTGCTGGTGAAGATGTTGATGAAGATTGGTCCTCCCACGATGAGAGGATCATTGGTGATGTCGATGGCTTCGATTTCCCCCACCCGGAGGGAAGTATCCCCGGCGGAATCGCTCCGCCGGAGAGCAAAATAGCTCCTGCCCAGGTTCCGCCTCGAGACGGCGGCGCTTCATCCCGAAAGTCTTCTCTTGATTTTTTTTCTAGGGAAAATGGCTTCATACAGCAGAAGGAGGGGGCCAGACGCCAGCTGTGGGCCCCACAAGGCATCAGGGCGCGCCTAGGGGGCACGCCCTGTTGCCTTGTGGGTAACTGCTGGGTCCCCTCTGGTATTTCTTTTCTCTAGTATTTTTTATATATTCAATAAAAAATCTCCGTGAAATTTCAGGTCAATTGGAGCTCTGTAGAATAGGTATCTCTGATGTGGCTATTTCAGGTACAGGATTCCAGCTGCTGGCATTCTCCCTCTTCATGTAAATCTTGCAAATTAAGAGAGAAAGGGCATAAGAATTGTACCATAAAGTGAAATAATGATTAAAAACATAATAAATAATAGTAGGAAATCATGATGCAAATTGGACGTATCAGGCCCCATGTCGTTATTGGCTGCCCCGTCGACGTCCTCATCATCATCTTCACTTATCCACCGAGTATAGCCATCCATGAAACCTTTCATGAGTAGGTGCACCTTCAAACTGTCATCCTTAAAGGGGTCGAGCCAGACTCCTCCTTTGCATCTTCGACACGAACATAAAATCGCCTTCCGGTTATTTTCATACATGTCGTGCACCGTGGATTGCAACCATCTTTCCACCATCCTTGCACTGACCTTCATGATCGCCTGCGCGGTATAAGCAAAAGAATTATAACCATGCATGCATGCATGCATCAAAGTCATACAAAAATTCAGCATGACCTTCCCTAAAAATAGGACATATCGAGTTTGCCCGAAATTCGCTGAAACGGAAATAAATCGACATTTCGGCAAAACGTAGGCAACTCAGGTCACGCACACATTTCGGCAAATACACATAGCTAGGCAACTCATGCCACGCACAATTCGGTCAAATCGCACACACACACACACACACACACACACACACACATTTCCATTCTTGCACAACACTTCTTTTTACTCACCTATCTCGAGAGATATCGAGCATGGTGATGAGGCACATAGAATGAGTAGATCTAGATAGTGAGGTACATAGCTCTAACTAGTGGAAAGGGAGAGAGAGCTAGCTAGTGAGACAGAGCTAGGAGTGGAGAAGGGGCAAGAATATATATGGAAGAAGGGAGAGAAAGTGAGGAAGGGGGGCATTAATGGAGATGGTGGAGGGGCATTAAAGGAGAGAGAGGGAGGAGGGGGAGAATTGAAGGAAGAAGGAAGAAAGCAAGTGGAGGAGGAAGGAGAAGGAAGGGGGAGGGAGAGGGGAAAGGTGGTAGATATTTAGGCTGGTGCGCCTTAGCAGTAGCGGGGGGTAGTAGGCCTGCGCTGCTGCTATTTCTATTACCTGTAGCGCTGGTTAGGCACCAGCGCTGCTGCTAAGTGGGGCCCACCAGCTGGCCCCGTGTACGGGTAGTAGTAGCGCGGGCTACAAGCACCGCGCTACAGCTACCACATTAGTTGTATCGCGGGGTATATGGCCAACGCTGCTACCACGGCTCCACCCAGGGGGTACCTTGGGGCCGCTTAGCAGCAGCGCTGGTTGAGCCCACCCGCGCTGCTGCTAATAGGTACCTGTAGCTTTGAGCTTCCACCATCGCTACTGCTACTTAACAGCAACGTGGGTCACTCGCCCATCGCTACTGATAAGCATCTACCTATAAGGTATTTCCTAGTAGTGTAAGCGGTACTACCGTGGAGTAGAGCGGTACTACCGCCTGGATGCTGCAAAGTTGCCCAAGCAAACATAGATGGATCCTCCAGGTTGCGGGAAGGGTATGTGGGTGCATATGGGGTTGTGTACGTGTTGATTCCACCCAAACATTTTCAAAGCGGACCCCCTCTTAATAGTACGGATTTCCTACGACTCAAGTCAACCGAAAAGAAATGCCGGAAAACCGTCTTTGCTCTTTCTTTCACCGAGGGGAATAAAACCGTCTTGTGCCATATATAAGAATATCTGAAATGCTCAATGCACACGGTTAGTACGCAAAACGCATTGTCATCAATCACCAAAACCATTAGAGAGAAATATGCCCTAGCACCCACGCCTCACCCACTCCAGGCAGCAGGCCAGTTGATGTGGAGGCGACTGAGGAGCGAGGACGCCGGGCTTGGAGCTCCCGATGGCGTCGGAGGCGAGGGGTGTGGCTTGGTCGTGAAGGTGCTACGACGACGGCAAAAACAGGCCTCAAATGCCGGCAAGAGCGGCCATCGGGTGCGGCGTGCAGCTAGGGGGATGTGTGTGGGTGCGGGCGGCTTGTTGAGCATCCAACTGGCCGGCAGTGGTCGGCGGCGGCGAGGGCGGGTGGTGGTGGTGTGCCACCTATGGATGGGGATGGGGAAGAATGGCTGGTGTGTCACTATATGGCGGGCCTGGGGGGAGGACAAGGGGGGCGTCAAGAGCGTCCGCGCCTTGTCCGCGCCGACACAAACCCATCCCAAATTTGGGTCAGGAATGGGTCTCGGGCTGAGAAAATGCAGACGCTCGTCTGTTTGCGTCGGCGCGTTGGGCCACAGTTTGTGACCGTTTTGACCCAAACGGACGCGCGCGAACAGAATGCGTCGGCACGTTGGAGTTGCTCTTAGTCCTTTTTTTTGTTGCCTCTAGGGAATTGTTATTGAGGCGGATCCTTATCACTCAAATCAGTGGGGATGAAGGTAGATCTTTGTGTGTTTCCAGTTGTTTGTTAGAGCATATTTTGCCTTTTTTTATGGGTGTATGTGCGCGCGCACACGTGTGCATGGGCGTGGGCGCGCTCGTGCGTGCGTTTGTTTTAGTTGCGATGCAACAGGCATCCAAGGAAATGAAATTGTGCCATCGCAGAACATCCAGTTCAAGTAAGAGCACACTCTGCTTGACCATCTTAATTTGTACTTCCTCATAATTCGTGATGTGAGATAGTGTTCCTGTAGCGCTCTCGCCCTTCCTTCCCCTCGCGCCGCGGGCCACTCCGGCCGCGGCGGCCACCCCCTCTCGCGCGGCCCATCAGCATAGGCGCACCTCCCTCTCCGCGCGCGGGCGCCGGCTCCGGACCGCAGGGCAGCTCGGGATCTCCTTCCCCTGACCCGTCCGAGGTACCGGATTCTCTGGAGTGCTGCGCGTCGCCATCCTCAGATCCGGAATCCACGCCGAGGTCTTTGCTGCGCGGTGAATGCTCGGCAGCTGGAGCATCCGGGGGTACGGCGGATCCAAGCGCGCCCCCTGCTCAGCGCCTTAAATCCATCGTCGTCGTCCCATCCCCTGCGGTCAACCTTTCCTCTTCGGGGGTGGATGGTGGTTGGACCGAGGTCAGTTTGCGCAAGAACCGCAGGCCCCCTCAAGATACATAGGGCACTCGCGAGGCACGCACGGCGCCCTCTTCGGACCGGCGGCCGGGCTTCAATGCGGTGGGTGGCCGCAAGGCCTTCTTAAGCCATTTCCGCGGCCGCTGTTTCCACTGCCTCAGCAAGCACCATCGCCGGAAAGACTGCCGAGACCCTCTGCGCTGCATCATCTGCGAGCTCACCGGCCACTTTGGTTGAGAGTGTCCACAAAACCCACGCAATGGCCGCGGCGGCCCTGCTTCTAGTAGGTTAGGTCCTCAGCCTCCTCGGGCCCCAGTCCACGCTCGGCTGCGCTTCCCCACACCGCCTCCTTCTCCTGCTGATCCACCCCCCGACGCTGCCATGGTAGAGCTTAGCCTGGTTGACCCGGCGCGGCGGCCTCGCTCCAGCCACAAAGTGGGAGTCTCCACCCCGACCATCGAGCAGAGCATCTTCTTCCTCCGCCACCATGTTGTCACGCTGCGCGCCCTGGATGGCGTGTGCGCCACCTCGCCCATGGCCGTGGGCCACGCCCTTGAGGCACAGTTGTGCATCCCACTGCACCACCTAAGGGTCGTCTTCACGCATCCGGAAGATTTCTTGGTCGTCTTCACGCATCCCGCCCACCACGACAACGCGGTCCGCCTCGGCACCCTGTGCGTTGACGGCGCCAACTTCGCCATCGCGCCTTGGCAAGAGAATGACCACGCGGGCCATGACACCTTCAACCTACATGTTCGCTGCATCATCGAGCACATGCCTATGCAGTACTGGTCGATCGAGGGCGCTCTGAAGGTCTTCGGCGACAAGGTCCGCATCGACAGGCTGGACAGCCGCACGCTGGAGCACGGCCACACCAAGACCTTCGCCTGCTGGGTGTGGGTCTGGGACATGGCGTTCATCCCCACCAGGCACACCTACTGGAAGCTTCCCCAAGGCACCGGCCGGGTGGAGGCGATGGAGGGCTTCTCGCAGCCGGACCGCAGGGTGGCCCCGCCGCCGGGCGTCGTGCGCTTCGACCTGCTGATTCATGTGGATCGGGTGGAGGACTGGTCACCAAGGTCGCCGCGGTCGTCGCACTCTGCGCAGAGCGGCTTGCCGTCCTCCGACTCCGACAACGACAATGACAACCTGCCTCGCATCTACCCCGGCTCGTGGACCATGCATGTGGAGGATGGCCAGCTCAAAGTGAGGCACCGCCGGCAGCAGCGCGCTCTAGTGGCGGACACGGGCTGTCGGGGCTTGCCTCGGGGTGGCCCTTGCCGCGACCATGATGGCGACGGAGGCGGCGGCAAGAGGACCTCGAAGGAGGCGCTCCTGGGTCGGGGGCGTGTCTCCAACGCTCCGACAGGCGCGGCTGGAGCTGCAAGCAAGGAGCGCCAGCGCAGCCGCTCGCCCTCGGCCCACCGCTCGAGCAGCTCAAGGGGACAGAGGCGCCATGGGTGCCGGTCGACTGCAATGGACTACACCAGCAAGCAGAAGCCGACCAGCAAGCTGAGACTCGCCAGTCAAGTCCACGTGCCTACACCAACCTCGGTCGTCAACAACAACACTCCGGACGACATCGCGAAGTTCTTCGCCACGGCCGCGAAGGCGCTGCCAGCTCCAGCTATGGGAGACGCTGCTGCTGCACACCTGGAGGAAGAGATCGCGGCCACGACCGCGGCACCGCTGGACTTCCACGGCCAAGATGGACCACCGAAGGGCAAGACTACAGCCGGGGAGCCAGACGTCTTTGGCCCTACGCTGTCTGGGCCGCGCCACGCCCCTGCGCACTTCAGTTGTCAGACCCCGATGAGCGTGGCCACGGTCGCTGTGCAGCTCGGAGCGGTGACTCAGCAAGTGCGCCACCTGGAGATCGAGGAACCTGAAGCAGAGCCACAGCGCCTCTTCCATGACAAGCCGGCCCCCCTGCTTGGTGCGGCGCCGGCCAAGCGCAACTCCGCTCCCCCCAAGTCACGCGCCACCTCTGTCCCGCCCCCACGCCAGAGTGCGCGCCAGGCTGCCCAGAACTGCAAGGTGCCGGTGGCCCAGCATGGTTCGCTGCGCTTGGTGCAGGGCCTGGGTCTGCTGGGCCCCAAGGAGAAGATGACGGCGAAGGCGGCAGAGGCGCTCGTCCGTAGGTTCGATGAGCCCCTCACCGACGAGGATATCAACGTCATCGCCAAGCTCACCAGGATGGACAAGGATGCGCTTCGCATCGCTGCTGGCCTCAACGGGCCGGAGGGTGTCGCCGAGGAGGCCATGGTGTAGTCATGTTAGTGATCTCCATGTATGTTAGCGGTAGTTTCCGGCGACAGTCAGCAGTAGGCTGGCTTGAGTTAGGTCTTGCTCCTTCCTGTACTAGTCGTAGCATGTGGCTAGGTTGGCGCCGTCATATGTTGGGGCCTATTGGTGGTCGACGGCGCGCCCCGGCGAGCTGGCAGGTGTACTCGTTTCTATTTAGTTTGTGTAGTTGCCGGAGATACTCCCTTTGTCCAAATGAGTGAAAACACCTGCATCCCTCCGATCATGAGCTGGAACGTGCGCGGGCTCAACTCGCCGGCCAAGCGAGAAGCAATGCGTGAGGTCGTCGCGGCTCACCGTACAGCCATCCTGTGCCTACAAGAGACCAAGCTAGATGTTTGGGCACCGGAACTTGTTCGCGACATTGGCGGCGCAGCATTGCTAGGCTGCATCGTGCTGCCTGCCATCGGGACGAGGGGTGGCGCAGCCATCCTTTGGAATAAAGACCTAGTTTCGATCGACACACATGCAGTAGGCCAATTCACAATCACGGCTAGAGTAACTTTAGCTAGCAATCTGACGAGCTTCTGGCTCACCACTGTCTACGGGCCGGTGGACGACGCAAACAAGGACAATTTCCTTGCCGAGCTAGCTAGGACCGCGCCTCCCTCCGCCGAGCCCTGGCTTCTCAATGGAGATTTTAACCTCATTTACAAAGCTAGGGACAAAAATAACCATAACCTCAATAGGCGGCTTATGGGTCGTTTTAGGACTGCAATAGACAAGGCGGGGCTGCGTCAGATCAAGTGCAGCAATCGTAAATTCACCTGGAGCAATGAACGAGATAACCCAACCCTCGTTAGCATCGACAAGTTCTTCTGCAACGTGCACTGGGAGGCTCTCTTCCCGCATGCTCTCCTCATGGCGGCCTCCACCGCGTGTTCTGACCACTGTCCGCTCCTGCTAGCTGATGCGGCGGAACCTTGCAGACGCGGGGTTTTCAAGTTCGAACCCTTCTGGCCCCGCTTCTCGCGCTACCTCGACACGGTGACCACGGCCTAGGCGCGTCTAGTCGCTACCGCCTGCGCCTTCACCCGCCTGCATGTGAAGATGGCTCGCACGGCCAAGGATCTCCGTATTTGGAGCAGGAGCCTTTTTGGCGATGCAAAAGTTCAGTTTCACATAGCTTGTGAGGTTATCTTGCACCTCGATGTGGCCCAAGAACGGCGTCAGCTCACGCTGGCTGAGACCGAGCTGCGGAGAGGTTTGAAGCTCAGGCTGCTGGGTCTGGCGGGATCAAGCGCTGCCGAAAAAGGCAGGCTTCTAGGCTAACGTGGCTGCACTCTGGGGACACCATGACAAAGTTCTTCATGGCCAAAATCTACTCTAGGAGGCGTAGAAACTTCATCCACGCCCTAAACGTCAACGGTGTTGTGACCACTGCTCACAACGAAAAGGAGGAGGCCATCCACAACCACTTTGACAGCATTCTAAGATCTAGTCAGCAGCGGTCTACGACGATCAATTGGCGCCAGCTGCAAATGCCGTCAATCCAGGGGGGAGGACTCGATAACCCCTTCACTGAAGAAGAAGTTTGGGCAGCGATCAAGGCCTCCCCAGCTGAGAAATCCCCAGGGCCAGATGGTTTCAGTGGGATTTTCTTCAGAACATGCTGGCCCATAATCAAAGAAGACATCATGCACGCCTTCCACCAGTTTTACAATCTGGCAGGACAGAATTTTAGTCTTCTGAACACTGCTTTCGTCGTGCTTATACCAAAGAAAGATGGCGCTGCAAGCATCAAGGATTATCGGCCGATCAGTCTGATCCACTCTATAGCTAAGTTAATCTCCAAGGTACTCTCCATCAGGCTTGCTTCGGTGGTGCAATCCATCATTTCGCCGGCCCAGATGGCGTTCCTGAAGTCCAAGTGCCTACACGATAGCTTCGTCTATGTTCAGAATTGCGTTAGGGCTCTGCACCGTAGAAAAACTCCGGCTGTGCTGCTGAAATTAGACATCTCTAGAGCGTTAGATAACGTCTTCTGGGAGTATCTCCTGGAGCTCATGGCGATGATGGGATTTAGCGCACGGTGGCGGGACTGGGTCACGCTTCTGCTCTCCACCTCTTCATCGGCGTTTCTCCTAAACGGGACACCAGGTAGGAGGATTGAGCACAGGCGAGGGCTTAGGCAGGGCGATCCTTTGTCCCCGCTCCTCTTCATCATCGCGATCGACCCCATTCATCGTCTGCTGCAAGCGGCGGAAGAGATGCTCGCGATCACCCCGGTGCCGGGCAGGGAGGTAAAGCTTAGGGTGAGCATGTATGCGGATGACACCATCATATTTGCGAACCCTGTCAAGGAGGAGATCGACTACTTGATGGGCATAATTGGAAGCTTCGGAGACGCCTCCGGGCTACGGATAAATACCTCCAAGTCTACGGCAACGCCGATCCGCTGCAACGACATCGACCTCAACTCTGTACTGCAATCCTTTGGCGGCCCGATCGTTGACTTCCCGATCAGATACCTGGGACTACCGCTGACCACTGGTAGGCCTCGCCTGGTTCATCTGCAGTTTATCCTCGATCGCATCCGGGCTCGGCTCGCCGGATGGAAGGGAAGGATGCTCTCCATTGCCGGACAGTGCGTCCTGGTCCGCTGCGTGCTCACCACGCTGCCTACGTTCGCGCTAATTGCGCTACGGGTCCCCAAGAAGCTGCTCAAGGAAGTCGACAAGAGCAGGCGCCGTTTCCTCTGGGCCCAGGATCAGGAGCTCACCGGGGGCAACTGCAAGGTCAATTGGAGTCGGGTCTGCTCCCTGATCAAGCACGGCGGTATGGGAGTACTAGACCTGCAGAAATTCAGTCGTGCCCTCCAGCTACGGTGGCTGTGGCACGCCTGGAAGACCCCTCCCGACTGTGGGTTGGGACGGAGCCGCCTTGCGAGGCTACAGACCGCGCCCTCTTCAATGCTGCCACATCGGTGATCATCGGCAACGGGCAGACATCAAGCTTTTGGCACAACTCATGGCTGGGAGCGACACCGTTGAAGTTCTGCTTCCCTCTTCTGTTTAAGCACACGCGTAGAAAAAATAGATCGGTGGCGCAGGCCCTCTCTGATGATCATTGGATCGACGACCTGGCGCACGGCAACACCAGCGATCTTGTACGAGATGTCCTCAACCTTCAGCAGAATCAAGTGGTGCTCCAGGAATATATTCAAGATCAGATTAAATGGGACTTCGAAAGCTCTGGAGAATATAGTTCTCGCTCAGCCTACAACCTTCAATTTCTGGGACGAACGAGCAATTCCGAGAGCTGATCTGGGACACCTGGGCACCGGCAAAACTGAAGATCTTTGCATGGCTGCTCCATCAAGATCGTCTGTGGTGCAACGATCGCCTGCAGCGCAGAGGCTGGGTAAACAACTACTTCTGCCAACTTTGCCTGCGCAACCTTAAGTGCTCCGATCATCTTTTCTGGCAATGCAATTTCTCGAAGGGAGTTTGGGGCAGATTGGCAAACTGGCAGGGCTGCCACGCGCTTGGCCAGAGCGCTTGGGAACACGACGCGAGCTCGATGGAAAGGGTGACAGCCATGGTTGCTCTGCACAGCTTGGCACTAGAAAAGGGATCAAATCCATTGTGATGCTAGCTTTTTGGGAGATATGGCAGGAACGTAACCGCTGCATCTTCAGGGATAAAGAGGCAAATGAGCGTGACGTGCTAAATGCAATCAGGCGTAATTTCAGCCTATGGCAGCATACGGGAGTTAGAAGCTTGCAGAGCCCCTTTGGGGATCCGCCATGAGATTAGGCTAGAGGTCTGTGCCTGTGGCACTTTGTTTTCCCTTCTTCTTTTCCTCTCCTTGATCTTCGGATCCCCACCTTTCTCACTTTTACCGCTGCTCTCTGTTTAATATCAATGAAACATCAGTCAAGGCTGATCTTTTCAACAAAAAAATGAAATGAAATTGTGGTAGACCCTAATATCTCAGTGGGGTTTGTCCTTTTTTTCAAGTAGATTTCAGTGGGAATGCTCTCTTTTTCTGAGTTCTTCCAACACTAGATTTGTCCCCCTGTTCAAATAGGGTTTCTCATGGTTCCGCCCTAACTAGGCCTAGCCCATTTTTCCCGCGTGCTGCTTGGGCCAACTTCAGGTCGCTCGGAAGAGGGTAAATTGTTCGCTCCATGGAACCTCCCCAAGCGGACGTTTCGGAGAGGGGGAATGGTTCGCTCGACGGAACCCCCTCGAGGCAAAAATTTCGTTCGCTCAGGGAACATCAGATCTGACGTTCGACCGGTATTGAGTCCCAAAAATAAATCTCTCGCGGTCTTTTTCCCTACCAAATCAAGGTCCCGAGCTAAGCTTTTCTCTCGTCCCGATTGCCTGAGCGAGAGGTAGGTCAGCTCCACTCGCACGCGGTGGCCACCGCCTTTTTTTTCGAGAGTACGCCAAAGACGTACCATACTTTTATAGAAGAGAGCAAAGACATTTACAAGAAGACCGAGGACTTTGCGAACAAAGGCTCGGTCGAACACCCACGCCAACACCAACAGGGACACCTCAAGCTACTCTCTCGCTAAACTATCTAGTCCTCCAGCTCCGGCCTTTCTCCAGTCTTCGACTTCCGCGATGATATGCGCCTTCAGCTGCGTGGGGGTTAGTTGTTGCGCGGTTCTTCCAAAGACCCTTGCATTCCGCTGCTTCCAAAGAGACCATGTCGTGACCATCATGAGGGAATCAAATCCGCCTTCTTGCTCGCACCAAGTACACAGATCGCGTGGGGGAACGAACCTCATCCCATTGCCGGCGAATGTGGCTGCCACTGCCACCAGCCAACACCCCAACCCTCGTCGGCACGACATGTTGAACAAAGCAATCGTCGTACAGAGGATCTACGCTAGCTATGGGGACGCCACATCTTGGACCGACACTGTTTGGGTAGTAGCTCGCTGCCACCATGCTGCCTAGGTAATGCAACCCCTCCCCCTTCGCCTCTTTTTTTATGAATCATTGTTCCTATATATTACTGAAATATAAAGCACGTCCGCGAACGCATCCGGACGGCCCCTCATATATCGTGTCCGGCATCCACATATATCAAATCCGGACTCTCAAATCCATGCACGTCCGGAGTACACGCCAATGTCGCACATAAATAACAAATGTTGGTACGGAAAATACATAGTTTATACATAAAATTTATTTTGAGTGCACAACTCAAACATCATCTCTTTGGTTTCCATTGTGGGTCCACATATGCTCCACAAGATCATTGAGCAGCTGCGCGTGCACCTGATGATTTCGAAGATTCTGATGCATCTGAAGAAAGTTCATAAGCTGAGCTGCATCTTGATCTTCCGGGATTTGAACTTGTTCTCCAAGCGCAGAGGCTCGGAACGGCTGCGGACCGCGCGCGGCGGCGGAGCTGCGAGACGGACGACGCAGAGGAGGAAGAAGAGAGGAGAGAGCAAATGGATCCGATAGGGCGAGGGGGTGGATTTGGTGTAATTTGAGGTGAGGTAGGGCAGTCGGGTCCGACGTGGCGGACGTGCCCGGGCGCCCATATCCACCCATATTTGGGCTGGATATGAGGGGTGCCGGTCAGCCCGGGCGTTTGAGACCCGTTTGATGCGCCTGTCTAGGTCGAATTTTCGTGACCGGTCAGTGACCGGGCCGCCCAGCGGTAAATGCTCTAAAATTGAACTATCCTTCGAGCAGATCATTTGGTGATTCCGATGTAACCTTGAAACTACCATTGTTTTTTTTGAAACGAGGCAAAAGACTTGCCATTTTCATTGATTAAGAAAAAGAGAATTGCCCGGTTAATTGACGGAAAACCGGGCTAAAACTGAGAAACTACCATTGTCAGCTCGTAGATGCTAGCTTTTCCAATGCGTTGTCACCTTTATATCGAACCTTCCACTTTCAATTATCTTTACTATTAAAAAGGAGTTCGTAAGTCGTTTCGTCCTTCAAGTACGTTCACCCACTCATCTCACCGATTTTTTCTCTCTCCAAACCGATACACACCTCGTCATGTTTCTGGTTTTTATACTGATCTTTTGACACGATTTCCTTCAACCGCTAATCTTACCAAATGTAGCCCCATTATTACCATGATCACCAAATCAAAGTGCTATTACTTCCCAAAATCTTAACTGATACTCCTAGAACAAAAAAAAATCTCACGGTATTTTTCCCTACCAAATCAAGGTCCCCAACTAAGCTTTTTCTCTCGTCCCGATTGCCTGAGGGTAGGTCAACTCCGCTCACACGCGGCGACCGCCGCCTTCCGGCTCACACCAAGTACACAGATCACGTGGGGAACAAATCTCATCCCGTCGCCGACGAACGGGTGACCTGAACGTGGCTGCCACTGCCACCAGCCAACACCCCAACCTTCGCCGACACTACATGCTGAACAAAGCAACCGTCGTACAGAAAATCGATGCTACCTGTGGGGGCGCCACATCTGAACCAACACCGCTGGGACTGCCACCATGCCGCCTAGGTAATGAAATATCCCTCCCCCCAACCCCCCCCCCCCCCCCCCCGCGGCCACCTTTGTTCGGAATAATCGTTCTTATATATATACTGGAATAAAAAGCAATACTAAACTTGAATTATCCTTGCAGCTGATCATTTCACTGCTACGGAAAACCCTAGTAGTAGCGCGAGGTTTACGGCCAGCAGTACCGCGCGGGGGGAGGGGGGGCACTACTGCTAGCGCGCTACAGCTAACTTTTAGCAGTAGCGTTCTTAGTAGTAGCGTTTGTATGACCCAGGGCTACTGCTAAATAGCAGCAGCGCCGGTCCCTGCCCCATGCTACTGCTATTCGTGCGTCTTTAATTTCTTTATATTTATACTATATTTATACACCGTTGTACAATTTTTTATATAGTAGCAATGCCTATCAAATTTTTATACGCCTACGGATTAGATTAAAGTAGGACGATATGATGTTGGGATCGGAAATGAAGGCACAATGCCTATCAATTTGATCCCAACATCATATCGTCCTACTTTAATCTAATCCGTGTTTATTTCATCATTCGTAGTCATGTAATAACCCATCATCATAATTCATCATCATTCAAGCATCGTAGTCATATAATAACTCATCATCATTTTACCACATAACAAGTATTACGGCATCCTTCTCATCATCATCGTAGTCTTATAACAACTCATCATCATTCAAGCACCGTAGTCATATAACAAGTGACAAGTTAACCATCACTAACTAAATAACTCATCATCACATGACAAGTACTAGTTAGGACCTACTCCTCTCTGTTAGGTAAAATAGCATAAAACAGGAGAACCCCTCCATCTCCATTATGGAGAATAGAGATCCACCTGCTGCAATTTGTGGGCTGCGCACCATGTTGCCTCCAAGAAGTTTCATGCGCGCATTCATTACTTTTCTCTATCCTTTGATTCTGATGTCTTCATCTCTTCGAGAAATCGAGTATGGACAGTGGAAAGCCACCATCAGATTTGTCCTTAAGCTAATAATACCCATGTCACCTTCGATATACATCAGACGAGGCACACAATCCTTTGAGAGCTTCTGTTGAAGAATATAATAGTAACATAGTTAGCAATGTAGTTTAGCTTAAGAAGAATGTATGCAAAAGATGGACTAGTGACACAATAGTAAAAAATCTTACAATGCTATCTCCATGGATGTTACCATAGTTCAACATGTGGACTAGTGGCACGTATTGACCATAATGTTGGCTAATTTCATAATTGTTCTTGAAAGTCTCAACATCATTAATAAATGAGACAAGATAATTTTTCTCCTCCCAATTTAGTTCTGCGCCATAACTGTAGTAGGTATTGTCTACTACCTTCCGTATATTTCTTCGAGAATGGAAATAAGCTGTCAATTATAAATAAACAAGTTTAATAGGGATGAATACCAACTATTTTTAAATAAACAATATAAATTACTTAACAAATTTGTTTGACAAACTCACATGGAGGTAGAATTGGAAGCATGTCCACATCCACCCAAATGTCGATATTATCTTCAATATCATTTTCAGGACGGATATCGAAGGTTATTTTCATATCCTCCTGAAATCCATAGGCCTTGCATAGTTCTCTCCAATTTGAGCAACCAAAATGTGAGTGATTTACTGCATTGTATAGCTTAACCCCAAAAGCGAAACCATGTTTCGTCCTAAGGTGAGCTATCTTCGTCTCCATACTCTCCCTATCTTCGAAACCGAGCTTGTCCAAGACATACGGTCTTGCATGGCAGGGGATGCACTAGTCGAATTGTAAAAAACGGAAATTACACATTGATGAAGCAAAAAAGCACAAGTCATGCTTAATTACGGAAAAAAAATACTTGTCTTCGTTATGTATCGTAAAAACTTCGAAGGTCTCCTCCAGCCTGATGGTGAAGCACCTACCGTTTTCTAGGTGAGGCCTGTCGCACATACCCCGGTCGTCGTTGCAGTAATCACACTCAGGGATCCTATCGTCGTCAGGCGTTTCCTGTGTTCATAATTCAAAGATTAAAAATCGACGGCAAATAGCAGGAACTCAACACACATATCACTATTCAGCACGGGTTGACTTTTGGTCCGTCGAGTCTTCCTTGAAAAACTCTCATCTCTCGTGGTGTATATGGTGGGCACTCCCTCTCTGATATTGCGACTGTCGGTGATGGTCGCTCCTCCTTTCTTTCCAAAGTGCATTACACCAAAATGTCTAGCACCTTGGAAAGAAAGAGAAGCGACCCCCACGACAACAGTCAGGATTCTTCCTCTCTGATATATCGACCGTCGGTGATGGTCGCATCCCCCCCCTTCCCTCGTGCATTACCAAGGTCTATCACGAGGAGAAGAGGAGAAAGCGACCCCCACGACAACAGTCGGGATTCTTCCTCTTTGATATATCGACCGTCGGTGATGGTCGCATCCCCCCCTTTCCTCATGCATTACCAAGGTCTATCACGAGGAGAAGAGGAGGAAGCGACCACCACGACAACAGTCGGGATTCTTCCTCTCTGAAAGGCACGCAAGGAGCCCCAACAGACTGAAAGTCAACCCTAAGCATCAATCAATTAACATTACATATATCGAGTAATGACATAAAAAAAATGGCCTATGTTTTGCTGAAATGCCGTTTAATTCCCGTTCCGGCAAATCCCTGGCGCTCGATATGGGCTACTTTCTAGCACAAGTCATGCTGAAATCCATGAAAAATTTCGGCATGACCTTTGCTAAAATAAGACATATCGAGCGCCTGAAATTTTCCCGAACGGAAATGAATCAACATTCCGGCAAAACATAGGCCACTCGGATCAGTTTCCCTGCAAACATAGGCCACTTGGGCAAGCACATATCCTTCATTTTCCAAATATTCAAGCAACACTAGTACACAACACTAGATATACATGAGCAACCACATAGACCATGTTTAGTCACTATGGACGATGGCTGTTGAGGATGCGGGTGTCGTCGGTGATCTTTTGGGCGTCGTCGACCGACTCGTCGGTGATCTACCCTGCGCCACATGAGCATTTACACATGAGCATTTATATAGAAAATTTGAAACTTGGTATGCTCATTGCATTTCAGTGGTTCAATTTTGACAAAAAAAACATTGCAATGTATTTTATAACCCTAACATTTCATTTGGACAGCAAGCATAACTAAATACCCTAGTTCTTCAAGAAAGTAGGTCTCTCTTTCTCTCTCTCTCTCAAATTTTAGAGCATATATATAGAGCTATTACTCAATTAAAGTGTCCAATGCATATATTTGTTAACTCAATTTTGTACTCAAAATTCACTAAGCATCAACTACATCCAAACCTAAGCAGCAACTAAGCAACAACTACTCAAAAAACCTATTCAGTGCTCTAATGATGAAATGGGCTCATATAAATGAATAAAATTAGTAAAACTTCTGAAACTATTGCATTTGATCATCTAATATTCAGAGATACCTAGGGTTCATACATTTAGAGATATACAAGGCCATCTAAAATTCACCCAACACATCTAATGAACCCTAGATAATTTGTATCCTATGAACTAACAGGAATAGGGTGGGTTTCAGAATTCAGATCCTAGTGCTCAGTTCATCCATTCATCCATTCATATAGCATTCTATGAAAAATTTCTATTACTAAATTTTTTACTAAAAATTTCTAGTACTAAAAATTTCTATACCTAAATTTTTTTACTAAAAATTTGTATTACCAAATTTGATACCTAAAAATTTCTCATATAGCATTCCAATACATTTCTATACCTAAAAAATTCTATTACTAAATTTTTCAATACAGAGAGGAGGTGGGAGAAGGGAGGAGAGAGGAGGAGGAGGAGGAGGATGGAGGAGGAGGGCGGCCGGAGGAGGAGGGAGGAGTGCTGCCGGAGAAGGAGGGAGGAGGAGGGCGGCCGGAGGAGGATGAGGGAGGATGGCGGCCGGAGGAGGGAGGAGGGCGGTGGGAGGAGGAGGGAGGAGGGAGGAGGGCGGCGGCTTACCGAGGAAGGAGGAGGGAGGACGGCGGCGGCGACGGCGGGAGGGGGATCGGCAGAGGCAGTGAGAGTGAGGGAGTCAGACAGTCGGGCGCGGGGAGAGAGATAATGTTGCCTTAGCAGTAGCGCGGGGATGGGGCCCACGCTACTGCTAAGCCCATTAGCAGTAGCGTGGTCTCCATACCCAGCGTTGCTACTAGGTGGGGCCGCGGAGCTGGGCCCGTGTGTCCACAGTAGCAATGTTGTGGATGGACCACACGCTACTGCTAAGGGGCTTAGCAGTAGCGCGGGACCGTGACCTGCGTTGCTACTGTGGCAAGCCCCTGGGGGCACGGTAGGGCCCACTTAGTAGTAGCGCGGGTGTCGTGGGCCAGCGCTACTGCAAAGATACACCTGCAGCGCTGGTCTTAGCCCCGCACTACTGCTAAGTAGCAGTAGCGAGGGCCATTTACCCCTTGCTGTTGTTACCTGTCTACCTATAGGTTTTCCCTAGTAGTGTTTGGTGATGTCTGATGCAAGAATTACCATTGTCAGCTCGTGGTCGCTAGCTTTTCTAATGCATTGTCACCTTTATATCGAACCTTCTACTTCCAGTCATGAAGCTAGTCTACAACTTGAATTACCTCACACAGAGTTGTGGCGGTTGAGGAGTTCACGCTCACGCACTGAATCAAAATGTAGGGAGCGACAAAGGTGTTTTTCTTTCATTCTAGAGCTCATAATCTCCCAGTTACCTATATTTTGGTCTTCCTCAAGACCCGGCCTAATATTTCATCAGTGAGCGAAAGTACCTATCTACACCTGAGCTCAAATGCTCCTGGTGTGAACAGTAAAATAAATAAAATAGAAAAAACATTTCAAAAAATTCTAATTTTTTTTGGCATACTTCAATAAATGTTTGTTGTGCATGCAAAATTTCTTCGCGAAATCACATTGGTGGAAGTCGTGGCAAAAAACAAAATCAGAGCTCCAAAATGCATTTGAAAGTAACATTTTCAGAGCATCGATTTTGTTTTTTTTTTACCACGCCTTCCACCAATATCATTTCGTGATGAAATTTTGCATGCACAACAAACATTTCTTAAAGTATGCCACAAAAAAAATCAGAGTTTTTTGAAATGTTTTTCTATTTTATTTATTTCACTGTTCACACCAGGAGCATTTGAGCTCAGGTGTAGAAACTCCACGTCCGTGAGCGAGTGGATACTTGCTAGCCATGTTCCGTATTGTTTCAGTTAGCTCCTATTGTTGTAACCATAACTCAATCGCAATGATGTTCTGATGTTATTTGCAGGAGTACCGCCGCGCGTGCTCATGAACCCTCCGTTGCATACTCCCTCATGCTCGACACATGATACATGTTCGATCATGTCTGTATGGATGGCATGGTATTGCAACCTTACAATTATATAGAGGTTATAGAGGCACTAGCCACAAAAAATAATGTTATTTTTTAATCTATCAAAGAATGTTATTTTTCTGCATTGGAAGTACACAAATAACTACTGATTTTTAACCAAGGTACTGCCGACTTGGTCTTAGGGATGCTTGAAAAGTACTAGTGTCAAAAACACTGACGGTTCTTCAAGCTTTGGTGCTTGGTTGTAAAAAAATTCTATTGTCCGGCCATTTCTTATATTGATATTTACAATAATTATTTTTTCTGGCATGCTACTGGTTTAAGTTTCTCTATGCATAGTTTCATACATTACTATTCATGGATATACACAGAGCTGGAAGGATGAGTCATCGATGAGATTTTATTGGGGAGGCGGAGATGGTGGGTGGAAGGTATATGTCAAGGTACAATTGGTGTTAATTATTAAATCATTAGAATATGTATGTCCCGTTGCAACGCATGAACAATTAGCTAGTAAGTCTTTATGTAGTACTCCCTTCATCATTCATAAATACAAGATGTTCTTAACTTTTTTTAATCAGATGTATAGACACATTTTAGTGCGTTTGTTGACGCATTTTAATCCTATTTAGTTTACATTAAAATACCTTAAACATCTTATATTTATGAACGGGGAAGTACTTTATAGACCGCCGTTTATACGACCTAGCTCTAGCCATAGCTAGTACTCCCTCTGTAAAGAAATAGCGTTTAGATCACTACTTTAGTGATCTAAACGTTTTTATATTTCTTTACAGAGGGAGCAACTCTCTATGTATTAGTACTTCTATCTAATAGTGTCTTCGATATTTTTTAAACTAAAATCATAACATTTATTTTGGATGAAAGGAGTACTTTTATAGACCTAGACCACCGTATAAACGAGCTGGCTCTAGCCTTTGATTATTTTCAAACTAAAACCACAACACTTATTTTGGATCAGATGGATTATTTCACCACACTTATTTTGAATCAAACTAAAACCACAACACTTATTTTGGATCGGAGGGATTATTTCACCACTTATTTTGGATCAGAGGGAGTAGTATATTTGGGATCGGAGGTAGTATTTCATAGACAACTGTATAAATGAGCTGGCTCTAAGCCACACTGCCGGTCAGTCGGCGTTGCGGAGCACCTCCTCCAAGAATGCAGCATCATCGGTAAACCAACTATTGTGTGTTTTTCTAGGATAACCAAAAATCGTTATTTCACAACAGGTTCCACATGACAGCTGAACAGACAAATAATACATATATTAACATAGATAGAATAGTATAAATAAACCTCTCGGATTATTGGAACATGAACTTCCCATGAAAAGTTACACATATTTTCATCATTCTACTATCCCTTCCCGGCAACATACACCTTCGACTCCTCTTCAGGACATGGAAACGTTAGAAGGCTTTGAAAATGTGTGTCATCTTCCCTCGCAAGCATTAGCATCATCACCATATGTAAACCTGAAACGAAAGGTACAGTAAACATAGCAAGACGGTAGTAGTTAGCCTTGCACAAGGAGTCTAAAGTCTCGACCGCTGCTGCTGCTGCTTCAAGGCCCCCATCCGTGGGGGCCATCCCCCGCCAAAAGGAGGCGGCGCTGCTACTGCCTAGGTCTCTTGGAGCTGCAGCTTGGGCATTTGTACTGCTTTATGCTCTCCGCCTTCGCCGGAGTTATCTTCACACACTTGCCATGGTACCACCTCTCGCACACGTCGCACCCAATCCAGAATTCCTCGGCGCTGTATATGCCACCGCATGTTCCGCATAAGGTCTCGCTGTGGTCGCCGTCATCTTCATCGTAGCCTTCGTCGGCATCCCTGGCGTTATTTTCTGCACGTGGTGGTGGCGGCGCCTCGACTGTATGCTGAGGAGACAGAATAAATTTAAAATAAGAGAGAAGAGATCAAAACAGCAAAGAATTTCCTGTTACCTTTGATGGCAGCTTGTTTCTACCGCTGTTGTCAATACCACCCGATCTGTCCCTCTCCTTCGATTGTCTCATACCTGAGATGACTTCATACACGGTTGGCAAATCATTCATCATGCCAAATAAACGCTTCCTGTTGAATTGCCGAGTGAAACTATGAGATAACATAATAACAGTACAAACTCTTACTCTTTGCAACAAAATAAAATGATAACAGAGGGCAGAAAATCTGTTCTGTATTTGCATTCAGTGTTACTTAGACCATTTTGTCAAATTTATTTGCAACTATATGTATTATTATCCTGATAAATTTATGACCCTGCATTTGACATCCAGAGACAAAAGCAGTCCCACACGAAACTGGGAATTTTCCCAATGGACGTAACCAGCTCTGCTTTCGCGGTCTCAAAAGGAGAAGCCCCGAACGCTTGCAGTTGCTTTTTTCTCTTTATTCCTTCTAAGCGAGCCTCTAAAGACTCTACTCCTACTTTAAACTTAGAGTCCGATTCTTCCAATTCTTCCAAAGACAAAGTAGAACTTCGTTTTGAGGAGTTTGCCCCCCGTTCGCCGGCAACGGACTTTGTCTTTGTTCTTTTTTTTTTTTTAGATTTGAGGAATTCCTCATATCCAAGGCAGCTCCCCACAAACACCCCACCCATATGACTATGCCCCCTTTTGAATCGACAGTAGATTGGGCTTCATAGCTACTTTCATTCTAAAGACGAATATTAGTCAGTATTGTTCTTACTTAGCTTCTTAAAATCCAAACCAAAATATTCAACCAGTTTTACATATATCAGACTTCAAAAATCACGGAATAGATTTCTTGCATAGCATCCTTTGACAAAGGGTACCACTACTATGTATGGTGATGCAAAATGAAAAAATACAAGCATACTGGCCATCATCAATACTAGCATACGAGTGATTTTTACTTGACGAACTAATAACAATATATCATCCATAAATCTATACTATATAGAAGCATTCCGAGGACACAAATAGTCAGTCCACAGTTTAAGACAGTTTATGTTAGCAAAACAAACAAACACAGTTGCTACAAAGGTCTGATGCACTATACTTTCTTTAAGAACACATTCAGCCAATTGTTTTATCAGGGAGCAATGACGAAATATTTAGCGTCTGCGAGTTTAGAAATGTAGTTATCTAAGATTATTAGGACAGTTTACACAAACAGAAATGGTTAACTCAACACAGAGCACATAGGTCCGGACAACTTTAGAGATATGCATACCACAGACACCCAAAATGGGAATATAATGACGAGAGGAAAAGCAGGCATTATGCAATTCAATTAACATTGAGGCAAACAACAGGTGCTAAATTCTAACATGGCAAGCAATTACAGGAAACTAAAAGCAACTGCAATAAAGAACTCATAAATGTCAGGCCCTGTTTGATAGCTCAGTATTTTCTAATTAGTGGTTTGGCTACCACTAAAAATTGTAGTATTAATACTGCAAGTATTTCCAAAACCATGGTGTGTCCTGTATTAAAAAGAGAACCCTTAGTCCCTCAAATGCTAATCTGTTCAGTTCAAACTCTTCTTTGATCAGGGTAAGAACACCAAACATATACAAAAAAATGTAGAGAAGACGACTTGAGTAGTACAACGTATCTTTAAGGATCATTAAGATGGAAAAGATTCTCACAAATGCGACAGCCATCAAAGAGAGAAGACTAAATTTTGCAAAACCGCAAGTATTTTGTACAAACTATCACAAAATTCCAGATTTAAGGTCTAGCCCATAGCAAATTAGCAATAGATCTAGAAGCTTTCATAACACATGACTCCAAATTTAAAATTGGACCCTCTAGGCACAACTCCAATCCCTTGCAGCCTTGGTCAAACCTCTGTCATGGGTTTATGGGTAGGTGCAAAGCCAATAGGCTAACAAGTGGACCAGGCTCATCAGTATGGTTGCATATAATGGTCCAATCTTAAATCTAGAGTTTTTGCGACACAAAAACTTCTTAAATCTGTAGCTATGGGAAATACATGTTTCAATATGGATTCTTGTGAGTGTAATATTTCGTGGATGTTATACAAAATTTATGCAAGATATAAATAAATCTCAGGATGAAACACATGGTACAACCTCAAAACTCTAGAATAGCATTAAATGGCAATACTGAGGGAGATAAAATTTTCACAAAAGCAAACAGAATTATTCTTCTCCACAGAACAGAGAGGTGACCATGTGAAAATTGTTATTGGCTTCAGAAGAAAGTTCTTTTTCTTATTTAGATGCATCTTCAAAAGTTAACACCATACTAACCATCAAGGTTCAAAAAAGCGCTAGGCGTTAATTCCTAGTTTTGCCTCTTCCTAGTGCCTGTCTCACCTAAGCGCACGCCTAGCACTAGCACGATAAGCGCTAGGCATTCTGATTTCAAGCACATGCCTAGGCATGCTTTTATTTAGCCATGCCAACCACAGAGAGACAGAAAGAAACATGGATGTGATTTCCTTTCCACCAAAAAACATAACTTCCTATACACCACACCATCCTCCATTTGGCTTCAGAAGATTCTTTTTTTGTATTTAGATGCGTCTTCAGAAGTTAACACCATACTAACCATCAAGGTTCGAAAAAGCACTAGGCGTAAATTCCTAGTTCTGTCTCTGCCTAGTGTTTGTCTCACCTAAGCCGCTAAGCGTGCACCTAGCACTAGCACGATTAAGCGCTAGGCATTCTGCTTTCAAGCGCATGTGTAGGCGTGCTTTTATTTAGCCATGGTAACCATAGAGGGACAGAAAGAATACATGGATGTGATTTCCTTTCCACACAAAAACATAACATTCTATACACCACAGCATCCTCCATGTGACCAGTGGGCACAACACAGAGTAGATACAGTAAACTCATGCACAAAAACTGAAACCTCTGTTGATATTAGGCATGCTTGAATTTTATATCACGATTACAATATAGAAGAAAAAAAAGTTGCCTCATTTCAGTGAGGTTACTACTCATCATGAGTTCATATAATTTCTCTCCACTTGACTATTCTTTCATTACTAAGATGGAGCATGCAGAGTTGCAGACAACCATTATAGATTGGGCTAGATCTCTTTCTCCAGCAGATCACAGGATAACCACTAAAGAAGGCCCAAAAATTCCCCATGTCGAGAATACTTAGTATCACAATGGTACTTGAGAAATCAGAAATTAAATCTAAACCAGACCGCAGATCGCTGTTCAGACGCACGTACATAACAAGTTCACACGCAGGTACGTGCATAACATGCAAATTCTAACATTAACCTCAAATCCCAACAAGTTCCCCAGAAGTCCATTGATGCCCTGTAGATATATCCCCTTGTCTATACAGGACACCAACAAGTCATAACTTGCTTCTATGAGCTAATAATAGTTCCGTAGACTGTCCGGATTTAGAACCTTAACATGAGTGCGTGACACTGGCACTGCAGCACAAAAGCATCACTCATCAAACCCAAAGGAACAGAGGGGGGCATCATAATCATCATACCGGTCGTTGCGGGTGAGCCGCGCGGCATAGTAGAAAGCTACGGAGACAAGCCACGAATCGGAGTGGACGGCGACGAGCGCGAGCCAGTCGCTGCGCTTCATCCCGTCGCGCGCAAAGTTGATCCCGAGCGCCGGCTCCGGCAGCTCGGTGGGCACCTCCTCCGCGGGCAGCGCCACCTCCCACGCCTCGTTGGCGTACCCGTACAGGCACAGGTTCTCCTTCTCTGTCGGGACACGAAAGCACATCGCGATCTGAGGAGGGCAGCTCGCAGCCAATCGAATCGAAACTGTAGCAGAGAGGGGAGAGATCGCGTCGGGGCCTCACCTGGATCGCACTGCGCGTAGAACTCCTCGACGTCTGCGAAGGAAGGGGGGAGGGTTAGGGCTAGGTTTGGGGTTTAGGTGGCGGAGAGGGAGTGGGGGACGCGTACCGTGGGTGAGGGCGCGGTGGATGGCGTTGCGGCGGGCGCGGTAGTCCTTGAAGATGTCCTCGACGGTGCGGGGGGCTGAGCCGCCGCCGCCGCCCGCACCTGAACGGCGGTAGGAGGCGTCCATCGCGGGGATGGGGGCGGCGCCTCTCGTGATCTCCGGCGAGGCGGGGGAGGCTGAGAGGAGATGACTGATCGCGATGCGGGAGACAGAGGCAGGCAAGTGAAGAGGAGTATACACGGGTGGGGGTGAGGGTGATGACGCGAACGAAGGGGATATGTGCAAGAATTTGCTCTTTTGCGTCTTGCTCCCTGCAAATATCTAAATCTCCGTATAAGGGGGCCAAGGGCTCCCCTCCCGTGAAGGAAACGAAAAGGTCAAATTTGCAAACCAGTTCGATTGAGAGCCTTTCCCGTTCCTTCGAGAGAGCTCGTGCCCCGTTGAGAGTCAGCCGTAGGCATGGAAATCCCGCCCGATCCCTAATCTCCTTCGACGGCGATGCCGGTCGGAGCAGAGGTGGGAGAGGTGCGTGGACTACTCCTGTACATATTACTAGGTTCTTGTCTAGCTTTAGGCTGTGTTTTGCCTCCGTGGCGAATGGCGTTATGCCGTGGCGGAGCGTGCTGCCGCCGTCTGCGAGCAACGGCTGGTGGCTCTCGGCGATGGTGGTCCTGCTTGCGCTGGTTGGCTGACAGCCGCTGCCAGGCTTCGCGTCGCCGGCAACTCCAAGAATAAGCTCGTTTGGTCCTCTGGATTTGAGGAGGGCCTCCATGTTCCATGCTTCCAAGGTCACCACGGTGGTGGAGGAGGAGCTATGGGGAGATGGAGATCCAGGTTGGGTTCGCGCTCATCATCGGTGGCTCCCACGGAGAGGCCTTGGCGCCTGCAGTTGCGGTCGATTGCCGGCTGTCTTCGTCTTGCCATCGAATCTTCTAGCCGAATGGCAGCTTTACTTCTTCCTCCCGACCATGATGTCTAATGGGAGGCAGCGCGGCTTCAGCACGAAGTCCATGGCGAGGTGCCATGGAGGTTTCGCTGTCCCAAGTGGTGCCGTCCCCGGTGACGACGAGGCTGGGTTCGTGCGGGAGCAGCTAGGGACCCGATTGCAATCTTCATCAGCTTTTTGGGGCCCTCATTGTAAAAAACAGGGACCAGTTTGTTATTTTCTGTTTGTTAAGGGTCCTGTTGTAAGATGCTGTGCATCGCTGCTTTATGTTTAATATAAGCATCGGGGTCCTTCTGGACCCTTCTTCTGTTCAAAAAAAAAATTGCAAACCATGAACCCTCGCCAAATTTCAATTTGTTACCTCTAAATCATGAAACTTCAAGTATTGAAATCGTTCAGGTTTTGTACCCTAATAGGGGGTTGACGTTTCATATAGGACTAGGAGGACTCTGGACATAAACAAATGTTTTCTTAGGAAGGCTCATTCGAACGGGCGACACCACCGTAGAATATTTCCCCAAAAAACCACTTTCAAGGAAAGTTCAGGTCTTCGGGAATTCTCATTCTATAAAAGATATTGGCATGCTAATTACTCCTATAAAGTATGCTTGAGTACCCGCCTCTTGGGACTTTCAAGGGCGAGATTGCCCCCCGCGCCGCCGCGGAGGCCTCTGAGGGGCTCTTTGAGCCGTCTGATCTGCTCGGATGGCTCGCATCCGGGCGACCCGCCTCCGCGGTCCATGACGGGTGGACCGTGGGAGCGAGCCCGGGGCCACCGTCATGGGACGGCGTAGGGCATGCCCGCGATCGCCCTCTCGTATGTTGCCCCACGTGCGACGGCTTGGCTGGACCCGTTTGTCGGTGTGTATGACCCGCGTCAGGCTAGTCCAGTCACAACAGACGGGCCGTGTGTCCCGCCCGCGACGCAGGCTCGCTCATGGGGGTGTGCGTTGCGCCCGCCAGAGCTGGCTCGTGTGGGGTCCATGACGGGCGGACTGCGGGCGTGCTCGGGTCCACAGTCTTGGGGCGTTGTCGGGCGCGCCCGCATGGGCTCTCTCACGCGTTGCCTCGCACGCGACGCAGGCCCCGCCTAGCCGATCGAACCAACCCCGTCGGGTGTGCTTCATTCGCGCGACTCGGCCATGTGTGTGAGCCCGACTGTTTTGCTCGCGTGAGCCAGCCAGGCGCGTGGGGCAGTTTGTTTGGTTCGTGCGAGTGAAACAAACTAGGGTGAGCCAGTCGGCCGCGAGGGTACCCGTCCAGCCGTCTTTCGCTTGCGCCAGCTGGGCGCACACTCGCGCCGGCTTGGTAGGTGTGTATGCCATGGTTAGGAGCCGGGTGGAGGGAGGTGTCTGCTCGGCATGTCAAGGATCACTTTTCTCGGTCCGGTGCATGGGGTGTACCTGGCTTGGCTAGTGTGGGATGGGACGTGCAACGTCGGTAGGTATGCGCTCGTGAAAAGCATGTCATGTGCTCGGTCGTCCTCACATATTGGCCACGCCATATGTCTTTCTTTGCATGCTACGTGCTAATGTCCGTCCCTCCCTTCGCTTTGCAACCACAACTTCGTTGAGGTTCGGCGCTGGTGCTGCTACTCGCCTGTGTTTTCCTCTATCAGGATTTGCGTCTACTCATTGTTGTCTTTCCTCGTGCTGTTTTCTCCAGGTGCTTGGAGCCCATGGGGGAGTTCGTCGACCCTACCAAGGGCTTGCTTCTGGTTCGGTGTATTTGTTGGTCGGGGTAAGGCGGTTTTTGTTTCTGCCGCTCTTGTTTTCTTTTCACCTTTTCCCAACTGTTTGCTTTGTGCAAGATCACAACCGCAATGGTCTTCTAGTGGGTATGGCCTATGGGCTATTCCTCGGTAGGAGTCGTGCTCGCTTTTTAGGGCTGGTGACGATGGCGGGTAGCCGGGGCGGTCAACGGATGTTTCCGACGGTGGTGTTCGGCGATGCGGCTTGTATGTGTCTCGCGTTCCATCGGCTGCCGTATTAGACGTACATATGCGTCTGGTCGGGCGCGTTTGCTGCTCGGCTGGTGTTATTGATCGTGTTTAGTGTGGGGTTTGCACGTCGTTGTGTGTTATGTCAGGGCCAGTGTTCATGGCCTATGTTTTTCTTTCATGTGTTTTTTAGTGTATTGTATGCATGTATATGTGTTATATTGATTTTTGTGATGTGATGTTTAGATGAGTGAACGACATATGGTGGGGATCTTTGTTGTGGAAGAGGAATGGGTCTGCCAACATGCTAAGGCCGTAGGGCGGGAGGACCGACTAGGGAAGGCGATGTCCTCTTGGTTACATATTGTCCATGCTGCTCGGGGTGAGCTCTTGGACCGGCAGCTAGACGTGATGCAGAAGGTGCAAGACAAGGAACTCAATTGACTTGGGACATGCATCTTGGAAGAGTCAACCGCTGAAGAGATCAGGGAGATGTGGGCAGATGGATCAATGCCTATACCCAGCGTGACTATGGTGCTTCTCTGGGCTCTTCTGGAGGGCGGCTTTCCGATTCTGGAGAGGGCGGCACGCTGATCCTTCCTGTCCAAGCCTACTCGGTTGTTCGGTTCGCTAGGGACTTTCTCGGTGTTTCCACTTAACCCCCGTCCACCTATGACCGAGGGACCACCGTCATGCTCCAAATCTAGCTAAATGTCGCTTTGTGTGATGAGAACAAATATATGTGGTGTTGTGGTTGTATTCCGGTGTATTATTGGACAGCAACCATTTTGTCCCTGCCTGCGTAGCAGAACATGTGACAGGAGGGCATGTGAATGGCCAAAGCCTAGCGTTGGCCTGTCTGGTTACCACGTGTCGTGTATGGCCATTCAGCCGGGTACGTGGTTCTCATGGCCATTTGGAGTCATCGAGCCTGTTCGTGTATGTCTGGGTTGTCGACCACACATTGCCTTATACGATAATCACCCCCACAGGTGCCATCCGGATAGGGACCATGACACCAAGGGTCCATGCATTCACGCGAGCAGAAGGAAACCAAGTGAGCTGACCAAACGATTCGTGGGCCGGGTAAGAGCACGATTAGCTAGCACGCGTAGCGCATGTGCCATCCGACCATACCACACCATCCAAAGGCTGAGCAGACATTCCAAAACATGCCAGCTAGTGGATGCTACTTGTAGTCTGCGTTGGTATTTCCCCGAAGAGGAGAGGATGATGCAGTACGGTAGAGATAAGTATTTCCCTCAGTTACGAACCAAGGTTATCAATCCAGTAGGAGAACCAAGCAAAATTCTGTTAAGCGCACCTGCACACACAAGAGCAAACACTTGCACCCAACGCAAACAAGAGGGTTGTCAATCCTCTTAGCGGTTACTTGCAAGGATTAAATCTTATCGAGGTAAATAGGTAAACTAAAATACTAATTAAAATAAAAGTAAATAAATTGCAACAAGGTATTTTTTAGGTTTTTATATGATAAAGATAGACCCGGGGGCCATAGTTTTCACTAGAGGCTTATCTCTCGAGCACAGAAACATACGGTGGGTAAACAAATTACTGTTGGACAATTGACAGAATAGCAAATAATTATGACGGATTCATGGCAATGATCATGTATATAGGCATCACGTCCGAGACAAGTAGACCGACTCCTACCTGCATCTACTACTATTACTCCACTCATCGACCGCTATCCAGCATGCATCTAGAGTATTAAGTTAATAAAAACAGAGTAATGCCTTAAGCAAGATGACATGATGTAGAAAAGCAAATTCAAGCAATATGAATAAACCCCATCTTTTTATCCTTAATGCCAACAATACAAATACGTGTCATGTCCCCTTCTGTCACTGGGATTGAGCACCGCAAGATTGAACCCATCACAAAGCACCTCTCCCATTGCAAGATAAATCAATCTAGTAGGCCAAACCAAATCGATAGATCGGAGAGAAATACAAAGCTATAACAATCATGCATAAAAGAGTTCAGAGAAGACTCAAATATTTCTCATGAATAATCTGATCATAAACTCACAATTCATCGGATCCCAACAAACACACCGCAAAAGAAGATTACATCGGATAGAACTCCAAGAACATCGAGGAGAACATTGTATTGAAGATCAAAGAGAGAGGAGAAGCCATCTAGCTACTAGCTATGGACCCGTAGGTCTGTGGTAAACTACTCACACATCATCGGAAGGGCGGCAAGGTTGATGTAGAAGCCCTCCGTGATCGATTCCCCCTCCGGCAGAGTACCGAAAAAGGCCTTCAGATGGGATCGCGGAAGAATAGAGGCTTGCGGCGGCGGAAAGGTTATTTCTTCTGGCTCTCTGATGGTTTCCCAATATTTGTGAATTTATAGAAGTGGAATTAGGTCAAACGGAGTCACGTGGGCCCCACATGGCAACACGGCGCGCCCCCCTGGGGCGCGCCCTATTGCCTTGTGAAGCCTCCGTGAGGCTTCTGGCCTCCTCCCGAAGCTTCCAAGGTTTCTTTTGTCCAGAAAAAAATCTCCAAAAAGTTTCGTGGCATTTGGACTTCATTTGGTACTGTTTCTCTGAAAAGCCAAAAACAAGCAGAAAACAGCAACTGGCACTGGGCACTAGGTTAATAGGTTTGTCGGTGTACTAAAGTTTGGGTCATTTTAGTACCCCATACTTGTGCACGGACGGTTGTAGCCATACCAGCGGCAAGGCCTGCCGGAGGACAGCTGGAAACGGATACAAGATATCAAGAAGGCGTTCAAGCTAACGATCAGAAGACAGAAGACCGAAGGCTGGGTTCCCGACAAGATCCTTGCCGGGAAGGCTCGCGAAGGCCCGGAAAGGCCTCGCACCCGGCAAGATCCCACCGCTTCAGCACAGTGCCGCCGCTCCAGCGCAGTGACCAACCTGTCGTTTAGGGCTTGTCCTCCTGGTTGCGTGTCACGGCGTCGACCGCGGATGGGATTAAGCGGTGCTGATGGGACGACCCCTTTTTCCACCCCCGAGAAAGTAAGGGACACCTAAACGGGGCATTAAATGCGTTTGTCCTAAGACGTCAGTGATAATCATGAAACACTGTAGTAATTTTACACCTCTTGTACTGCTGTCTGCCACTGTTGGTGACCCCTTGGACGTATAAAAGGAGGCCCAAGGCGTAGCTACAGGGGGGAGGACCTTCTGGCCCATTCTGCATGCGTAGCCGCTTCTTGAACGTGCTGTTCATCACAAGCGCTCCGTGTACTTGAGCCAAGAACACCCATAATACAACTAAAGCAGGAGTAGGGTTTTACGCTTCTCAGCGGCCCGAACTTGGGTAAAGATCCCTGCGTTTGATCGTTAGATCCGCTCTTTGTGCATATCTTTTCCCTTGCTGAACCGTAAAGGGATCCACACGATCCCATAGGTATCGTACGCCGACATCTTTGGCGCGCCAGGTAGGGGACAAGGTTGCGTGAACCCGATCTAGCGGTCAGCGCGCCAGTTCTTGATCACTTTCATCGCCATGGCACCCAAGAAGAAGGGCGCTACGGCGGTTGATCCATCTGCGTCCAGCCTCCCCGTACCCGCACAGACGGGTGATGGCGTGGGCGCTGGTGGAGGAGGTGGAGGTCTTGAGCCTCCGCGACGTTCTGGCGATCTGAGCCAGGCGAGCGCCAGGTCTAAGGACGGAGCCGTGCTACCTACGGGTGGCGCGGCGAACTCCAAGGACGGGACGACACCTTCCAAGACACCCACGCCGGCGCATGCGCCGTGGCCTTCTCAGGTCACGCGCGACGTGCAGCGCCGCGGCGTTGGTGGTTCCAGGCATCCCCATGGAAAAAACCCTGCGCATCACTCCCAAGATGCACGGGGCCAAGATCCACGCCAACACGCCGGTGGAAGCCGCGCGTGATTGCAGGACCATGGCGGTGCTCCTTCTAACTCAGTTAGGAGTCAGAGCACCTCACGTTCTTCGCATCTTTCGCCGCCGCCTACACCAGTAGAAGCGTTGGCGCGAGCTCAGCTGCTCCTAGACTTTCCTCCCGCTGCGGAGAAGCTAGACGAGTGGAGATCTGCTATTCAGAGCCTCATCGGCTTTGCTAATGACGACAGGCCGCAGCAGGCAGAGCCTTCGCGGTGGCAGTCCACTGGGCCGGTGCGTGCCGATGGCGAGAAGACCGGAGGCGGTACGACTATGATGCGCTCCCCTCCGTCGCGACAACAGCGGTCGCTAACTCCGCGGATCGACACCCGTGATGACGATTCCACGGCGTCGTCTGATCCGCGGGTTCGCCGCGACCAACGTCAAATTCTTCAAGAACGGAACAAGGAAGACGCTCGAACTACCATCGAGCGGCGACGGGAAGCGCGCCGTCAATCCGACAGGCGCACGGGGCCCACTGTCGACGAGCCTGCGCCAGGGTATCCTGGTAGCCTGCCTTACGAGGTGGGTTGTCCAGCTTTTACTCGTGAGCTGCGGCGAGTCCAGTGGCCCAACTCCCGAACCTTCAAGCCGGAGGTGCCGGAGAAATACGACGGCAAGACTCGCCCGTCAGAGTTCCTGAGCATCTACACCATTGCGGTGCAGGCTGCCGGGGCTCGAGACGACAAGATACTCGCCAACTACTTCCCGTTGGTGCTTAAGCCCAACGTCAGGTCGTGGTTGATGCATCTGCCGGAGAATTCCATTTCCTCCTGGGCAGATTTGTGTCATGAGTTTGTTGGCGCCTTTACTGGAGGCCACCAGGCTCCTGGCCAGGAAAGTGATTTACATCTCATCCCCCAGAAAGATGGCGAAACCCTGCTCAAGTACATACAGAGATTTAGCCGTATACAGCACAACATACCAGACGTTCATCCTGCCGCTGTTATCAGCGCCTTTCACCAGAATGTGCGCAACCGCAAGATGCGGGAAGAGCTGGCGATGAACAAGGTCAGGGATGTCGCCGAGCTCTACGCTCTGGCTGACAGATGTGCTCGGGCCGAAGAAGGAAGGAGACTCCCCGGCGAGGACGCTGGCGCAGGAGTCGATTCTGAAAGTGAAGACGCCGCCACCCCGGCGAAGAAAGGCCGACGGAGGAATAGGAAGCGCAAGGGCAAGGCCATGCTTGCCGTCGAGGGATCCGGCAACACTGGCACCGCCAAGAAGGTCAAGACTGATGGCCCCGGCAAGGAGGTTGCCGGGTGTGCCGCGTGTCAGGCCTTGGAGGCTGCCGACAAGCCGGAGGGCTCCGCCAAGCAGTACTGCAAGATCCACCGCACCAAGGGCCACGATCTCCAAAACTGCCGGCAAGTTGAGGAGCTTGTCGAGAAGCAGAAAGCCGAGTATGAAAGGCGAGACAAGGAGAAGGCCCAGGATGGCGCTGGGGGGTCCGGCAAGAAACGCGGTGGTCGAGGAGGTCGTCGCGGTAAGGCCAGGCAACAGAAGGAGAGGCCCGCTCGAGGCCGCGATAAAGAGCAAGGGGGTGATGATGATGATGAAGAGGGCGACGAGTCCAGCGAGCATGAGTTCCAGAAAGCTACATAAGCCATGTGCGTTGACGGAGGCGCCTCGTTGCATTCCTCTCACCGCCGACTCAAACAGTGGGTGCGCGAGATTAATGCGGCAAAGCCCTCGGTCGATGCCCGGAAACCACTAAAGTGGTCCCACACGCCTATCATTTTTTACACCGAGGATCACCCTGATCGCACAACTACGGTCGGGTGTTTGCCATTGTTGGTTTCACCAACGATCCGCAACCTCAAGGTGACAAAGATGTTAGTTGACGGTGGGGCCGGTCTGAACTTGATCTCACCTGATGTGATCAAGAGATTGCAAATTCCTGATGAAGATCTCGAGGAAACGGGCACGTTCCAAGGGATCAATCCAGGAAGGAGCCAGCCAAAGGGAAAGATCACCCTGCCAGTGACGTTTGGTAGTGAGTTGAACTACAGAACGGAGAAGATCGTCTTCGACGTCGCCAAGATTCCATTGCCATATAATGGGATTCTTGGTCGCCCGGCGCTGGCCAAGTTCATGGCGGCATCACACTACGCCTATAATACACTGATGATGCCCGGGCCGATGAGTGTCATCACTATCAACTCCGACAAGAAGGATGCGCTTATCTACACCGACCAACTCTACCGGGAGGCAGTTGCAGCATCTGCCGCCAAGGCACTTGCTCCTGCCGCTGAAGCTCCCGGGGGGGAAGAAAAAGACTGGCAAGACCTCTAACACACACTCCGGCAAGCGCACCTCCTCGAAGTGCTGCGCTCCTGTCGAGGAAGTGCCAGAGAGCTCCACCGGCAAGAGCAAGAAATCCAAGGCAGCTCCACCAGAAACTAAGAAGGTGCCCGCCAAGGAGGATGGTACAGGAGGAACTTTCACCATAAGTTCCACCCTCGATGACAAATAGGAAAGCGCGCTCATTGCCTTCCTGCGGGCGAATGTCGATGTGTTTGCATGGCAACCATCTGATATCCCCGGTGTTCCCAGGGAGGTAATCGAGCACCACCTCGCTGTCTGTCCTCATGCGCGGCCCGTCAAGCAGAAGGTCAGGAAGCAAGCCTTGGAGCGGCAAGAGTTTATCGCCGAAGAAATCAGGAAGCTTGAAGCAGCAGGTCTAGTTAGAGGAGTCCTCCATCCAACATGGTTGGCCAATCCAGTTGTAGTGCGCAAGGCGAATGGAAAATGGAGGCTATGTATCGACTATACTGATATCAATAAAGCCTGTCCAAAAGATCCTTTTCCCTTGCCGCGCATCGACCAGATTGTGGACTCCACTGCTGGCTGCGATTTGCTGTCATTTCTTGACGCGTATTCAGGCTATCATCAGATTTTCATGTCAAAGGAAGACGAAGAGAAAACCGCATTTATCACCCCATGTGGCACGTATTGCTTCATACGCATGCCTTTCGGGTTGAAAAGTGCTGGTTCAACGTTTGCAAGAGCGGTCCAGATTGGTTTTGAGCCCCAGCTACATAGAAATATGGAAGCTTATATGGATGACATAGTGGTCAAAACCAAGGACAAGGCAACACTCATACAAGATTTAGAAGAGACATTTGCAAATCTGCGCAGAATCAATCTGAAGCTCAATCCTGAGAAGTGTGTGTTTGGCGTTCCATTCGGCAAGCTTCTCGGGTTCTTTGTGTCTCAACGTGAAATTGAAGCCAATCCCGACAAGATCAAGGCAATTGAGCAGATTGAAGCACCGAGACATGTCAAAGATGTGCGTCGACTTGCCGGCTGCGTTGCTGCTCTGAGTAGGTTCATCTCCAAATCCGCTGAGCGCGCCCTGCCCTTTTTCAAAATCTTGAAGAAGGCAGGTCCAATGAAATGGACTCCGGAAGCGGAGGCGGCGCTGCAGGACTTGAAGAGGTACCTCTCCTCTCCGCCGACACTAGTCGCGCCTAGGCCACAAGAGCCGTTGCTGCTATATCTAGCGGCAACGAATCAAGTGGTTAGTGCTGCGTTAGTGGCGCAGAGAGAAGTAGACGAAGAAGCAGCGGCAGCGGCAAGCCCGTCAAGCGACAAGCTGGGATTATCCCCGGCAGAGTCTGGTGCCGACAAGACAGGATCCGCGCAGTCGAATGAAGCAGTGCAGAAGAAGAAGATGGTGCAGCGCCCAGTCTATTTTGTCAGCTCCCTGTTGCAGGGGGCCAGGTCAAGATATTCTGGCGTGCAGAAGCTGCTCTTCGGCCTTCTTATGGCCTCAAGGAAGCTGCGCCACTATTTCCAGGCACATGAAATCACCGTCGTCACTCGCTTCCCGTTACAGCGGATTTTACGAAATCCAGATGCGACCGGCAGAATAGTGGAGTGGGCGTTGGAACTGTCAAGTTTTGGTCTCAAATTTGAAAGCACTTCAACTATTCAGAGCAGAGCCTTGGCAGAATTCATTACAGAATGGACACCGACGCCAGACGAAGAAGTTCAAGAGACAACTATCCCCGGAAAGGAAACAAATCGAGAGTGGATTATGTACTTTGATGGGGCTTTTTCGCTGCAAGGCGCCGGTGGTGGCGTGCTGCTTGTCGCACCCACCGGAGAGCACCTCAAGTATGTGGTTCAGATGCACTTTCCCCGGGAGAGATCAACAAACAACACTGCGGAATATGAAGGACTGCTTGCCGGTCTTAGGATCGCGGCAGACCTTGGAATTAAGAAGCTCATCGTCAGAGGTGACTCACAGCTTGTCGTCAGGCAAGTTAACAAAGACTATCAGAGTCCGTTGATGGAAGCATATGAAGTGAGAAAGTTGGAGGAGCATTTTGACGGTTTGCAAACAGAGCATGTTCCTCGTGCGGAGAACAACATTGCCGACGACCTGTCAAAGCGTGCTGCCCTCAAGTTACCTGTGGAACCAGGAACTTTTGTGCTCCGCTTAACTCAGCCATCCGTAACACCATCGACGAAGCAAGACAAAAGAAGAAAGTTGAGTACCGGCAAGTACTTTCCGGCAGAGCTCCCAGAAGCCGCCGGCAAGGAAGTTGCCGGGAACGACACGGTTGCCGGCGAGCAGCAGCTTCGCGCAGAACCTCAGGTTCTTGCCGCAGAAGCAAGCGCTCCCGCAGCCGAAGATATGCCTTTAGTCCTTGTTGTCGAGCCACAGGCTCTGACATGGGCACAGCACATCGTCCAATTCCTTCAAACAGGAGAACTCCCTGAAGAACAGGAAGAAGCAGAAAAAGTAGCCCGTCAGTCTAGTATGTACCAGTTCGTGGACAGCGTCCTGTACAGAAAGAGACCGAACGGTGTGAAATTGAAGTGTATTCCTCGGGAGGATGGACTGGAGCTGTTGGCAGAGATACATGGAGGCATATGTGGCTCCCACATAGGCTCGAGAGCTCTTGTCGGCAAGGCATTCCGGCAAGGTTTCTCTTGGCCCACTGCTCTCCAGGATGCAACTGCACTAGTAACCAAGTGTGAAGCGTGCCAGTTCCATCCAAAGCAATTGCATCAACCAGCTCAAGCTCTTCAGACAATCCCTCTTTCCTAGCCATTTTTGGTCTGGGGGCTCGACATATTGGGCCCCTTTCCCCGTGCTACCGGGGGCTTCGAGTACTTGTATGTTGCTATCGACAAGTTCACGAAGTGGCCGGAAGTGGAAGCAGTGAGAAAGGTGACAGCACAGTCAGCCGTCAAGTTCTTCAAGGGAATAGTGTGCCGTTTTGGTGTGCCAAACAGGATCATCACCGACAATGGCACGCAGTTCACGAGCCGCACCTTCATGCAGTACATCCAAGACCTTGGCGGCAAAATCTGTTTTGCCTCTGTTGCTCACCCGAGAAGCAATGGCCAAGCGGAGAGGGCAAATGCTAAAGTGCTGCGAGGTCTCAGAACAAGAACTTTCGACAAGCTGCACAAGTGCGGAAGACGCTGGATTGATGAGCTGCCGGCAGTTCTTTGGTCAATCAGAACGACACCAAATCGAGCTACTGGCCGGACACCCTTCTCCCTGGTCTACGGGGCAGAAGCAGTTCTCCCCACGGAACTCATATACGGGTCACCTCGAGTGCTCGCTTATGATGAGCTTGAGCAAGAGCAGCTGCACCAAGATGACGCCACGCTCCTTGAGGAAGATCGTCTTCGGGCTGCTGTGCGAGCTGCACGCTACCAGCAAGCTTTGCACCGCTATCATAGCCGCAAGGTTCATGCCTGAAGCCTTGAGGAAGGCGACCTTGTTCTTCGGCGCGTTCAGTCGGCCAAGAATTCCAACAAGTTGACGCCGAAGTGGGAAGGCCCTTATCGGGTAGTACGAGTCACCAGGCCTGGCGCAGTCCGCCTGGAGACCGAAGATGGCGTTCCAGTGAGCAACTCCTGGAATATCGAACACCTTCGTAAGTTCTACCCATAAGGCGCGGTTGCCGGGTCCCCCGGCAACCACCTTTTGTACGAGTTTTGCCGGCAAGGCATGTGATCCTTTGTACAAAGCCAGGCGCAGACCCTGTGCATAGTTGAATAAAGTTAAGTGTTTTACAATTCTTGTCGATTTTCATGTTATTTTATATACATGCTTGTCTGAGATATTGTATGACATCTTGCTTCCGGTAAGCACTAATGAACCGCCAAGGTTCCATATCACTATTTTCTCTTCTTTCTTTTTCTCAAAGGACAGAAGGTTCCCTCACGTACACGTTTGCCGGGGGGGGGGATGATGGTATGGATACCGACAGGCGACGTTCAAGTTGGCATTTTGCAATAAGGAGTACAACAACGAAAAGCTAAGTTGCAAAACTCTTTAAGCAGATTTTTGTTGTAGAGTTATTTTCCTTGAACGATTTCGGCCTTTGTATGGAAAACCTGCACGCGAAGGAACCTTGTCGTGATTGGTTGCGCCCTTACTTTGTTTTGAGTCCGCTCAACAACTTAAGTGGCTGCAGTAAAAACGTCAAGGTATCTTGTCGGTAGCGGCACCCCCAGTAGGCAGCTAAGGATCCATTTCTCAAAGCGCTCGCGGCAGGGCGCGCACACCGGCAAGATCCCAATAAGCGTAGGGCAAAAACCATACAGAAAGAAATCAGACGAGGGAAATAGCATACATTCATCCAAAATATAGCAAGATATATTGCATTGATGGTCACCACGATTCTAACTTAAGATAAAACTGTCTTTGGCATGGAATAGTAGCGACAAGATGAAGCGAAGCGGCTAGTCCCTGCGCTGGCCTTCGACCCGCTTGACGTGGCTCACTCTGTCAATGATGGGCGCGACAAGCTCTTCGAGTGCCTTGAGATCTGCATCCTCCGGCAAGCTAGCGAGGACGTTGGTGAGGTTGATGCCAGGGTTCTCGTGCACCACTTTGACGAGCACCTTGCGGAGGACGGCCCGGCAGAGTTTGCGAGACTCGTTGGCCAGATGGGTTGCTCGGTTAGCCTGGAGCAGCTTGAGAGCATCAACGACGCCCTCAAAGAACATGGTCAGCTTGGCGCTCGAAGACACCCTCTCGTCAGAAGAGTACCTGAAGTTATCCAAGCCCATGGTGGACAGTTCTGCGGCAAGCTTTTCCGCGACGTCGACGAGGCGCTCAGTCCAGATCGTCACACCTTTCTCGAAGTCATTATAGGTGGCGGCAGCGCTGTTGAGTAGGCTCTTCTCAGCCTGGAGATCCTTGGTCAGAGCCCTCTCACAAGCCTTGCTGCTCTCAAGGGACTCCTCCAGCGTTGTCAGCTTCAATATCAGATCGGCAATGGATTCATTGGCTGAAGAGGGCTCTTTGATCTTGTCGGACATGGCGGCTTGCATCTCCGCCAAGCTAAAGAGAGTCTTATCTCTGTCGGCTTTGAGCATTGAGATCTCCTTGCCGTGGCCCTCAAGATCCGCTTCCAGCCTCTTTACCTTATCGCCCAGCTCGTTCTTGGCGGCCTCTGCAGCTTCGGCGGCATCAATGGCTTCCTTTAGCTTGCCGGCGTGGTCTACGACCAGAGCTTCAAGTGCTTCCTTGTGCCTCTGCTCCAGCTCCTGGGTTCGCAGCGCGACAAGCTTCTCGATCTCCTCATCCTTGCTGCGGAGCTTGGCGGCAAGCGCCTACTCGCGAGCGGCAAGGTCTTCTTCGTGAGCATCGAGCCCGACGCGGCGTTCCGTCAAGCGAGCTTCCTCTGCAGCAGCCTGCTGTGCAGCCTCCTCCTGTGCTTTCTCGACATCGAACTGCTTCATGAGGAGCTCGTTCCAGCTCTGATTTAGCTGCTCCCGACCAGCCGTCAGCTCTTGGAAAGCCTCGGCGAACCAGACTTGCGTCTCCTCGATGCGCTTCTGGAAATCTGCCTCCGTTGCTTCAACAACTGCCGCCCTGGAGTCCAACTTCTCCTTTCGGGCGCGGTGAAGTGCCTGGAGCTTCTGAAAGTTATCACTCATGGCTTGGAGGAGCTGCTCTTCCTTGGGTCCGCTGCTGCTAGCAGCGGCGACGACGTCTCCATCAAAAGTTTCTCCTTCAATTGGCACCCCAGTGCTTGCCGTCCCTGGTATGCTGACGAACAGGTTGTCGCCAACCTTAAGGTAACTGCTTGACGGGGGGACGTCGGATGTTGACGGTTGATCCTCGACAACCGCCTCCTCGGTAGCTGGGGGCTCCGCGACCGGCGTAGCGCCAGGTGCTCCTGCGGCAGGGATGCCGTCAGTATGGTCGCTGGTCTCCTTGCCGGCCCCCTCAGTAGAGTCCTTGGTGGTTTCTTCCTATGCGTCCTTGGTGGCCTCGTCAGCTGTGACCCTGTCGGCCTCGGTGGCAGCACCCCTGGCGGTCTCTTCGATGACAGAATCAACGTCCATTTGTTCCGTCAAGGGGAGATCTGAAAACCAAGAAGGGAAACAAGATGAGACTGAGGTTGAAGTTTAAGAGAACAAAAACAGAGAAAGAATGACAAGTACACCACGGCAACGGTCTACCTGTGTCGAGATGTTGAGAGGTGGCTTCTCCTTTCCCGGCAGCATTGGTTGCCGAAGTAGGATTGCCAGCGCCCGCGCTTGCCGGTTCCTCTTCAACACGGATGGGCTCGCCAGAGGAAGCCCTTGTCGTACGTTCGTCTCTGGGTGGCGTGGTCGACGGAGGCGGCACATGAGGGACGGCCTCCAGTGGCTCTCCTTGTTGCCGTTCTTCTCCTACAAGCCCGGCGATGTCAATAGCGAAGATACTCTCCCCAACACTCGCCAGCGGAAAATAAGTAATAGGCTCACGCTGGGGGCTGAGTTGGAGGCTGCGTTGAGGGCTCGGCTCCGGGCTGATGACGATGGTCTCTGGCGCACCTACGGTGCTTGCCGAGGGCTCATCACCCGTAGAAGTCTTCGCCTTCTTCGCCATCCTCTGTGCCAATGTTTCCGTATCTCTGCGGGGACAGGCCAAAGCAAACAAGTGAGTTAAACAAGATCAAGAATTCAGAAATTGGGAGAATGCGGCAATGGCCCTTACTCTTCTCTATCCGGACTAAAAGAGGAGATGTCGAAGTCGACCTCCGCTTCGGTGTCCGGGAAAGGAGGTGGAGAAGGGGTCCTGGGACGCTTGGCTGCGGCAGAAGCAGTAGGTTGATGTGTCCCTGCTGCTCCAGCCGCTGGTGCCGTCATATGGGATGCTCCCGCCGCACCAGTTGTTGCCGCGGTCGAGCGTGTCGTACGTCGCACGGGTGGCTGTTGGGCCTCTTGCCGCCGCGCAGCCTTGCCGGCCGCCTCCTTGCCGGGAACCTCATCTCTTGAGGGAGGCCGATGTGCTGGGACGCCAGAGACAGCTTTCTGAAGAACACGTTTCTTCTTCTCCGGAACTGGGGGCTCCTCGTGCAGCTGCTCCTCAGCTGTGTCTTCGACAGTAGAGCCCCCGGTAATCTTGCCACTCTGTTCCCCGGCAGCTTCGCCTTGCTCGGCAAGGATCTCCTCCGACATCATTCCTTCTTCACTGGCTTCCTCTTCCGCGAAGCCAAAGTTGCCGGCCTCCACGGCTAGGTTCGCTTCTTCCACCCTGCTGGCGATGTACGCCACTTCTTCATCAGTGGTGGGGCGGATGAGGATTGACTCTTCCCGGACGGCTCTCTCAGACAAATTTTCGAAGAACTCCTGCACGCGCTCTTTAGGCGGCTCGACCCAAGTTCCGTCAAGGCCGTGGGCGTTAAACGCCGGCATCATGGCGATGATTGGGCTCAGAGCGGAGTTGTTGCACAAGGGAATTACGCTAGCCGGTAACTTGTATTTCCCATCAGGCCTGAATAGCTTGTGGCAGAGGGCTATGTGCTGGAAGACTGTCAGGTTGTTGTTCAGACCAGGGCGCAGCCTCATGATATCTGCCGCATTCTTGAAGTCCCAAGCTGGTCTCCCTTTGTTATGCAGAGGGGCGATGCGGCGACGGAGAAAATCGGCGCCAACCATTTCTATTGTGAGCCCGGCAACCTTGAGGCGGTGGATCCTGGTAATTGCGATTGCGAGCTTCTCATCCTGAGGATCGAGGTCGCTCCAGTCCTTGCCGCGAACCACCTTCGTCTGCCGGAGCGAAGAAAATGGCTGGGGATCTTTCTCCCTAACCCAGCACCACTCAGACCGCCATTCGTCCCACTTCTCACGGTAGAGACCGTCCGAATATATCTCCTTATTCCATGCCCTTGGAATCCAGGTAATAGAACCGGAAAGGGCGTCTCCCGCTTGGATACGGGGAACGAAGTAATGGCGAAAGAGGGCTGTGCTGGGAGCTATTCCGGCGAAATTTTCACAGAGATGAGCAAAGACAGACATACATGTTACGGCATTCGGCGTGAAATCCAAGAGACGGAAGTCGTATGTGTACATGATGTCGATGAAGAAATCAGAAAATGGAGGGCAGAGCCCACAGTAAAAGTAAGCGGCAAAGAAAGGGAATTTACCTGGGCCGCCCTCGGCGGAAGCTGGGAGTACGCGAGTTGCAGGGTGAGCCTTCGTCTTCTTCCCCCACATACACAGGTACCGCTCAATCAGGGTGTGCCTGTCGAGCGTTGGGGCGAAGACGACGTGTTTCTTCCGCATCTCCACCAAATCGGCCTTGTCCGCCTCTGCATCCGAGTCGGCGGCTTTCGCCGCTTTGCCCTTGCTTGCTTTGGGCGGCATGGCGGCTGCGGAAGCGGAGGCCGGGGGTGATGAGGGCGTGAGGGTGGCGGATGAACGGGAGAGGCTCTACTCCAAGCTCGGGGAAGAAGGCAATGGTGGTTCCCAGATTGGAAAAGGCAAGGGGTAAATGAGCAGCGCCTCTGCGGAGTCCTTTTTATGGGGAAGGCGCGGGGCTGGCTCTTTACTGACCGATGTGAAAGCATTTTTACAAGCGCACTACTGTGGCTGTTTTGCGCACGTATCCCACGTCCCGCATTTAACGCGTGTCGTGGGGGGCGCAGTAAATAAGAAGATTATGACAGTTAACTCCTGCCACGCGTGCCCGTGCACTGTTTGGGCCTAGCCCAACAACGCCTCGCACCCGTGTATGGCCTAGGCCCGGGGGCTCCTGTCGGTGTACTAAAGTTTGGGTCATTTTAGTACCCCATACTTGTGCATGGACGGTTGTAGCCATACCAGCGGCAAGGCCTGCCGGAGGACAGCTGGAAACGGATACAAGATATCAAGAAGGCGTTCAAGCTAACGATCAGAAGACAGAAGACCGAAGGCTGGGTTCCCGACAAGATCCTTGCCGGGAAGGCTCGCGAAGGCCCGGCAAGGCCTCGCACCCGGCAAGATCCCACCGCTTCAGCACAGTGCCGCCGCTCCAGCGCAGCGACCAACCTGTCGTTTAGGGCTTGTCCTCCTGGTTGCGTGTCACGGCGTCGACCGCGGATGGGATTAAGCAGTGCTGATGGGACGGCCCCTTTTTCCACCCCCGAGAAAGTAAGGGACACCTAAACGGGGCATTAAATGCATTTGTCCTAAGACGTCAGTGATAATCATGAAACACTGTAGTAATTTTACACCTCTTGTACTGCTGTCTGCCACTGTTGGTGACCCCTTGGACGTATAAAAGGAGGCCCAAGGCGTAGCTACAGGGGGGAGGACCTTCTGGCCCATTCTGCATGTGTAGCCGCTTCTTGAACGTGCTGTTCATCACAAGCACTCCGTGTACTTGAGCCAAGAACACCCATAATACAACTAAAGCAGGAGTAGGGTTTTACGCTTCTCAGCGGCCCGAACCTGGGTAAAGATCCCTGCGTTTGATCGTTAGATCCGCTCTTTGTGCATATCTTTTCCCTTGCCGAACCGTAAAGGGATCCACACGATCCCATAGGTGTCGTACGCCGACAAGGTTAGTCCCAAAAAATGATATATAATTGCATACAATTGCATATAAAAACATCCAAGATTGATACTATAATAGCATGGAACAATAAAAAATTATAGATACGTTGGAGACGTATCAAGCATCCCCAAGCTTAATTCCTGCTCGTCCTCGAGTAGGTAAATAATAAAAACAGAATTTTTGATGTGGAATGCTACCTATCATGTTTCATCATGTATTCTTTCTCTTACGGTATGAATAACAAGATCCAAATGATTCAAAGCAATAGTCTATAGTTTGATATAAAGACATCAATACTCAGGCATACTATAAAACAATCATGTCTTTCAAAATAAAAATGCTAAAGAACATTATCCCTACAAAATCATACAATCCTGTCATGCTCCATCTTCTTAACACAAAATATTTATCATGCACAACCCCGGTTTTAGCCAAGCAATTGGTTCATACTTTTTAACGCGCTTCAGCTTTTTCAACTCCCACGCAATACATGAGCGCAAGCCATGGATATAGCACTATGGGTGGAATAGAGTATGGTGGTAGAGATCAATAAGGGAAAGTCAAAAATAAGAAGATAGTCTCACATCGACGAGGCTAATCAACGGGCTATGGAGATGCCCATCAATTGATGTCAATGCAAGGAGTAGGGATTGCCATGCAACGGATGCACTAAGAGCTATAAGTGTATGAAAGCTCAACATGAAAACTAAGTGGGTGTGCATCCAACTTGCTTGCTCATGAAGACTTCGGGCATTTGAGGAAGCCCGTCATCGGAATATACAAGCCAAGTTCTATAATGAAAAATTCCCACTAGTATATGAAAGTGACAAAATAGGAGACTCTCTATATGAAAAACATGGTGCTACTCTGAAGCACAAGTGTGGAAAAAGGATAGTAACATTGCCCCTTCTCTCATTTTTTAGAACGGTCTCATGGACCTCATCCCCACTTTTTCGAGGACTCATTAGTCTCCATCATTCTTACCTCACTGGGACAATGCTCTAATAATGATGATCATCACACCTCTATTTACTTACAACTCAACATTACAACTCGATACTAGAACAAAAATATGACTCTATATGAATGCCTCTGGCAGTGTACCAGGATGTGCCATGATGCTAGCGTAACATGTATAACAATGATGAATGGTGGCTGAGCCACAAATACTATGTCAGCTATATGATCATGCAAAGCAATATGACAATGATGATGTATGTCATAAAAACGAAACGGTGGAAGTTGCATGGCAATATATCTCGGAATGGCTATGGAAATGCCATGATAGGTACGTATGGTGGCTGTTTTGAGGATGATATAAGGAGGCTTATGTGTGATAGAGCGTATCATATCACGGGGTTTGGATGCACCGGCGAAGTTTGCACCAACTCTCGATGTGAGAAAGGGCAATGCACGGTACCGAAGAGGCTAGCAAATTGCGGAAGGGTGAGAGTGCGTATAATCCATGGACTCACATTAGTCATAAAGAACTCACATACCTATTGCGAACGTTTATTAGCCCTCGAAGCAAAGTACTACTACGCATGCTCCTAGGGGGGAGGTTGGTAGGAGTCAACCATCGTGCGCCCCCGACCACCACACAAAGGAAGACAATCAATAATAAATCATGCTCCAACTTCTTAGCATAACGACAGATCATACGTGCATGCTTCGGGAATCACAAACCTTAACACAATTATTCTTACTAAACCACAATTATCTACTAATACCTCCCACATTTTACCATCTTAATATCGCAAAACTATTGCAAGGAATCAAATTTATCATATTCAGTGATCTACATGAAAGTTTTTATTATATCCCTCTTGAATACCTATCATATCAGGACCAAATTCATAACCCGTGTATATTACCATTGCTATTATGAGACTCTCAAAAAGATATAAGTGAAGCATGAGAGTGCAACTATTTCTTTAAAATATAACCACCGCCGTGCTCTAAAAGATATAAGTGAAGCACTAGAGCAACTGCCTAGCTCAAAAGATATAAGTGAAGCACATAGAGTATTCTAACAAATCACGAATATTGTGTGTCCCTCTCAAAAAGGTGTGTTTAGCAAAGATGATTGTGACAAGCTAAAAAGCAAACAAAAGCAAGCAAACTATTTCACAAGACGCTCCAAGTAAAACACATATCATGTGATGAATAAAAATATAGCTCCAAGTGAGTTACCGATAGATTGTAGACGAAAGAGGGGATGCCTTCCGGGGCATCCCCAAGCTTAGACGCCTGAGTCTTCCTTGAATATTACCTTGGGGTGCCTTGGGCATCCCCAAGCTTAGGCTCTTGCCACTCCTTATTCCTTTATCCATCGTAGTCTCACCCAAAACTTGAAAACTTCAGCACACAAAACTCAACAGAAACCTCGTGAGATCCGTTAGTATAACAAACAAATCTTAAACTTTAGGTACTGTAGTAAATTGATTCATATTTAATATTGGCATAATTCTACTGTACTTCAACTTCTCCATGACTCATACCCCCTGATACGATTCATAGATTCATCAAAATAAGCAAACTATGCAACAAAAACGCAATCTGTCTAAAACAGAACAGTCTATAAAGATCTATTTAAAAGACATACTTCTGTAAGTCAAAAAATTCTGAAAAATTAGGACAATGTGGTTAATTCATATACCAGTACTGTGTAAAACTTTCAGATTTTTCTGACGCTCCAGTACAGAATTAAAATTCCAGCACTGGACGCAAAACTTTCTATTTTCCAAACAGCATCAATTATACTATCATCAACATCATCCCAAAGGCATTACTTGGCACAAACACTAATTAAAACATAAAAACACAATCATAACAGAAGCTATAATCATGCAAACACACAAAAACAAAAGGTAAAAGCAAAAATTTATTTTATTCATTGGGTTGCCTCCCAACAAGCGCTATTGTTTTATGCCCCTAGCTAGGCATAATGCATAGTTTCAAGTGTTGTCATCCTTCAAGTTAATTCCATAAGTGCCCCTCATAATGGATTCATAAGGTGCTTTAATTCTTTTTCTAGGGAAGTGGTCCATCCCTTTCTTTAGTGGAAATTGAAATCTTATATTACCTTCTTTCATATCAATAATAGCACCAATAGTTCGAAGAAAAGGCCTACCAAGTATTATGGGGCAAGAAGGATTGCATTCAATATCAAGAACAATAAAGTCCATGGGCACATAAGGATCCATGTCGGTGAGACCTAGCACATCACACAAAAATTTCTATTTGCAAGAATAAGAACATCATTTATTCTACCCAATGGCTTTTTAATAGTTGAATCCGCAAGATGCAAATTAAGGGAACAAGGATCCATGTCGGTGAGACCTAGCACATCACACAAAGACTTTGGTATAGTGAAAACACTAGCACCAAAAGGACAAAGAGCATTACATTCATAATCTTTAATTTTTAATTTAATAGTAGGTCCCATTCATCTTGTAATTTTCTAGGAATTGATACTTCCAACTCAAGTTTTTCTTCACGTGCTTTCATCATGGCTTCTACAATGTGTTTAGTGAAAGCCTTATTTTGTTCATATGCATTTGGTGAATTAATCATGGATTACAATAAGGAAATACACTCAATTAAAGAACAACTATCATAATTAAAGTCCTTGCAATCCAAAGTAGTGGGTGCATTACTATTTAAAGTTTTGACCTCTCCAAACCCACTTTTTTCATTTTTACGATCAAGATTATCACCCTCCAAGCAAGTGGGACTCCTTCTATCTAAAGTTGACTCTTCTCTAGTCCCTTTTTCATCAAGTTTAATGTTACTAAATAATGATTCAATAGGAGTGACAACAATCATTTTAATATCTTCATCATTACTACGATAGAAACCGGGTGGAATCGCTTTTTCTAGAAATTCTCGCTTAGCTCTCAACCTAGCGGTCCTTTCTTTACTTTCATTAATGGAGACATAGATAGCTTTAATAGACTAATTTATATCATGCTTGGATGGCAAAATTTTAGTTTTGAGATTTTCCACATTGTGAGCAATTCTGTCCATGTTCCTAGCTAATTCATCAACTCTATTCAATTTTCCTTCTATCATAGCATTAAAATTCTTTTGAGAACTAATAAATTATTTAATATTACTTTCAATATCAGAGGGCATCCTATTATTATTATTATAAGAATTACCATAAGGATTGCCATAATTATTAGAGGAATTTCCGGGAAACGGTCTCGCATTGAAATTACCCCTATAAGCGTTGTTGTTGAAATTATTACTAGAGACAAAATTCACATCAATAGCATCATTATTTTGCTCAATCAAAGTAGACAATGGCACATCATTAGGATCAATATGAGTATTTTTACTAGCAACCAATTTCAATAGAGCATCCATCTTATCACTCAAAGTATTAATTTCTTCAATAGAATTTACCTTCTTACCAGTTGGAGTTCGTTCAGTGTGCCATTGAGAATAATTTACCATAATATTATCAAGAAGTTTTGTAGCTTCTCCCAATGTAATTTCCATAAAAGTACCACCTGCGGTAGAGTCTAGCCAATTTTTGGTAATTTTGATGATGTCTCCCCGGCAACGGCGCCAGAAATTCTTCCTGCAACTTGTAGTCTGTGTTGGTATTTCCCCGAAGAGGAGAGGATGATGCAGTACAGTAGAGATAAGTATTTCCCTCAGTTAAGAACCTCGGTTATCAATCCAGTAGGAGAACCAAGCAAAATTCCATTAAGCGCACCTGCACACACAAGAGCAAACACTTGCACCCAACGCAAATAAGAGGGTTGCCAATCCTCATAGCGGTTACTTGCAAGGATTAAATCTTATCGAGGTAAATAGGTAAACTAAAATACTAATTAAAATAAAAGTAAATAAATTGCAGCAAGGTATTTTTTAGGTTTTTTATATGATAAAGATTGACCCGGGGGCCATAGTTTTCACTAGAGGCTTATCTCTCGAGCACAGAAACATACGGTGGGTAAACAAATTACTATTGGGCAATTGACAGAATAGCAAATAATTATGACGAATTCATGGCAATGATCATGTATATAGGCATCACGTCCGAGACAAGTAGACCGACTCCTGCCTGCATCTACTACTATTACTCCACTCATCGACCGCTATCCAGCATGCATCTAGAGTATTAAGTTAATAAAAACAGAGTAACGCCTTAAGCAAGATGACATGATGTAGAGAAGCAAATTCAAGCAATATGAATAAACCCCATCTTTTTATCCTTAATGGAAATAATACAAATACGTGTCATGTCCCCTTCTGTCACTGGGATTGAGCACCACAAGATTGAACCCATCACAAAGCACCTCTCCCATTGCAAGATAAATCAATCTAGTAGGCCAAACCAAATCGATAGATCGGAGAGAAATACAAAGCTATAACAATCATGAATAAAAGAGTTCAGAGAAGACTCAAATATTTCTCATGAATAATCTGATCATAAACTCACAATTCATCGGATCCCAACAATCACACCGCAAAAGAAGATTACATCGGATAGAACTCCAAGAACATCGAGGAGAACATTGTATTGAAGATCAAAGAGAGAGGAGAAGCCATCTAGATACTAGCTATGGACCCATAGGTCTGTGGTAAACTACTCACACATCATCGGAAGGGCAGCAAGGTTGATGTAGAAGCCCTCCGTGATCGATTCCCCCTCCGGCAGAGTACCGGAAAAGGCCTCCAGATGGGATCGCGGAAGAACAGAGGCTTGCGGCAGCGGAAAGGTTATTTCTTCTGGCTCTCTGATGGTTTCCCAATATTTGTGAATTTATAGAAGTGGAATTAGGTCAGACGGAGTCACGTGGGCCCCACAAGGCAACACGGTGCGCCCCCCTGGGGCGCGCCCTGTTGCCTTGTGAAGCCTCCGTGAGGCTTCCGGCCTCCTCCCGAAGCTTCCAAGGTTTCTTTTGTCCAGAAAAAAATCTCCAAAAAGTTTCATGGCATTTGGACTTCATTTGGTACTGTTTCTCTGAAAAGCCAAAAACAAGCAGAAAACAGCAACTGGCACTGGGCACTAGGTTAATAGGTTAGTCCCAAAAAATGATATATAATTGCATACAATTGCATATAAAAAATCCAAAATTGATACTATAATAGCATGGAACAATAAAAAATTATAGATACGTTGGAGACGTATCAGTGGACGCATGGTAGGAAAAACATGGCATAACCAGACATGCACTCTGCAGGGCATAAGCAAGGGAGCCAAATGAAACGACCAACCGATCCATGTTAAGAACATGACCGTAGGGTATGTGCAGGACATATGGGAGTCAAACATAGCAGTGAAGCAAAACATAGCATCTATCAGCTGGGCCTCCTCAGCGTGAAGCCCCACACTACAAAAAAAAGACATATCCGTGATATTATGGCCTGAACGAAAACTTTTTCTATCATGGTTGTGACACTTCTATGACAATAATTGTGACAAAACCACATATCATCATAGATGTGGTGGGCTCCTACTTCTATGACAAAAAATTATGACAGAAAATGGGCTTTTCGTCCTGGGCGGGCCGGAGACTCACCCGCATGACATTCTTTGGGCCGTCCATGACGTAAAAAATCATGGTAGAAGTGAGGGCGAGGAAATTTTTGGGGAGTTCTCGGTTACGGTGGGTGGTCGGGGCTAAGCGATGCAGTGTGGTTTGCGCGTTTCTCTCGTACGCGCGCGTGTGTGCGAGGCGCTTGCTAACTGAACCCAAGCGAGGCGTTCGCTTACTGAACCCGAGCGATCGATCTCGCCTTCGCACTACGTACTGAACCCGAGCGATCGATCCCTCACACTATGTACTGAACTCGATCGATCCCTTCGCTGCTAAATGAACCCGAGCGATTCCTTCGCTGCTAACTAAACCCGACTGATTCCTTTGCTGCTAACTGAACCCGAGCGATCGATCGCTGCTGCTGCTTACTGAAGCCGATCGATCAATGCGTTGCATCAAGCCCCCGTGCAAGACGTAGCCGGTTGGGTTTGCCTCTCGATGAACAGTGCCCGTTGCTGCCGCGCGCGCGATACACATAGACACGAGTCAAGACGCATCAATCGAGTTGGTTGGTTGGTTGTGGATGAACAGTTCCCGTTGCTGCCGCCCGCTCGTACGCCCCACCCCAGCGGGTGGGGGTTGGATGAACAGGACCCCGTGGTAGTAGGCGGTTGCTGCTGGATGAACAGGACCCCGAGGAGGCCGTGCCGCGGTACGCCACACCCAGCCGGTTGGGGGTGGATGAATAGGACCCCATGGAGGCTGGATGAACAGTAGCCGGTGGAGGCTGGTGGAAGTCGACGGTGGATGAACAGTAGCCTGTGGAGTCCCGTTTTGTGGTACGCCACACCCCTCCCGATGAACAGGACCCCGTTTCGACCGTAGGTGCTCGAAGAGAAGTCTGTTTCCTCCATTTTGCGGTACGACAGACCCCATTTCGACCGTAGGCAGTTGGGAAGAAGTCAGTTTCGTCCGTTTTGCGGTACGCCGGACCCCTCCCGATGAACAGGACCCCATTTCGACCGTAGGTGGTTGTAGAGAAGTCTGTTTCCTCCGTTTTGCAGTATGCCAGATGATGACCCACAAGTATAGGGGATCAATCATAGTCCTTTCGATAAGTAAGAGTGTCGAACCTAACGAGGAGCAGAAGGAAATGATAAGCGGTTTTTCAGCAAGGTATTCTCTGCAAGTACTGAAAGTAGCGGTAACAGATAGTTTTGTATCAAGATAATTCGTAACAAGTAACAAGTAACAAGAGTAACAAAAGTGCAGCAAGGTGGCCCAATCCTTTTTATAGCAAAGGACAAGCCGGAATGTTCTCTTATAGTAAGCAAAGCATTCTCGAGAACACATGGGAATTGTCGTCTAGTCACGTTCATCATGTTTAGTTGATTCGCGTTCGCTACTTTGATAATTTGATATGTGGGTGGACCGGTGCTTGGGTGCTGTTCTTACTTGAACAAGGCTCCCACTTATGATTAACCCCTCTCGCAAGCATCCGCAACTACAAAAGAAGAATTAAGATAAATCTAACCATAGCATTAAACATATGGATCCAAATCAGCCCCTTACGGAATAGCGCATAAACTAGGGTTTAAGCTTCTGTCACTCTAGCAACCCATCATCTAATTACTACTCCACACTGTATTCCCTTAGGCCCAAAGATGGTGAAGTGTCATGTAGTCGACGTTCACACGACACCACTAAGAGAATCAACAACATACATATCATCAAAATATCGAACGAATGCCAAATTCACATGATTACTTATGACAAGACTTCTCCCATATCGTCAAGAACAAAAGTAACTACTCACAAGACATATTCATGTCCAAGATCAGAGGGGTATTGAATAGCATAATAGATCTGAACATATAATCTTCCACCAAATAAACCAACTAGCATCAACTACAAGATGTAATCAACACTACTAGCAACCCACATGTACCAATCTGAGGTTTTGAGACAAAGATTGAATACAAGAGATGAGCTAGGGTTTGAGATGAGATGGTGCTGGTGAAGATGCTGATGAAGATTGGTCCTCCCACGATGAGAGGATCATTGGTGATGTCGATGGCTCTGATTTACCCCTCCCGGAGGGAAGTATCCCCGGCGGAATCGCTCCGTCGGAGAGCAAAAGTGCTCCTGCCCAAGTTCTGCCTCGAGACGGCAGCGCTGCATCCCAAAAGTTTTCTCCTTATTTTTTTCTAGGGCAAATGGGCTTATATACCAGAAAATGGGCACCAGAGGCTGGCCAGGGGCCCCACGAGCCACCAGGGCGCGCCTGGGGAGGGGGTGGCGCGCCCTGGTGCCTCGTGGGCACCTGGGTGGCCCCCTCTGGTACTTCTTTCTTCCAATATTTTTTTATTTATTCCAAATTAAATCTCCGTGAAATTTCAGCTCATTTGGAGATGTGCAGAATAGGTATCTCTGACATAGCTTTTTCAGGTCTAGAATTCCAGCTGCCGGCAATCTCCCTCCTTATGTAAATCTTGCATATTAAGAGAGAAAAGGCATTAGAATTGCTCCACAAAGTATTATATTGATTAAAAACATTATAAATAATAGTAGGAAAACATGATGCAAAATGGACGTATCACCAGACCCCCAGCTAATGAACAGGACCCCGTTTCGACCGTACGCAGTCGAACAGAGGCCATTTCCTCCGTTTTGCGGTACTCCAGACACCCAGCCGGTGGGGGGGGGGGTCGATGAACAGCACCCCGTTTCGGCTGTTCCGTCCAAGCCGGTTGGCTCCCAATGAACAGGACGCCTTTCGACCCAGTTGGTTGCCTCCTGATGAACACGACGCTGTTTCTTCGTTTCGACCCAGCCAGTTGGCTGCCGATGAATAGGATGCCGTTGCTGCCGTCCGTTGCCTCTCCATGTACACGAGCCCTGGCCGTACGTATGCGCGAGTACGCGTTCCAGACCCCGCCCGTATGTACGTACGTGGCCGTATTCTTTGTCGTGTGGCTGTACATATGTGTACACGATTTAGACGGGACTGTCTAAACTGCTACGTCGGGGGCTCAACTACGGCACGTGCCGCTACTTACTCGGCCACGGTTCATCCTTGCAGAGAGACCGATCGACCAGTATGTACGTACACGTTCGCGACCAGACAGACAACGCTACGTACGCTTCGACCGGGTGGGTTCCAGCTGTCTGGGAGGATAAGGTGGCACTTCCTTCCGTGTGAAGATATAGCAGGTGGATCCCAGCTGTCAGGGGGAGGAATCATTTTTTTTGCGCGTAATAAGGAGGCACTTCCTTCCGTGCGAAGATGTAGCTGGTGGGTCCAGCTGTCAGCCTCACCGCGTACAGTCCTCTTCCGATGGCTGTCGTTCATTGACCACGTTGACTACGCCGCGCCGAGAGCACCAAAGCGATGAACGTCAGCGAGGCCTAGGAAGGGAACGACGCGGAGCCGGGGAAGACGCGGCAGTGGATGCCCACGCGGAGGGGAGTACGAGGGTTGACTGGTTCGGCTGTGGTGTGAGGCTGCCGTCATCGGAGAATAACAGGGGATGTGGGTGAGTAGAGGGAAGGCCTGGCCAGCGGTGGGAGTAGGGTGGGGCAGTGAGGCCTGCGCGATAGCACAGCCGACCACAGGAGGCAGGAGCAGGTGGTCCCGCCGGTGCTGGTTTGGGCAGCTGGAGCAAGAAGATCAGAGATTGAAGAAGCAGCACGGCCGTTGGATGAACATCCAACGGTCACTGCTGCTAGAATCGTTTGTTGACTAAGTTGACAAAGCCATGCGTATGGGTCAACTTAGTAGGCCCACAAGTCAGCCTCCAAATCTGGTGGGTTCCAGTAAGCAAGGGGAGGAATCATTTTTCTTGCGCGTGATAAGGAGGCACTTCCTTACGTGCGACCATGGACCTCGTGGGTCCCAGCTGTCAGCCTCTCCACGTACAGTCCTCTTCCGATGGCCGTCATTCATTGACCGCGTTGACGATGCCGTGGCGAGAGCACCAAGGCGGTGGACGACGGCGAGGCCTATGAAGGGAATGACCCGGAGCCGGGGAAGACACGGTAGTGGTTGCCCACGCGGAGGGGAGTACGAGGGTTTACTGGTTCAGCTGCGGTGTGAGGCTGTCGTCGCCGTAGAATAATAGGAGGTGTGGGTGAGTAGATGGATGGCCTAGCCAGCTATGGGAGTAGGGTGGGGCGATGAGGCCTGCGCGATAGCACAACCGGCCACGGGAGCCAGGAGCAGGCGGTCCTGTCGGTGCTGGTTTGGGCGGCTGGAGCAAGAAGATCAGAGATTGAAGAAGCAGCACGGCTGTTGGATTAGCATCCAACGGTCACTGCTACTAGAATCGTTTGTTGACTATAAGTTGACAAAGCCCTGCGTACGCGTCAACTTAGTAGGCCCACAAGTCAGCATAACATCTGTGGCGGACAACATATAGCCCATTTGCTATTTTTCCTAAATTTACAGACCATTTGCTAATTATTACATAATTTATTGCAGCCCATATTATATTTTTAGAATACCTGACCAACGATATTTCATTGAAATTTCCGAACTATTTTTAATCCCGAAATTTTGAGCCCAATAAAAACTAAATTTAAAATATATTTAAATTATGTTAAAATCCAATGAAATTTGAAATATCAAAAAATAAAAGAAAATTCACAATTTGAAACTAATTGCCCATTTTTCTTTGTTTTTATATATATACAACCCATTTCATATTACTTATAAGATTTACAGCCCTTTTTGTCTGGGCAGGCCAAATGTATCCCTCGTCGTCTTGAAAGATTTGCAGCCCAGCAGGACGGAGAAAAAGAAATCGGCCTGTGTAGGCTATTCTACGGAAAAAAAAGATGGGCTAGTCATTTTCATCGAGAAAAAAAAAATAGCTGGGCTCGTCATGTTGTAAACATAAAATAAAAGCCTGGGTTAGACGGGCCACAGACACTGCACAGCCCAGTTGATAACCTACTCCCTCTCAACAACAACAAAACTGATCAAGCAAATGGGTCCCACGTGTCAGCCGCTCCATGTGCAATTCTCTCGTTTATTGACTACATTGACAATGTCATAGGTCCCAGATGTCAGCAAACCATTAGGAGGAAGCATTTTTTTCATGTCTTAAGGAGGAGCTTCCTTGCGTGCGAAGATGTAGCTGGTGGCTCCCAGCTGTTAGGGAGTGGAATCATTTTTCTTTCGTGTAATAAGGAGGCACTTCCTTGCGTGCGACCATGGACCTTGTGGGTCCCGGCTGTCAGCCTGTCCATGTACAGTCCTCTTTCGATGGCTGTTGTTCATTGACCACGTTTACGACGCCGTGCCGAGAGCACCAAGGTGGTGGACGACGGCGAGGCCTAGGGAGGAAACGACCCAGAGCCGAGGAAGGCTTGGCAGTGGATGCCCATGCGGAGGGGAATACGAGGGTTTACTGGCTCGGCTGCTGTGTGAGGCTGCTGTCGCCGGAGAATAACAGGAGGTGTGGGTCAGTAGAGGGATGGCCTGGCAAGCGATGGGAGTAGGGTAGGGCGGTGAGGCCTGCGCGGCAGCACAGCCGTCCACGGAAGGCGCGAGCAGGCGGTCCCGCCGGCGCTGGTTTGGGCGGCTGGAGCAGGAAGATCAGAGATTGAAGAAGCACGCCGGCCGTTGGATTGACATCTAATGGTCTCACGCTGGTAGAGTCGATTTGTTGACTAAGTTGACATAGCCTTGCGTACGCATCAACTTAGTAGGCCCACAACTTAATATATAAACTAATAAAACTATATATATATATATATATATAAAGTAGAGATGAGAAAAATAGAAGTGGGTTGTGCGTTTTCTTCAGTAAAAAAAAGCTGGGCTGCTGATGTTCTAAGAAAAAATAAAACCAAGACTGGGCGGCCCAGAGGCCAGTTGATACCTGCTAGATCCTTGTGGCCGCATATCGTCATGGGCTGCGCCTGTTAATAAACAAAACATAACCTAGGCAGTCTACAGCCCAGTTGATATTTGCTCGACTTAAAAAAAATACTATCTGCTGGATCCCAGTTGTCAGTCTCTCCTTGTAGAATTCTCTCGTTTATTGACTACGTTGAAAATTTCATGGGTCTCAGACGTCAGCATATTTTTTCCATCGTGATAATAAGTGTATGCACTTGCTTGCGTATGGCCATGGACCTGCTGGGTCCGTACTGTTAGCCTCTGTATGGACAGCCCTCTTCTGGTTCCACGGACGAATTTCATGCAAATCGGATGATTTTCATTGAAACCGGACCAAATTCATTACATTTTACACATTTCTTTTTCTTATGGAACATTTTACATATTTCAACTAAACGATAACCAAGTAGGCCTTTTTTTAGTCTAAAAACGATCACTGGAAGCGGCGGCTCCCGTTTTCACGCCTGTTAAATTTTTTGGTTAAATGAGAACTCGAACGAGAGAACATGTCGTATGCGAGGTTTTCCATGGCATGGGAGGCGCTTCCCGTGATCGAGGTCCCGACACTTAACTGTTCATGAAGGCCCAAATCCATCGCTCCTCTGTTTAACAATTTGCAGCTGGGCTTGGCATGCCACAGCCCAGTCCCGACGTGCTGCGTCCAACTGTCAGCCTGTGAAACCTGATGGATCCCCTGCGTACTGGAAGGTGTTAGTAAAATTTTGGAAAACTGGGAATTCGAACGGCATGTGCTTTTGCTACTTATATCAGGTGCCTGAAAATTCACTTCATAACAATTGCTTTAGCGTTAAATCCACGTCGACCCTCGACATGATGGTTGGAAAGAAATGCCAAGTTTAGACTGAAAGATCCTTAACAACAACACCAACTTGCAGACGACCAGGTAGAACTCGTACTACCAAACTAACTTATAATTTTTTTAGTCCTGGCCCTCGTTTTCGTCTGGTAGAAGATCTTGCAGACGACCAGCTCCCGCTCCTTCTCTTGCTCGAGGTCCCCGAGGTGGTAGTGGTGCATCACCCAGTTTGTCCTCTGCTGGTCGAATTTCTTGTTGGTGTACAGCACCAGAACTTTTTTGCTGCCCCTCTGCCGGCCGTTGACCATCACCGGCATGGTATTGCCGGTCTTGAGCCACATTGCGTGCATGCCGCATTCCGATTGTATCTTGCAACGCGTCCGCGTACTGCTACTTGTAGTCTGTGTTGGTATTTCCCCGAAGAGGAGAGGATGATGCAGTACAGTAGAGATAAGTATTTCCCTTAGTTAAGAACCAAGGTTATCAATCCAGTAGGAGAACCAAGCAAAATTCCGTTAAGCGCACCTGCACACACAAGAGCAAACACTTGAACCCAACGCAAATAAGAGGGTTGTCAATCCTCTTAGCGGTTATTTGCAAGGATTAAATCTTATCGAGGTAAATAGATAAATTAAAATACTAATTGAAATAAAAGTAAATAAATTGCAGCAAGGTATTTTTAGGTTTTTAATATATGATAAAGTAGACCGGGGGCCATAGTTTTCACTAGAGGCTTCTCTCTCGAGCACATAGCATACGGTGGGTAAACAAATTACTATTGGGCAATTGATAGAAAAGAAAATAATTATGACGGATTCATGGCAATGATCATGTGTATAGGCATCATGTCCGAGACAAGTAGACCGACTCCTGCCTGCATCTACTACTATTAATCCACCCATCGACCGCTATCCAGCATGCATCTAGGGTATTAAGTATGAAACAGAGTAACGCCTTAAGCAAGATGACATGATGTAGATAAAGTAAACTCAAGCAATATGATTAAACCCCATCTTTTTATCCTTAATGGCAACAATACAAATACGTGTCATGTCCCCTTCTATCACTAGGATTGAGCACCGCAAGATTGAACCCATCACAAAGCACCTCTCCCATTGCAAGATAAATCAATCTAGTAGGCCAAACCAAATCGATAGATCGGAGAGAAATACAAAGCTATAACAATCATGCATAAAATAGTTCAGAGAAGACTCAAATATTTCTCATGAATAATCTGATCATAAACTCACAATTCATCGGATCCCAACAAACACACCGCAAAAGAAGATTACATCGGATAGAACTCCAAGAACATAGAGGAGAACATGGTATTGAGGATCAAAGAGAGAGAAGAAGCCATCTAGCTACTAGCTATGGACCCGTAGGTCTGTGGTAAACTACTCACACCTCATCGGAAGGGCAGCAAGGTTGATGTAGAAGCCCTCCGTGATCGATTCCCCCTCCGGTAGAGTACCAGAAAAGGCCTCCAGATGGGATCGCGGAAGAACAGAGGCATGCGGCGGCGGAAAGGTTTTCTCTTCTGTCTCTCTGTTGGTTTGGGAATATTTGTGAATTTATAGCGAACGAATTAGGTCAAGAGGTGCCACGAGGGGCCCACAAGCCTGGGGGGCGCGGCCAACCCCCTGAGGCGTGCCCTCCAGGCTTGCCGCCTCGTCCTGGCTCTTCTGGTCTTCTCCCGAAGCTTCCTAGGTATCTTCTGGTTCAGAAAAAATTAATCCAAAGTTTTTTTTCTCGTTTGGACACTTTTTGATAATGATTTTCTAAAAAGGCAAAACAAGCAAAAAAACAGCAACTGGCACTGGGCACTGGGTTAATAGGTTAGTCCCAAAAAATGATATATAATGGCATATAATTGCATATAAAACATCCAAGATTGATACTATAATGGCATGGAACAATAAAAAATTATAGATACGTTGGAGACGTATCACGTACCCCTTTTGAACGCCCTGGAGTTGCGCTGGAAGAAATGCTTGCTTAGGCCACTCAGTGTGATACCTGCAGTATTGGCAAAATATAATCCCAGGCCGGGTAGCATACATCAGAAATTTGCCAAAAGAAAGGAACATATTTTGTGCAAGTAGATGGTCGATCGGTGTCTCACCTGGAAGTTTCTCAGGTTGGGTGGAGCATATGCCATGCTCATTGTCGATGGTCGGTATGAACAAATCGATGAGAGGGTGAGATCTCGCGCTATCAGCACTCACTTTAGCCTCAAGGAGCTCGATTAGCTCCTGATCCGTGGGATCGAACTTGACGCAAGCCGGCAGCACCGGCCAATCCTTCTTGGACTTGCAGCGGTTAATTCCAGTTAAATGGTACTCAATGTATGATCAATCAACTATTTAAGTAAATGATGAAAGATTTTTTGACAGATAAGTGCTACTCCAAATCTAAAATCCATGACACCCGAACAAACTGGGGTCTCGGCTTCATTACTACATGCATACTCTAAAGACTTGAAAACCCCCATAAAGATCGAAATCTTCATACAGGGCGACGAGACGAATACTCACAGGAGCGGCCTCGCTGGTTCCACCCTTCATGCGGCTAGCTTGAAGAGCTTCCTTGTTGAGATCAAATTTCTCAGCATCTTCCTTTTGACTACTTGCAATGAAGTATAGCAGCTCCACTAGCTCATCGCCCATCGTACCAACTGGATCGGAACAAGGCGGCGGCTGGGAGGCGGGGAGACCGGGAAAGAATGGGAGAGTGATGCTGGACTACCAGAGGGGTGAGGCTCACTTTGGTGACCCGAACACGTGGCCGGGACTCTTGTGTCCCCTCACGCGCAGCGTGTTGTCACGTCAATTCAATGTGAGGACATGATGAATAATTTGACCGGTGTGTACTAGTACTACTAGTCATACAAGTACTACTTACCGAGTACGAGTAGTGCAATATACGGTATAGAGGACTACTAGTAGTACAAATTTTAGAAATGGTGTACATTCATCCAATCTTCAGGTTGCTTCCATATTGCTTTAAATAATATGAGAGGGGCATTGCTAAAGGCTTAGTTTTAAGGGCATTATGCAAGAGTGTTTAGAAGGAGTTTACAAACAGGTGCCTATAAAGTTACAAGGCTGTGCGACAGACTTTGTAGGCTACATGAGTAATACAAAATATAATTCCCATTGGACAACGCTTTCACCAACAAGTACGCACTTGAAGCCTAATTGCTATATATGGCTATATATGGCTTCTGCATAGTATCTCCATCATCATTATCAAAATACATGCTACGCAGGTGATGTAGGATGCACTTGATCCCAGAAAGGTATTTATCCTTCAAACTAACTACAGTACAAAAAACCCAACAAAACAGGATCATGCGACACCAGCAGGATACATGGCTCAGTCTAGATATCACTACGAATCAAGTTGTGCATATTAGCTGTTGGCATGAACCACATCGCCGCATGTCGGGTTTGCAAAAGCCATTCATCGCTTGGAAGCTTGATGCCTTTCACACACTGTAGTTCATCTGGCAACAAGCTGTGTCGACGAATCTCTGGATATGGTGCTTCATGAAACCCATGGTACGATGTGTAAACACAGTTCCCCCTGGCGAATGGAACTTGCATAGCACGATAATCATCATATGTTCGATGATTGGTTGGATGATCGGATAATTGAGCCCGAGGAACAGGGAGTGGTTGCCGAGGCTGTAAACCTGCCTCCAATTGAATACGCCTGGCCCAACGGAGCTGGGATCTTTCTCGAACATGAAGCAGCCATAGCCATCACAGTCACGAACGCCCCACGCATTGTACTGCATGTGGTTTGATGAAATGGTTTGGTTTCTTTGGTATGTGCGAATGAGCATCAAATGCCCACCATCAGTTAAACGAGCGACAAACCACCACCCATTGACATGTATATTTCCAGGTCCTGGAATTATAAAGGCCAGCGCATTTGCGTCTGCTACAACAAATCAAATTGGAGACCAAAAGGACAAAAATATACAATCATGTTCAGAGTATGTGTGGAATTAAGATTATTATAACAGTGACAGAGATCATAGCCAGAGAATTACAATGCCATGGTCATAATCATACCCTAATTTTTTAAAAATGCCAATGGCTTTCATATTCTAGCAATATGTCATGGTTCAAAGATCATGTAAAAATGAGAGGAAAACAGTTATGCCAGGGCCTACTCATATTCTACCATAACAGTTAGATGCCAACTGTTCTCGTATCAACTCTAACAATAACATGCATGGTTATAAAAATCTTGGAAATGAGAGTAACATATAGCAATCATGTGGTTATACTCATAATATCTATTCTAACAATCATTAGATGCCAATTGTTCTCATATCAAGTCTAACAATAACATGTGTGGTCATAAAAATCTAGGAAATGAGAGGAACATATATCAATGATGTGGTTATAGTCATACTATCTATTCTAAATTTCTAACAATCAACAGGCAGTCATATTCATATGGTAAAGATGAGATGAGATAGAACAATTACACCATGATAGATTCCACCAGTATATGCAGCCAATCTGTCCACCCACCGTGTAAACGATGCCATCGTGCACTATAGCATCAGACAAATGGAGGGTAAGCAGGATTGATGATGAGCCATAACCATGTATGGCGACCGGATTCCAGATAGGCTAATCCCCCGTCGAACAATGCAATGAGCTTGTAATCCATGTAGTCTTCTGATGGTGTGGGCACTTCGCAGATTACAACCTTCAGCAAACGGAGGTCCAACCAAGTGCCCGACGCCTCTCGTGCATAGTAGGCAGGAGTGTCCGATGGGCCGTGAGGCTCAATGTCGATAGTATCCAACGATGGAAGGGTGATCTCTCACTGGGTGTAGATATCCACGAGACGCCATGGACTACCCGATTGGTGGATGAGGACGATCCAGTTGGCCTTCATGCCCGCCCAGTAGTGGCGGCACATGAAGGGCATGTGGGCGGGGAGTGGTAGCATGTCGAGGGGCACGACGACAACCTCCGTAGGATCGTTGATACGTCTCCAATGTATGTATAATTTTTGATTGTTCCATGCTATTATAGTATTAATCTTGGATGTTTTATATGCAATTATATGCCATTATATATATCATTTTTTGGGACTAACCTATTAACCCAGTGCCCAGTGCCAGTTGTTGTTTTTTGCCTGATTTTGCCTTTTCAGAAAATCATTATCAAACGGAATGAAGAAAAAACTTTCGATTAATTTTTTCTGGACCAGAAGGACCCTCGAAGCTTCGGGAGAAGACCAGACGAGCCACGAGGGAGCGACAAGCTCGGGAGGCGCCCCCCCCCAGGCTTGTGGGCCCCTCGTGGCACCTCTTGACCTAATTCCAGCGCTATAAATTCCCAAATATTCCCAATATACCAGAGAGACAGAAGAGAAAACCTTTCCGCCGCTGCAAGCCTCTGTTCTTCCGTGATCCCATCTGGAGGCCTTTTCCGGTACTCTGCCGGAGGGGGAATCGATCACGGAGGGCTTCTTCATCAACCTTGCTGCCCTTCTGATGATGTGTGAGTAGTTTACCATAGACCTACGGGTCCATAGCTAGTAGCTAGATGGCTTCTTCTCTCTCTTAGATCTTCAATACCATGTTCTCCTCGATGTTCTTGGAGTTCTATCCGATGTAATCTTCTTTTGCGGTGTGTTTGTTGGGATCCGATGAATTGTGAGTTTATGATCAGATTATTCATGAGAAATATTTGAGTCTTCTCTGAACTCTTTTATGCATGATTATTATCGCTTTGTATTTCTCTCCGATCTATCGATTTGGTTTGTCCAACTAGATTGGTTTATCTTGCAATGCGAGAGGTACTTTGTGATGGGTTCAATCTTGCGGTGCTCAATCCCAGTGACAGAAAGGGACATGACACGTATTTGTATTATTGCCATTAAGGATAAAAAGATGGGGTTTAATCATATTGCTTGAGTTTTCTTTGTCTACATCATGTCATCTTGCTTAAGGCGTTACTCTGTTTTATACTTAATACCCTAGATGCATGCTGGATAGCGGTCGATGGGTGTAGTAATAGTAGTAGATGCAGGCAGGAGTCGATCTACTTGTCTCGGACGTGATGTCTATATACATGATCATTGCAATGAATCGGTCATAATTATTTTCTTTTCTATCAATTGCCCAACAGTAATTTGTTTACCCACCGTATGCTATGTGTTCTCAAGAGAAGCCTCTAGTGAAAACTATGGCCCCCGGGTCTACTTTTATCATATATTAAAAACCAAAAATACCTTGCTGCAATTTATTTTATTTTATTTTATTTAGTGTTTTAGTTTATCTATCTATAACTATCATAATTAATCCTTGCAAATAACTGCTAAGAGGATTGACAACCCTCTTATTTGCGTTGGGTGCAAGTGTTTGCTTTTGTGTGTGCAGGTGCTGCTAAAGGGATTTTGCGTGGTTCTCCTACTGGATTGATAACCTTGGTTCTTAACTGAGGGAAATACTTATATCTACTATACTGCATCATCCTCTCCTCTTCGGGGAAATACCAACGCAGTGTACAAGTAGCAGGAAGAATTTCTGGCGCCGTTGACGGGGAGACATCACCAAAATTTATCAAGTACCTTCGCACAAACTATCATCCACTTGCATTTATTTTATTTTACTTTTTATTTGCATTTGCCTCTCATTTTCATCTCCCCCACTTCTAATATTTTTTTACAAAAACACAAAAATATTTTCGTTTGCTTGTTTGCTTGCTTCGTCGCGATGTCTGAAGAAAATACAAAATTGTGTGATTTTTCCAATACTAATAATAATGATTTTATTCGTACTCCTATTGCTCCTCCCACCACTAGTGCAGAGTCGTGTGACATTAATGCTGCTTTGCTTAATCTTGTTATGAAAGAACAATTTCCTGGTAGTCCTAATGAAGATGCTGCATCCCATCTAAATACTTTCGTTGAACTTTGTGATATGCAAAAGAATAAAGATGTGGATAATGATATTGTCAAATTGAAATTATTTCCGTTCTCACTACGAGATCGTGCTAAAACTAGTTTTCATCCTTGCCTAGAAATAGTATTGATTCTTGGGATAAGTGTAAGGATGCTTTTATTGCCAAGTATTTTCCTCCCGCTAAAATTATTTCTTTAAGAAATCAAATTATGAATTTGAAGCAACTTGAGCATGAACATGTTGCACAATCTTGGGAGAGAATGAAATTAATGATAAGAAATTACCCAACACATGGTTTAAGTTTATGGATGATCATACAAAAAATTTATGTGGGACTAAACTTTGTTTCTAGAAATTTGCTAGACTCTGCCGCATGCGGTACTTTTATGGGAATTACATTGGGAGAAGCTACAAAACTTCTTGACAATATTATGACAAATTATTCTCAGTGGCACACTGAACGAACTCCAACTGGTAAGAAGGTAAATTCTGTTGAAGAAGTTAATACTTTGAGTGATAAGATGGATGCTCTTATGAAATTGGTTGCTAGTAAAAGTGCTAATATTGATCCTAATGATGTGCCATTGTCTACTTTGATTGGGCAAAATAATGATGCTATTGATGTGAATTTTGTCCCTAGAAATAATTTCAACAACAATGCTTACAGGGGTAATTTCAATCCTAGACCGTTTCTTGGAAATTCCTCTAATAATTATCGTAATGCCTATGGTAATTCTTATAATAATAATAGGATATATACCCTCTGATCTTGAAAGTAATATAAAGAATTTATTAATTCTCAAAAGAATTTTAATGCTATGATAGAAGAAAAATTGAATAGAGTTGATGAATTGTCTAGGAACATGGATATAATTGCTCATGATGTGGAAAATCTCAAAATTAAAATTTTGCCAACTGCTACTTGTGAGCTGCGTTGGTAATTCCCTGAAGAGGAAGGGAGATGCAGTACAGTAGAGATAAGTATTTCCCTCAGTTATGAAACCAAGGTTATCAATCCAGTAGGAGAATCACGCAACACCTCGTTAGCAGCACCTGCACACAAAACAACAAATCGTTGCACCCAACGCAAACAAGGGGTTGTCAATCCCTCGGCGGTAAATTGCAAGATTAAATTGTATGTGATAGATAGATAGATTGAAACAAAAATACAAAATAAAATAAATAAAGAAAAAGTGCAGCATGTATTTTTAGGGTTTTAGTAATTGATAAAGGTAGACCCGGGGGCCATAGTTTTCACTAGAGGCTTCTCTCATAGAAATAGCATACGGTGGGTAAACAAATTACTGTTGGGCAATTGATAGAAAAGCAAATAATCATGACGATATCCAAGGCAATGATCATGTATATAGGCATCACGTCCGAGACAAGTAGACCGACTCCTGCCTGCATCTACTACTATTACTCCACACATCGACCGCTATCCAACATGCATCTAGTGTATTAAGTCCATAAAGAACGGAGTAACGCCTTAAGCAAGATGACATGATGTAGACAAAGTAAACTCACGCATGAATAAACCCCATCTTTTTACCCTTAATAGCAACGATACATACGTGTCATGTCCCTTTCTGTCACTGGGATTGAGCACCGCAAGATCGAACCCATTACAAAACACCTCTTCCCATGGCAAGATAAATCAATCTAGTTGGCCAAACCAAATCAATAGATCGGACAAGAAATACGAAGCTATAACAATCATGCATAAATGAGTTCAGAGAAAACTCAAATAATATTCATGGATAATCTGATCATAAACTCACAATTCATCGAATCCCAACAAACACACCGCAAAAAGTGATTACATCGGATAGAACTCCAAGAACATCGAGGAGAACATTGTATTGAAGATCAAAAAGAGAGAAGAAGCCATCTAGCTACTAACTATGAACCCAAAGGTCTGTGGTAAACTACTCACGCATCATCGGAAGGGCAGCAAGGTTGATGTAGAGCCCCTCCGTGATCGATTCCCCCTCCGGCGGAGTACCGGAAAAGGCCTCCAGATGGGATCTCTCGAGAATAGAAGATTGCGGTGGCGGAAAAAGTATTTCGTGGACTCCCTGGTTGGTTTCCCGATTTTTGGGAATTTATAGTGGTGGAATTAGGTCAAAATAGCCAGAGGTGGGCCCACGAGGCACCAGGGCGCGCTTGGGGGGGGGGGGGGGCGCCCTGGTGGCTCGTGGCCACTTCCAGGGTCTTGTGGCCTCCTCCCGAAGCTTCTAGTGTTTATCTTGTCCAGAATAAAATCTCCAAAAAAGTTTCGTTGCATTTGGACTTCGTTTGGTACTGATATTCTGTAAAACCAAAAACAGGCAGAAAACAGCAGCTGGCACTGGGCACTAAGTTAATAGGTTTGTCCCAAAAAATGATATATAATTGCTATAAATGTATAATAAAACATCCAAGATTGATAATATAACAGCATGGAACAATAAAAAATTATAGATATGTTGGAGATGTATCAGCATCCCCAAGCTTAATTCCTGCTCGTCCTCGAGTAGGTAAATGATAAAAAACAGAATTTTTGATGTGGAATGCTGCCTATCATATTCATCATATTCTTTTTCTTTTGTAAGCATGGACATTTGGACTTGAGTGATTCAAAGCAATAGTCTATAGTTTGACATGAAGATATAAATACTCAAGCATACTAAGAAGCAACCATGTCTTTCAAAATATCAATGCTAAAGAAAGTTATCCCTAGCCCATTATGCTTAATCATTGATCCATTCGTGAAACAAACTCGATATTAGCTACACACAATGCACAAGTATGACAATAGTGCTCTCTAGTTGGTGCTTTTGTAAGAGAAGATGGAGACTCAATAAAAATAAAAATTGCATATAAGTAAATAGATAGGCCCTTCGCAGAGGGAAGCAGAGATTTGCAAATGTGCCAGAGCTCAAAGCTGAAATTAAAGAGATAAATTTGTTTTGAGAGGCATGCTTTTCCTGTCAACGAAAACGACCGAGAATTCCCAATATTTTCCATGCTAGACACATCATAGGCGGTTCCCAAACAGAAAGTAAAGTTTATTTCCTTTCCACCATTTCTTTCACAATCCATGGCTAGCCGTATCCACGGGTGCCCTCCATACCATCACTTTCCAAGGAATTTTGTTGTTATTATTTTTGATTTCATTGTGGGACTAGGCATCCCTATTACTAGCCACTCTCTCATGCAATGACAAGTGAATAAACACTCATCGTGAGAATAACACACCTAGCATGGAAAATATTGGCCACCCCCTGCAGCTTCATGAGCGGTACATGCACACAAAACGGAAAAATTATTTTGAAAATTAGAGTTGGCACACGCAAATTTACTTAGAACGGCATGGAAATACCGCATATAGGTAGGTATGGTGGACTCATTTGGCACAACTTGGGTTTAAGGAGTTTGGGTGCACAAGCAGTATTCCCGCTTAGTACAAATGAAGGCTAGCAAATAGATTGAGAAGCATCCAACCAAAAAGCGAAAACGGTCGTAAACATGCATTGAACATAACTAACACCGAATAATGCACCATAAGTAGGATATAATTTCGTTGCATAACTATTGACTTAACGTGCATGCATAGGGAATCACAAACCTTAACATCAATATTCTTACTAAATCACAATTACTCACTAACATGACTCACATATTATCATCTCCATATCGTAAAACTATTGCAAGGAATCAAACTTATCATATCCAATGATCTATATAAAAGTTTTTATTATATCCCTCTTGAATATTCATCACTTTGGGACCAAATTCATATCTTGTGCAAATTACCATTTCTATTATCAACTCTCAAAAAGATATAAGTGAAGCATGAGAGTGCAAATATTTCTTCAAAATTTCAATCTTATCAATTCTCAAAATAATATAAGTGAAGCATGAGAATTCATTTCTTCAAAATTTTAACCTTATCAATTCTTAAAATAATATAAGTGAAGCATGAGAGTTTGTTTCTTCAAAATATAGCCACTGCCGTGCTCAAAAAGATTTAAGTGAAGCACTAGAGCAACTGCCTAGCTCAAAAAATTTAAGTGAAGCACATAGAGTATTCTAACAAATCATGATAAACGTGTGGCTCTCTCAAATTGGTGTGTCCAGCAAAAGATGATTGTGACAAACTAAAAAGCAAACAAAGCAAAGACTCATATAATACAAGACGCTACAAGTAAAACTCATATCATGTGATGAATAAAAATATAGCTCCAAGTAAAATTACCGATGGTTGGTAGAAGAAAGAGGGGATGCCTTCCGGGGCATACCCAAGCTTAGACGCTTGAGTCTTCCTTGAATATTACCTTGGGGTGCCTTGGGCATCCCCAAGATTAGGCTCTTGCCACTCCTTATTCCTTCATCCATCGTGATCTCACCCAAAACTTGAAAACTTCAATCACACAAAACTCAACAAAACCTTCGTGAGATCCGTTAGTATAACAAAATAAATCACTACTTTAAGTACTGTTGCAAACCCATTCATATTTTATTTTTGCATTATACCTACTGTACTCTAACTTCACCATGGCTTATAGCCCCCGATACAATCCATAGATTCATCAAAACAAGCAAGCAATGCATCAAAAACAGAATCTGTCAAAAACAGAACAGTCTGTAGCAATCTATTTAAAAGCCATACTTCTGTAACTCCAAAAATTGTGAAAAATTAGGAAAACGTGGGAAATTCATATAAAAATAATGTGTAAAAAATTACGATTTTTCTGACGCTTCAGTACAAAACCAAAATTCCAGCACTGGACACAAAACTTTCTATTTTCCAAACAGCATCACTTATACTATCTCCCAAATCATCCTAAAGGCATTACTTGGCACAAACACTAATTAAAACAAAAAAACACAATAATAACAGTAGCATAATTGTGAAAACACACAAAAACAGAAAAAATAGTAAAAATTTATTTTATTCATTGGGTTGCCTCCCAACAAGCGCTATTGTTTTATGCCCCTAGCTAGGCATAATGCATAGTTTCAAGTATTGTCATCTTTCAAGTTGATTCCATAAGTGGCACTCATAATTGATTAATATGGTGCTCTAATTCTTTTCCTAGGAAAGTGTTCCATACCTTTCTTTAATGGAAACTAAAATTTTATATTCCCTTCTTTCATATCAATAACGGCACCAATAGTTCGTAAGAACGGTCTACCAAGTATTATGGGGCAAGACGGATTGCATTCAATGTCAAGAACAATAAAATCAATGGGCACATAATTTCTATCTGCAAGAATAAGCACATCATTAATTCTACCCATCGGCTTTTTAATAGTAGAATCCACCAAGTGCAAATTAAGAGAACATTCATCAATATTGGTGAAACCTACCACATCACATAGAGATTTTGGAATTGTGAAAACGCTAGCACCCAAATCACATAAGGCATTGCACTCATAATTTTTAATGTTAAATTTAATGGTGGGTTCCCACTCATCATATAATTTTCTAGGAATTGAAATTTCTAGTTCTAGCTTTTCTTCTAACGCTTTCATCATTGCTTCTATGATGTGTTTAGTAAAAGCCTTGTTTTGCTCATAAGCGTTGGGTGAATTTAACATGGATTGTAACAAAGAAATGCACTCAATTAAAGAACAACTATCATAATTAAAATCTTTGTAATCCACGAGAGTGGGCACATCGCTAGTTAAAGTTTTTACCTCTCCAGACCCACTTTTATCAATTTTTTCATCAAGATTTTCACCCTCCAAATTATGGGGACGCCTACTAGCTAAAGTTGACTCTTCTTCAGTCCTTTTTTCATCAAGTTTTATATTGCTAAACAAAGAGTCAATAGATGAAACACCAATCATTTTAATGTCCTCATCATTACTACGATAGAAACCGGGAGGAATCGCTTTTTAAAAAAATTCTCGTTTAGCTTTTAGCATGGCGGTTCTTTTCTTACTCTCATCATTGGAGGCATATAAAGCTTTTATTGATTCATTAATATCAATTTTTGGTGGCAAAATTTTAGTCTAGAGATTTTCCACATCATGAATAATTCTATCAATGCTCCTAGACATATCATCTAGTTTACTCAATTTTTCTTCTATCGTAGTGTTGAAAACTTTTTGAGCATTAATAAATTCTTTAATATTACTTTCAAGATCAGAGGGAATCCTATTATTATTATTATAAGAATTTCCGTAAGGATTGCCATAATTATTAGATGAATTTCCAAGAAACTGTCTAGCATTGAAATTACCCCTATAAGCATTACTATTAAAATTGTTTCGCGAGACAAAATTCACATCTACGGGATCATTATTTTGCTCAATCAAAGTGAATAAAGGCACATCATTAGGATCAATAGAGGTATTTTTGCTAGCAACCAATTTCATAAGTGCATCAACTTTATCATTCGAAGTACTAATTTCTTCAATAGAATTCACTTTTTTACTAGTAGGAACTCTTTCAGTATGCCGTTGTGAATAATTTGCCATAATATTATCAAGCAATTTAGTAGCTTCTCCCAAAGTAATTTCCATAAAAGTACCACCCGCGGTGGAATCTAAAAGATTTCTAGAAACAAAATTCAATCCCGCATAATAATTTTGTATGATCATCCATAAATTTAAACCATGAGTAGGGCAATTTCCTATCATTAATTTTATCCTTTCCCAAGATTGAGCAACATGTTCATGATCAAGTTGCTAAAAATTCATAATTTGATTTCTAAGAGAGATAACTTTCGTGGGAGGAAAATACTTAGTAATAAAAGCATCTTTACACCTATCCCAAGAATCGATACTATTTTGTGGTAAAGATGAAAACCAAATTTTTGCATGATCCCGCAATGAGAATGGGAATAATTTTAATTTCACAATATCATTATCCACATCTTTTTTCTTTTGCATATCACACAATTCTACGAAAGTGTTAAGATGGGATGCAGCATCTTCATTAGGAGACTACCGAAAAATTGTTCTTTCATGACAAGATTTAGCAAAGCGGCATTAATATCACAAGTATCTGCACTAGCGGCGGGAGGAGCAATCGGAGTACTAATAAAATCATTATTATTAGTATTGCAGAAATCACACAATTTTGTATTTTCTTGAGACATTGTGGCTACGCAAACAAGATAACAAGCAAGCAAACAAGAAAAAGGCAAACAGAAAATATTTTTGTATTTTTGTAAAAACTTTTTAGTAGTGGGGGAGATGAAAACGAGAGGCAAATAAAATAAATGCAAGGAGATGTAAGTTTTATGCGTAGGTACTTGATAGATGTTGATGATGTCTCCCCAGCAACGGCGCCAGAAATTCTTCCTGCTACTTGTGAGCTGCGTTGGTAGTTCCCTGAAGAGGAAGGGAGATGCAGTACAGTAGAGATAAGTATTTCCCTCAGTTATGAAACCAAGGTTATCAATCTAGTAGGAGAATCACGCAACACCTCGTTAGCAGCACCTGCACACAAAACAACAAATCCTTGCACCCAACGCAAACAAGGGGTTGTCAATCCCTCGGCGGTAAATTGCAAGATTAAACTGTATGTGATAGATAGATAGATTGAAACAAAAATACAAAATAAAATAAAGAAAGAAAGAGTGCAGCAAGTTTTTTTAGGGTTTTAGTAATTGATAAAGGTAGACCCGGGGGCCATAGTTTTCACTAGAGGCTTCTCTCATAGAAATAGCATACGGTGGTAAACAAATTACTGTTGGGCAATTGATAGAAAAGCAAATAATCATGACGATATCCAAGGCAATGATCATGTATATAGGCATCACGTCCGAGACAAGTAGACCGACTCCTGCCTGCATCTACTACTATTACTCCACACATCGACCGCTATCCAGCATGCATCTAGTGTATTAAGTCCATAAAGAACGGAGTAACGCCTTAAGCAAGATGACATGATGTAGACAAAGTAAACTCACGCATGAATAAACCCCATCTTTTTACCCTTAATAGCAACGATACATACGTGTCATGTCCCTTTCTGTCACTGGGATTGAGCACCGCAAGATCGAACCCATTTCAACGCAGCTCTTCCCATGGCAAGATAAATCAATCTAGTTGGCCAAACCAAATCAATAGATCGGAGAAGAAATACGAATCTATAACAATCATGCATAAAAGAGTTCAGAGAAAACTCAAATAATATTCATGGATAATCTGATCATAAACTCACAATTCATCGGATCCCAACAAACACACCGCAAAAAGTGATTACATAGGATAGAACTCCAAGAACATCGAGGAGAACATTGTATTGAAGATCAAAAAGAGAGAAGAAGCCATCTAGCTACTAACTATGGACCTGAAGGTCTGTGGTAAACTACTCACGCATCATCGGAAGGGCAGCAAGGTTGATGTAGATCCCCTCCGTGATCGATTCCCCCTCCGGCGGAGTACCGGAAAGGGCCTCCAGATGGGATCTCTCGAGAATAGAAGCTTGCGGTGGCGGAAAAAGTATTTCATGGACTCCCTGGTTGGTTTCCCGATTTTTGGGAATTTATAGTGGTGGAATTAGGTCAAAATAGCTAGAGGTGGGCCCACGAGGCACCAGGGCACGCCTGCCCCTTGAGGCGCGTTCTGGTGGCTCGTGGCCACCTCCAGGGTCTTTTGGCCTCCTCCCGAAGCTTCTAGTGTTTATCTTGTCCAGAAAAAAATCTCCAAAAAGTTTCGTTGTATTTGGACTTCGTTTGGTACTGATATTCTGTAAAACCAAAAACAGGCAGAAAATAGCAATTGGCACTGGGCACTAAGTTAATAGGTTAGTCCCCAAAAATGATATATAATTGCTGTAAATGTATAATAAAACATCCAAGATTGATAATATAACAGCATGGCACAATAAAAAATTATAGATACGTTGAAGACGTATCACCACCCAAGCATGATATAAATGAGTCTATTAAAGCTATCTATGTCTCCATTAATGAAAGTAAAGAAAGGACCGCTAGGTTGAGAGCTAAGCGAGAATTTCTAGAAAAGGCTATTCCACCCGGTTTCTATTGTAGTAATGATGAAGATATTAAAATGATTGGTGTCTCACCTATTGAATCTTTATTTAGTAACATAAAACTTGATGAAAAAGGGACTGAAGATGAGTCAACTTTAGCTAGAAGGTGTCTCAATCATTTGGAGGGTGAAGATCTTAATGATAAAAATGAAAAAAGTGGGTTTGGAGAGGTCAAAACTTTAAATAGTAATGCACCCACTACTTTGGATTACAAGGACTTTAATTATGATAGTTGTTCTTTGATTGAGTGTATTTCCTTCTTGCAATCCATGATTAATTCACCAAATGCTTATGAACAAAATAAAACTTTCACTAAACATATTGTAGAAGCTATGATGAAAGCTCATGAAGAAAAACTTGAGTTGGAAGTTTCAATTCCTAGAAAATTACAAGATGAATGGGAACCTACTACTAAAGTCAAAATTAAAGATTATGAATGTAATGCTCTATGTGATCTTGGTGCTAGCATTTCCACTATACCAAAATCTTTGTGTGATGTGCTAGGTCTCACCGATATGGATTCTTGTTCCCTTAATTTGCATCTTGCGGATTCCACTATTAAAAAGCCATTGGGTAGAATAAATGATGTGCTTATTCTTGCTAATAGAAATTATGTGCCCGTGGATTTTATTGTTCTTGATATTGAATGCAATCCTTCTTGTCCTATAATACTTGGTAGGCCTTTCCTACGAACCATAGGTGCTATTATTGATATGAAAGAAGGTAATATAAGATTTCAATTTCCATTAAAGAAAGGGATGGAACACTTCCCTAGAAATAGAATTAAGCCACCTTATGAATCTATTATGAGGTCCACCTATGGAATTAATTGGAAGGATGACAACACTTGAAACTATGCATTATGCCTAGCTAGGGGCATAAAATAATAGCGCTTGTTGGGAGGCAACCCAATGAATAAAATAATTTTTTGTTTTACTTTATATTTTTGTGTGTTTACACAATTATAGCCTCTGTTATGATTGTGTTTTTATATTTTAATTAGTGTTTGTGCGAAGTAATGCCTTTGGGATGATTTGGAAGATAGTATAATTGATGCTGTTTGAAAACAGAAACTTTTGCATCCAGTGCTGGAATTTTCTTTTTCTCTGGAGCGTCAGAACCTTCTGAATTTTTTAAACAATATTGACATATGAATTGCCCACATTTTCCTAATTTTTAAGAATTTTTGGAGTTACATAAGTATGATGTTAATTCAGATCTTTACAGACTTTTCTGTTTTAGACAGATTCTGTTTTTGTTGCATAGTTTGCTTATTTTGATGAATCTATGGATCGTATCGGGGGGTATGAGTCATGGAGAAGTTGGAGTAAAGTATCATTATGCCAATATTAAATATGAATCAATTTACAACAGTACCTAAAGTTTAATTTTTATTTGTTATACTAACGGATCTCACGAGGTTTCTGTTGAGTTTTGTGTGCTGAAGTTTTCAAGTTTTGGGTGAGACTACGATGGATAAAGGAATAAGGAGTGGCAAGAGCCTAAGCTTGGGGATGCCCAAGGCACCCCAAGGTAATATTCAAGGAAGACTCAAGTGTCTAAGCTTGGGGATGCCCCGGATGGCATCCCCTCTTTCGTCTACAATCTATCGGTAACTCACTTGGAGCTATATTTTTATTCATCACATGATATGTGTTTTACTTGGAGCAACTTGTGATATAGTTTGTTTGCTTTTTAGTTTGTCACAATAATCTTTGTTGAACACACCTTTTTGAGTGGGACACACATTATTCATGATTTGTTAGAATACTCTATGTGCTTCACTTATATCTTTTGAGCTAGACAGTTGCTCTAGTGCTTCACTTATATCCTTTAGAGCACGGCGGTGGTTATATTTTAAAGAAATAGTTGCACTCTCATGCATCACTTATATCTTTTTGAGAGTCTATTGAATAGCAATAGTAATATGCACGGGTTATGAATTTGGTCCTAATATGATAGGTATTCAAGAAGGATATAATAAAAACTATGATAAGTTTGATTCCTTGCAATAGTTTTGCGATTTTAAGGTGGTAATATGTGGGAGGTGCTAGTAGATAATTGTGGTTTAGTAAGAATATTGGTGTTAAGGTTTATGATTCCCGAAGCATGCACGTACGATCTGTCGTTATGCTAAGAAGTTGGAGCATGATTTATTCTTGATTGTCTACCTTATGAGTGGTGGTCGGGGATGAGCGATGGTCTTTTCCTACCAATCTATCCCCCTAGGGGCATGCGTAGTAGTACTTTGCTTCGAGGGCTAATAAACTTTCGCAATAATTATGTGAGTTCTTTATGACTAATGTGAGTCCATGGATTATACGCACTCTCACATTTCCGCAATTTGCTAGCCTCTTTGGTACCGTGCATTACCCTTTCTCACATCGAGAGTTGGTGCAAACTTTGCCGGTGCATCCAAACCCCGTGATATGATATGCTCTATCACACATAAGCCTCCTTATATCTTCCTCAAAACAGCCACCATACCTACCTATCATGGCATTTCCATAGCCATTCCGAGATATATTGCCATGCAACTTCCACCGTTCCGTTTTTATGCCACACATCGTCATTGCCATATTGCTTTGCATGATCATATAGCTGATATAGTATTTGTGGCTCAGCCACTGTTCATCATTTTTTATACATGTTACGCTAGTATCATTTCATATCCTGGTACACCGCCAGAGGCATTCATATAGAGTCATATTTTGTTCTAGTTTTGAGTTATAATTTTCTTTTGAGTTGTAAGTAAATAGAAGTATGATGATCATCATTATTAGAGCATTGTCCCAGTGAGGAAATAAAAAAAAAGAAAAAAAGAAGAGGCCAAAAAGAGCCCACGAAAAAAAGGAAAACAAAGAAGAAAAAATGAAAAAAATGAGAGAAAAAGAGAGAAGGGGCAGTGTTACTATCCTTTTCCATACTTGTGCTTCAAAGTAGCACCATGTTTTTTCATATAGAGAGTCTCCTATTTTGTCACTTTCATATACTAGTGGGAATTTTTCATTATAGAACTTGGCTTGTATATTCCGATGATGGGCTTCCTCAAATGCCCGAGGTCTTCATGAGCAAGCAAGTTGGATGCACACCCACTTAGTTTTGATGTTGAGCTTTCATACACTTATAGCTCTTAGTGCATCCGTTGCATGGCAATCCCTACTCCTCGCATTGACATCAATTGATGGGCATCTCCATAGCCCGTTGATTAGCCTCGTCGATGTGAGACTATCTTCTTATTTTTGACTTCCCCTTATTAATCTCTATCACCATATTCTACTCCACCCATAGTGCTATATCCATGGCTTGCGATCATGTATTGCGTGGGGGTTGAAAAAGCTGAAGCGCGTTAAAAATTTTGAACCAATTACTCGGCTTGTCATCGGGGTAGTGCATGATAAGTATTTTGTGTTAAGAAGATGGAGCATGACAGGATTATATGATTTTGTAGGGATAACTTTCTTTAGCATTTTTATTTTTGAAAGACATGATTGTTTATTAGTATGCCTGAGTATTGACGTCTTTATGTCAAACTGTAGACTATTGCTTTGAATCATTCGGATCTTATTATTCATACCGTAAGAGAGATTACATGATGAAACATGTTAGGTAGCATTCCACATCAAAAATTCTATTTTTATCATTTACCTACTCGAGGACGAGCAGGAATTAAGCTTGGGGATGCTTGATACGTCTCCAATGTATCTATAATTTTTGATTGCTCCATGCTATTATAGTATCAATTTTGAATGTTTTATATGCAATTATATGCCATTATATATCATTTTTTGGGACTAACCTATTAACCCAGTGCCCAGTGCCAGTTGCTGTTTTTTGCCTGTTTTTGCCTTTTCAGAAAATCATTATAAAATGGAGTCCAAACGAACAAAAAACTTTGGATTAATTTTTTCTGGACCAGAAGGGACCCTCGAAGCTTCGGGAGAAGACCAGACGAGCCACGAGGGAGCGACAAGCTCGGGAGGCACGCCCTCGGGGGTAGGGCACGCCCTTGCAGGCTCGTGGGCCCCTCGTGGCACCTCTTGATCTAATTCCAGCGCTATAAATTCCCAAATATTCCCAATATACCCGAGAGACAGAAGAGAAAACCTTTCCACCGCCGCAAGCCTTTGTTCTTCCGCGATCCCATCTGGAGGCCTTTTCTGGTACTCTGTCGGAGGGGTAATCGATCACGGAGGGCTTCTTCATCAACCTTGCTGCACTTTCGATGATGTGTGAGTAGTTTACCACAGACCTACGGGTCCATAGCTAGTAGATGGATGGCTTCTTCTCTCTCTTTGATCTTCAATACCATGTTCTCCTTGATGTTCTTGGAGTTCTATCCGATGTAATCTTCTTTTGCGGTGTGTTTGTTGGGATCCGATGAATTGTGAGTTTATGATCAGATTATTCATGAGAAATATTTGAGTCTTCTCTGAACTCATTTATGCATGATTATTATAGCTTTATATTTCTCTCCGATCTATCGATTTGGCTTGGCCAACTAGATTGGTTTATCTTGCAATGGGAGAGGTGCTTTGTGATGGGTTCAATCTTGCGGTGCTCAATCCCAGTGACAGATAGGGACATGACACGTATTTGTATTGTTGCCATTAAGGATAAAAAGATGGGGTTTAATCATATTACTTGAGTTTACTTTGTCTACATCATGTCATCTTGCTTAAGGCATTACTCTGTTTTATACTTAATACCCTAGATGCATGCTGGATAGCGGTCGGTGGGTGGAGTAATAGTAGTAGATGCAGGCAGGAGTCGGTCTACTTGTCTCGGATGTGATGCCTATATACATGATCATTGCAATGAATCCATTATAATTATTTGCTTTTCTATGAATTGCCCAACAGTAATTTGTTTACCCACCGTATGCTATGTGTTCGAGAGAGAAGCCTCTAGTGAAAACTATTGCCCCCGGGTCTACTTTTATCATATATTAAAAACCAAAAATACCTTGCCGCAATTTATTTACTTTTATTTTATTTAGTGTTTTAGTTTATCAATCTATCACTATCGGAATTAATCCTTGCAAATAACCGCTAAGAGGATTGACAACCCTCTTATTTGCGTTGGGTGCAAGTGTTTGCTTTTGTGTGTGCAGGTGCCGCTAAAGGGATTTTGCATGGTTCTCCTACTGGATTGATAACCTTGGTTCTTAACTGAGGGAAATACTTATCTCTACTATACTGCATCATCCTCTCCTCTTCGGGGAAATACCAACGCAGTCTACAAGTAGCAATCGTCACGTCGGTGTCTGGGCCACTTGCAAAGATCGGGCATCAGTAAGCAGGGTGTCTTGAAAAGGGCTAGCCGGCTGCCGACAAGTAGATGGTGCATAGACACCGAACATGTGCGGCCAGACGCACGGTGCTGAGTAGGTCCATACGATTACAGATCTGCTCCAAGTGAACATTGGGGAGGGAATTCCAATCATGGCTCTGCATGTCAGTTGGTTCTGCCATTGGGTTTTTTAGGGCGCAGAGTGATTGGGGTTTTCGGTGCATGCGGGTGAGCGGGGAAGTGGATGCGGGTAGGCGAGTGAAAAAGATGGCGTGTGTTGGCGAGCAGTGAGCGAGGGGAGATGGTGCGCGTGTGCGACCGAGGAAGATGGTGCGGGCGGGCGAGCAGTGAGCGCTGGAAAATGGTGTGCGGACGAAGATGGGGAAGGGACATCCATGGGGAAGAAAGGAGGAAGAAGAGGGAGAGACGGGGAAGAAGGTGCATTAAATCTCAGTTCAACTAGTACTACTAGTATACACCGTCCTTCGGAGTGTAAATAGTTAAGCGAATGACATGTGGGTCTACCTCAAGCGGGCCCATATGTTAGTCAACGGAAGAGAGAGGTGCGTACGCATAATTGCGGAAGCGTGCTCCACTGGCAGACATGATGGCACTACAGGGTAAGGCTGATTTAGTAACACCAGCATGCTGGCTCAGCTTATTAATCAAGTGTCCCATCTGCTGCATGATACGTCCCAAACGTATCTACTTTTCCAAACACTTTTGCTCTAGTTTGGATCCTAATTTGCATGATTGCTGTTTTCAGCAGAATTGCCATGGTGTTGTTTTTGTGCAGAAATAAAAGTTCTCGGATGGACCTGAAAATTTATGGAGAATTATTTCAGAATATATAAAAAATACTGGCACAAAGATCCACCAGAGGGGGGGGCCACCAGGTGCCACAAGCCTGGGGGGCGCGGCCACCCCCCAGGGCACGCCTGGCAGGCTTGTGGGCCCCTGGCAACTCCGTTTGACCTAATTCCAATGCTATAAGTACCTATTCATGGAGAAAAAAATCAGAGAGAAAGAATCATCACGTTTTACGATACAGAGCCGCCGCCACCTCCTGTTCTTCATCGGGAGGGCTGATCTGGAGTCCGTTCTGGGCTCCGGAGAGGGGATTCGACGCTGTCGTCATCATCAACCATCCTCCATCACCAATTTCATGATGCTCACCGCCGTGTGTGAGTAATTTCTTTGTAGGCTTGCTGGACGGTGATGGGTTGGATGAGATTTACCATGTAATCGAGTCAATTTGTTAGGGCTTTGATCCCTAGTATCCACTATGTTCTGAGATTGATGTTGCTATGACTTTGCTATGCTTAATGCTTGTCACTAGGGCCCGAGTGCCATGATTTAAGATCTGAACCCTTTGTGTTTTCATGAATATATTTGAGTTCTTGATCCTATCTTTCAAGTTATATGCATCTGTTACGTGTCATGATCCGCATACCCCAAGGTGACAATAATTGGGATTCTTTCCGGTGATTGCCGTAGTTTGAGGAGTTCATGTATTCACTATGTGCTAATGCTTTGTTCCGGTTCTCTATTAAAAGGAGGCCTTAATATCCCTTAGTTTCCTTAAGGACCCCGCTGCCACGGGAGGGTAGTTCAAAAGATGTCATGCAAGTTCTTACTATAAGCACGTATGACTATATACGGAATACATGCCTACATTACATTGATGAATTGGAGCTATTGTGTATCGCCCTAGGTTGTGACTGTTACATGATGAATGTCATCCAACATAATTATCCATCACTAATCCAATGCCTACGCTTGTCGCATATTGATCTTTGCTAAGTTACTTTCGTTGCTGTTGCTGTTACAATTACTACAAAACTGCTTCTGTTACTGTCACTACTGTTACTATTGCTCTTGAAACTGTCATTCTACTGTGCTACTAAACACTTTGCTGCAGATATTTAGTTCTCCAGGTGTGGTTGAATTGACAACTCAACTGCTAATACTCACAAATATTCTTTGGCTCCCCTTGTGTCGAATCAATAAATCTGGGTGAAATACTACTCGCGAAAACTGTTGCGATCCCCTATACTTGTGGTTTATCAAGACCTTTTTCTGGCGCCATTTCTGGGGAGCATAGTTCTATCTGTTGAGTCACTTGGGATTTATATCTGTTGATCACTATGAAGAATCTGAAAGACGCTAAGACCAAGATCGTCCCCTCTATGACTAGAGGAGGTAAGGAACTGCCATCACACTCTGCACTTGATTCATCTTCTGTTTTGAGTAGACTTGCGACACCACCACCTGTTATTCATTCTGATATGTCGCAAGTTATTGTTGATACTACTTCTGCTATGAATGAAATTTTGATGATGCTAGTACTATGCTTGATAATACTGTGCCACTTGGTGAATTTCTTGATGAACAAATTGCTAAAGCTAAAGGAATTGAAAATGTTGAAACTCTTGAAAATTATGATTCACCTATTCTGCCTAGCTCTCCTACTAGAGTTGAAATGCCTGAAACATATGATGGTCATTTTTTTGATAGGGAGACAGCTAGGGCAATTCTTGCTTGTAATGATAGAGATGAGGTTATAAAATTGTTTGCTGAAATGAAAGAAAAATCTATGAGGGAGAGAATGAAATATGATCCTAAGTTTGCTACCTCTCCCATATTTGTTACCGATAAGGATTATGAATTCTCTGACGATCCTGAGTTCATTACTTTGGTTGAATCTGATCCTTTTGATGGTTATGAAACTGAAACTGTTGTGGCACACCTTACTAAGTTGAATGATACTGCTACCCTAGTTGCTCATGAGGAAAAAATTTGCTATTACTATATTCTTAAGTTGTTTCCTTTCTCATTAAAGGGTGATGATAAGAAATGGTTTAATACTCTTGCTCCTGGTTGTGTGTGTAGTCCCCAGGATATGATATATTACTTCTCTGAAAAATATTTTCCTGCTCATAAGAAACAAGCTGCCTTACAGGAAATATTTAACTTTGTGCAAATTGAAGAAGAGAATCTCCCTCAAGCTTGGGGGAGGATTCTCCAACTACTTAATGCTTTGCATGATCATCCTCTTAAGAAAAATGAAATACTTGATATCTTTTATAATGGACTAACCGATGCTTCTAGGGACTACCTAGATAGTTGTGCTGGTTGTGTTTTCAGGGAACGAACTGTTGGACAGGCTGAAGTACTGTTGAATAATATATTGAGAAATGCCGATGATTGGACACTTCCTGAACCACCACCTAAGCCAACTCCGAAGAAAAGAGGTATTCTATTCCTCAGTCCAGAAGATATGCAAGAAGCTAAGAAATCTATGAAGGAAAAAGGTATTGAAGCTGAAGATGTTAAGAATTTACCACCTATTGAAGAAATACATGGGCTCGACATCTCGACACAGGTAGTGGAGGTAAATTCTCTCACTAGATTCGATGAAGGTGATATTCCGTATAATAAATCTGCTAGTCAATGCCTGTATGAGTTTGATAATTACATCATTAAACAAGAACACTTTAATATGTATGTTAGCAATCAACTAAAACAAAATGCCATCATGATTGAACGCTTGAGTGATTTGATGCTTAGAACTGCTAATGATGTTAAATGCTTGAGTAAACATGCTTCTATGGTTCAGACTCGGTTAGAATAAATTGCTAAGTCACAAAATGATTTGCTTGATATGATGAATAATAAAAAGAATGATCATGCTGTTAAAGTTGTTACTAGAGGAGATAGCATGACTCAGGATCCTCTATATCCTGAAGGTCATCCTAAAAGAATTGAACAAGATTCTCAAAGAAATAATATTGATGCACCTAGTCCATCTAAGAAGAAAAAGAAAAAGAAAAATGATAAAACTTTGCCTGCTTCTAGTGAACCTAAGATAGATAAACCTCCTGAGAATCATAATGATGCTTCTATTTCTGATGCTGAGACACAATCTGGTAATGAACATACACCTAGTGATAATGATAATGATAATGATAATGATGATGTTCATGTTGATGCTCAACCAGATAAGGATGTAGAAATAGAACCTGCTGTTGGTCTTGATAACCCACATCCTAAGAATAAAAGATATGATAAAAGAGACTTTGTTGATAGAAAACATGGAAAGGAAAGAGAACCATAGGTTCAAAAACCCATGCCTTTTCCTACTAAACCATCTAAAAATAAGGATGATGAAGATTTTGAGCGCTTTGTTGAAATGCTTAGACCTCTCTTTTTGCGCACTCGCTTGATTGATATGTTGAAAATGTTTCCCTATGCTAAATATATGAAAGATATTGTCACTAATAAAAGAAAGATACCTTTCCACCATGCTTGCTAATTATTCTTTTAAGGGTGGAATACCTAAGAAACTAGGAGATCCAGGAATACCTACTATACCATGCTCCATTAAAAGAAGCTATGTCAAAACTGCTTTATGTGATTTGGGAGCCGGTGTTAGTGTTATGCCTTTCTCTTTATATAGAAGACTTGATTTGAATAAGCTCACACCTATTGAAATATCTTTGCAAATGGCTGATAAATCCACTGCTATACCTATTGGAATTTGCGAGGATGTTCCCATTGTAGTTGCAAATGTTACTATCTTGCAGACTTTGTTATACTTGATATGCCCGAGGACGACAACATGTCGATTATCCTTGGAAGACCCTTTTTGAATACTGCAGGGGCTGTTATTGATTGCAACAAAAGCAAGGTTACTTTTCATGTCAATGGTAATGAGCATACGGTTTATTTTTCGAAGAAACAAAGTTCGGTGAATGGTATCAATTGTATTGAAAAAGTCTCGACAATCACTATTGGGGGATTCAAATTTCCTCTTCCCGCAGTCAAAAAGAAATATGAAATTCTTATTGTTGGGGAGATGCATATCCCCGTTGAGGTAACTTAGTGTTATACGAAGATTCTTTGGTTTCATGCCATTCGGAAATAGTTTGTTAATAAGACTTGATCAACCTTATTAATGGATTCTTTTTGAGGGGCATGTGGTCGATGAATTTAGTAAGCATAACTTTCTGTACCCACCTTTTGCTCTCTGTTATTTTTAGTAGAATAAAATAAAATGCCATGATTATCCTGTTTTCTGAATTTTCCGGGCAATAAAAAATGGCCCAAAAATAAAGTTCTCAGAATGCTATGAAAATTTAGTATGGTTTTTTTTCCAGAATATTTAAGAATTTTTGGCACTGAACGCACCCCAAGGGTGTGCACCTGTGAACCACAAGCCCACAGGGCGCGCCCACCCCCCTGGGCGCGCCCAACAGGCTTGTGGGTCCCACAGGGACCCACTCACTTATGCCAACCACCCATCTTCCTCTTCTTCCTCCAGAAAAAAATCAAACTTGCTCCCAAGCCCGTGTTCTTGCTCATTTTGCTGTGATTTTCGATCTCCTTGCTCGGAACTCCATTTCCAAAACTGTTTTGAGGAATTACTCCTTGGTATGTGACTCCTCCAATGCTCCAATTAGTTTTTTCTCTAATGCTTTATACTTTGCAAATTTTTGCTGCTGTGGTGACCATGTTTATGAGCTTGCATGTTGAATTTGTATGGTCCAAAGTAGTTTTGATGCATGATATAGCTTCTAGATACATGTGGGAGTAGTTGGTATCAATTTTGTTGAGTTTTATTCACTTTTATTTTGAGTCAATAAAAATTTCAGAAATTTTTTCATAGAAAAAGAAATGTTTATGAAGATATTCCATGGTGGTTCCTCGAGCAAAAGTGCTCCTAGGCCCGCAATACGCGAGCAGGATACTGAACCGCCGCGAGAGGCCACGGTGTTACCGTGCAAGTGGCCGTCGGATGCCTTCATGATTCGAGCCGGCATCAAAGAAGAGTTTGATATGTACGTGTGCAACGCCGAGCTCACAGAGTTCCTGGCAGACAGGTGCCCGCAATACTATGACCTCACTGACTCCTTTGTGCGAAGATTCAAGTATGTATATCAGCACACTTCCCATGATGTTATTTTCAATCTGTATGAACATCCTTTTCGCATGACTGTTGAAGAATTTAGTGAAGCATGCAAAATTCCATTCTAGGGGACTTGCACTGAACCTCGTAAATCAGATTGCAATGAATTTCTCATGAACATTACTAAGGGCGAAACTAGAGGCATCACACAGGCTACCATGGGGAGCATTCATTTTCCTGCCATACATTATTTTGCTCTATTCATTGGTAGATGCATTAACGGTAAACATGATCCTAGTCATCTTTGCGCCCCTGAACTGAGCATTCTTAAGAGTGCGGTGCTAGGAGATAGACAATTTAACATGGGGGCTATTGTTGCACGTCGTCTACACAATAATGCCTTAGTTGGTGATTTCTTTGGTGGAATTTATGCCACTCGCTTAGCTACCTACCTTGGTGTGCCTATTAAACAAAATGACACCCTTTTGCCACCTTGCTTTCTTGATTATGATGCTATGGAATGCCACCAGTTCCTTGAGAGGGGTCTACCCCCGTTCAGATACAGGCTAATCTTTAACAGGCATCGTGTTTTCCATATTGTTTTGCCTGCTCCTGCCTTCTTTGATTTCCAGGGAAAACATAGACATTTCATACTTGAGGAGGAGGCTGAGGAGTACGAGAGGGCGGTGGAGACCGAGCGTCTTAATGAGGCAGCTCGCCAAGCTGTGGCAGCTACATTTTAGTATAACCTGAACTACCATCACGGGCCTTATCCAAGCCAGGGACTGGTCGTAGACCAACTTAGGCCAAAAGCCCACACATTCATTCCAGTTGTCGGTGTCCATCCTTTTTCATTGTATATCCATGCTAGTTTTATTTTCATTTTCTTTTTCTTGTTTGAAAAACTTTTGAAAATCCAAAAAAAATAGTTGTACTTTCTTTTCTGTTTAGTTAATTCATAGTAGCAAAAGAAAACCCAAAAAGATTTCTCGCTTCTTCTTTTACTTGTTGGGAGCTTTCCCGTGTAAATAGTTTTTCTCGTTTTTCGTTTTCCTTCGTTAATTTGCTTTCTTCAGAAAAACTGAAAACTCCAAAAATATTTCAGTGTGTTTCTCTGAATTTCTTTTCTTTTCGTTGAGTTGTCACAGGGAGAAAGACCACGATGAAAATGTTGAGTGGCTCCCATATGCTTTATTGTTGATCTAACAACGAGCCACTATTACTTTGTCTTCTCCTTTGAATAAATGTTTGCAGATTCCAGCTTAGTCCGTGCACACTTGCACTATTATTATTATCATCACATCATTCGGTCGTGCAAGTGAAAGGCAATAATGACGATATTTGATGAAGTGATTGTGGTGAAGAAAAGCCGGTATGAATTCTTCTTGTTCTTGTGTTTGTAAATATGTTTAGCTCAGTATTCATGATTTAGCATTATTATGAGTAAACATATTTGTGATGACAATTAGAGATTATATTTTCTCATGCCATGCTTAAATAGCTAGGAGTGGATAATGATTTATCTTGAGTGTCAACATGCATTAAAATGGTTGTGATGTAGTATGTTAGCATGGTATCCTCCTCTGAGTAATTCGAGTGGCTTGACTTGGCACATGTTCATACATGTAGTTGAATCAAAACCAACATAGCCTCCATGATATTTATGTTCAGGGTGTTGTTATCCTACTCATGATCGTGTTCAATGTTAATTATTCGCAATGCATGTCTATGACTGTTGTCGCTCTCTAGCTGGTCGCTTCTCAATCTATTTGCTAGCCTTCGCCTGTACTAAGTGGGAATACTGCTTGTGCATTCAAATCCCTAAACCAAAGTTGTTCCAGATGAGTCCACTATATCTACCTATATGCGGTATTACTCCGCCATTCCAAGTAAATTTGCAAGTGCCACCTCTAAATATTCAAACGAACATCTGTTTTGTGTGCCCGTACCACTCATGGAGTGACAGGGGGCGGTCAGTATCTTCCATGCTAAGCGGGTTACTCTCAGATGAGTGTTTATTCACTTGTCATTGCACGAGAGAGGATGGTAATCAGGATGTCCAGTCCTATGCTCAAATCGAAATCATATAATGCAAACAAACTCCCCCGAAAAGTTGTTGGTATGGAGGGCACCTGTGAATTCGGCTAGCCATGGCTTGTGTTGGTACGGTGGAGGGGGAGTAAACTTTACCTTTCCGCTTGGGAACCGCCTATAATTTGTTTAGCATGGAAGATATTGAAAACTCTCGGTTGTGACGTTAGCAGGAAAAGCATACCTCCCAAAATTATTTTCATCTCCAATTTAAGCTTCAAGCTCTGGCACCGCTGCAAATCCATGCTTCCCTCTGCGAAGGGCCTATCCATTTACTTTTATGTTATTTTACTTTTATTGTTGAGTCATCACCCTCTCATTTAAGCACCAGTTGGAAAGCACTATTGTCATTTTTATGCATTGAGTATAGTTAATGTTGGGTGTGACCATGACTAGATATCCTCTACCCTGAATTACAATGTTTAGTCATTGCTTGAATCTCAAAGGTGCTCTGCATTTATGTTTTGCGGTCTCAGAAAGGCCTAGCGAGATACCATGTTATCATATTATATCATGATTGTTTTGACAAAATGTTGGCATCCGAGATATCTTATTATTGCTCACTAGTTGGTTATATTATTGCCATGAGTAAAAGTGAGACCTAAGTGTTATCATCAATATGGTTAGTTCATAATCTTTGCTGAAAACTAGGATGCTAGTTAAGTATATATACAGACAACAAGAACAAAAGAGTTTGTAAAAGTTTTTCTTTATCACTTTCAGTTTGTCAACTGAATTGCTTGAGGACAAGCA